>OX438929.1:24540000-25740000 GCA_949316025.1 Lapara coniferarum
TGTTTCATTAAATTTAACTGCTGAACATAATGAGACTGAACATCTTATGTCTCAGGATGACGAGCGCAGTGGAATGCCACACAGACTTTGGAACTCAAGGTTCTGGATGGTGTTGCTACTGTTTATGGGTGGTCGTATCGCTTACCACCAGGCGAACGGCATGCTCGTCTCGTCATTCAATGCAATAAAAAAAAGATACGCATGTAAATGAGTATAAATATCCGCTTTTTGTATGGGTGCTTGGCCTCAAAATCAAACCGGACTCACACTTTATGAATATTAAAGGGGCAACATATGGAAATTGGATCAATGAAAAAATAGTTTTAGACCCCTCCATTCATAACGATTTTTTTTTTAAAACGTTCATATTACGAGTAGTTTTAAGTCAAAATTGGAGTTCCATCCAAATATATATAAACTGTCTTGGTTAGAATATTAGGCCCGCTTTTGAATATGTCCTTTTACATAAACTTGTTATTTTTTTTATGATATAAGTGGCATACGGTTCACCTCATGTTAAGTGATCACCGCCGCCCATGAACATCTGCAATTCCAATTTAATTTATTTTTTAATTTTTAACAATTTGTTTTCAATAATTATATTCCATTACTAGTTTTATAAACAGTAAGATGCCGCAAAACGCAGGACAAGTTGATAGATATTAATCTTATTGTAGACGGAAATAAAAGTTAAAAGCCGATTATTTAATTACATACATACATATACACTCACGCCTGTTATCCCCTAAGGGGTGGGCAGAGGCGCAACTAGTGCACCCACTTTTCGCCGTTATTCCATCCCATGATGTGATAGGGGGCGAGCCTATCGCCATATCGGGCACAAATTCCAGACTCCGAGCTGATACTGAATAGAAAAACTCAATATCACTTTGCCCGACCTGGGAATCGAACCCGAGACCTCAGCATTGCAGTCGTACCATAATACAACTACGCCACCGAGGCAGTTATTTATTATTAATTGAATAATTTATTGTAGTGTTATTTCCAAGAAGATAATACATACTCACGCCTTTTAGCCGCGGGTAGGCAGAGGCGCAACTAGTGCACTCACTTTTCGCCATGCGTATTCCGTCCTATGATGTGATAGGGGGCGAGCTCAGGCATAAATTCCAGATTCTGAGCTGGCACAGAGTAGAAAAACCATTATATCATATTGGGCGAACCCGAGACCTCCGCCCTGCAGTCGTATCTTAATACAACTACGCCACCGAGGAAAGAAGTATATGTTTTTTTAGTAATGCCATGTCAAAACAACCTTGTATATAGGGTGCGTTCCACTAAGCGTTCACAACGCCCAAAATACTCTTGGCCGTTCCACATGGCGACTACGATCGTTGTGGTCGCGGCGAAAACGTCATTAATGACGTCATAACTCACGCTCACGAGACGCCCACAACGACCCATCTCTGGAGGTGGGTCGAAGTGAGCGTTGAGAGAAATAGCAAAGTTGTCAAAACTAAAAGGTCGAAGTTTTCTATTTTCACGATTATAATTTTCTAAAATTGTATTCCATTCTTCATCTGAACTGGATGAACTAGTACTTTCGACAATATTATTGCCGAAAGTCATCATCAAATAACCTAGTGTTGTCGCTAAAGACATTTTGAATCTATTTGAATGTAAAATAATTGAATACTTACTATACCCACCCTATACCCACTCACAGTTCTGAATTTACTCACTCTTCCTTTGCAATTCAATCCATTCTTCTCTGGAATGCATTCTTCTCTGGAATGCACTCCCTCTCGAGATTAGGACGACCACGAATCGTTTTGCATTCAAAGCAAAGGTTCGTATGCTGTTGCTTGACAAGCTGATGGAATCATCTCAGTAATCGTCTTCTATTTTATTATTAGGTATATGTATTTATATATTATTATTATTATGTATTTAATAATAAATTATTATGTATTTTATATATTATTATTACTTATTATTATTTAGATTTATATATTTATATTGTATTCGTTACCATGTTTAGTAGTGTATTCGTATTGTGTACTTTTTATATTTATACTTTTTTTTTCCTTGCTCATTTTATGTTGTATCATTATTTATTACGCCTACCTTTATTGTTTATCTCTGCATCACCCTAAGGTTGACTGGTAGAGAATGCCTTCGGCATTAAGTCCGCCTTTATACATTGTTGTATAAGAAGTAATAAATAAATAAATAAATACTTAATTGAAATTACATATAAAATTTGAATTATATATTTATTTTTCGACATAAACCAACTTCACTTATAATTATTAAAATTTACACTTAAAACTCATTAAAACTTAATAATGGTAGCCTAACCTATTAAAGCTATTGCTTTATTTTTTCTAGCTCGCCATTTGTATTATTTCCTCAACGCCCAAAACGCTCCACAATCCATTCCACTTGGGTTTACGATAACAACGCTCAGGACTTAGTGGAACGGGAAAACTCGTGGTCGTGAGCGTGATCGTCGTGAGTGCTTAGTGGAACGTAGCCATACAGGCTTATTGCATGCATCACGTGACCCATTATATTTTGACTTTATACGCTTAGACTATTTAACCAATGGAGACGATATGTCAATAATGTGCAAATATTTTTTTCTGTCAATCCTGACGGGGGGCGAGGTAGACACGGATAGCACACATTAAACAAAAAAAATCCACACGTGCAGGGCTGAATATAAGGTCGCTTTTTACACTATAACACAACAAAATTACAATTTCCGTGGAACACCGCTTAATGTCATTAGCGTAGAATGTACTGACAGCAATCGCAAGTCACATAGGTTTTAATGAAAGTTTATGACCAGCTGCGCATGTATGACCAACGAAGGGTTCGTCCGGTCATCCCATCTTTGCATTGCTAGATACTCAAAGGCATTGAACGATTATTCCATGCCATTCGACACCATGTCCGACCATGGCCAGCTGCTTCTTCACGCTTCTTAAACACTTCTTATTGAAAGGTTTTTTTGGTGTCATTGTTGGGGCAAGAACCCACGCCACTGGGAATCCTAGTACCCCCATTCCTGCCACTATTTCTGTCTGACAGTCTTTTTTGATGTCATGGGCGGCAAGAACCCACTGAGATTCCTAGTACCCCTACTCCTGCCACTATTTCTGACAGTTTTTTTGGTGTCATGGGCGGCAAGAACCCACTGGGATTCCTAGTACCCCCCTCCACTATTTCCGTGTGACAGTCTTGTGCACGAGCCGCGCATGCGTGTAGAGCGCGGGCCGCTGCCTGAACGTGTCGCCGCAGTCCTCGCACATGTACGAGCGCTGATCCGAGTGGGTGAGCTGGTGGCCGCGGAGTGTCGACCGCGTCTGTCAAACCAGATACGCGGATAGTTATATGAAGGTATATAGATTATCTTTATTGTATACAACATCCACGCCAGTGTGATGGACTAAGGCCTAACCCCTCTCAGTAGTTGAGCAGGCCCGTGATCAGTGGGCAGTAGGTTTATATAAAATCTAGTAATATTATTGGCATATTTGTAATTCCAATCTAAAGTATTGAAAAGTAAGACTTGTTTCAACTTGTCCAAATAATGACGTACCATCCGTTATCATCATAAGCCACATGACGTCCCCTGCTGAACATAGGCCTCCCCAAAAGATTTCCAGATGGACCTGTCAAAAGCGGCTTGCATCCGGCACGTTCCTGTGACCTTTATCAAGTTTTATTACCATCCGTGCGTCTTACCAAACACATAGCGTGTGAAAATAAGCGCTACGAGCATACTGCTAACTCAATGGGTGTTTATGTATCCGCTAAAAACTTTACTGGTGGTAGGACTGTCATAAGTAAGAGTCCGTCTGGGTGGGTACCACCGCAATTTTTATTTCTACCGCCAAGCAGTGTGCATGCACTGTTGTTTCGGTTTGAAGGACTATTGGATATAATGAGACTGAACATGTTATGTCTCAGGATGACGGGCGCAGTGGAATGCCACACAGACTTTGTAACTCAAGGTGCTGGATGGTGTTGCTACTGTTTATGGGTGGTCGTATCACTTACCATCAGGCGAACGGCATGAACGCCTCGTCATTCAATGCCATAAAAAAAAAAAAACTAAATAAAAGACAACTATTGCATCCGGGCCAGCGTAGTGGACTAAGGCCTAACCCCTCTCAGTGGTAGAGGAGGCCCGTGCTCAGTGGGCAGTATATAAAACAGGGCTGATTGCATTGCATACAATATCCATCAAAATCTAGCAACATAATTGGCATATTTATCATTCCAATCTAAAATATTGAATACCAAGACTAGTTTCAACTTGTCCAAATAATGAATTACCACCCGTGCGTCTTCAAACACATAGCGTGTGAAAATGAGCGCTACGAGCATGCGGGTAACACAACAGGTGTTCACGTATACCAAATACATAGCGTGTGAAAATAAGCGCTACGAGCATGCGGGTAACACAACAGGTGTTCACGTATACCAAACACATAGCGTGGCAAAATAAGCGCTACGAGCATGCGGGTAACACAACAGGTGTTCACGTATACCAAACACATAGCGTGTGAAAATAAGCGCTACGAGCATGCGGGTAACACAACAGGTGTTCACGTATACCAAACACATAGCGTGTGAAAATAAGCGCTACGAGCATGCGGGTAACACAACAGGTGTTCACGTATACCAAACACATAGCGTGTGAAAATAAGCGCTACGAACATACTGCTAACTCAATGGGTGTTTATGTATCAACTAAAAAGTATACAGCGTATGTGTTTGTCCGCAATACTGTAGCGCTTATTTCTACACGTAGGCGTATGCTCCTGCACTCTTGTGCAGATAATTTTTCAAGACGCCAGGCAATTACAGACTAGATATTACTCTAGGACTTGGCCCATATCTGTGGCAAATTAAGGTTGCAGCTTATGTGTGATTGGCTGTCAGACATCTTTACAAACGTTCATATCTTATTTTTATTTAAGAAAAACGCTTTACACAGCGGAATCGCGAGCAAAAGCTAATTAATTCTCTTAAATACTTACAAAGAATTTCTTCCCACAAACGTTACAAGAATGGTCCCGCGGTCGGTTCATGCCGTGTTTTGTTTGCTTGTGATTCTTCAAACGCCAGTCCGATATGAAGAGCTGTTAACAAAAATACACACCATCACACGAGTGTAACTGAAGGGATAGGCAGATATGGAAGATATCCCAAAATTGGAGTACCTTATTGCGGCGCCTAATAATGAAAAACATCTCTGCGTCTCAGTAATGTAGGTAACACAAACGACTGCCTTTCTATATCCTACGAGTACGCAGATAACACAACACGTGTGACGGTGTGTGCGCATCGGCTACACTAAACACGGCGTGTGTATTTTTCCGAGCAGCTGTAACGTTCTCTCTATCCTCTTCTTATATCCATACCATAGTTGTCTGGAAGATATTGCCTAGAGCGATAAGACCGCCATTTCTACTTGTACTTTTTTGTCTTATTCTTTCTTTATATTGTGATACTCGTGTGCAAAAAAGAGTGAATAAATAAAAAATAAATAAATAACGTTCATTAAAAAAAAAAATTGGCTAGGCGTATGTCGCGTACTCTTGCAATTACTGTTTATAATAAGCATTACGTGTGCCACCGTTGTTGCTCGCTAAAAACACCTAAAGTGTGTGAACTGTAGCAAATCTATTAATATAATTTGTCACGTGGCGTGTCATTACAGAAGTATGTTACCGTCTGTATACTTTAGTGTCGCAAACGAGTTAATACGACCCCCATATTCTTACCTTATCGCAAATATCACACTTAAACGATGATTTTTGCAAGTGATAAAAGTTATAGTGTTGCGTGCGGTATACTTTCGACGCGAATTTCTTGTTGCATTCCGGACATGGGTATCTAAAATAGAAAATGCATAATTTAGTATTTTAGGGTTCGAGTAACCGGATAAACCCGTTGATTCTAAAGTTGTACTTAATCCCTTTTAATCCCCTCATCCTGAGAGGTTGGGAAGTGCTGCCGTCGTAATAAAGAATGCAGTAATCGACATTTTACAATTTCTTTTTTTTAGCAAAACGGCATCATAAGACACGTATTTAACCATTGGGTTAAAAAAAGGTTTCATTAGAATTTTGTGTCACACATGCACACGCATCGTAAAATTTCACTCCCATCATTTTTTCATAACGCGCCTAAAGTATAACTTCAAAAATTAAAAAAAAAATGTTAGAGATATGAATAGATTTGATTTGTAAATGAGTAGATTTAAAAAAAACATTTAACCGCGTTTTTCTCGAAACCGCCATCTTGCAAGTACTGCATTTAGAATTACGAGGGCAGAGTGTGCTTGCAGCCTATATTGTTCGTTTATGTCCTTATTTTTTTTATGTTTGTAGTTAGTTTTTTATTTTGTGCATTGTGTTTGCTTGTAATTAGTTGTGCGTGCTTTAGGTGGCGTAGTTGTATTAAGGTACGACTGAAATGCTGAGGTCTCGGGTTCGATTCCCGGGTCGGGCCAAGTGACATTGAGTTTTTCTATTCAGTATCAGCTCGGAGTCTGCAATTTGTGCCCGAAATGGCGATAGGCTCGCCCCCTATCACATCATGGGACGGAATAACGGCGAAAAGTGGGTGCACTAGTTGCGCCTCTGCCTACCCCTTCGGGGACAAAAGGCGTGAATGTATGTGTGTTAAAACTGTAAGCAAACCTATATAAATAAACTGTTATACCCAGGAACATTTAGCTAACGCCGACAGCACATCCACATGCGCGCGCATCGTAAAATTTCACTCTAATATTTTTTTCATAACGCGCCTAAAGTATAACTTCAAAAAAACTCACGCCCTCTCCGAATGATTGGTGCTGTTCTTCAGATGATTTCTATATACATATATATTCTTGTATTGCACATTGCATATAGTACAATACGATAGCTTTTTAGCTATACTGGTATTATGGGAAACCATGTGAGTTTCCAGGCGAGATTTCTTCATAAATGTCTTCTTGCATAAGTCACAGGTAAACTCCCTTTTTATTGCGTGTATTCGTCTGAAAAAAAAAACGCTTTTATCGCTATTCTTATCTTTATATATATAATTCTTCTTTTCGTGTGTATGTCATTGAACTCTTCCTAAAGGGCTGGATTTTAATGAAATTTTTGTGTCTTCTGGTGGATATAAAAATATCCCATGGTAGCAATTTACGGGGACCAAAAGAGCCTAGGTGTTAATCCAGGACATGATCTAGCCGTGTGCCAAATTTTATCGAAATCCGTTCGGTGGTTTCTGCGTTTGGTTCTAACAAACATACAAACATTATCACGAACTTTCGCATTTATAATATTAGTAAGACTTGGCTTTTGCTTGCAGCTTCGCCCACGAGAAAGGGTTTTTGCGGGATAAACGCCCCACTATATATTTACCCGGGATAAAAAGTAGTCTATGTCCTTCCAAATTTCATCGAAACCGGGTAGAGTTTTGAGTTTATCGCGTTCACACTTAGAGTATTTATCCAATGGAGTCGATAATATGGCAATAATGTGCAAACAATGTTTTTGTGTCAATCCTGACGGGGGGCGAGTTAGACACGAATAACACGGCTGAATATAAGATCGCTTTTTACACAATACACAGCAAAAATCACAATTTATGTGAAGCACCGCTTAATGTCATTATCGTAGAATGTAATGACAGCAATCTCAAATCACATAGGTTTTAATAAAAGTTTATGACCAGCTGCGCATTTATGACCAACGAAGGGTTCGCCTGGTCATCCCATCTCCTTGTTAAATGCTCTAAGCGTTCACACAGACAGACTT
This sequence comes from Lapara coniferarum, assembly GCA_949316025.1. Lineage (NCBI taxonomy): Eukaryota > Metazoa > Arthropoda > Insecta > Lepidoptera > Sphingidae > Lapara > Lapara coniferarum. Next base: position 24,547,794 of record OX438929.1, read on the forward strand.
TGTATGAGTAAGCATATTGTTTTACCTTTGATGAGTCCGTAATGAATGTAGCCCTTTAAATTTCTCTCCACATTCGTTACAATGCACAGAATGTTCAGACCTTACGTGCTCGGCTAGATCTTCAGGTGTTCTGAAATACATCACATATGTCTCAAAAAACCTAGATACCTAGTACTAGAGAACCTAGTACTTCATAGAGTAATACGAGTAGGATACATGTCGTGTCGCATCGATGTCGGGTCGATATCGTGTCGTATCGATGTCGGGTTGGTATCGTGTCGCATCGATGTCAGGTCGATATCGTATCGTATCAATGTCGTATCAATATCGTACCTGCACACATGCCGGCACTGCGCGCAGTGTATACTATCCGCTGTATCGTTGCAGTGCTTCACGCGACAGTGGTTCACAGCCGACCAGAGTTCCAGCGTATCGTATTTGCAAAGCCTGCAGCGGTAGCAGGAGTAATGCTTGCGCTTGTGTCGCTCCATCGCTCGCAGGGTTGGGAAGCGAGTGCCGCAGACAGAGCAGAAATCGGTGCCAATACTCTAAAAAAAAAAAAAGTCTGCTCAAAAATAAATCAATTGTATAGATGCAAAGGTTTGTGAAGGAGTTCGGATGTTTGTTAGGAATATAAATTGTACTATTTGTATCCATTGAATAGATTTCGATGTTTGGCACACTGAAAGACCTCTTAATGGGTTGTTTATTCCACAAAATGGTTGTGTCCAGGAATGTTATAAGCATCGGAAGATTAGTGGCAAGGCTGTCAATGAAGTACTAGATTCACAACCCAACCTGTGACGTCATAGAGCATACACTGCGGCTATAAGAGAGATGGTGTAACATCCCTAATATGCACATATTCTTAAATAGGAAATTCTATCTCACTTTAGATACTGTATCCACAAAATGTCTCATTTCCTTATTATTCATAGAAAATTAAACTGACACTATGGTATTACCTCATCATGTTTTTTCTTGACATGTTGCATATAATATTCTTCTTTTGTAAACCCCAAGACACACAAATCACATTTAAATGGTAACTTCTTGTAATTCGGATGATTCCTCTTCTCCTCTCTATTCCTTATTACATCTTCCTCTGTATATGCTACTAGATTAAACTTTTCCAACACTTCATTTTGACAATCATTGTCAAATGTAACATTTTCTACTTTATTAACTTTTGATTTGCCAATATCTGTATCCGAATTATCTGTTTCAAAATGTTCAACATGTTCTCCTTCATCTTTATATTTTGTAGCTTTTCCTACCTTACTTTTAACTATACTTGTATCTAAATTTTCTACTTTCACTATTTTGTTTTCATTTGTTTTGTAAATTTTCGTACTTTTTCTTTTCCTTTTAGGTACGTCTATTTTATTCGGAACTTCTATGTGAATTTTAAATCTATCTATATCAGACATAGGTACTATATTAGCTACATATACATGACTATTGTCTTTAGTTTCCGTATCGGTGTCTTCTGGTTCATTTTTGATTTCGTTTTCAGTTTTATCCAAGTCTGAGTCTGTGAGAGGATCATTATAATTAAACTGGTAATCGTAATACGTCTTTGTTGAGTATGCGAGTGTTGAAAGAGACTTCAGTGTCTGTAAATATAAAGACTAGATCCAATGAGCAGTTTATCGAAAGTTCTATAGCATTAATATGGTGATTGCGGTATCAAAATATGAATTATCTCCCAGTGTAGCTCATTACGCGTAAGCCACACAGCGACCGCGAACGCCCCTTATGTCTAGCTAGTGAAAATGACTGCAAAACCAGTGCAGCTCATACAACTGGTGAAACACACTCCATATATTAGATGCATGTGCAAGTGTAGCACAAATTTTTACACATTATCTGTGTGTTTCCAGATACCTACATAGAAGATTTTTTAAACATGCATGATGTGTACTGCTTCACCATTGCACTATTAAAAACACAACAGGTGTAAATATAAATAAATGTTGAACAATTTGGAATGTCTGGCTCTCACAATATACACAAAATTCATTTACTGCTGCTTCAAAACATTAAAAGATAGTTGAAAGTGAAAATTAAAAATGGAAGCTATTTAGTTGCCCTTACATTTATTAGAGTGTAATCGAAATTTTTTTTTTTTTTTATTGCATTGTATGACGAGACAAGAATGCCGTTCGCCTGATGATAAGCGATACGACCACCCATAAACAGTACCAACACCATCCAGCACCTTGAGTTACATAGCATTGTGTGACATTCCACTGCGCTCATCATCCTGAGACATAGGTGGTTAAGCCTCATTATGTCCAGTAGTTACACTGGCTACAATTTCCTTCAAACTGAAACAACAGTGCATGCACACTGCTGCTTGGCAGTATTGACTCTTACATATTATGATAGACCTGCCACCAGTAAATTTTAAGAAACATTTATTTAAATGGACTGCCTCGGTGGTGTAGTTGTATTATGGTACGACTGCAATGCTGAGGTCTAGGGTTCGATCCCCGGGTCGGGCAAAGTGATATTAAGTTTTTCTATTCAGTATCAGTTCGGAGTCTGGAATTTGTGCCCGATATGGCGATAGGCTCGCCCCATATCACATCATGGGACGGAATAATGGCGAAAAGTGGGTGCACTAACTGCGCCTCTGCCTACCCCTTCGGGGATAAAAGGCGTGAGTGCATATGTATATGTTATTTAAATGGGTCCCTTTTAAAATCACACTTTTGGAATTATGGCCTAAGCCTCGGAGCGATATATCGTTTTTCTGATTGACGTCATACCTTATTGTGATTACTGAGAGCCAGCTCGGCCTGCTTACAACGGATTTGGAAGTTGTAAAACTTCATAATCACGCTATAACACTCCCAACAAATAAAGTTTTCTTGTCTGTTTGGCTGAAAGTAAATGTATTTTATATAAAAAATTACTGTTTGGACTTCTGAGTTTTTGCCTTATATTTAGGTTTAATAGGTGTTTTAGAGGAATTTAATCATTAAAATATAAACGATATAGTATTCTAGATGGAGAAATAAATGTAGCAAAATAACGGTCATGAAAATTCGGAATTTAAGCTAATTTGACTTAATCGCAGGAAGTTTAGATCTATAGATTTTTAATCCTCTCTAAAATTGAACAGAACTCTAAATACTATTATCTCTGACAAAAGATTTCTTCACAGTTATTATTGTTTACAAAATAACAATTGTTTACAATCTCTCTAACCTCATTAAGATTAATTTCTTGAGTTATTGATGATATTTTCGACAATGGCGTTAAAGACCGATCGTTGCTTAAACATGTTGTGCATATATTGTGTTGTAAATCCATTTATTTTGACACTATTACTGTGAAATGAAAAAGTTAATTAAAACTTGATTTTGACAAGTGATAATTAATTTTTTTTTTTTTTTTTTATAATTCTCCCTTACAGGGAAGGCAAAGGGTTCAAGCCCATACAGCCTCGTCTTAAGTGATATCTCTGGTTGTCGTAGTAAAGCAGTGGCTACCTTACCAAGACTTTATCAAGGAGTTTTGGCGGCAACGAAAAAACACTTGATTGGCACAGTTATTTCAATTCACTTCATTTGAGCACTTTAATAGAACTATATTGGATAATATACCACCATAATTATGCAATATAACACTAAGTATCACCAAAATAATGAATTAAAACAAGAGCACCTCATGACACTTCCACATTCCCGCCAAAACTCTTCAAGTGATAATTAAATTATTTAAATGCATACTTTTTTTTTAATAATTTTCCTTATAGGGAAGGCAAAGGGTTCAAGCCCATACAGCCTCGTCTTAAGTGGTATTTTTGGTTGTCTTCTTTTTTTTTTCCTACGTACTATTCGTAGTAAGGCAGTGGCTACCTTACCAAGACTTTATCGAGGAGTTTTGGCGGCAACGAAAAAACACTTGATTGGCACAGTTATTTCGATTCACTTTGCTTTTTCGTACCATGACCTTATTTATCTATGTCTCTTATAAAATTCGCTTACCTTTGGGTAACAAAGAAAGTTATTATGCAGCGCTGTTTCCGTGGAATTGATGTTAATAAGCTTCGCGGGGATGCTAGCAGCATTGATTGGGGACAGGTGCTTGCGTCGACGTCAATCGATGGACAAATTATGTTCTTTAACTCTAAGCTTATAGAGGTATACGATGTTCACGCTCCAATTCGTGCTATTAAGATTAAGCATCTTTCTTCGCCCTGGCTTACTGATGAACTTAAGTCTCTTATGCACAAAAAAGCGATAGCAAAGTCCAAATATAACCGACGCCCCATTTCCCGCAATTGAGATAATTATGTAGCTATACGTATCCATTGCAATAAGATGTGTAGGAAAGCACAACGCCAATATGTCCATAGCTCCGTAGAAAATAGCGATCCAGCAAGAGTTTGGAAATTTCTGAGATCTATGGGAGTTGGGAAAACATCTAATGTTACTAATCCTAATAGTCTAAATGTTGATCTCTTAAATAATCATTTCACTACGTCGCCCAATTTTGATAGGGCTATTAAAACTAAAACTATGAATTATCTTTCCACCCTTCCAACTCCAAACTTTCCTCATTTTCTTTTTAGTCAATTTTCTGATCGTGATGTTAAGAAGAGCATATTAGCAATTGTCTCTAACGCTGTTGGGAATGATTGTGTCAGATGCAATATGATCACTCCTATCCTTGACGAATGTCTTCCTATTCTCAGTCATATCCTTAATTTCTCCATTTCTAATGGTGTCTTTCCCACATTGTGGAAAAGTGCTGAAGTCATTCCTCTACCTAAAGTCCTTGAAGGCTTAATCCATCACCAGCTGAGCCTTTTCCTGTCCAAAAATAGCCTGCTTAATCCGTTTCAATCCGGTTTTCGTCCTGCTCATAGTACCACCACTGCATTGGTGCATATTACTGACGACATCAGGGCTGTTATGGAAAATGGCAAGTTAGCTATACTGGCACTGTTAGACTTCAGCAATGCTTTTAATGCAGTTGACTACGACGTCCTGCTGGGGATATTATGCTCTATTAACATATCTCCGACAGTAATTGACTGGTTTCGTATTTACCTGATGGGTCGTCGGCAGCGTATTCGCCTTGATGATATTTGTTCTTCTTGGTGTGATATATCTGTCGGTGTCCCTCAGGGTGGCGTTTTATCTCCTTTACTCTTCTCGTTATTCATTAACTCTATCACGGACTGTCTTATTTCTTCCTACCATCTTTACGCAGACGATCTACAAATATATTACTCCGCGCCAGCAGATCATCTGGTTGAAGCTATTGCTTTAATTAATAAAGATCTTTCTAGAATTGGTGAATGGGCTGCGAAATTTGGTCTTACAGTGAATCCTGTTAAAACCCAGGTCATTGTTGTTGGCAGGCCCAGGATGGTTTCCAAAGTTGACTTCAGTACACTGCCTCAAGTTCTCTTTGATGGCTGTACTATCCCTTATAGTGATATGGTCAAGAACTTAGGTATTTTTCTTGATAAAAACTTATCCTGGGCACCCCAATTGCGGGAACTGAGTCGCAAAATATTTTCTGCCACCGGGTCCTTGCGTCGTCTACGTAACTTCATTCCAATTCTCTCTAAAATTGCTCTTGTGCAGTCTCTTCTTTTTCCTCTCCTTGACTATGCTGACGCCAGCTATCTCGATCTTTCCGAAGCCCAATTCGATAAACTTGAGCATCTTCAGAATTTTTCCATTCGTTTCATATTCGGGCTACGTAAATATGACCACATATCTGAATTTCGTACGAAACTCAAGTGGCTACCCATACGCCTTCGCCGGAATACTCGATTTTATCGTTATTACATAGTGTTCTATTCCTTCCCTCTTCACCTTTTTACCTTAAAAATCGTTTTCACTTCCTGAGTAGCATCCATGCTAGTTGTTTATGATCATCCGAGAGTCTGGAATTAGAGATTCCCAAGCATGCAACTAATTTCCTCGACAAGTCATTTACTTTTCAGGCTGCACGCTTGTGGAACGAGTTACCTGTGTCGGTAAGAAGGGATAAATCTCTTCCAATTTTTAAATGGCTTGTCAAGCATCACTACTTATCACTGTGATATTGTTTTTCTCCTTTATTTTTTTGTATATTGCTGGATTTTATATATTTATCGCTTGTTTTTCTGTATAGTTTATGTATTATAATATGTAGTTATTTTTTATTTTATATATTGATTAGTTATTTTTATGCTATATGTACTATATTATATATTTGAATATTTATGTACATCAGATTTCCATCCCCTTTTAACTCATGTTAATGACCGCCCGCTCCCTTTTTCCTAGTTAAGTAAGTCCATCCAAGGGTTGTCTGGAAGAAATCGCCGATTGCGATAAGACCGCCATTTGTACTTCTTGTTATAGTGTTGTCTCTATTGTATATATATACTTTATGCTTTGATGTACAATCAAGAGTTTAAATAAATAAAATAAATAAATAAATATGTTTACACGTGTGCCTTGCCAGAAGTCCTGGAAGCTTCAAAATATTACTGAAGCCAGCTTGCCGTAATTGTTTTCAGTATTTCGAAAATGATGTTTATAGGTATTTTTTTTTTATATCTGCTTAGCTTTTGCTCGCGGCTCCGCCCACGAATGTTTTCTAGGATAAAAGTTCCATTTTTTTTCCCGGGATAAAAAGGAATCTATGTTGCTCACTGATAATGGCTAAGCTTTATATTGGTGAAAGAATTTTTAAAATCGGTCCAGTAGTTATTGAGTTTCTTCATTACAAACATACGAAAATCATATCTTTCCTCTTTATGATATTAATGTAGATGTAGATAGACAATTCTTCAAGCCATGTCGTACCTTTTATGGAACACCAAGTACCAACAGACTATTCAGCAGAACTGCAGTGGGATAATGTCTGTGAAATTTTTGGCTTCACTTAATTATTTTAAAATTATTATGAGCTCAATAAATAGCAGCATTTTAAATATATATGTATATGTTAATAAATATATGTAAGCTGAACTCTAATTCATATTTTTGTGTATATTTTAAAGATTAGGATCTGTAGGATATAAGGTTTAAATACTTTTGCTAACTTTTCGAGGCAGGTTAAAAAAAAGATTTTTTATTTGTAAACAAATGTCATGTTCGTAATTTGTATGAATTTGTATTATATACGTGTTTGTACTTGTAGTTTTTATTTTCAGTTTATTTTATAAGAAATATGTCTAAAAGCAGTGAAAAACTATGCAAAATATGTTTGAAAAATTACGCCCACTGTGTAAATGTGGACGGTTCACAATATCAGAATATATTTTTCAAATTATTCGATGGCATGGCAGTTTCTGTAAGTTTCGAAAACTTTATAAACATTCCATTCGAAAGTTATTCTAAAAAAGTTACGATATTATTTTAACATCTACCCATTTGACATTGGCAAAATCACCGATGAAACGGTGGAGCCATTTTTAAAAAGAAGAAGAAACATTCCATTGAACTAGTCCTTTTCTTTTAGAATTACTAACAATTTGAAACCGAGTTACAAGTTATCAATAAATCAAAGACGATTCTTTTATATTTAAACTAGACTTCTGCTCGCGGCTTCGCCCGCGTGAATGAGTTTTTCCGGGATAAAAGTCCCGTTTTATATTTCCCCGGGATAAATTATACATACAAACCTTCCTCTTGAATCACTCTATCTGTTAAAAAAACCGCATCAAAATCTGTTGCGTAGTTTTAAAGGTCTAAGCATACATAGGGACATAGGGACAGACAGCGGGAAGCAACTTTGTTTTATACTATGTAGTGATTATAGACTGCAAGCATAATCGTCTATAGAGAGAGGACCGGGTGGTCTGTGCTCACCCCAGAATTAAGTAGTGCCCACTTACACGATTATGAGACAGCTTACCTACTACTTCAATAAATTTTACTAATAATTTAAACAAGTATTCAGAAGTAATTTTTTTTTAGTCTAGGGCAATGCCCCTTATAAATAACTGTAGCTTTAGCTGTTGCCTATGATTGCAAGGTCTTGGGTTCCATTTGTTGCCTATGATTGCAAGGGTTCCATTTGTTGCCTATGATTGCAAGGTCTTGGGTTCCATTTGTTGCCTATGATTGCAAGGTCTTGGGTTCCATTTCCAGTTCTGGCATAATATTGTGTCATCATCATCATTAGCAATAAGATGTCCTCTGTTGAGAGGACATCATTGATGAACATATGCCTCCCTAAAGATTCCCAGATGGACCTGCCAAATGCAGCCTGCACCCAGCATGTTCCTGCTATCTTAAAATAATACATACATACATACACATATACACTCACACCTGTTATCTCCGAAGGGGTAGGCAGAGGCGCAACTAGTGCACCCACTTTTCGCTGTCATTCCGTCCCATGATGTGATAGAGGCCGAGCCTATCGCCATATCAGGCACAAATTCCAGACTCCGGGCTGATACTGAATAGAAAAACTCAATATCACTTTGCCCGACCTGGGGATCGAACCCAAGACCTCATGTTTGTAGTCGTACTGTAATACAACTATGCCACCGCGGCAGTCTAATTAAAATAATAAAATTGTAATAATATGATTTACCTGTTGGATTAGAAATGGTTGACCTCAGACAAGTAGTAACTTAAAAGCTAAGCAAAATTATTTCTGATAATAGTTTAAAAAACCGTATCTTTTCATCCCTGAATTCCTGTGCAGAATTTTTCAAAAAGTAAATATTATCTCAATTATGATTTTAAATTTTTAGGAATCCAATGTTTTGTGGCTTTGCTTTTGGTGTAAAGCTGTAATTAAAAAGGTAAAGGATCTGATGGATATTGCCAAAGAAGCTAAAATGTTATCAGACAAGGAAAAGGTAAATGAAACTAAATTATACAAGATTTCTGACACATTTAGTAATAAGGTGATGAATTTTATAAAAATAAAATGTGTATTTATTTTTTCAGACTGAAAAAATACAAGCAACAAAATACACATTAACTTTTCATCACAATCCATGTATAGACATACCTCCTAAAGATTACATAATAGAAAAACAAAAAGATAATAAAGGAAAAAAAGATAATATGAAATTAATAGACAAAATAAATTTGAAAAAAGAACCAAATATAAAATTGAGTAAATTAAAGAAACATAAATTAGATGAGATGAATTTCGATGTTCTTTATTTGAATGTTGAGGAACAAAAGAAGGAAATAGAAGATAAAAAAATATCAGAGAAGTATAAACAATTGAGTTTTAAATGTGATGATTGTGGAATTAGTTTCATGTTCAAGCTTGAATATGATGAGCACCGAAAGAGACATGATCTGGTAGAATTTAATTATTCTATTCATCTTACTAATAATATAATTGTTAAGGGGCCATTCATTTATTACGTAAGACTATTTTTGCTATTTTTGAACCCCTTCCCCTGTTATAATAAAAAAATAGAATAGGCCGACTCCCTCCCCCCTGTTTTATATTTAATATGTTATACACATTGATGTATTAAAAACCCAATACATCAATGGTTATACGTAAGAATCTGAAGGAAAAATGAATACACGTTTGGTTTGTATTAATGTTTTTCAAATTAACAATTTTTAGAAATGATTATTTGTACTTCGGAATTCGTTTATCGATACGCATCCGAGCGAACCTCAGCACTCGCGCGGTTGTCCGCTCTTTTTAATGTATAACTTTAACTTTGCGCATTTTTGTGATCTTACGTAAGAACTATCGAGACTCGCTCCCACGCCTTTGTAAGAAAAAATAACACATGGTAGACCCCTAAACCGTCTTACGGAATATGGCCCCTAAAGTGAATGTCTGTAACAACAAATAACACATGGTCGACCCCTAAATCGTCTTACGTAATATGGCCCCTAAAATGAATGTTTAAACTTCTACATTACTAGATGTTGCTCGCGGTTTTATCGCGCGAAAAGCCTTTCTCGCTACAAAAGCCCCTAAAATACAGAACGACGCCAGCGCCATCTACATAAAGAATTAGATTACAAATAACCATTATTACCCATGGGAGCTAAATAACAGGATAAAAAGTAGCCTATGTTTTAATCCAGAATGTGATCTACCCGTGTGCCAAATTTCATCCAAATCCGTTTAGTAGTTTCAGCGTTTACTTCTAACAAACATCTACACATTTGCACAAACTTTCGCGTTTATAATATTAGTAAGAACTAAAGTAAGATAACCCTTTCATAGTTAAACCAATTTTAATTAAATTTTATTTAGCCCGTAGGGTAAGCTTTGTTGGAAGTAAACACAAAATAGCTATGTAGATTTAGAGGTCATTTGGCACAGATAAACCAATACCAGATATATACTTATCATCCCATGTAAATGCGCTATAGAATGTGTACTAGAAAAACGATTGCATGTGAGTAAGCAATAATTACTTTATTAATGCTCACAGGATTGTTTGTGCGAAACGGCTGGTTTAAAAGTCCATCAAGTAGTTATCCTGTATCCCCTGCCTGTCGTAAAAGGCGACTAATAGGGGCCACCGGGGGTCACGGGTGGGCGGAAGGGGCCGTCCACCTATTATTCTAGCCAACTTTTGTGACCCCCGTGATGGACGGTAGCGTGGCGGTTAGGCCTCACGCTACCTTTGACGCCCAGGGCGTCCTTCGGTGTGCGGGGGTGTTGTGTGTTGTGTGGTGTTGGGGGTGTGCTTCTCAGCCCCCCCAACAACAGGAGACGGACCGCAATAGCGGTACGCGCAAGGGCGGTTGCGGACGACAACTTAGACGTGAGTCGGAGGACGCCCGCAGCCGTCCCTAATGCGCCGAAGATGGCCACCGCGGAGTTTTGGTTGGTATGCCGTGCGGTGTACATAGGTTAGGGACTCGGCCCGGCGGTCGCCCGACGTTTTCCATCTCTCCGGGCGGCTCAACGTCGGGTCGTAAGGCACGGTGAACCCAACATAACCGCTCAGTCGTTCCCCTTGAACACTGGGCGGTAGTAATAATTCACTTACTCCGCGTAAAAAAAAAAGTCAAGAAGCTATCCTAGATAAAAGTAGCCTATGCTAAGCCACTATAATATGGTCTATATCTGCCTACCATCCAAATCCTTTCAGGGGTTTCTACTTTTATCTCTAACATCCAAATATTACAAACTTAAAGCATTTATAATATTAGTAAGATTGTTCAAAAATACAAACATCTCTCTTTCAGAGGTCAAAAAAATACGCACAAACCATTTCTCAGATTTCAGGTCAGCATGCCTGCAAAATATGTAATTTAAGGTTTAGATCCACTGAAGTCCTATCTCAACACGCTCTAGCGCATAAACGTAGATTTGAATGTCGCGCGTGCGGGTCCAAATTCAAGCGTTGGTCCCACTGTGTGGTGCATCGGTTGAAGTGTGGGACCAACGCCACGCCCGCTGTGTGCGGCGTTTGTGCTAAGATATTTGGGTGAGATATTATTTATTTATTCACTTTTTTTCACACTGGTATAACAATTTAAAAAGAATCACTACATAGTATAAAACAAAGTGGCTTCCCGCTGTCTGTCCCTATGTCCCTATGTATGCTTAGATCTTTAAAACTACGCAACGGATTTTGATACATTTTTTTTAATAGATGGAATGATTCAACGGGAAGGTTTTTATGTACTTTTAGCCCGGAAAAACTTATTAACGCGGGCGAAGCCGCGGGCAAAAGGCTAGTAATAGAATAAAAAGCAGTACAAATGGCGGTCTTATCGCTATAGGCAATATCTTCCAGACAACCATGGGATGGATATAAGAAGAGGAGATGGAGAGGGCAGTCTAGTATTAGGGCGGGGGTATTGGGCGGTATTTTGTTTAGGGCTTTTTAAGTTGCGTGTGTGGGACCAAGTTTAAGTGTTGGTCTCACTGTGAAACACGGAGTAAAGATAACGAATGAAATATGGGACCAATAATATGCCTGCTGTGTGTGGCGTTGGTACAAAGATATTTCGGTAAGATTTGTTATTAGTTTTAGGAATTTCATGTTGAGCGCGTGGGACTTATTTCTAGAACCAAGTTCAAGTGTTGCTGACATTTTGTGGTACACAGGCTGTAATATGTATTCTCGATTGTATGGTCTATTTACTAAGATATTTGGAGATTTATTATTTGTTTAGGGCTTTCATTCACTATGACTTAATATTTAGCCATATTGTCGTGTTCCTTGACTACCTCGGTGGAGTACGTATTGCGGTACTGAGATCTGTTTTATTATGTAATTACCGGAAAACTACATCAAAATTTCCTTCAAACCGGAATTTATCTTATATTTTCTTTCACAGAGATCATCATTCAGTGACAGTCCATATGAAAACTGTTCACGGAAAGACGAAGAAATATGTATGTGAACATTGTGATAAAGCGTTTGGGACTAAACAACGGCTTACTGTTCATATAAGGTATAGTTTATTACTAGTCATGAACGTTATTATTTGAAACAATTTTACCTGATATACAGGGTGGATTTTATGGTGCAGTGAGGGCAGCTACCTTAAGCATTGTAGTTACAAAAACATTCTTAGGAGACTGTTCAACATTTTTGAAGACATTCAATCTTAAAAAAGAAATTGATAAGGAGACAAAAGTAAACAGGGCATTTGTACTTTATAATTATTATTGTATTTTTCTAAGGCTTCAAAAGTATACCGGGTGGAAGGGAAACGCTCTCTATACCGGAACGGTAAGAGAGAAGAACCATAACATTAACGAAAAACTATATTCATTTGCAAAGCTAAGCGATAATACTTACAATTTAAGTATTTCCGTAATTCATGCGCGCACAATGTAAAGCGTACAAAAAACTGAACGGCCGCCGCGCTGCTCCGGCACCGGCCCGCGGTCGTTAACATGTCAGCTGATGTACGTGTTTCATTACGATTTTTTTGAAATATTGACCTTTTTTACTATGTTTTTCAGAATAATAATTTGATTTATCTATTCGTACGTGAAGCTGTACAGAAATTTGAGAAAATCCTACTAAAATTGTAACAATGCGATCGCGATTTTTTAAGTGCCATCACGTCAGGAATCACCAATACTATCATCACCTGTATTCGTTTCCGAGAGCTTTTCATCATTTTAACATGTTCAATTACTTTTGTATGTTGGTAAGGATTCAAAAGTATGTAAATGATTTAAAGTGGAGTTTGGTTAGCTATTTTTGTAACTACGTCTGTTAGTAACCTTAAGTTGAAATGGATCGTAGCAATAAGTTATGGTCTAACTATTATATGAATCGACCGTGACCGATTGTAGTAAAAGTAACAATATGTTATGTAAATTAAATGGAATTTTGTGTATTGTTTTTATGGTAGCTAGCTGTGGAAAGGCCATTTTGAATCCTACTATCTATACTAATATTATAAAGCTGAAGAGTTTGTTTGTTTGTTTGTTTGTTTGAACGCGCTAATCTCAGGAACTACTGGTGCGAATTGAAAAATTCTTTTTGTGTTGAATAGACCATTTATCGAGGAAGGCTATAGGCTATATAACATCACGATGCAACTATTAGGAGCGAAGAAATAATGGAAAATGTGAAAAATGCGGGGAAAATTATTCATCCTTGAGGGCTTCCATTGCGTGCGCTGCGAAAACGGTTCAAGATACCAAAAATATATGTATGAAAGAATTATTCCTCTTGAAATGATCTAAAAAAAAGTCCGCGACAGTATATGTCTATCTTTTAAAATAAACTCTCTAGAACCGTTTTTATGGTAATCAAATTTGGTCGAAATTAATGCATTATTTGTTAAGAGTTGTATCAACGTCATAATATTAATCTTTATACAAATAAATGTGTTGGATAGAGTGATTCAACGGGAAGGTTTTTATGTATGTACTTTTAGCCCGGAAAAACTTATTAACGCGGGCGAAGCCGTGGGCAAAAGCTAGTGATATTATAAAGGCGAAAGTTTGTAAGAATGTCTGGATGTATGGATGTTTGTTCCTCTTTCACGCAAAAACTACAGAACGGATTTCGATGAAAATTGGCACACGGGTAGATCATGTCCTGGATTAACACATAGGCTACTTTTTATCCCGGGAAAATATAAAGCGGGACTTTTATCCCGGAAAATCTTTGTAACGCGGGCGGAGCCGCGGGCAAAAGCTAGTTAAATATGAAGTCGAACTCTGAATTTCGAATCGCGTAAAAATAAAAGGAAAGTTACTTGATATTTACAGAGGAGGCGACTTGACTGCCTCGGTGGCGGAATTGTATTATGGCATGACTACAGTACTGACGTATTGGGTTCGATCCCCGGGTCGGACAAAGTGATATTTGGTTTTTCTATTTAATATCAGTACGGAGTCTGGAAATTTTCCCCGATATGGCGATAGGCTCACTCCCTGTCACATTATGGGGCGGATAAACACGGTGACATGTGGGTGCACTAGTTGCGCCTTTGCCTGCCCCTGTAGGGATAAGAGGCGTGTGTGTATGTGTGTATTAAGATATACGTAAAATTACATATTGTATACACAAAAAAGATATACAGGGTCATTTTTACATTGCGTTCCTAAATGAAATCATATATTCGTCTATACCTCTGCTAACATCGTGCTAAAAATCATCCATTAATAACGAATACTTTCGCCAAAAATTCCTGTTGTTGCATTCCAATTTCTTTTTTTCATTTTGTAGTTTAGTGCCAATATGGTGTGTGCGTAAGTGTATTTCTGACTGAAAGTGTAATGTTGCTGCTGCGAGGAATTATCTTAGATCAAACATAGTGGCATTAAGGCGCGTAAACTTAAAGTTACTTTTTATTGATATTTATTTTGTTCGAAACTTACACTTTTTTATTTTACATCTATGGTTAAAATAACTTAATGAAAAGTGTTATTTTCAACGAGATAAGTATGTGGTTTCATTTATTAACGCAATGTCAAAATTAGCCTGTATATAAATATGTACACTGCTAACAAGGAGAAACTGCTGCTTCAGCCAGCAATAATTGCCGAAATTGCAAATTATGCACATATGACAGAGTAAAAGAATTAAAAGGATATGTCAGTGCTAAAGTTGTGCTTATATTTTAGGTCTCACACTGGAGTCAAGCCTTTCTCATGCGACGAATGTTCTAGAACTTTCGCAACGCATTCGAATCTGCGTGCGCATGCTAAAGTGCATAATGACAACAAGGACCATTATTGCGTAGAATGTAACAAGTATTACAAAAGCGAGAAGAGTTTGAAAAGACACTTTCTAGAAGCTTCTAGACATGCTGGCGAAGGGAGGTGAGTTTTATATTGTACTAGCGGCCCCGACAGACGTTGTCCTGCCCTAAAAAGGAAATAAAATCCTAGAACCCGAGTACAGCGCTACCTACCGGATAGAATTGTAATGCGCAATTTTCTTATTTTTTTCTTTCATAAGAACTTTCTCCTGACAATACCAAACACATCAAAAGAGAAATAACGAAATCAGTCCAGCCGTTCACGCGTGATGCCGTGACCAAGGAAAATAGTGATTCATTTTTAATATATATAGAAATGGAAAGTTGTGGGCTTAGAACGAGACAAAAAACACGACTCCGTTTCGGTTCATTGGGATTGGTTGAGACTAGCACGTGATTGACGTATCGTCTCTCGAACAATCACAAACATGATGACGAGCGTAGTGGAATGCCACACAGTACTTTGTAACTCAAGGTGTTGGATGGTGTTGCTACTGTTTATGGGTGGTCGTATCGCTTACTGTCAGGCGAACGGCATTGTCGTGTCGTCATTCGATGCCATAAAAGAAAACATCAAAATTAAAAATCGTCTTACGAGTGGCGTCTTTTTGCTACATTCTTTGCTCACTGTTTCGAAATTTTTTCCCGCTAAAAAAGGTTCTATTGTATATTTTCCGCTATAAAAAATAGCATTTATGCTAATTCATTTTGCATTTACAATTATTATTATCGTAGATTCTATGCAGCACTAAATTGAGAGATGAAAACATTAAATTTGGTTGTAAAATGAAGAAGCTAGATAAATATAGATATAAACAAGAGTTTAACAGCTCGCTATCTCACTCACACGCTTTAACTGCATAGACGTGACGTCACAGATTTTTATAATCAGCTGCCACCGCCAAGGATTATTTTCAATAAACGATGCTTACCGTTACCATTGTACCGACAGCGAAATACAATCATGTTCAAAAAGTAGTATGAACAATAAAGACAGCTAGTATTTGTTATTTAGTGTCGTGTATAAAATTATCACAATTGGGTTACTTTCGCGTCTTCAGATTGCGATCGCTAATATATATCTATATTTTTGGAATATCACTGGAGAAAATGGGACCAATCACAATAAAGTTTGACATCCTTACGTACTTATTTTTCTTGTTTATTAATCGTTGCTCAGGTATTCATGTAAAGAATGTTCCAAGAGATTTATAACGGAGCGACTGTTGAACAAGCATACGAAGCAAGCACATTTGACGGAACATCGCTGCGTGCATTGTTACAAGCAGTGCCGGATTAACCACGTAGCAAGAGTAGCAATTGCTACGGGCCCCGCGCGAAAGGGGGCCCCGCATATTTAAACCCACTCATCTCTGGCTGAGCGTAATTTTTTGAGTGAAACCTATTAAGATGTGGTATGTTGAATTTTTTGGATATCACAAAAACGTGAAACGTTACAACTTTTCCTACTAAGACAATCCACGTCAGACACTCGGTACCCGACTATTTCCTTGGCGTAAATAATTCAAATAATTTCATACGGTAAATACACAAGCTCTACAAAAAGTTTCTTGTATAAACGTGTAGAATTTCAGTCGGCTTGAAAATCAGCTCTACAAAATGTCTGCCGTATATGCAAGCACTCTTACCCAACGCTTAGTGTGGATGTGTAGCAGAATTGAAATAGCTGATTTAAATTGTTAAAATTTTCTATTTATTTATAAGATTAACAGTCTACATTATTTTTAATATAATTTAGTAACCATATACCAAAAATCTATTTTCTAGAATATAAGTATACTAGCGGCCCGCCCTGGCTTCGCACAGGTAGCAAAGCATAATATTTGTACATTTAATTTTCTGTCGTACAAAATACTTATGAATTATACACATAACCCTTCCTCTTGAATCACTGCGTCCATTCGTGAAAAACATATGAAAATCCGTTCGGTAGTTTTTGAGTTTATCGCGTTCAGACAAAAAGATTCGATAGGGGGACTTCTTTTATAATATGTAATGATGTAAGGACATATCCTTAAAAATAAAAAGATAAAAGTAGCCTGTCCTTCCTTGGATCTCAAACTATCTCCATATTTATTCTCTCACGGTTCCACCCGCAAGAAAATATTTTGCGGGATAAAAGTTCCGGTTTATATTTCTCTGGGATAAGCAATAGCCTAGGTGCCCTTCAAGGTCTTAAATTATCTTCCTACGAAATTTCATCGAAATCGGCTGAGAGTGACGGCTACAATCGCGAGGTAAAAAAATCTGGGATAAAAGTCCCGGTTTCTATTTTTCCAGGATAAACAGTAGCCTATGTCCTTCCCTCGGTTTCAAACTATCTCCATACTTGTTTTTTTGCGGTTCCACCCGCAAGAAAATATTTTCCGGGATAAAGTCCCGGTTTATTTTTTTCCCGGAATCAGAAGTAGCCTAGGCCCTTTCCAGGGTTTCGAACTATCTCCCTACCAAATTTCGTTGAAATCGGTTGAGTGGTTTGGCCATCCCACTCGTGAGAAAAAAAAATCGTGATAAAATATCCGGTTTATATTTTTCCGGGATGAGCAGTAGTCTGTGTCCTACCCTGGGTCTCTAACTGTCTCCATACTTATTTCTTTGCGGTTCCATCGGCAAGAAAATAGTTTCCGGGATTAAAGTCCCGGTTTATTTTTTCCCAGGATAAGAAGTATCCTAGATCCTTCCCAGGGTCTTAAACTACTTTCTTTCCAAATTTCATCAAAATCGGTTCAGTGATATGGGTGTGACGGCTAAACTCACGAGAGAAAAAATTCTTGGATAAAATTCCCGGTATATGTTTTTCCGGGATAAAAGTAGTCTATGTCTTTCCCTCGGCCTCAAACTATTTCCATACTTATTTGTTTGCGGTACCACCCACAAGAATATTTTCCGGGATAAAATCCCGGTTAATTTTTTTCCCGGATCAGAATTAGCCTTGGTTCTCCCCAAGGTTTTAAACTATCTCCCTACCAAAATTTCATAGAAATCGGTTGAGTGGTTTGGCCATCCCACTCGCGAGAATAAAACCGGGATAAAAGTTCCGGTTTATATTTTTCCGTGATAAGCAGTAGCCTGTGTCCTCCTCTGGGTCTCAAACTATCTCCAAACTTATTTGTTTGCGGTTCCACCCGCAAGAAAATATTTTTCCAGGATTAAATTCCCGGTTTATTTTTTCACGGGATAAGAAGTAGCCTAAGTCTTTCCCAGGGTCTTAAACTATGTCCCCTACAAATTTCATCGAAATCGGTTTATAGGTTTGGCCGTAACGACTCGCGAGAATAAAAAATCCGGGATAAAAGTCCCGGTTTGAATTTTCCCGGGATATAAAGTAGCCTACGTTACTCAGGAATACAGGCGCATTCTAATGGTGAAAGAATTTTTGAAATCGGTCCAGTACTTTTTGAGTTTAGCATTGTCAAACATACAAATCTTTCCTCTTTATAATATTAGTATAGATTGAGTTATAGAAGTTATGACTAAAAAAAATTTATTACTTCAAAAGACATTCTCATGATCATTAACTGCAGTGGCGAACGTTCATTTTGACATTAAAGCGCATAAAAAACGAGTTAAGGAACACTATGAGCCAAAAACGTCTGAATTATCTCGCTTTGATGAATAATATAGAATATGATAAAATAGCACACATATGCGCACACACACGCACACACACACACACACACACACACACACACACACACACACGCACACACACGCACACACACACACACACACACACACACACACACACACACACACACACACACACACACACACACACACACACCTTTCATGCAGATAATGCTATAATGTTTTATTAGTGCATTTTTTAGATTTTCTTTCTATTGTCATTAAATGTAAGTAAATTCCACCTCATAATGGGAAGTAACTGACTCCTGATATACAGCTATGCTAGTTTGGGAGTCAGGGACTGTTTTGAATTTGTACCACAATTTTAATGTACAATAAATAAATAAATAAAAATGATTTGCTCAGAGAAATTGATACGAATAGTATTATTTCTAAATTTACTTTGTAAAAGTTTAAAAAATAATAAGGAAACAGATAAATAAATATAAAATATAAACATTATTTAAAGTACACAATTGATTAAATATAACATTAGCTATTCCTAAAAATATTATATACTTTGTATCTAGGTATACTAATATTATAAAGCTGAAGAGTTTGTTTGTTTGTTTGAACGCGCTAATCTCAGGAACTACTCGTTCGAATTGAAAAATTCTTTTTGTGTTGAATAGATCATTTATCGAGGAAGGCTTTAGGCTAATATAACATCACGATGCAACCATTAGGAGCGAAGAAATAATGGAAAGTGTGAAAAAAAGCGGGGAAAATTATTCATCCTTGAGGGCTTCCATTGCGTGCGCTGCGAAAACGGTTCTAGATACCAAAAATATATGTATGAAAGAATTATTCCTCTTGTAATGATCTAAAAAAATGTCCGCGATAGTAAATGTCTATCTTTTAAGATTAACTCACTAGAACCGTTTTTATGGTAATCAAATTTGGTCGAAATTAATGCATTATTTGTTAAGAGTTGTATCAACGTGATAATCATAGAGTGATTCAACGGGAAGGTTTTTATGTACTTTTAGCCCGGAAAAACTTATTAACGCGGGCGAAGCCGTGGGCAAAAGCTAGTTAAATATAAACTTTCAAATATGTACTGAAAAAAATATTTTGTGTAGTAGGTATCATCTGTTTTCAATTGTTAGTTTCCTATCAAAATTATTCTAAATTGCCAGGAAATCTCATCTCAGGCTTTTTGTACTTGT
This sequence comes from Lapara coniferarum, assembly GCA_949316025.1. Classification (NCBI taxonomy): domain Eukaryota; kingdom Metazoa; phylum Arthropoda; class Insecta; order Lepidoptera; family Sphingidae; genus Lapara; species Lapara coniferarum. The sequence continues at coordinate 24,567,769 of OX438929.1, forward strand.
CAGAGCCTAACAGCGCCTATAGTAATTTACTACACTATTAATTACCAACAAAATTGTATCCTATAGATAGCAAATAAACGTATTGAGTATTGAAATGTATCTTTACCACTTTATACTTAAGAACCCATAGCAGATCAAGGGCTCTTTGAAAGATTTTGCTACGGGCCCCGCGCTTGCTTAATCCGGCACTGGTTACAAGGTAGGTAAATACAGCCGATCTACGATTCTTTAGAACTGGGGCCGAAACTTGATACTGGCTCCTGCGTTTGAGATAAATTACTTCAAAAAACTCACAAATATATAATGGTGTCGGCCTGTGCAAGGGCATCGCTGCCCCCCACCCACCTAGAGATTCTAACAAAGTTGCCAAGGGCCAATTATTTATAAGTTTTATTTATTGTACACTCAAGAACTCGTGAAGAACCGACTGCCTCGTGGCGTAGTTGTATTATGGTACGACTGCAAGGCTGAGGTCTTGGGTTCGATTCCCGGGTCAGGCAAAGTGATATTAAGGTTTTCTATTCAGTATCAGCTCGGAGTCTGGAATTTGTGCCCGATATGGCGATAGGCTCACCCCCCCCCCCCCCCCCCCCTATCACATCATGGGACGGAGTAACGGCGAAAAGTGGGTGCACTAGTTGCGCCTCTGCCTACCCCTTCGGGGATAACAGGCGTGAGTGTATATGTGTACTATGTATGTGAGAACTCGTGAAGCTTCACATGTTGGACTCGCTGCAGTTATTACAATCGCTGTAGGTGTAAGACTACTACCTACAATTCATACTTTTCTCATTCTCCATTTCAACTTGCCCCCCCCCCCCCCCCCCCTGGGCCATTGACTGGCGGCGCTCTTGGGCCTGTTTGGTGCCTTTTGGAACGAAGTTTCTTATCGGACTAGGGGGCTAGACGGAAAAAATTCTTACGTTAAGTTGTCACGACACTTTTATAAAACTTGTCACGACTCTTTTATACTTGCCCTGTGAAACCAGCCAGTAACAATAAAGAACTGGTTCGAAATTTAAATAAAAAAAGACAATAAGTAAGTTTAACTACGTATACATACTCTAAGATTTAAATGCTTTTTAGAGTAGTTTTTTTTTCGTTAGTTGTATGTTAATTTTAATGTCAATGCTTGCTTAGGTGATGATCGTGATTCGATAACATGTCTATTGTGTAGGTAGAAGTAAATGTTTTCATTGATGTGGTAACGTTTTAATGAAATATACAATTATTATTATAACTTAAAAGAAATAAAATTTTATTACAATATCTTCACTAATTAATCGAAAACAACTTCGTTCCATCTGGGTGTCCCTTGACACCTCTCAAGTTTTTTTATTCTTAAATGTCGACGGCGGCGGTGAGCCAACCAGCCCCCTTATTCTCCATGACATTGTGAACGCGTAACGCAGCCGCGTTACATACCTTCGTGTAATTAGCGTTAAATGGTGTTCGTGGAGCAAGTTTTTATTTTGAATCATACTCTATTTTGATTTGGCCGGCCCCTGAAACTGCCGCCTGAGTTTGCCAATCAAAATTTCGAATGGCGAGTCTCGTACAAAAACAAAAAAGGTTATATTTTTCTTACGAAGCACCGTTCTCAAGTTATCGCAATTTCAGACTATAGGACAGTCGTATTGTAAATTTTATTCACACCATTACGTTTAATTACATTACCATACGAAACGCGTAAACTCATGGTAGCTCCACTGGTATCATTTTGATTTAAATGTTATTCCTTTTTAATCCCTTGAGTCCCATTCACGTAATTTCACAGATATATTTTTTTTCAGTTATTTTCCAACAACGCAAATCTAAGGAAACATCTACGTTCCATACATACAACGACAGAAGCGTGAAGATATGACTTATAAGAACATATTTAAGTATAATGAACAGTCAGCAATATAAGTAGGTGAACGAATTAAAAAGAAAATTATATATTTTTTTCTGACCATAAAAACAAAACAAGAGATTGCATTTACTTTACACAAAGAAATGTAATTTAATTAAACTGAACGCGCATAGGCGATTTGTATTTGGAATTTCGTCGATGAAGTACCAATACCTCCTAACTGACAATTTAGTCCAAAATTACATTTTTATTACAATAGACATAAAACTCATATTCGCATGGATTGAATTAACTTGTATCCGACATTTCTTTACCAGTAAGCTTCTTGAGCTATGTGAAAACATCTACTTAGTGACAGAATTCATTCATTCGTATGTATTTAACAGTTTTTTTCTTCTGGTGTAAAATTAGATTCTCAACACTTAGGAGGTATTGGTACTTCATCGACGATTTGTTAATCAACTTATGTAGCTCACTGTACATTGATGTTTTTTTAAGTTTACGCGATTTACATTGAAATAAAACAATTTGTACGAATTTGATTGAGTTTGTTTATTTTCCATTCAGAGACTTCGATCTTGGTAGTAACGGGCCGACTATAAGGCGTAGTAATATTCACTCCTTTTTAAGGACTTACAGTCAGTTACATAAGTGTATAGACTTTGAAGTTTGTATTTGTTTAGGTCCTTATGTAGCTGACTGTAGTCACCAGCATAAGTATCTAAACAAATAGAAAATTTCAAATTGCCTACATTTTTTTTTTTATAGAAGGCTCGACAAAGTGGCTTCACTGCATCTGATGGTAAATGTAGTGAAGCCCAAAAAGTTATATCGACCGGCAAGAGATAAACATCCGTGGTCGGTCGGCACAGTTATGCCGGCCTGCTTAATATACCAACTTTTGTGTTCTTACTAATCTTTTTTTTTCTTTACAAAAATAACAAAAATTTGCTTTACTTCATACGACGAATTTTTTTTTTCACTTTTTAACGGGTATATAGGCGACTAGCTTTTGCCCGCGGCTCCGCCCGCTTTAAAAAGTTTTTCCGGGATATAAGTCCCGCTTTATATTTCCCGGGATAAAAAGTAGCCTATGTGTTAATCCAGGACATGATCTACCCGTGTGTCAAATTTCATCGAAATCCGTTAAGTAGTTTTTGCGTGAAAGAGTAACAAACATCCATACATCCAAACATCCATACATTCTTACAAACTTTCGCCTTTATAATATTATTATTAGTAGGATTTGAAATTTTGATTTTGTACAGATATTTATGCTACTGACTGTACATATCCTTTATAATGTATGCATTTCTCGAAACCTATACCATAGTTCTTTGAAGTATAAACACACATATAAACTTCGCAATCAGCTCACTTCGATCCCGTACGCATTCCTACACGTAGCCAGAATTCCTTGACCCCTCCACGCTCATTGCATTCAGATTTGATGTAAGTTTTCTGTTTAAAATGTTCGCGGGGACGGGTCTTCGTATAATGGTTATATTGACGTCACGCACACACCTCCAATTGTTACAATAAAGCGATTGTGACGCTTTTCACTCTGTTTAATTAGTCAACTAATTATTATTATAATTTACCAAGTGTTCGTCCGCGTGAAACGCCTTTTTCGCTACAAAAGGGGTCGTCCATTAATTATGTGATGTTTTTAGCGATGACATGTGGTGAGGTTTTTTGAGACTATCTTTTGTTTTTTTATGGCATTGAATGACGAGTCGAGCATGCTGTTCGCCTGATTGTAAGCGATGCGACCCAGAAACACTAGCAACACCATCCAGCACCTTGAGTTACAAAGTACTGTGTGGTATTCCACTGCGCTCGTCATCCTGAGACATAGGAAGTTAAGTCTTATTATGTTCAGTAGTTACACTGGCTACAATGTCCTTCAAACCGAAACAACAGTGCATGCACACTGCTGCTTGGCGGTAGAAATAGACATTGCGGTGGTACCCATCCAGACGGACTCTTACAAATGAGAGACCTACCTCCAGTATTTGTTTAAATGAATAAAAAAAATAAAATCCTCCTAGCCAGGTTGGGCCACGGCGGCCAATCTCAACGGAGATCAGCCAGGTACGCGGGAGATATTATAGTGCACAAGTGTGTGCGCAATACACAGGTGCACTCGCTATTCCTTCACTCTCATAGTCCGGTGAGACGGCAGACATGACCGGAGAGAGATCAGGCGCAGGACCAACGGCTTTACGTTCTTTCGGACGCACGGGGGTATCACACCGACAACTTCCTGACTCCGAGCTGCGACCAAGTATTTTTTTTAAGATGGAAAAACCCAGTCACAAAGTTTTTTTGTTTCGACCCAGGATTCGAACCCAGGCCCTCACCGCGCAAATCGTACTCGTAACGCGTACGCAATACAACTACGCCACCGAGGCAGTCGTGTTGTTTAAATATTTATTTATAATTATTATTTACACATATTATCTTGGATACAGTTTACATAATAACTAAATTCTAATTTGCTAATTTGTAAACGTAAAAAGTTATAGTTGTGACTCTGCTTCCTAAACTAGGTGGATACTTGTGACTTAGGAGTGACCTGTTGATTCTAAATACAATACGATATTATCCTCTGTTCTGGTGTGATTGTAATATATAACTTATAATGTGCAGTGTATCTTGCTTGTAAAAGCAATGGCAGGAAGAACGGAAGTTTCATACAACCGCAAAACTATATCTAATATCGCGCAAAATATTTAAATAGAGCTATAGATCCTTACGTTTGCATTTATCATAAAATACACAAAAAATTCCGTGTTTCGTCAACTATAACACGCTTATAGTTATTAGTCTAAAAAATTGAGCAAATAAATATTATTTGATCGTGACGCGAGCTGAGAATACGCGTATTTGGGTAACCAATTTGTATGTAAGTTAGACTTAATTTGTCGCAATCGGTTCGCATCGCATTACACTTGTATCCGTGGGAGTAGTCAGTGACAGTGGCGCGCGGCGCAGCGTTACTATTTTTTTTTTTTTTTTGTCCCTGACATTACTCTTTCTAGCCTGACGAGGGTCGGCTTATGAAAGAACACCGGTCTTTTGGGTGAGTGCAGAAGGCGCTCGCAACCCTTAAAATTAAGCGACCACGCTGAGGGCGACCCACTAACGGGTCACGAACCTCGGCTCAGGGCGGCCACTGAGAGGATAAGACATCAGCGTTTGGGGAAGATGGTTTTTAACCTAATCCTATTTAGTGGTATCGTACCTAGTAGTCTTCGGCACGCGGGCCGGAACTGCTAAGAGAGGTCAGGGTGACGGGGAACGCGACGAGGTCCTCGACGGCGAGGACGGTACAGCGGTCTTGTGAAGACAGCGTTACTAGACTCGCTTAGCTAAGGTGGGAAAGGGCTAATAGAAAAACACCGTTTGCAAGGCACCGCGTGAGGGCCCCTTTAGGCTTTAAGGTGGTTGCCCGGTCACATCGCCCTACCTTGAAGGGTTGCCAGGTCGTCAAACCTAATAGCCGGACAGACCAGCCAGTTTAGCCGGACATTTGGGTAAAAAGGCCCGGTCACCCTAAATTATTAACGATTTTGTGTCTTAGTATTAATACGATTTTTCGGGTACTATTTTTTTAGCTCCCCAGTGTATATCCATGGCATGTTTAATTTTACGCACATTGCTGACCACCTAAAAGTCACTGGTCAAAAAGCGGCCAATTTAATTTGGCCAGACACGCATTCAAAAAGCCTAACTATGTACGGCTTTATCCGGACGCCTGGAAACCATACTCCCCTCTAAAGCCCGCTACTGCCCTTAGAACAGACTGATTCGACAAAGCGTCGGAGCTTGAATATAAGCCTTGGTCTTGCGCCTTTTCTCTGTCCGGTCATTACCGTCTCATCGGACTACGAGAGTGCTCCTGTGTATTGCGCACTGTTGTGCACTACTTAATATCTACTACATATCTACTACTGGGGGGTGAGTCACGTATCAAAGAGCGGAAATTTGCGCCCCCCGCCTCCCTTAAATAGAAAGCTAAAAAAGAAAGAAAAAATTTAGAAAACATTTTTTTATGGCATTGAAAGATGAAACGAGCATGCCGTTTGCCTGATGGTAAGCGATGCGACCACCCAGTGGCAACACCATCTAGGATATTGAGTTACAAAGTACTGTGTGGCATTCCACTGCGCTCGCCATCCTGAGACATAAGGTGTTAACTCTTATGTCCAGTAGTTACACTGACTACAATGTCCTTCAAACCGAAACAACAGTGCATGCACACTGCTGCTTAGCGCATGGTTGCTTTTCATTTGGAAAAAAACATCTACTAATATCTCCTGCGTACCTGGCTATTTTCCACTTAGATTGGCCACTGTACCCGAAATGATGTTAGAGGATTTTATTTAATTAAGTTATTGTATCTTTTGGACACTCAATCATAATAATTCAGACAGTTCAAATTCCGACTCCCCAACAGCAGTAAACACTGATAACGATTCTGTGAAGCGACGATTGTTTATGCGAACTTTATACTTATTAGTTAGGTACTAGATTTTGCCAGCATCTCCGCCCGCCTTATAAAGTTTTTCCGGGATAAAAGTCCCGCTTTATATTTTCCCGGGATAAAAGTAGTCTATGTATTAATCCAGGACATGATCTACCCGTGTGCCAAATTTCATCGAAATCCGTTCAGTTGTTTTTGCGTGAAATAGTAACAAACATCCATACATTCTTACAAACTTTCGCGTTTATAATATTAGTAGGATTACGTACTTGCTTTTCCGACCACGTTAGTTCACTACTAAGATATCTAATAAGAGATAATTTAGCTTCCTATTAGTAAAACGGCCTGCCTCGGTGGCGTAGTTGTATTATGGTACGACTACAATGCTGAGGTCTCAGGTTCGATTCCCGGGTCGGAAAAAGTGATATTGAGTTGTTCTATTCAGTATCAGCTCGGAGTCTGGAATTTGTGCCCGATATGGCGATAGACTCGCCCCCTATCACAACATGGGGCGGAATAACGGCGAAAAGTGTGTGCACTAGTTGCGCCTCTGCCTACCCCTTCGGGTATAAAAGGCGTGAGTGTATATTTACTATTAGTAAAAAAGTTACAATGGGACCAGTACCCCCAAGGGCCCAAACGTTGTGGGTTCGTTTAGGTCTCGGGCGTAGCATACTCATATGGGGGCTTCGAGCATATCAATTTGGCGTGTGTGGGTTCTTGCTGCCGCATGTATGTGTCTGCAACCCTAGTTTCAGATGTTAGCGCGGTTATACATAAATAATATAAACTTTTTTGCGTTTCAAACGGTCAGTGGTAACTGTCTATACCAAATAAAAGAATAGGGGAAAACGCGTGTGACGTACACTGTACATTTTTGTATGGAAACTCTGTTCTTATTTCTCTTCTAATAAACTATAGATACGTTAACCCGCCGTTTTTTTTAAGTACTATTAATTGTAAATAACTAGTCCATCATCTTGGGCCGTCCGCCATATTGGATTCAGAATGACGTCACTCAGATAACAACGCATTGTCACCCAAACCGAACGTGTAAGCAAAATTTCAAGACAATTGGTTGAGCGTAACTGCTTCAAAATTGACTTCAAGATTCCACCTCAACAAACATACATACCAACCCATACCAGCCCTGTATTATATACTGCCCACTGCTGAGCACGGGCCTCCTCTGCAACTGAGAGGGTTAAGGCCTTGGTCCATCACGCTAGCCTAGTGCGGGTTGGCAGACTTCAAATACCTTCGAAATTCAGAGAACTGCTCAAGTAAGCAGGTTTCCTCACGATGTTTTCCTTCACCGGTAAAACGAGCGATTATTAAAAAGAAGCGGCGATAGCCTATTTGGGAGTGGAACGGACTGCCGAGACGAGTTCGCAGGTTCAAAACACACCTCTCTCCACACACCTCTGACTTCTAAAAAAATTATGCTTGTATTATTTGTGTATTAACATATGTACATACATTGCAAGTTAAATAAAAGCTTGTAAAAAAAATGAAAACCGGTTCTGTAAGTGACGTCACACAGCTGCAGATGGCCGCGCCTCTCGAACCGCGTCGTCGCGCGTCACTTCATTCGAAATTCGAACGCGTTGACGGCGCGCGCGCGTTTTCGTGTTCTTTATTTAAAATTTAAAAAATGACGATTTAAACCGTAAAGATTGTGAATAAAAAAATCTTTTTTCCAAGAAAATTGTGATTGGTAGAAACAAGGATTTGTTTGTTATTTTGTGTGCATATTGGGATATTCAGGATACAAAAACAGGATGTCGGTGAGTCGAAGCATTAAATACTTTTTAAATAAATAAATTATGAATGCAAGTCGACTGAACTAGTGACTTTCACCTGCGATACGTAGTAATGACCTTAGTATCCTTATTTAAACACTTTTCAGCTATAATAATAACTAGACCCGCCGACAGATATAGTTTTCTAAAATTCCATGCGCATATTTATTAAAAAATAAAAATTCTAACGCCTCAATTGTTTTCGACTTTTCAAGGCAGTGAAAGTAAAACATTCAGCCTGCTATTTTTACCTTTGAATAAATCAATGTTAAACATACGTGTGTACATTATGTAAAATTATGTATTTCAGCGGCTAGTGATCGTTTATATTACCGTTAACTGTAATAAGGACACGCGGAATGAATAGCCCGATACTTGTGTAGTAATATTATATTGGTGTTTGCGAATCAGTTTGTATCAGAGTATTGATTATGCATAGTAGGTAGTTTGGTAGCACTATATTTTTGTAAAACGGAACCATTGAAAGCCCACATAATATAATCTTCATAAAACAGTTTCATGAAGGAATATAACGAAATACCTGCATTTAATTACAACACATTACTAAGTACATGATCTATGTTATGATTTTTATACATGTTTAGGGCCATGTAGTGCCTGGACAATAATTTCATTTTTAATGGAAAAATTGAAAAAGAAACAGTCGAAAGCAGGATTTGAACCCGCATCTCCTTGAAAGAGATAAAAATAGGGAGCTTGAAATTGAACAGACGAAGGTAAGGTCGAGATAGCTCAGTTGGCGGAGCACCGGCACGGTACGCTGGAGGTCGCGGGTTCAAATCCTGCTTTCGACTGTTTCTTTTTCAATGTTTCCATTAAAAATAAAATCACTGTCTAAGTACTTGTTATAAAATGTAAAGTAAATGATCTAAACATTCGTAGTACGTTTTTGCATACCAATTTTGGCCATGTTAGGAAACGAACTTCATTCGGTCACACCTTATAATTTTATGACGAAACGAGCAAGCCGCTCGTCTAATAGCAAACGTCACGACTGTCCATGCAACATCATCCGAACTTGGAATTTAAAAACAAGTTACTTAATAGGATAGTTGACTGCTTTTTTAAAATACATATATCAAAAATGTATGTCATCCAATATCGAAAGGAAAAAGAATTTTTAAAATACAAGCAATAATAAGTGAGTTGCAAAGCTTTGAAATTTCGTGAAAGGGTATCTGCCAGATAACAAAAACAGCAGAATATGACGTCACCAGCCATAATGCTGCGTGCGTGCGAAAGAGATGACGCGATATCTCCACTACGCCCCCACTTTTGCTCACAACAATAGGTAACTACCTAATTTTTGTGGATTGGCCGGGACTAATCATCCCTCGTCAGTCACTATCTGGACTCAACACTTACCAATTGCCATCAGATACAGTGAGTGTCTCCGGATATAAAAAAACCGTTGCTGGTCATCCTTTGAGTACGGAATCCTAAAAATGACCCTTAGGCCGGTATTAATAAATGAATCTCAAGTTTGAGTTACATCTCAAGTAGACATAATGTATTGAACTCTTCATAAATTATGTCTACTTGAGATGTAACTCAAACTTGAGATTCATTTATTGATACCGTCCTTATTGTCTCAAGTATGAAATAAAACTCATTGCTTGTCTGGAACGGCAGACTTGTCTTTAAATGAATTTAATACAATGGTCAGGGTCGCATTAAGGTCACTCCTTCACAACAGTTTGTATAACGTTACTTAAAAATAAGTTGTAAACAAAAAATACTTATCGATAAAATGCAAATATTTCTCACTCTTAATAAAACGATGACCTAATCCAAAATTTTGGCTGAACGAGTTTTAGCTTAAAATGGACCCTAAAGGGCAAGGTGCATCGACTAAGAAAAAAAAATGCGTCCTTTCAACATTGGGAATAGCGTCAAAATCGTTTGAATTTGGCGTAGCACAGCAACACAGTGCTTGTAGCCATAAAGAAAAAAAAATCGTTTGAATTTATGTTCGTTCCCCGCCCAATTTATAACAATGTCGTATACAGTTAGCTTTTGCCACGATTCCCACAAGTCAACGATTTTGGATTAGGTCATTGTTTTTAAGTGTGCGATTTATCTTTTGTTTACCATACCATACTAGCCCTGTATTATATACTGCCCACTGCTGAGCACGGACCTCCTCTACAACTGAGAGGGTTAAGGCCTTAGTCCACCACGCTGGCCTAGTGCGGGTTGGCAGACTTCACGTACCTTCGAATATCAGAGAACTTCTTAGGTATACAGGTTTCCTCACGATGTTTTCCTTGACCGTTAAAGCAAACGATAATTCATGAAGAACACACATAGCTTTAGAAGTCAGAGGTGTGTGCCCTTGGGTTTTGAACTTGCGTACATTCGTTTCGGCAGTCCGTGCAACTGACAACTAGGCTATTGCCGCTTTTTAAATTACTGGAATAATAAATAATACAATATTCACAGGTTATGGCACCGCTCTAGTTACTGCACTAAGTTTTTTTTATAATTGCATTGAATGACGAGACGAGCATACCGTTCGCCTGATGGTAAGCGATACGACCACCCATAAACAGTAGTAACACCATCCAGCACCTTGAGTTACAGAGTACTGTGTGGCATTCCACTGCGCTCGTCATCCTGAGACATAAGATGTCAAGTCTCGTTATGTCCAGTAGTTACACTGGCTACAATGTTCTTCAAACCGAATCGCAACAGTGCATGCGTACTGCTGCTTGGCGGTAGAAATAGACATTGCGGTGGTACCCACCCAGACGGACTCTTACATATGAGAGTATCACTACGGGCATTTACTGAATACGGTTTAGGTATAGTGTGTAATATATTAGTAGCTTACGTTTTGTTAAAATCCTAAGTCATTCTCTGTTAAATCTTTACACCTGAGTGATCATTGTGGTCGTATAAGGCGATCGATCGACCGTATCCGGTTTTCATAGGGCTGCCATCCGTCCGGATTTCCCCGGATTTGTCCTAGTTTGAAGGGCGTCCGGGGGCCGTCCGGCCGGGGTTTTAAAAATTGTCCGGGCAAAACCCGGACACTTTTGTTGTCAGGGGAAATCCATTTTTATAGATGAGCGACTAATTGAAATAAATCTTAATTAAAACTTCATGCATTTCCCCGCATTCAAGAAGGAACGGCAAAATATTTTTTCAGAGGTGTCCGGGGAAATACTCATATTTCGCCCAAATGTCCGGGATTTTTGCCGTGTTTATCCGGCGTCGGCAATTTAAATGATGGCAGCCCTACGTTTTCAACATGTTTAAAGCTTGCTGGGTGAGTGCACTGTAGATACCCGATTGGATAGCAGTTGGAAAATAATATTAGCTTGTCCTGAGTCGTGTGAGTTGAGAAAATAGTCGCAAAAATAGTTAGACAACTTCAAATGTTTAGCTTTTCTTTTCTGGTTTTACCTTTTTTTCTACATTGAACACACACACGCGCGCGCATTTTATCCCTGAAAGGGTAGGCAGAGGCGCAACTAGTGCACCAACTTTTCGCCGCGTATATTTTTTCCCATAATGTCGCACCTTTAGAACGAAAACGACACAATTAAAAAAGTAGAAAATTGAGTTGACATTTTTAAATGACTAAAAACTAGTCCCTTATTTATAAAAATAAAATAAAAAAGGGATTGATCTAAAAGTTTTGTCCTTTTCCTGTTGGAATATGGCTGTGTTTGAACTATTGTTGTATTGAGAACTTCGTTTCAAGTAATTTTATGACGATCACTCAATTTTCTATCTTTTTGAATTGTGTCGTTTTCATCCTAAAGGTGCGATGTGATAGGGGGCGAGCCTGTCGCCATATTGAGCAGAAATTCCACACTCCGGGCTGATACTGAATTTAAAACCCAGTATCACTTTACCCGATCCGGAGATCGAATCAACTACGCCACCGAGGTAGTCTACATTGAAATAAACTAAAAATGTACCTACTGACAAACTAGCATGAATAAAGCATACCCGCATCTGTTCCTCTACTAGGAAGTTTGCTTATTATTATTATACAAAATTCAAATAACGGACAATGAGGATACGAAACATTGATTGGCTGAATGATTTGGCATTTCAACGATAACAGAGCCTGTCTATTGTGTAACCTACTAAGTTAAAATGTCACCGAGATAAAAGGTATTTGACTACTTTTTTTTTATACAATTATGAAAAACTAGGTTTTGCCCGCAGCTCCGCCCGCATTAAAAAGTTTTTCCGGGATAAAAGTCCCGGTTTATATTTTCCCGGGATAAAAAGTAGCCTATGTGTTAATCCAGGACATGATCTACCCGTGTGCCAAATTTCATCGAAATCCGATCAGTAGTTTTAAAGAGGAACAAAGATCCAGACATTCATACATTCTTACAAACTACGCCGAGACAGACTACGCCCAAAGCCAATAAAAAAAGAAACTCGTTTATATTTCAAAAAAGGAATGCGTCTTTTGGCGGGAACTCAGCGTGGCGTGGTTGGTATACCAGTATTACGATCGAAGTCACCTAACCAGTTTTGGACAGGACATGACGTAATTTTTATGGAATACAGGCATAACCGTCGTTCTATACACCACGTGTTTAGCCGTTAACACATTAGTTCACGCTCTGTTTAGTTTTCTGATTGATAAAAATAATTGAACGCCATTTGCATTGACGCTAGCTAAATTTTGCATGTTATCGTCGTTCGGCATTGAACTAAGTAGTAAGTAAATGTTTTGAGGAAAATTGTGTCATCTATTCAAAAAATCGGACAACTGCGAGCTGGACTCGCGTTCTGAGGGTTCCGACAAACTTGTAAGAAAGATATCTAAGTATATAAGCTCAACATTAAGCCAAAATTTATCAATAATTTAATCCAATTAAATAAAAATGTAAATTCGCTTTATTTGTTATTAAAGTAAATGCAAGCATATACATCTACACTCACGCCTTTTATCCCCGAAGGGGTAGACAGAGACGCAACTAGTGCACCCACTTTTCCCATTATTCCGTCCCGTGATGTGATAAGGGGCGAGCCTATCACCATATCGGGCACAAATTCCAGACTCCGAGCTGATACGGAATAGCAAAACTCAATATCACTTTGCCAGGCCCGGGGATCGAACCCGAGACCTCAGCATTGCAGTCGTACCATAATACAACTATGCCACCGAGGCAGTCGTATTAAAGTAAATATTTATGGTTTTCAGATTTTTCCTTTTCCATGTGCTGTAAGACGTTGCTTCTTGCCAAATTTCATGATTCTAGGGTAACGGGAAGTACCCTATAGTATTGATTCTCTTGCGAAGTCGCAAAATATGCGACATAAACGGTCGTATCTTTTGATCGCGTTGACTTACTTTGATTTTTTCACAGTTGAAAGAGACCGTAGACCCGAGTATTCGATATAAATTTCAACTGGATATCTCTACGCGTACTTGCGAAAAAGGGTCTTGACAGACAGACAGACGGACAACAAAGTGATCGTATAAAGGTTCCCTTTATCCTTTTGAGGTCCGGAACCCTAAAAACCACAAACAAATCGCTTTTACCACAAAACGAGACCGGAAACCGGAAATTGGAGTTCCATTTTACGCTATTCGTTATCTAAGTCAATAATATAAATTCTTTATGTCCGTTAAGAAGTGAACAACGGCGCATTGTCTATGGTCAGACACGATAATAATGCATCTGTTACTGTCTGGACTCTGGATCCTATTAAATAAATACGATTAAGCAGATCGAATTCAATGGTTCAAATCACCTATATAGGTAAACGTTAACTTTAAGTAAAATAAAATGTTAATAGTGTAAATCCTTTGTAGTTTACTGGTGATAGGTCTCTTATAAATGTAAGAGTCCGTGAGGGTTGGTATAACCACAATGTCTATTTCTACCGTCAAGCAGCAGTATGCAAGCACTGTTGTGTTTCGGTTTAAAAACTACACATTAATATGAACGTTTTTAAACGTTAGTTATAAATGGATGGCCCTAAAACGGTTTTTTAATGGATTCAATATCCATATTTCTGCCCCCTTTAATAGCCACAAAGTTTGAGCTTGGTTGAATTTTGAGAACCAGCACCCATATAAAAAGCGGACATCTCGTTTACTAGTGTGTTCGCGGCTAATGATACTGTTGGGAAAGGATGAACTAAGCCCCGAAACAATGGCCGGATATAGGGTTGCCAGGCGTCCGGATAAAGCCGGACATAGGCTTTTTGAATGCGTGTCCGGCCAAATTAAACGGTGTCCGGCTCTTTACTTTTGACCAGTGACTTAGGTGGTCGGCAATATGCGTAAAATTAAACGTGCCGTGGATATACACTAGGGAGCCAAAAAAAAGGTCGCCGAGAAAAAGGGGCCCGAAAAATCGTATTAATAGTAAGACACAAAATCGTTAATAATTTAGGGTGTCCGGCCTTTTTACCCAAATGCCCGGCTAAACTGGCTGGTCTGTCCGGCTATAAGGTTTGTCGACCTGGCAACCCTAGCTAGCCGGATATATGGGTAAAATTCGTCTCACATGAATGACTCATTTTGATACCGAAAAAAATCACAGTGGTGTTCACACTGTATTTCTGGAAAAGGTGTTTCACTTAGTATTAAGTATAATAATACTTATTCCATAACTTCTTAGTAAATGCTACTTGACACATAAGTGTAAGTATAAACCGGCCAAATACTCACTGATGGTAGGTCTCTCATATGTAAGAGTCCATCTGGGTGGGTACCACCACAATGTCTATTTCTACCGCCAAGCAGCAGTGTGCATGCCCCGTTGTTTCGGTTTGCAGGACATTTTAGCCAGTGTAACTACTGGATATAATGAGACTTAACATCTTATGTCTCAGGATGTCGAGCGCAGTGGAATGCCACACAGTACTTTGTAACTCAAGGTGCTGGATGGTGTTGCTACTGTTTATGGGTGGTCGTATCGCTTCCCATCAGGCGAACGGCATGCTCGTCTCGTCATTCAATACATTAAAAAAAATACAAAACTCACACTTTATGCTCCCAAATAAATAAATAAATATTTACATTAGCTATTTAATACGATTATTGTCAAATATTTACTTGACACTTATGAAACATGCCCCATAATACTAAATGCAATACAAACCAATATATTATATTGATAACGCTGTATCCCTTTCAAGTTCTAGTAACCAGGGCCACTGATAACGAATCCTTGAACTATTTATTATATTAGATGCATACTATGTTCCTGTGACTAGAGTAATGAAATTTTCCTCGCTTACGATTCATACAGCGATAGTTGGGGGTGAACGGCCTGCCGAGACGAAGGTACTAGTGCACCCACTTTTCGCCGTGCATAGTTATTTATTTTATTTCGAAACACCATTAGGTACACATAGGGCTGCCATCATCTAAATTGCCGACGCCGGATAAACACGGTAAAAATCCCGGACAATTGGGCGAAATATGGGTATTTCCCCGGACACCTCTGAAAAAATATTTTGCCGTTCCTTCTTGAATGCGGGGAAATGCATGAAGTTTTAACTAAGATTTATTTCAATTTGTCGCTCATCTATAAAAAATGGATTTCCCCTGACAACAAAAGTGTCCGGGTTTTACCCGGACAATTTTTAAAACCCCGGCCGGAAGGCCCCCGGACGCCCTTCAAACTAGGACAAATCCGGGGAAATCCGGACGGATGGCAGCCCTAGGTACACAGTACAATAAAGTCTTAGGTTATGTATAGAGCCGTGTGCTTACCTCTTAAAGGTATATACAACTTACTCCAAAGAAAAATTACAAAGTACTTGGTTGGATATATAATATGTTACTAGCTTAATTTTAGTATTTAAGTTTGAACAATTTTGTATAGGTAAATACAATAACTCAAATCCAGATCTTAGTGAGTAAGACAGTAATAACAAAGCTTAGGAAAAAAAAAACACAAGTATACCTGCTTGAATTATAATTACTTAGGTAACAGTAATGATGACTGATTTAGTAAATCTTTTACGCTACTTTGGAAAACTCTCCGTTTCATTTTGTTCTTAAAATTATAAAAAAATATTCCGTCCCATGATGTGATAGGGGCGAGCCTATCGCCATATCGGCCGCAATGATTCCGGGCTGACACTGAATAGAAAAATCCAATACCACTTTAACCAAAGAGATCGAAACCGACACCTCAGCATTGCAGTCGTACTGTAATACAACTACGCCACCGAGGTCAGCCGACCAATCGACATGTCATAAGTCATAAAATTATCATCGACATGACATAACTCATGAAATAATCAGCTATTTACTTATGACTACGAGTTACGACCTAGACTCGACAATGAAGCAAAATATGCAGTAATGAATCCAATAGATTAGTAATACGATGTGTGTAATTTACATGGAAATTTACGGCATTATGTTCTGTTATTGTTGTTGGGTGCCTCGGTGGCGTAGTTGTATTACAGTACGACTGCAATGTCGAGGTCTCGGGTTCGATCCCCGGGTCGGGCACAGTGCTATTAGGATTTTCTACTTAATATTAGTCCGGAGTCTGGAATTTGTGCCCGATATGGCGATAGGCTCGCCCCCTATCTCATCATATAATACGGGATGGTACGGTACGGTATAGAGACTTAGTGTCTTATCGAAGACTTAAAGCATTCATACAAGGAGATTCGATGATCGGGCGAACTCTTCCTTGGTTATACATGCGCAGCTGGTCATAAACTTTTATTAAAACCTATGTGACTTGCGATCGCTGTCATTACATTCTACGATAAAGACATTAAGCGGTGCTCCACAGAAATTGTGATTTTTGCTGTGTTATTGTGTAAAAAGCGACCTTATATTCAGCCGTGCACGTGTGTTTTTTTTATTAAATGTGTGCTATCCTTGTCTATCTCGTCTCCCGTCAGGATTGGCAGAAAAAATGTATGCGAATTATTGCCATATCGTCATAGTTTAATATCGAAAAGGACGTTAGCGTAGCCAAAACAAGTTCTATAAAAGTGAAACACAAACAGTAGCGTTCCAAAAACGTCTGGTTTGAATGTTGATTCACGATCTAATCTTGTGCCTATTTACTATGCTCAAATAAGGTAGAATACATTCGAAAATAACTTTAAATAGTGATAAGAGTTATTGTTTTCTAGCATATTATAAAATGAGGTGAATTGATGCATATGGAAAGTAGGTTATGTCCTTTCTTGTGGTTTTAGTTATAACATACATTTTATGAAAAACGGTTTAGTGTTTTCTTTTTAATTTTTTTATATTAATAACGATGAATCATAGATTCGTAACGATAATTTTTAACCGACTTCAAAAAGGAGGTTCTGTATTCGATCTGTATGTATGTATGTTTGTATGTAAATTTGTATGGCCACGAGTTTCTCAAAACTACTGATCCGATTTGGACGTGGTTTTCGATATTCAAATGTATATTTCTCAGGGAAGGTTTTAGTACATAATATATGAAGATCTGATGAAGATCTTCGGAGATACGCAATGGAACTCTTCAATAACTAACAGCAGATGACTCGTGAATGCTCCAATCGTATATCTATGATGTATTGTTTACACATTACATAATTAACTAACAAAAAACAATAAATAAAAACTTTTTAACAAAAATAAACCGACTTCAAAACCATTACAAATAAAAAAATTATTAAAATTTGTATTCGCTTAGTATATACGTATATTTGGAGTCCGTTGCCTAATTTAAATTGAACAATGTTTTCGTATATTTGTATTTCCTTGGCTTAGCTGGCAATTTAAATTAGGCATCGAATCCAAATATACGTATATACTAAGCGAAAATAAAGTTGAATTATTTTTTGGTTCGTAGTGGTTTTGAAATCGGTTTATTTTTTTAGAACCTTATATTGGTCGAGCATACACTTTTCTTACTGTGCGTCAAGACTGGCGATAATTGCCGCGCCATTGAACATGTTCATTTTCCTTAATTATTGCGTACGATACGATAATTTCTAGCAACAATTTATCAGTGTCTGCCTCGGTGGCGTAGTTGTATTACGGTACGACTGCAATGCTGAGGTCTCGGGTTCGATCCCCGGGTCGGGTAGTGATATTGGATTTTTCTAATCAGTATCAGCTCGGAGTCTGGAATTTATGCCCGATATGGCGATAGGCTCGCCTCCTATCACATCATGGGACGAAATACACACGGCGAAAAGTGGGTGCACTAGTTGCGCCTCTGCCTACCCCTCGATGGATGAAAGGCGTGAGTATGCGTATGCGTAAAACCAGTGTAAATGAGGCTTTACAATCCCAAAGGTTGCGTTTCTGTATTGAATTGCTAATTACCCTTGAAACAATGAAGAAAGGCAGCAATTATGCAGGTTGCGACGTGGTTATAAAAATGCAAAGGTTAATAGGAACTTGGGGTTATATCAAGGATTATTCTAGAAATAATATAAATAGCAATAATGATTCCTTACGTTTATACGAATATTAGACATTGAGTAAGGGATTTTTTCGCGGTTTCATAAGTCCTCCCCGTGACCACAAAGTGCTGCGAAACCTTCGAAACGTCGGAAGAAAGTAAAATAAAAAAAACCGCGATAAAATCTGTTATATTGGTTTAATTTCATGAAATAGCAATGCTGAGAGTCTAGAATTACATAACATCATTGATATCGTAATGCATACCTATTTAATTTCTTCCTGGCAAAGTGAAGTTTGCCAACCCGCACCAGGCAGCGTGGTGGACTAAGGCGAACGGCATGCTCGTCTCGTCATTCAATGCAATATAAAAAAAAGACTAGCATTCCGCTCGATTGATGGTAAGCGATACGACCACCCATAAACAGTAGCAACACCATCCAGCACCTTGAGTTACAAAGTACTGTGTGGCATTCCACTGCGCTCGTCATCTAGAAAATAATATGTATACAAAAATGTTAATGCCGTATCGTGGGTTCTCCGCCCCATAACACAAAAAACCTTCCTTCAACAAATAAGGCAGGGGTTCTCCTGGCGGCTCAACGTCGGGTCGTAAGGCACGGTGAACCCAACATAACCGCTCAGTCGTTCCCCTTGAACACTGGGCGGTAGGAATAAGTCACTTTCTCCGCGTAAAAAAAAGCATACAACCCTTCCCCACGTCAAAAGTTAATTAAAGTATTTTTGCGTAGGGTTTTGTTCTGTCTATTTCATCTTATGGATTTTTGTTAGAAGTGCACATCCTACTATCCTACTAATATTATAAAGGCGAAAGTTTGTAAGAATATATAGATGTATGGATGTATGGATGTTTGTTACTCTTTCACGCAAAAACTACTGAACGGATTTCTATGAAATTTGGCACACGGGTAGAACATGTCCTGGATTAACACATAGGCTACTTTTTATCCCGGGAAAATATAAAGCGGGAGTTTTATCCCGGAAAACTTTTTAAAGCGGGCGGAACCGCGGGCAAAAGCTAGTAGTCATTATAATGTGTACATGTTTTGTGGACCGGATTATTTTTGTTGTAAGTAAAGGAGGGTCCGGAGCCCGCCCCCCTCTTTGTATAAGCCCATGCATTTGTTTCTATTCAATTGTCGTTGACGCTTGTAGAAAAGCCTTATGGCTCAACCGCACGCTTAAACACAATAAAAGTGGGCACATACGATGTGATTTGGTACAGCCGAACCATTAAAACGGTATGCCATCGAACCATATCGCATCGTGTGGGGCACGGTTCGATGGACATTATTATTATTATTGTTGGTACGGCTGGTTCGATGGCTGCTCCATCAAACTTGGTTGGATACAACTGCACATCGCATGGTACGGTTCGATCGTGTGGCGTGAAGACTGTACCGCGTGACGAATTGGTACGATGATACCAAATCTAATCGTCTGTTAGTAGTATAAGTCATGAATTAACAGTTTTCTTTTCTCAAGTCTCTTAGGAATGCCATAGAAAGTGGGTTGCGCTTACGCTGTGAACTCGAGAGGGACGTGACACTAGTCACGTATGCAGGGTGGGGAACATTGACTAAGGTAGTAACTAGCAGGATACTTAGTAAATTAGTGTCATGCTCTACCGATTAAAAAATGACGTTTATAAAAGTGTCACCATTTCCGAATTATTGGAGATTTTCCATTTGTAAAATAATCGCTTTATGGTTTTGTCGATATGTCGCACCTTTAGGATGAAAACGACACAATTCAAAAAATAGAAAATTGAGTTGTCATTTTTAAACGATTTAAAACTAGTCCCTTGTTTATAAAAATAAAACCAAAAAGGGACTTATCTAAAAGTTTTGTCCCTTTCCTGTTGGAATATGGCTATTTTTTAACTATTGTTGTATTGAGAACTTCGTTTTAAGTAATTTTATGACGATAACCCAATTTTCTATCATTTTGAATTGTGTCGTTTTCATCCTAAAGGTGCGAATTGTGTCCAGTTATTTTTTTTCCAGACTCGGAAATGGTGTGTCTACCTAAACATACAATTGTTTTATTGAATAGTATGCGTAAACTATGAGAAAAATATTTAATGATTTTTTTTTTAGAAATATTTTACCTAATTTTGTACTTTGATGGTGAAAACAATAGGACTATAACGGCACATTGCATACAAACGTATGTACACTGTATGCCACTGTACGACACTGGTCATCCTAGGACGTAAGGTGTTATCTATACTAATATTATAAAGCTGAAGAGTTTGTTTGTTTGTTTGTTTGTTTGAACGCGCTAATCTCAGGAACTACTGGTTCAAATTGAAAAATTCTTTTTGTGTTGAATAGACCATTTATCGAGGAAGGCTTTAGGCTATATAACATCACGATGCAACTATTAGGAGCGAATAAATAATGGAAAATGTGAAAGAAACGGGGAAAAATTTTCATCTTTGAGGGCTTCCATTGCGTGCGCTGCGAAAACGGTTCAAGATACCAAAAATATATGTATGAAAGAATTATTCCTCTTGAAATGATCTAAAAAAATGTCCGCGACAGTGTATGTCTATCTTTTAAGATTAACTCACTAGAACCGTTTTTATGGTAATCAAATTTGATAGAAATTAATGCATTATTTGTTAAGAGTTGTATCAACGTCATAACATTAATCTTTATCCAAATAAATGTGTTGGATAGAGTGATTCAACGGGAAGGTTTTTATGTACTTTTAGCCCGGAAAAACTTATTAACGCGGGCGAAGCCGTGGGCAAAAGATAGTGTTTTATAATGCCCAGTTATTACTAGCTACAATGTTATTTGCTTTTAAATATTAAAAAAAATAAAAAGAGCAGCAAATTAATCACTCAAGCAATAGGGTAGTTGATTACTTTTTTTTTAATAAAATTATGAAAAATATATGCCATCCAAAATCTAATGGAAAAAGAATTTTCAAAATTGGCGCAATAGTAAGTTATAAAGCTTTGAAATTTGGTGGAAGGGGTAGCTGTCAAATAACAGCAATACTAGGCTGTGACTTCACCAAGCGCCGTCGGCCATAACGCTACGTGCGTGCAAAAGAGATAGCGCGATATCCCCGCCACGACCCCTTTGCTCACAAGAATATTGCAAAATTGAATAACTGCTTTATTTGTCAATCGTTTTCGATGCTGATTTCACAGAAGAATTTCTTTTTCGTATTATTTTCTGTTACATCTAAAATAATGTACAATATCAAACATAGGAAACTACCCTATTTACCCTTTTACAATTAAATGCACCATTTAATTATATTAAACTGCTTATAAGGGTGAAGGACGCTGACGGCTGTGACACAGTTAATACTAGTACAGCCGTCAATGGCATACTCTAATTAAATTTTATACTGTGTAGTAGTTGATTTCTTAGAGATCTGTAAGAGTATTTATTGTTAAATTTTAACTTGTAATAATAAATTTCATTTCATTTCATTTCACCCTATTATGATAAAATTTATCATCTTGAACCCTAAAAATCATAATAGGATCATTACTCAGTCAGCGAATTATAAAAATGCTTTTTAAAAACCAATGCTTAAAGTGAAATACACGAGCATTGTGTGTTACCAAAACGAACGGAACCAAAGCCCAAGGTCGCAGACCATATGCGGGTACAAAAAAAAACGCATCATGTCCCCGGTAATACATAAGTAGGGCAGGGGTGGACCCAGTTAAGGTGGGGCTATGGGCCCCTAGACGCTATTACACGGTGCGCAAAACTTTTGTGGGTATAGTGTATCTCATAAAAATCATGTTACGTATATAGATAAAGTGTAATAAGTTGTTTGTTGTCGTGGCTCTGACCATGTGATACGCCGACTTTTCTCGCTATATGTATGTCAAATTTCATTCGAATTAATTTAGCAGTATTTGACGTTCGCTTCCAAGAAACATGTGCACAAACTTGAGATTAGAAGTAAGCAGGATTGGATTCGAAGCGATCCCTAATAATGACTGGAAACATTAATAACAAAATTACATGTAAGTGGTTCATGGGCCCCAAACGTTGCATCGTTCCTCGATCTGGCTCTGTGGATGACCTTAACCGCCGTCTCGTCTGGTGACGCGTGCAAATAGAAAAAAACTTATTTTTAAACGACATTTAAGAAAAAGATTTTTACGGATTTCGATTTGAAGATCTAATCCTTACATTATGTTACGTCGATGACGTAAGATAATGTAATATCACCTCGGTGGCGTAGTTGTATTACGGTACGACTGCAATGTCGAGTTCTCGGGTCCGATCCCCGGGTCGGACAAAGTGATATTGGATTTTTCTATTGAGTATCAGCTCGGAGTCTGAAATTTGTGTCCGATATGACGATAGGCTCGCCCCTTATCACATCATAGGACGGAATACGCACGGCGAAGTGGGTGCATTAATTGCGCCTCTGCCTACCCCTTAGAGGATAAAAGGCGTGAGTATGCGATTATCTTGCTTCTTACTAATATTATAAATAGTAGTGCTCGCGGCTCTGCCCGCGTGAAAAAGTTTTTCCGGGACAAAAATATTTTCCCGGGATAAAAAGCCTATAGCACTCAGGAGTTATGTAGCTTCCTATTAGTGAAAGAATTTTCAAAATCGGTTCAGTAGTTCCGGAGATTAGCGCGTTCAAACAAACAAACTCCTCAGCTTTATAATATTAAGTATAGATTATAATATTAGTATAGATGTGAATGTTAGTAACATGTTTGAATTTTTCGATGTTAAAGTTAAACGCAGAAACCACTGAACGGATTTTGTTATATTGCATTGAATGACGAGACGAGCATGCCGTTCGCCTGATGGTAAGCGATACGACCACCCATAAACAGTAGCAACACCATCCAGCACGTTGAGTTACAAAGTACCTACTGTGTGGCATTCCACTGCGCTCGTCATCCTGAGACATAAGATGTTAAGTCTCACTATGTCCTGTAGTTACACTGGCTACAATGTACTTCAAACCGAAACACAACAGTGCATGCACAAAGCTGCTTGGCAGTAGAAATAGACATTGCGGTAGTACCCACGTATCGGGCATATTTCCAGATTTCGAGCTGAGTGAAAAATCCAATATAACTTTTCCCAATCCAGGGTTCGAACTCGTAACTCCAGAGACATATCGCGTACGCAATGCAACTACGCCTATGGTCACCACACAATAAACACTTATCTCCATCTATACTAATATTATAAAGAGAAAAGATTTGTATTTTGTATGTTTGTAACGAATAAACTCAAATTAAAAAACTAATGGACCGATTTTTTAAATTCATCCACCAATATAAAGCTACACTATCAGCGAGTAACGTAGGCCGTTTTATATCCCTGGAATATTTAAAGTGGGGCTCTTATCCCGGAAAAACTCATCCGGGTGGAGTCGCGAACAAAAGTCAATTTACCTATAAAAACAAAATTATGTCATAAGGTAAATCATATAACAAAAAGTGGGTGTGCCTGTCCATAATTCACACATTAATTATAAATAATGATGTCAGCGATGACCAATATATTACACAAGCATTTGCTCACGGTTTTGTTATTCACAAGAAGTGGGCCTATCGTGCTATCCCTTTCTCTCGCACGCAGTGTTATGGCCAGTGACACCCGGTGACGTCACAGTCCGCTGTTTCCGTTATTTGACAGATGCCCCGTCTACAAAATTTCAAAAGTGCGCCTCTTTTGGTTATTTCAGAAGAAACATGTGCACTTTGTTGTGGAGATAAGCGTTTTGCTAAATTTAGAATTTCGCTTCGATGCGCTTCGATTCTGCGCTCGTATTAATTGATCGTAAATGGTAAACATTTTATAAATTCGAATAGGTAAACTATTTCATTTCCTTAGAAGGGTTTTTCAGAATAGAGGCAGTCGATTCAATTATTACTACAGTATACACATTGATGTAGGGTTTTTTAATACATCAATGAGCATACATGATACAATTATTATCTTTAAGTTCATGATAATAATATTAGGGTAGTGAAGTGAAAAAGCGATAAAGTACTTTTCTATTCCTAGAAAGGGCAATAAAAATTGGTTTTTGGAAAATAAAGCGGTCTTTGGAATATGCGCGCTATGGATACGGGTTCATGGACATCTCACACATACTTAGGGGAGAAAGGGGTAATGGGAGTCAGTGGGCAATGGTGGTCACGTTTATAACATTCAAACGAAAGAGATAAGATTAGCGAATATCAACCTTAGAGATTCCTTACATTCGCCTCTCATGGCCCCCGCGTCGTGCGGTCAGCACACAGCCATCGTTTGCAAGGCATTACCTTTACACGTTTTCGCGCTTATTTCATGTACAGCTTGGCAAAAAAGAGTGTGGATTTAATGAGGGCGCCTAAGTCTAATATATGGCAACCCAGTATACTACGACGTAAAGTGTTTAGATACTTGTTATTTTTCAATGAGTATCACGTGGCACATTGTGTTTGGCCCAAGGAGATTATAGTGGGTATAAGGTTCTTGGTTTGGCCAGAACACAGGAATCACAATCAAGAAAAAAAAGCAATTGTTGATGAAAAAATATTTCTTACGAAAACCTCTTGTTTGATGTAACTCACAGTTTTGTTCATTTATTGTTGTTTACCTACTGAGTCTTTAGGGATGCTTTCCAATCGTCAGATAAATATTATTTGTATAAAAAGAAAAGAGGTTTAATTTTTGCATTAGGTCTTTGATAAGTTGAATTTGTAAGTATTATTGAGTCCATTGAATTATGAATAATATTAAATGGAAGCATCTGCTCACTCACGGAATTATTTGTTATCAAATAATTTAGTAGCCCTTCTTATTCTCGCGAGATTCGAGCTGGTGTAATCATCGCTAGAAAATACTATTGTAGTATAAATATCCGTTCATCGTATCTTAAACGTTTAGGAAAATTAAACACTTTTATATCTTCATAATTTATTTAAATAATACAAAATGTCTATTAAAATTAATCCGATTCTAAAACACTTTCATCTAAGTATTCTACCCCAGAAAACTATATTGTGTCTTGGCTAGATGTTCCTGCAACAACAAAATCATCTGATTCTGAAGTAGTGTCGCTGCTGCTGTCTTTTCTGTGGTTAATAACCAATTATTCAATATTATGATACATAGTCAAACCCCTATCATAATATTCCTTTTCAATTTTCATAATATGACGGCAGGAATTCTTACAATTTTCAGCAGTAATAGCTAGAAGTGCTTGTTCAGCTGCCATCTGTTAGAGTAAAATATTACTAATTGTGAGTTCAAGTTAATAACATTAAGAAAAAATAATTATGTACTAGATCTCTACCTTTATGTCAATGGACCCTACATTGGAGTGTATATAGCTTTCATCCAAATAAATAACATGTTTTTGTAATTCTGTAGGCAGATTTCTATTATGCATTATTATTTTTAAATATTGCTCTCCCTTTGGAATCTGTACCCCGCGAAAGCGTTTTACCATGGCCAGATCCGGGACAAAAATCTAATATCAAATATATTACATACCTGCTATTTTTACGGTGTAGAAGAAATGAATCCTTTGTCTAATTGCGCATAAGTCAAAATCATCGAGATCTTTCTTTGGTCGACCTTTCCGATGTTTCCTAGGTGTAGAAAAAATGCCATTATTTTGTTCACCTTTTTCAACAAATGTTCTTATAGCGTTGATTGATTGACCTAAAATAAATACCAAACATGCATGACTTTTCAAAACATTCATATTTTTTTCATGTCTCAAGTATCAAAAAATTAAGTCGGTGTATAAGCGGTTTGTAAACATAACCTTTGTCAACAAAACACTAAAATATCGTAAATTGTATGTTACTCATGTTATAAACCAGTGCAAAATGTATGGTTCGACTTGTAGAATATAAATAATTTGCATAAATACCTGTCATATCGGCAACTCTCTGATAAACATTGTCAATTTGAGACAAAATTTGTCCCGGTTGAGATTCAGCCAAACATCGAAAAAAATTTGGTATATCACTGCTCTTTCACTACTACGAATCGTTTTATTCATTTTAATTAATAAAACAAGCAACGAACGTAGAAGAATTTACAGAATTCTGTCGAAAATAACTTAGCGTAAACAACGATGACACAGAATCTACTAACAATTTGACACAAATGACAAGTCTAATAGTGTTGCAACAAATAATTAGTTTTAGTTCTTATTTTCACCGCGTCATACTCTTTTTTGCCAAGCTGTAATTATACGTGTGCACAAATAAGAGATAAGTGGATTATTTTAATATAAATAACTAATGAAACTACTTTATTGTAAAACTATATGTCTGAATAACAGTTTTAAGAAAATTTTGTGGTGATTTAGAAGAAAATTATTTTATTATGTTTTTTCGTGGCAATTAGATGTAATTGGGCAATGAGAGTCAGTGAAATCCTTGCTAAAACCTAACTCCGTTAGCCTGTAAAATACATTGTTAAAAGGTAAAAAGCAGTCAAATTAAGCCTCACGCTTAAATATTTACAGCGACACCCATCAAAAGAAGTTTTATTAAAAGATAATATAAAAAAATAGGAAAAGCAAAGAGAGAAAAAAGAAAGAGAGGAAATAAATAAATATAAGAAGCGCAAACATCAAAAAAGGGTGTTACATAAAGCTTAAGGGTGTGTGCTTCAAGAAAACACATTTCTTCTGAATCATACACTAGACAATCAAATAGGTGACCTCAACGAAGCTGATGATAATGAAAATGAGTATGATTCTGAGAATATCTGCCTAACATGTGAAGGATTTGGCCGCTATAATGAGTAATGAAACTGGTGCACTTCCTGTGAGTTATGGGTGCACAAGTACTGCATTACATCACGAGGATACGTGTGTGACAACTGTTGACTCTCATTGTCCACTGAGTGACCATAATTATCAGCATATTCGGACAATGGTGGTCAAAACTATTTTTTCATTCGAATGCTATAATTTTTAAACTGTATTTTCAAAGATGAAATCATCTTGGACTGATAGTTTGTTAACTAAAGTACTTTAATAGTTGATTTTTGTAAAGTTCTAAACACAATTCAATTTTCTACTTCAATTATTGCTTAAGTGACTCCGATTACCCCCTTTAATTATATATTTTATTGTCTGACGTACGTAAATTTGAAAATCGAATGTTCGCAGTTCAAATTTACGTAAAATTCTGTACAAAATTCGAAAATCGAACGTTCGGTTTTCAATTTACGTACGTCAATAACGTTTAACGTGACCTCAAAATAATAAAGAACGTAACTGTGACGATTTAAAGCGCAAAATGCTCGTGCCAGGTGCACTGATTGATATAGTGCTCGCTAGCAGGAAGTGTCCTTGTTGCCCAGCTATTAGGTTATTCAAGGATACTCGTGATAAAATAATTACATTTTCAGTAATGTAGCATGATTACACAGTTTTGAGAGCAAGCAAAAAGTTTTCGATGCAAATAACACGAGATGGGTCAGCGATTTTGTTCGTGTGTTTATTAGATATTTACCACCTTTAAAATATTGGAGTTTTGACTAACATGAAATTGTGAATGCATTCAAAACCGTTTTAATGTAATGCGCGTACAAATTTACCAGAATATACTGTTTTATTTTCTGAATTATTGTGTGTTTTTTATATATTTACAACCTAATTATGTATAAACAGTAACAAAATTAATATAATCATAAACTATAATTAAGTAGTACTAAACTAGAACACATATACATCCTATTTATCCACAGAAAGTTGTACATCTACGGGATAGAGTTCTAAACCTATTTGAGGTCATCGTTCCCGAGCATTTATTTTGTTCTCCACAGAACTAGTCGAGCCATGTTTTTTTTTGTCTGCATTCCACACGCACAAAAGTTTTGAATGTACTGCCAACCGTAGACACGTTAAAACGCCGAGAGATTGTGTTTAAACGAAAGAAATAAAATGAATCGGAACGTTTATTAAAATTGAATTCCGTGTTGGGGTTGTAACTATACTAATAATAAAATTTAAATAACCCCCGACACAAAAATCTCCAAAAAGTTAAATAATAATAGTGTCTTTGTCGTTTAAGTACCTAGTAATATTTTGACCCAACCGTCGTCGCGTCGGGGGACCGCTAAAGAAGTATTTTCATCTCCCTGGTCCGGAGTTCGGTCCCCCGACGTGAGGACGCTTGTGTCAAAATATTAGTAGGTACTTAAACGACAAAGACACTATTATTATTTAACTTTTTGGAGATTTTTTGTGTCGGGGGTTATTTAAATTTTAATTTAATTTTTATTTCAAAGTTTTTAAATTACTTTATTCTCCATCATGGGGCATTGATAATTAACTATCTATCACCTACTCGTTGAGCCCATCCTTATGAGCCCAAACACACTATATCTGCTATAAGTTGCTAAGGAGTTGGGTATCCCGCAGACTACTTGATGCCGCAGCATCAGCTCATGTTTACAAATATATTGAATGTCACAGTACACCAAATTTAAAGTCAATCGGATTTTTTAAGTTGAAAATGAGCTGATAATCCTCAAACGCCTGAACAGATCTTCATAAATTATAGCTAAGAACCATCGCAGTCACATCAGCTTTCAAACAAAAAAAACCGCGTCCAAATCGGTCCATTCGTTTGAGAGCTACGATGCCACAGACAGGCATACAGATACACAGATACACACCTTAAACTTATAACACCCCTCTTTTTTGTCGGGGGTTAAAAATAGTAAAAGGTGTAACATAAGTCATACAAAATGTCTCAAAAATTGGCTTTTGCCCGCGGTTCCAGATCAAGAGTAATGTAGTTTCCCATAGGTGAACTAATTTTCAAAGTCGATTCAGTAGTTCCAAAGATTAGCCTGTATTTAAAAACTCACAAACGTTTCCTCTTAATAATATTTGTATAGATTAATAATGAATCTTACATGATGCACAGCTCTATTCTGACATTTAAAGACGTAGAACTTGAATATTCAACCTAAAGCGAGGTTTAGATTTAAGATTAGCAAGAAGCTTGCACAATCTATTTCCGCAAATAATTTTGCGCAAAAGTTTGCGGCAAGTCGTACGTGTATAGAAGTATTGAAAAATTGCCGCTAATTTATATGCATCTGGAAGCTCTAAACTCAGTTTAGTGCTGCAAAATCTTACTAGTCTAATTCAAATTCAAATCATTTATTCATTAATTAGGCCCCTAAGGGCACTTTTACACGTCATTTTTCACAATGTTGTTTTACTAAAAGATTCTACCAGTGCTTCGGAAAAGCCCACTGACCTGAGAAGAAGCACCAAGAGACTCAGCGTAGGTCTTTTATCATTTTTTTTCAAATATGTATATATTTTACAATTTGTAAATCACAATATTACTATAATTTTAAAGATGGATATTAAGTACGAAAATTAACGGAGAGTACCTAAGTACTTAACTCCATTACATCCATACTCCATTCATAACCAGATTTTTGATAATATTCATACTAAATGTAGTTTTCAAGCCAAACAAAATTACATGTATCTCAAAATCGGAGGTTTTTAAAATTAAACGATTTATTGAAAAAGGCTAGTTTTCAAGAGTTCTATCCAAGTATATATAAACTGTCTTGTTTAGATTTTCAGGCCCATTTTTGGACATGTCCTTTAGCTTTAAGTCTTAGAACTAGCGGGCCATCCATCTAACCGGTCTCCCACAAAGCTAGAAAAATATATATGTCGGCGAGGATTTCACAGGGGCGAGGATAAAACGTGGCGAATACTTTGCATACTTTGCATTGGTCATAATCGACCTTTATATCTGGAACTCATGACTCGGTTATCACTTTGTCAGGACTAGCATAGTAACCACTAAGTTACCATAGCGACTACTGACAACTAGTTGAACACTGAACGACGACCAAACTAATACTGTCCTCCTCAAATGGCGAGCGCCTTATTTATACTCTGTCACCCCCACTAATACTTTGACATCGCGACCAGTTTTGCACGATTATTATTTCAAAACTACCCGACGCTCCGACATATATATTTTTTTTTTTCGATAAAAAGGGTTACCGTAAAACGAGATACCTGCCTGATAGATACTATATTGCCACCGAGGCAGTCCAACGACTTGTGATTTTAATAATATGGTCGAACTATGTAAGTTTATGTCCGAAGCTGATAATAAAATTTAACATTTAATTTTTTTCATTACGTTATGTGAATATGAATGTCTCTGACTCTGTGGCGTAGTTGCATTACACTAAGACTGCAATGGTGACGTCTCGGCTTCGATCCCCGGGTCGGGCAAAGTGATATTGGGTTTTCTATTCAGTATCAGCCCGGAGTCTGGAATTTGTGCCCGATATGGCGATAGGCTCGTCCCCTATCACATCATAGGACGGAATAATCACGGCGAAAAGTGCCCGTGCACTAGTTGCGCCTCTGCCTACCCCTTCGGGGATAACAGGTGATGTAAATTTATGTAATGTTTTGTTACTAATCAATAAAATTTTCAAGTAACTAATTTTAAAATCAGCTTTGATAAGATTAATTTGTGTACTTTGCAAATCTATTTTAAAATATCTCATATAAGTTAATACCTTTCGCATACGAGCGTCTATTGCTCAGAATCCTACTTCCTACTATCCTACTAATATTATAAAGGCGAAAGTTTGTAAGAATGTATGGATGTTTGGATGTTTGGATGTTTGGATGTAAGGATGTTTGTTCCTCTTTCACGCAAAAACTACTTAACGGATTCCGATGAAATTTGGCACACGGGTAGATCATGTCCTGGATTAACACATAGGCTACTTTTTATCCCGGGAAAATATAAAGCGGGACTTTAATCCCGGAAAAACTTTTTAAAGCGGGCGGAGCCGCGGGCAAGAGCTAGTAATTACTATTGCAAATTATTCTGAGGTCTATTGTCTTACCAGACAAGTAAGCTAAGGCACTCAATGGGGCATCTAAAAATTGCCATAAGAATATCTATTCTTACTAATATTATAAAGGCGAAAGTTTGTAAGAATGTTGATGTTTGGATGTATAGATGTTTGTTACTCTTTCACGCAAAAACTACTGAACGGATTTCGATGAAATTAGGCATACGGGAAGATCATGTCTTGGATTAACACATAGGCTACTTTTTATCCCGGGAAAATAAAAAAAGCGGGACTTTTATCCCGGAAAAACTTTTTAAAGCGGGCGGAGCCGCGGGCAAAAGCTAGTATTATATAAACAAGTCTGTCTGTCTGTCGCGCTTTCATGGCAAAACTACTGAACTAATTTAAATTAAATTTGCTACACAGATAGTCTAGAGCCTGAGAAAGGACAGGCTACTTTTTATCCCGGGAAAATATAAAGCGTTAAAGATTTTTTTAGGACGTAGGTGCTTATTAAGATGGGATTTTGCGAAATTCAACCCAAAAGGAGGTAAAAAGAGTTGGCAAAGTTTGTACACGATAAACTAAAAAATTACTGAACGGATTTCCAATAAATTTGGAATGGAGATGTTTCAAGAGCCTGGGAACGCTTTATCCCGGGCTACTTTTATCCCGGGAAAATATAAAGCGGAACTTTTATTCCGGAAAAACATTGTAACGTTACAACTATTTGTGAAGAATGAGTTGAGTTTTGTAACATATTTTCTTATCTCTCTCTGGTCGGTCCCTCGTATCTGAGGATCGTGATCGGCATCAGGGTTGCATTGGGAGCGGATGACCTGCCTACATCGGTTTCCGTCCAGCGCGTCTCTTACGGCTGTGTAGAATTGAGATGAAATGAAATGAAATGAAATATGAAATGAAATGAAATAAATTTATTCGAACCCATAAAATGTTATACATTATTTAGATTCAGATTCATGAGGTCGATGAGTCCTTCATTTGGTCAGTCCATTTTGTTGATGAACGACCGCGCGATCTCTTGCCTTAGGTGTTCCCCACCACAATCAATTTTTCCAAATTTTCACCGCTTCTGCGCACTGTGTGGTCAAAATATGAGAGTATGCGTTGTTGGCATATGGTGTTTTTTTTGTTAATGGCCCTACTGCCAGTAGCCTGACGCGAGTCGGCTTTTCTGGCCACACCGGTCTTTAGGGTGAACGCAGAAGGCGCTCGCAACCCTTCGAATTAAGTGACCATGCTGAGGGAAACCCACTAACGGCATATGGTGGTGGTATTTTCTTATAATAACACTAAAAGTGGGCACATACGATGTGATTTGGTACAGCCGAACCATTAAAATGGTATGCCATCGAACCATATCGCATCGTGTGGGGCACGGTTCGATTTTTTTTTTTTTTTTTTTATTCGGGCACGGCAAAGTGACTGCACCTCACCTGATGGTAAGCGCGATGCAGTCCAGATAGAGTATCGAATGGCAGCAGATGGTTATCTCATGCCATTGGACACAATCATGCCGGCCTACTGAGCTGCTTCTTCACGCTACGGCGGAAGGACCCAGGATTATAGGAAGGAGGGAACACGTGCGCCGGACATTATTATTATTATTGTTGGTACGGCTGGTTCGATGGCTTGTCCATCAAACTTGGTTGGATACAACTGGACATCGCATGGTACGGTTCGATCGTGTGGCGTGAAGACTGTACCGCGTGACGAATTGGTCGCATGATACCAAATCTAATCGTCTGTTAGTAGTATAAATGTCGCCCTCGCGCCCGCGCTGACTCGGCGAGGAGCTCCGCGTCCCGCACTGCCTTGCCCTCGCTTTCATCGGCTAGGTGGACGCAACGCAACGTTTTATTTAAATCTCCTACAGAGCGCGGAACCGCTGAGACTCTTCTACGGAATCTCAAGGTACCGCAGACCACCATTTAGGAATCGCCGATGGTGTTTAACTAAAGTAACTCATTCCCATTGCGTCACGATTCGCGAAGGCACACCCTAAATCAATGCTATCATTTCTTATCCTTGTAACAATTCGCCACTACTTCCCGATAATAGCTGAATCTTTAAGACAGTGTTTGCTGTACAAGATAACGTCGGCGATAACATTTTAATTAATTGCTTGTATATACGATTTATCATTTGTCTACTTTACAGCACTTTCATGCTAATCTGTATACTGCGAAGTTATAGATTTGGTTCTAAGACGACTAAGACTTTGTCAATTTAGAAATTAGACTGAAGCATTATAGCCAGTACCGGATTAAGACTTTTTGATGCCCTAAGTAATTCACGCCTGTGCCCGTCCATAAGTAACTATCAGTTTTTAATTTTTTTAGCCCGCGAAAAAAAAGAGGGGTGTTATTAATTTAAGGTACACGTATCTGTGTGTCCGTGTATCTGTGAATCTGTGTATATGTATGTCTGTTTGTGGCATTACAGCTCTCAAAAGAATGGGCCGACTTTGACGCGGATTTTTTTGTTTGAAAGCTGATGTGATCGAGATAGTTCTTAGCTATAACTTATGAAGATCTGTTCAGGCGTTTGAAGATTATCAGCTAATTTCTAAATTTCACAACTCCGATTGATTTAAAAGTTAGTGAACTGTGACTTCGGCAATTAAAGACATATTAACCTTGAGCTGATGCTGCAGCATCAAGTTGTCTGCTGGATACCTAACTCTTTAACAACTTATATCAGACTAGCTGACCCGGCGAACTTAGTTTTTTTTATTGATACCTACTTAGTAGCCTAAGTTACTCTTTATTACATCAGCTACCTGCCAATAAAAGTCCCATCAAAATCGGTCTAGCCATTTTAGAGATTAGCCGGGACAGACAGACCGTCAAAATTGTAAAAAAAAATATTTTGGTGTATGTACCGTATATCTATACTAATATTATAAAGCTGAAGAGTTTGTTTGTTTGTTTGAACGCGCTAATCTCAGGAACTACTGAACCGATTTTGAAAATTCTTTCACAAATAGGAAGCTACATAACTCCTGAGTGCTATAGACTACTTTTTATCCCGGGAAAATATTTTTGTCCCGGAAAAACTTTCACGCGGGCGGAGCCGCGAGCACTACTAGTTATTCACATACAAGTAGTAAAAAACGGTTATTTCAATATTACAAACAGACACTCCAATTTTATTTACATGTGTAGATGTAGCGTATGTGAGCTCATAAGAATGGTGTCAATGAGTAGGTGGTAGATAGTTGATTATCAACGCCCCATGATGGAGAACACAGTAATTAAAAAAGTTTGAAATAAAAAACAAAATATACAACACAAAAAGCCTCTAAAAAGTTAAAAGTTTTTGTCGTTTAAGTACCTAGTAATATTCTGACCAAAGCGTAGTCACGTCGAGGTACCGCCAAAATATTTTCGTCGCCCTGGTCCGGAGTTCGGTCCCCCGACGCGAGCATTATACAGCGCGAACTCCCGCTAATGCATAAACTCCTGCACATATTGCATAAGTTTTCACACTGTTCAGGGTATATTCATTCATCATATCCTACCTTATGAATAGATATCCAAATGGACCGCATGTTGACACGTGACAGTTTTGGTAGAAGTAAATACCTATAAACCATTAAGCAATGAAGAAAACAAGGCTGACATTAGGAACTGGTTAGTAATATCCACAAAAGGCATGAGGCAAAGGTCATATGGCATCCTACAGTAAGCGTCTCGTGTTTTATAAAATGCCGTAATTAACAGTACGCAGAAGATATCTAGACTTAGTCTTCCTTAACAAGCTTTTGAACTCTGGTATTGACTGTCCACAGCTCCTCAATAGAATAAACATATCGACTCCGAGTCGGTTACCGAGGCTCTCAGCCTATACATTATTTAAAGAACCATTCTTTAGAACTAATCTGAGTTACAGTTCGCCACTAACTAGAATGGTGAGAACTTACAATTATTTGCCTAATTGTTATGACATCGACATCTTTTGTGAAAAATCAATCACTTTTAAGAACAAAATTAAACGGAGAATTTTCCAAAGTAAGTAGTGTCAAAAATTTACTAATCAGTCAACATTACTGTTACCGTGTTTTTATTGTTTTACTCACTAAGATCTGGATTTGAGTTATTGTACCTATTCAAAATTGTTCAAACTTAAATATTAGAATTAACCTATTAACATATATCCAACCAAGTACCTCATAATTTTCCTTTGGAGAAAGATGTAAATACCTTTAAGAGGTAAGCACACGGCTCTATACCTAACCTAAGATTTTATTTAAGATAGTTGTACTGTGTTTCGAAATAAAATAAATAAATAAATAAAAGGGAAAGAAGCGTATTTTCAGTTTTTTCTTGCATTGAATAACGAGACGAGCAAGCCATTTGCCTGATGGTAAGCGATACGAACATAAACAGTAGCAATACCATTCAGCACCTTCAGTTACAAAGTACCGTGTGGCATTCCTCTGCGCTCGTCATTCTGAGACATAAGATGTTAAGTCTCATTATGTCCAGTAGTTGCACTGGCTACAATGTCCTTCAAACCGAAACACAACAGTGCATGCACACTGCTGCTTGGCGGTAGAAATAGACATTGCGGTGGTACCCACCCAGACGGACTCTTACATATGAGAGACCTACCACCAGTAATTGAATCCCTAGTGTGTGAAATTTGCTTCTCCTGATATATAAAACGATATTTAAATATTTTTGTGTTTATTTTACCCCGGCACTCTAAATCCACACTTGAGTTTCACGTGGAAATACCTACACGTCACGTACCGCGCTAGTTAATTTTTAGTCCTGATTTTCAGTAACTAGTATTATAAATTCTCTTTGGTCTCGATGTTTTGAAGAATGCAACCTTCATGGAGTCCGCCCCGTGGCGTGGAAGGCTTCTAAGTTTTTGAAACGCCGCCGGGAGTAATAATTAATTACTATTTATGGCAAAAAATCAAAGTGTTCTAACTACTCTTCATACCTACTCTTTAATGGCTTTGCCAAAAATTGTTTTATTTTAATGTTTTGTTTTTCCTCCACCAGGGTATGAACCTTCGCCTGGCGTTCGCCATCCTGTCGTCTGGGTGCTGGTCCGCCTTCCAGCACGGATACAACACAGGAGTACTCAATGCACCTCAAACGGTAAGCACTTTATAGTCACGGGCAAAGTAATTTCACTGTAGAGAAGAAGCTTTTCTACAAGCGTTAACGCCAATAGAATATAAACAAATGTGTACCATACCAGTCCTGTATTATATAATGCCCACTGCTGAGCACGGGCCTCCTCTACTGAGAGGGGTTAGGCCTTAGTCCACCACGCTGGCCTAGTGCGGGTTGGCAGACTTCACATACCCTAGATTCACGAACGTCAAGCGAACGATATTTGATAAACAATACACACGTAACTTCGAAAAATCTGAGGTGTGTGCCTTGGGTTTGAACCTCCGGTCATTGTCTCGGCAGACCGTTTCCCATCTAGGCTATCACTGAGGCAGTCAGTGCATTGCCCAGAAAATGGCAATAAGCTCGACCCCACCCAAATGGGACCTAACTTTGCGAAATGTGGGTGTTCTTTATCCCTGCCTACTCCTGAAAAATGAAAAAGGTGTGATGAATGTATGTCGCACTTTTAGTAAAACAATGACCTAATCCTAAATTTTGGCTAGATGAGTTTTAGTAAAATATGGCCCAAGGGCAAGCTGTACCTATCAACTAAGAAAAAAAATCGTTTTTTCAACATCTATACTAATATTATAAAGCTGAAGAGTTTGTTTGTTTGAACGCGCTAATCTCAGGAACTGCGGAACCGATTTTAATAATTCTTGCACTAATAGGAAGCTACATAACTCCTGAGTGCTATAGGCTACTTTTTATCCCGGGAAAATATTTTTGTCCCGGAAAAACTTTTTCACGCGGGCGGAGCCGCGAGCACTACTAGTTAGGAATAAAGTCCAAATCGTTTGAATGTTCGTTCCCGGCCCAACTAAAAAAATATACTAAACAGTTTGGTTTTTGCGATGATTCCCACAAGTCAACGATTTTATTAAGAGTGCGATGTATGTAAATATAAAAAGTAAATTGAATATGCTGGCGATAGGCTCGCCCCCTATCACATCATGGGACAGAATATGCACGGCGAAAAGTGGGTGCACTAGTTGCGCCTCTGCCTACCCCTTGATGAGTGTGTGTGTGTATATGTAAATTGAATATTTAAGGTAATGTCGGAATGGCTACACACAGAAGCTCTCACCGGTACAAACTCTTCTATACCAGCTAAGGACGATCCAAAAGTCACCGCTGTGTGGTCGGTGACCGTGGCCATCTACTGCGTTGGGGGGATGATTGGGGGCGTCATTACCGGAGTCGTGGCAGATAGGTAAATAGATTTTTGTTTTATGTAGAGCAGTTTTTACTGGTGGTAGGACTCTCACATGTAACAGTCCGTCTGGGTGGGTACCACCGCAACGTATATTTCTACCGCCAAGTAGTATGCACATGTATGGGGCGGTTGCGGACGACAACTTAGACGTGAGTCGGAGGAAGCCCGCAGCCGTCCCTAATGCGCCGAAGATGACCACAAAAAAAAAATGTCGTATGCACTGTTGTGTTTCGGGTTGAAGGACATTGTAGCCAGTGTAACTACTGGACATAATGAGACTTCTCTTATGTCTCAATATGACGAGCGCAGTGGAATGCCACACAGTACTTTGTAACTCAACGTGCTGGATGGTGTTTCTACTGTTTATGAGTGGTCGTATCGCTTACCATCAGGCGAACGGCTTGCTCGTCTTGTCATTCGATGCCATAAAAAAATCATGTAGATACTTGCATAATAATAAAAGACATGTCCAAAAGCGGGCCTGAAATTCTAACCAAGACAGTTTATATTTGGATAGAACTCCTAGAAACAATAAATCGTTTAATTTTAAAGTCCTCCGACTATGAGATTTATGTAATTTTATTTTGCTTAAAAACTGCATTTAATATGACCATACTTAAAAAAATTACTTATGAATGGAGGGGTCCAAAAATGTTTTTTTAATGGATCCAAGTTCCAAATTTTGCCCCTTAATATCCCTAAAGTTTGAGCCTGGATAGATTTTGAGGTCCAGCACCCATACAAGAAACCACATCTCCTTTTCGATTGTATACTACATGGACCTTGTGGACACTAGGCAGAATTACCGTGCTTTCCGCCGTTTTTGTCATACCTACTATTGGAATCAAGTTTAACAGCTCAAGTAGGACCCCTTTAATTTTATCCGTGGTGCTTTACATCTGGCTTTTCCAGTTGTGAAACTCTAAATAATTAAGGTTAAATTACCTTTTTTAGTTCATTATTTTGTCTCCCGCTTTGCTATGGAGGGAAGTGGAAAATATATTTCTAACTCCTCCCTATTCTTCTGTTTGATTAACTTCGTTGCGGGTTAAGACTAATTAGTGTTCCCTGAGACTCGCCGAGCTTCACCGCTCGGTGTCATAATGCGTGCCACTGCTGATCCTGGCTTACAGGAGTTGCAGTGGTGGGTGTGAGGGCGGGATAGTCTCGTAAATCTTCTTTTCGATTCCCATCCGAGTATACAACCCTCTCAGGAATCATGAAATAATTTGATGATCTATACTTTTCCAATATGGACCTGTCGCTGTATAAAATTTTACCCAAGTCCTGCGTTTCTTTAAAACAGATATTTTTTTTACACTACCCAGAACCGTACTTATGAAATGGTTTCACAGATTCGGCAGAAAAGGTGGTTTACTACTAAACACCATCTTGGTGTTCCTTGCGGCGGCTTTGCAGAGCTCGTCGAAGGTCGCCAAATCAGCTGAACTTCTTATCGTAGGCAGGTGAGACGAAGAATACAAAGACTTCTAATATTATATAGAGCGGACATTGTAAAAATGTCATACAAAAGTTTTCAGTCTGTTTGTCAGTAACTCAATTTGTATTTTAATCTGATTCTTTCTTTGAGTATCTACCAATGGAGATGCGATGACTGGGTGAACCCCTCTGTTGGCCATACATGCGCAGCTGGCCATAAACTTTATCAAAACCTATGTGACTTGCGATCGCTGCCATTACATTCTACGATAATGACATTAAGCATTGTTCCACAGAAATTGTGTGTTATTGTGTAAAAAGCGACCTTATATTCAGCCCTGCACGTGTGGATATTTTTTGTTAAATGTGTGCTATCCGTGTCTACCTCGCCCCCGTCAGGATAGGCAGGAAATAATTTTTACGCAT
This sequence comes from Lapara coniferarum, assembly GCA_949316025.1. Taxonomy (NCBI): domain Eukaryota; kingdom Metazoa; phylum Arthropoda; class Insecta; order Lepidoptera; family Sphingidae; genus Lapara; species Lapara coniferarum. The sequence goes on from OX438929.1 coordinate 24,607,382, forward strand.
TATTGCCATATCGTGTCCATTAGTTAATATTAGTCTAAGGATTCTGCTAACGCCGTACTGTGTTTTACTTCTATAGCAGGAATAAAAAAAAGAAAAAAGAAGAAAGAAAGAAAAAGAAAGAAAGAAAAAAATGAAAGGCTCACGCGAGCGAAGCAGTGAGCAAAACCTACTTCTTCATAAATAATGCCACATTAACAGGGCCTTAGCTACCACTGCTATCAGGCGTATCAATGAAAAAAGGCCCCTGAGCTTTAGGGGCTCCTCTTAGCTCATACCATAGGGGTATATAAGGGGAGGTTCAGGGGTCCGGACCCCTTAGCTTACAATAAACAACGCTACGCCACTGACCGCTGACATTTTGGGGATCCCGCCGCCTTAGCTTCTAAAATACGGTGTCATGCGAGGCAAGAACCCTCGCCACAATTTTTTTTAGATCGTAGACCCCCCCCCCCCCCCAATTTGAAAGCGATGCCCGTGGCTCATACGGTAAACTTAAGCGGTCGTCTAAAAGTTTGGAGACGTTTTATTAACTGCACAGGGCCGCGCCGACCCAAGACAGCGCCTGTATGCATAATCTATGAACCGCCTCTGATTTTGTCGTCCAGTTTCGATGGGAATATTTTTTGTTATTCAAAGTTGACCTTTATTGGCTTATTGTAATGCGCAGATATTTGTTTTTAAGTTTTGTGAGAAAATGACCTTTTGAAAGACATTTGTAATAAGATACCTATGTTGGCTATTGCTATTGGCTATTCGCATTTCTAAGAAGATAAAATAGAGCCAACAAAATCCAACGTTAACACATCACTGAATTTGGTGGGAGTGGGGGGGGATGCATATGTGACTTATAGATTATGTAGCCTGTAGACTGGGAGGTTCTATTTCGATTCTCTACTTAAGGATTTTTACTTACTGGGGATAAGTCACATAATTTTGCAACATGCTTTTAATGCAACATGGTTCTTTAAAATACCTTTTTTGAAGATTTTTCTTCTAAGTGTAATATCAGCGAGTTTATAAAAAAAATATTTAATTAAATAAATTAATTTAATTTTTTTTTTATTAATTCAATCCTATTAATATTATAAAGGCGAAAGTTTGTAAGAATGTATGGATGTTTGGATGTATGGATGTTTGTTCCTCTTTCACGCAAAAACTGCTGAATTGATTTTGATGAAATTTGGCACACGGGTAGATCATGTTTTGGATTAACACATAGGCTACTTTTTATCCCGGGAAAACATAAAGCGGGACTTTTATCCCGGAAAAACCTTTTAACGCGGGCGGAGCCGCGGGCAATAGCTTGTATATAATAATACCAGGCCTGTATTAAATACTGTTCCACTGCTGAGCACGGGCCTCTTCTACTACTGAGAGGGTTCAGGCCTTAGTCCACCATGCTGGCCTAGTGCGGGCAGACTTCACATACCTTTGAATTTCTTATAAAGAGCTTCTTAGGTATGTAGGTTTCGTCACGATGTTTTCCTTCACCTTTATTAATTTATTTTCAGGTTGATTATTGGTATAAACAGCGGACTCAACGCGGGTCTCACTCCGCTGTACCTCTCCGAAATATCACCCGTCGCTCTACGAGGCTCGGTGAGTGCATTATTAGATGGTTAAAGGTGTTCCTCTACTCGAGCTAAGCTCGGCATACTGAGCGCCCGCCCTGAGACCCTCAGGGAAAGGGTGGCCCAGTTTCCCCTTAACAGAAAATGGAGTCCCCTAGTACTTTGCTGACTATTGTTGTTGTATGTATGGATGCCTGTTTCTGTATGATGTGTATGTTTATGTCTGAATTTAATTTTGTGCAGTATTTTTGTAGTGATTTCGCTGCTTGAGTGCATTATATTATAATGCAGTTTTATTTAAGGACTTCTTATAAACGCGCATGGAAGACATTGAAATAAAACTATATTCAATTAAAAAAATATCCAAATTTCAACAGTGAAGATGGTTGTAAGCTTGCACAAGCCTGGGATCCAGTAATATAATAATAATATAATAATACCAGCCCTGTATTATATACTGCCCACTGCTGAACACGGGCCTCCTCTACTACTGAGAGGGTTCAGGCCTTAGTCCACCACGCTGGCCTAGTGCGGGTTGGCAGACTTCACATACCTTCGAAATTCTTATAGAGAACCTCTTAGGTATGCAGATTTCCTCACGATGTTTTCCTTCACCGTTAAAGCGAACGATAATAGATAAACAATACAAACATAACTTCGAAAAGTCAGAGGTGTGTGCCTTGGGTTTTGAACCTCTGGACATTGTCTCGGCAGATTCAAAACCCAACGCACACACCTCTGACTTTTCGAAGTTACGTGTGTATTGTTTATAAATTATCGTTCGCTTTAACGGTGAAGGAAAACATCGTGAGGAAACCTACATACCTAATAATTCTTCAAGAGAATTTCGAAGGTATGTAAAGTCTGCCCGCACTAGGGCAGCGTGGTGTAAGACCTAACCCCTCTCAGTAGTAGAGGCCCGTACTCAGCAGTGGGCACTATATAATACAGTGCTTCAACCATATTCCTTCCAGATAGGCACGGTATATCAACTAGTGATCACAATGACAATCCTCCTATCGCAAGTGCTAGGACTCGAGTCGGTACTGGGCACGGAGGGAGGCTGGCCGTGGTTGCTGGCTGTGACGGCCTTGCCAGCTTTAATACAAGTCGCTACTCTGCCGCTATGTCCAGAGTCGCCTAAATACCTTCTGCTTAATAAGGGGAGGGAATTACACGCACAAAGAGGTGAGTAGATTAAAGTAATAGCTAGTATTTTCTTTTTAGCGGTACCTCAAAAGGAATAAAATGTGAGTGAATCCTCCTAGCCAGTTTCGGTCACGGCGGCCAATCTCAACGGAGATCAGCCAGGTACGCAGGAGATATTATAGTGCACAAGTGTGTGCGCAATACACAGGTGCACTCGCTATTCCTTCACTCTCATAGTCCGATGAGACGGCAATCCGACATGACCGGAGAGAGATCAGGCGCAGGACCAACGGCTTTACGTGCTTTCCGAGGCACGGGGGTATCACACCGCCAACTTCCTGACTCCGAGCTGCGACTGAATAATTTTAAAGATGGAAAAACCCAGTCACAATATTTTTGGCTCGACCCGGGATCCAAACCCAGGACCTCAGCGCGCAAATCGTACTCGTAACGCATACGCAATACAACTACGCCACCGAGGCAGTCAAAAGGAATAAAAAAGAAACCCTTATAGGATCTTTTTTTTTATGGCATTGAATGATGCGACGAGCATGCCACCCATAAACAGTAGCAACACCATCCAGCACCTTGAGTTACAAAGTACTGTGTTGCATTCCACTGCGCTCGTCATCCTGAGACATATTAAGTCTCATTATATCCTGTAGTTACACTGGCTACAATGTCCTTCAAACCGAAACACAACAGTGCATGCACACTGCTGCTTAATAGGAATAGACATTGCGGTGGTAGACGGGCCCTCGTACACGAGATACCTACAATTAGTAATGTGTATAAAAATGTGTTTTGTTTGCATAAATAAGTACATTTTTGAGGTGGCTAGCATCCTTACATGACATGCGTATAAAATATAGTCGCCGCCTCTGTATGCGATAAACTCAAAAACTACTGAACGGATCTCTATATGACTGCCTCGGTGGCGTAATTGTATTACAGTACGGCTGCAAAGCTGAGGTCTCGGGTTCGATCCCCGGGTCGGGCAAAGTGATATTGAGTTTTTCTATTCAGTATCAGCCCGGAGTCTGGAATTTGTGCCCGATATGGCGATAGGCTCGCCCCCTATCACATCATGGGACGGAACGACGGCGAAAAGTGGGTGCACTAGTTGCGCCTCTGCCTACCCCTTCGGGGATAAAAGGCGTGAGTGTATGTGTGTGTTTTTTTTTTTTTTTTTTTTTTTTTTTACATGGCCATCTTCGGCTCATTAGGGACGGCTGCGGGCTTCCTCTGACTCACGTCTAAGTTGTCGTCCGCAACCGCCCCTGCGCGTACCGCTGTTGCGGTCCTTTTCCCTGTTGCGGGGGCTCAGAAGCCCCCGAAACACCGTACCGTGTCCACCTTTTGGTGTCCGAGGCAGCGTGTCTCACGCTGCCTCGGACATGTCCATCACGGGGGTCACAGAAGTTGGCTAGACTAATGGGTGGGCGGCACGTCCCGCCCACCCGTGACCCCCGGAGGCCCCTATTAGTCGCCTTTTACGACAGGCAGGGGATACCGTGGTGGAATTCTCCAAACGCCCCCAATCCACAGGGCGGGAGACGTCGGTCAGTCGTCCACCCGACGCCTCCTACGTCTCGTCTGGCGGCGGGAGGGATCACCACTGCGCTGGCGATCCCTCTCGGCACTCTCCTTCCGCGAGAGGACCGCCTCGCAGAAGTGGGCCACCGCCTGCCAGGCCTCCCGGCCGCCGACCATGGAAGCGACCACGGCCGGCAGAGAGAGGTCTTCTCCGACGACTGTTCTGAGAGCGCTGCGCTCCTCATCCCAGGCTGGACAACACTCCAACGTATGTTGGGCCGTGTCCATTGGGCAGTTGTCACAATAGTGACACACAGCCGACTCCTGTATACCTACCACCCGAAACAGGAACTCACCGAAGCAGCCATGCCCGGTGAGCACCTGCGTCAGGCGGTATGTTGCCGCTCCGTGGCGCCTGTCCAGCCATTCGGCAAAGACAGGACGCACTGCCTCTACGACCCTGTGCCCCCACGACGGGGCCTCCAGCCTGAGACGCCACTCCTCCACGGCGGCTCGCCGTAAGGCGGCCCTCTTGGCCTCCACCTCCTTCAGGGCCGGACGCTCCCCACGACTGAACGCCTCCTCCCGCCAATGGAATACATCGGCAAGGGATTTGGCGTCCAGGTCCCAGGGCAGAAATCCGGCCAATAGGCAAGCCGCCTCGAAAGAGACCGTGCGGTACGCCCTGACCGCCCGCTGCGCTAAAGCTCTCTGCGGGGCGCGCAGAAGGGCGACGCAGGGGCGGCCCAGGGAGTCAGCCCAAACGGGGCTGCCGTAAAGGGCTATGGACCGCACGACTCCGTGATACAGCCTCCGGCAAGGGAAGCCAGGACCTTCCAGGTTGGGCAGCAGGCGGGAAAGAGCGCCCGCCGCCCGGGACAACTTCGTCCTCAACTCCCTAAAGTGGGTGCGGAATCGCCATCGGCTATCCAGGACTAAACCTAGATACTTCATGCTAGAGCCGATGGGGATCCGCACCCCCCCAACGACGATGCCGGCACCGGCCGGTGGCCCTCTCCGAGGTCCGTGAAAACACACGGCCTCGGTTTTCTCGAGGGCCACCTTCAACCCTAAACGTTGTATTCTACCAACTACTTGGCCGGTGCCCGCCGCCGCCAGAGTTGCGGCGTCCCGGAAGGTCCCAGCAGTCGCTGTTACTAACGTATCGTCGGCGTAACAAGTCACGCCGACGCCCCGGAGATTGGAACCACGGAGCACCCAGTCGTACCCGATGTTCCACAGGAGAGGGCCCAAAACCGAGCCCTGTGGAACACCGCACGACATCGCTCTTCGGTGCCACCCATCGGCGCCCGGATACACCACGTGCCTGTCAGACAGGCACGCGTGCACCAGACGCCGGAGATAGGGCGGCACCACGTGGTATCGCAGTGCCTCGTGGATGCAGGGCCAGGGCAGCGAGTTGAATGCGTTGGATATGTCCAACGACACCGCAATTACAACTTCGCCCCTAGCCACTGCATCCTCCGCCTGTGCCTTCACCCGCAGAATCGCGTGGACAGTGGAACGTCCCCTCCTAAATCCAAACTGCTCGTCGGCCAGATTTGGTCCGACCCTTTCAAGATGCTCGACGAGGCGGGTATGAACGATGCGCTCGAAGAGCTTTGCCACCTCGTCGAGCAACACGATGGGCCGGTAGGCCGACGGCGACTCTGCGGGTCGTCCTCCCTTCTTCAGCAGGACGAGCTTCCCGGTTTTCCAACGCACCGGGAAGACGCCCTGCTCCAGGCAGGCGGTGAATAAGCTGCGGAGCCTCGGGCCCAGGTACTCAATGGCTAGCACCCAGGCTTTCCCGGGGATGCCATCGAGCCCTGGGGCCGTGTTTTTGCTCCGCAGCCGAAGCACTGCCGCCCGCATTTCAGCGGGCGAAACCTCCGGGATATCCCTTGCCGGATTCTCACTCGACGATGACGCCACATCCGGTGGCGCCATCGGTGGAGGAGTGAACTCCACGGTGGCCGGGAACAAGGCCGCGACGACGTTGGCCAGTAATTCTGGCCGGAGACTCTGCGACAGCGGGGGCGCCGCTGGGCGAAGCTTCTTCATCACCATACGGTAAGGGCGCCCCCACGGGTCCCTGTCGAGAGTCCCCACGAACGCCTTACGTGCCGCGACCTTGGCCCCATGAATGGCCACCCGCAGCGCTCTCTTTGCCTCTTTGTAGAGGCCATAGAGCTGCCGCTCCTGGTCTGCGTGATTTTCCTCTCTGAGCCGGCGACGACGATGCCTGGCGTATCGGCGGCGCGCAGCAACGCACGACGCGCGCAACTGCGCTAGCTCCGCCGACCACCAGTACACCTGTCGCACCGGCGAACGGCGGAGAGCTCGGGGCATGGCGGCGTCGCAGACATCCGACATTGCCACCCCGAACCACTCCGCCTCCTGCTCAACCCGTACCGGCCCGTCCGGCACGGGGAGCCACGACATGACCAGAGCGGCCAGCACTAGGACCTCCCCATCGAGGCGACGAAGCGCCCACCGCGGGCCATCCTGATTTGGGGCACTCGGTACACCACCGGACTGGATACTCGGGGACGCGGAGACGCCGAACCTGATGTAACGATGGTCCGACAACGTCTCCACGCCCACGAGGACTCTCCAGTCCCGGACACGGCGTGCGACGGCGGCACTCGCAAACGACAGGTCTATAATAGACCCGCCGTTGTGCCGCACGCACGTGTCCACCGACCCCCTGTTCAGGACGACCAGGCCGACAGAGATCGCCCATTCCTCCAGGACCCGACCACGACCGCTCGTCGCCGGCGAACCCCAAGCCACGGACTTGGCGTTGAAGTCGCCGGCGACGACCGCCGAGTGAGGTTGGCCTTGTTCCACCAAGGCCCCCAGCCGAACGAGGAAAGACTCAAATTCGGCGAGGGGTCTGCTGGGAGAAAAGTACACTCCTACTATCCAGATGTCTCCCAGCAGAACCGCCACGCATCCCCTGTCCTTCGCTACTTTTTCGAAGGGTGGGGAGCCAGCGGCGCCCCGGCTGATGATGGCCACCAAGCCGTCAAGGTCCCCAGCCCAGTTATCCCGGGGGGGGACAAAGTACGGCTCAGCGACCACGGCCACTTGCACCGACCACTGCGCCAGGCTTTGGGACAACAGGTCCTGGGCACTGGCACAGTGGTTGATGTTCGCCTGGAGGAAATTTAACTCCATTATTGGGCGATCTCTACCACGTCCATCGCGGCCCCTTGCGGTGGGCTCGCTGCCTGCGGCTGGGTCGAAGCCCCAGCGGCAGTAGCACTTCGTATCCCGTCGCGACGCCTATCGCGACGGGAGGGGGCGGGACACGCCCCGCCCACCGGATGTTTGGCGGGCCTCCCTGCGGCCGCGCAGACTGCGCAGTTCGGCGCGGCCTCGCATTCACGGGCTTTGTGGCCCGGTTTACCGCAGCGATAGCACAAATCGCTGCGGTCCGGTCCTCCGACGCAGGTGCTCTGCGTGTGACCGTGCTCAAGGCAACGGAAACAGCGCATCGGGCGCGCCCCGAGCACGGTCACCCGGGCCACTGTCCACCCCACCATCAGGCGGCCCGCCTTTATTTTCTGTGCCACTTTGGTTGGCACCTTGGCCCAAACTGCGCTCAGGCCGGAGCGGTCAGGCCGGATCTGTCCGACCTTGACGGCGTCGACTGCGCACTCGCCAGCAACGCTGAGTGCCGCTGCGACCGTCTCGGAAGTGGCTGCCGGATCCAACTCCGACAGCCGCAGCTCAGTGCACTTGGTGGGCCGGGAGATTTGGACATCTTCCGACCCACCAAAGCATTCCCTCAGCCTTGCGGCGAGGGAGTCCGCCTTCTGCTCCGACTCAGCCCCGGGCACCTCATACAGCATGGCACCCGTGGCTGCCACCTTGGGCCTCAGCCTGTCAATGCCGAGGCCGGCGAGGTCCACGCGGTGCTGAGCGTCCGTCAGTACCTTGGCGTAGGTTAGGCCCTTGGCCACCGCCGCCGGCGTCAGCGACAGCACTATGGCCGCCGAGCGTGGCTGACGCAGTTTGGGCTCCTTGCGCCTCTGCCTCTTCTGCTGCGGCTTGGATGGCAGGAGCCTTAAGAGGAGGAGCAGGCTGCACTGCTCCTTTCCCCTTCCCCCTCCCCTTCCCCTTAGAGGAAGGCTGGGGAGCTCCCCCAACGAAACCACCCTGGACGGGGAGTGGTATGTCCCCGGGGGTGGTACGTCTCTCGTGGGCCAGTGGAGGCCTCTGGGCCGGCCCTAGGAGCACCGACTCCATTCTGGCCTGCCACTTGGCCTCCACTGCTGCCAGCTCCTCCAGACGGCGAAGGAGAGAAGCGTTTTCACGCTTCAGCTCCTTCACCGCCTCCTCTAGTTTAGCGCATTTATCGCGCCACTTCTTGGCCTCGCCTTTGGGGCGAGCGCTCGGTGCCGGTTCCGCCGCCGCTGCGACAGCCACCTCCTCGGCGGGCACCTTTGGGTTGGCGGAGCGAAGGACCATGCCTTCCCCGCTCTCCACCCTTCTCGCCCTTTGGCGGGCCTCCCTGCGCTTTAGGACGTCGCGCACCCTCTCCCTTGACTTCGGTTCGACGAATCCGTCGATCGAAGCTGGGCCTCCCCTGCCACGTCCAGCAGTCGTCTGCGACTTCGGAGTTGGCTCCTCCGTGTCGCTTGCCAGGGACGACCTGCTGCCCTTGTCCAACTCGGAACGTTTCCTCCAGAGCCTATGGCTCCGAACGGAGGAAACGCTCCCACTCGACTCCGAGTCGACGCCTGTGGACATCTTGTCCGCGCCGACTCTTCGTCCGCCATCAACGGGCTTTCGCCCACCAATCTCCGCCTCTCCAGCCGAAACTGGAGTAGGCACCCTCGTCAGTATTATTTTTGGATTTGTATTCATATTGAATCCCACGAGTATGGGGGAAATAAAGAGTCCACCCAGGCAGTGCCCCCTGTACCTGGGTAAGCCTAGCGTAACCCGCCAAGAGGGTCGGCCGGTACTCTGGCGAGGGTCGCACTAGTGATCGAACTACCCATCGGCCATGCATCCCCTCGCGGTGCGCCGCCGCTTGGGATTCGGGGTAACTTTTTATAGAGGTTTTCTCCCTCGTGGTCCGGGCGATTAAGCCAAGACCCTCGGTCCAGCAGGAGCGCGAGACATGTCCACGGACCTCCATACTAGATTACGATCTGCAACGGTGACAGCGGAGAGGAAGGTTCCCCCCCACTGCCTGCTCGGGGCGGTGTTAGCGCACACCGAGCCCGTCGACACCCCCGGATGAACCAGGAGCCGCCCGAATAAACGGGCCCACCATCTAAAGATGCGGCAGCCACCGCAAAAAGCGGCGACTACCGCCAAGACCACTGTTCGTCAGGATATTGGCCGTTGCGCCGATCAACTCGACCGACGCTCTGTTGCCCAGGGTGCACCACGTGGAGGTTTCCTGACTTCGCACCCCGTGTATGTGTGTGTGGATTTCTATATTTATTTATATATATAGTACTTACTTCCAAAAACTAGACCTTTTGCAATAAATCGTATAATTTTAAACTCCTCTAATTTCGAGATTTATGTAATTTTGTTTTGCTTAAACACTACATTTAAATTAAAGATTTTTCAAATTTAGTTATAAATGAAGGGGTCTTAAAGTATTTTTAATGGATGCCAGATTTATATTTTTGCCACTTTAATAGCCATAAAGTTTGAGCCTGGTTAAAGTTTGAAGCCCAGCACATGGGTGCTTGTATGCTTTTTGTATGGACAAAAAGAGGACATCTTTAGCATGGCGATAGTTTCAAACCCTGGGAAGGACATACATACATATACACTCACGCCTGTTATCCCCGAAGGGATAGGCAGAGGCGCAACTAGTGCACCCACTTTTCGCCGTTATTCCGTCCCATGATGTGATAGGGGCCGAGCCTATCGCCATATCGGGCACAAATTCCAGACTCCGGGCTGATACTGAATAGAAAACTCAATATCACTTTGCCCGACCCGGGATCGAACCCGAGACCTCAGCTTTGCAGTCGTACTGTAATACAACTACGCCACGGAGGCAGTCATCGGAGGACATCTGGGCTTTTTATCCCGGGAAAATATAAAGCGGGACTTTTATCCCGGAAAAGCTCTTTCACGGGAGCGAAGCTACGAACAAAAGCTAGTAAATGATACAAATAAAAACATTTTGGTACTTTTCAGCTCTCAACTGGCTGCGTGGTGACGTGGCAGTCCACGGAGAGATGGAGGAAATGCATCAGGTAAAACAAGATCATCTATACCCTTAGGCAAAGTTGCATATCCTATTAATATTATAACCGCGAAAGTTTGTATGTATGGATGTTTGTTACAAGCACGCAAAAACTTCTGAACGGATTTCGATGAAATTTGGCACACGGGTAGATCATGTCGTGGATTAACACATAGGCTACATTTTATCCCGGGTAAATAAAAAGCGCGACTTTTATCCCGGAAAACCTTTTTGACGCGGGCGGATTCGCGGGCAAAATCTAGTATAGGAATATTTTTGGTTGAAACAACATATTCGTCTTTGCCTCTGTTTATGCCAAAAATCATTCATGAATAACGAATATTTTTTACAAAATTCTCAATTTTACTTTCTTGATTTTTATCATGTAGTTTAGTGCGAATATGTCGTGTGTGTATGTATTTCTGACTGAAAGTGTAATGTCGCCGCTGCGACGAATCCTATAAGAGTAGTAGTAGTGGCATTAAGGCGTGTAAACTTAGAGTTACATTTTTTTATATTTTTTTTTCGAAACTTACACTTTTTTATTTTACACTATCGGTCCCGACAGACGTTGTCCTGCCCTAAAAAGGAAATAAAATCCTAGAACCCGAGTACAGCGCTACCTACCGATCCACCTGAAGACACACAAAAAAATTTCATTAAAATCAGTCCAGCCGTTTTACCGCGCAATTTTCTTAATTTTTTCTTTCATAAGAACCTTCTCCTGACAATAATAAACACATCAAAAAAAGAAATAACGAAATCAGTCCAGCCGTTCACGCGTGATGCCGTGACCAAGGAAAATGGGATTCCTTTTTATATAATAGATTTATGGTTAAAATAACTTAATGGAGAGTGTTATTTTCAACGAGATAAGTATGTGGTTTCATTTAGTAACGCAATGTCAAAAGGACCCTGTACATGTTGAAATGATGTCAGCAAGCGTAGCTTTAAACGTCCACTTACAATGTGGGTAGACGACTTGTTCACACACACACACATTCACACCTATTATCCCCAAAGGGCTAAGCAGAGGCGCAACTAGTGCACCCACTTTTTACCGTACGCATTCCGTCCCATGATGTGATAGGGGGCGAGCCCATCGCGACTTGATAAAGGTCACAAAACACGTTAAAATAAAATAAAATAAAATAAAATACTTTATTCATCACGTAGGCGAACATAGTTGCACTTATGATAAGTCGAGACACATTTAATTAATTATTATTAGTCACTTATATGTATAACCACAGACATTTTTATCAGGAGTAAATGATAAAAATAAAAAGTAAGAAGCCAGCTCGGGCTGGCAAGAAAAGCAATATAAAACAAGAGATAATATGCTGGATGGAAGGCGCTTTTGACAGTTTCGTCTGGAATTCTTTAGAGAAGGCCTATTCTGCATTGGGCTTCATGTGGCTCATGAAGATGAAGAATGCCTTTGATATATTTTATTTACACCGATTAACGCTTGCCGCACACGTTCGGTTTCCTAATTAGGTTTCCTGATCAGGAATTCAGATTCGGAATTCCGAGTGACTAGCGCAAACGTCCGGTTTTTTGTACCAACACGTTCGGTTTCCTAATTAGGTTTCCTGATCACGAATTCAGATTCAGGAACGTGTGCGCGTTGTTGAATATTTTCTATGTAAGCGGAGCATTCAGGTTTCCGAATCTGAATTCCTGATCAAGAAACCTGATAAGGAAACCGAACGTGTGCGGCAAGGGTAAAAAGAAGTTTAAGCCCAAACATTTCATAATTCCAGGAAGCAGAAAAGAACAAAGTCAGCAAGAAGATAACGCTACGCGAGTTGTTAGTGAAACGTCAGCTGAGGCAACCGTTGCTGATCGCTATCATTGTGATGATCGCGCAACAGTTTTCCGGGATCAATGTAGTGATATTCTTTTCGACCGACATCTTTCGGAAGGCTAACTTGAGTGCCGCGCAGTCGCAGTATGCTACTTTAGGTAATTATTATTGTACTATAAATGCGAAATTATGTTTGCAAGTAAATGCAAAAACTGTTGTACGAATTTTTTTTTATGTAATTGAATGACGAGACGAGCATGCCATTTGCCTGATGGTAAGCAATAAAGCCACCCATAAACAGCAGCAACACCATCCAGCACCTTGAGTTACAAAGTACTGTGTGGCATTCCACTGCACTCGTCATGAGACATAAGATGTTAAGTCTCATTATGTCCAGTAGTAACACTGGCTACAATGTCTTTCAAACCCTAACACAATAGTGCATGCACACTGCTGCTTGGCGGTAGAAATAGACATTGCTGTGGTAGCCACACAGACGGACTCTAACAAATGAGAGACCCACCACAAGTAAAATATGGATATGGATGAAATTAGGCACATGGATAAATAGAAGTGCTTGGTTTTTATCCGAAAAGAGCACAGACAACAGTAAACTAGAAAGATATTTCACGCAACTAAGGGCAAAACCTGTAAATCATGCAGGCAAAGCCTGGGCGAATAAGCTATCAAAGTTGTTTACATTAGTAAATTATCTTCAACTTACGGAAGTAACTTTTGCAATTATTGCATGAAATTAACTTACGCATGCCACTGATAAAGTAACTTACGTAAATAAACTTACGAATCTTTGTGTTTTTATCTGCTGTATTAAAATTGTTGATGTATTTTTTTTTATTTTCTTTTTGTTCTTTAAGTTTTTTTTTTATTTAAACTTAAAAAAAACAATAGAAACTTACAAATCTACGTATTTCCTTCAAAACTACTCAAATACTGACTGAAGGAGGAATTTGACTGAAGGATCATTATTTAAAACTATTAATAACAACTTGCTAAATAATTAAAAACAATGGGATTAGTATAGTTTGATGTAATACCTTTGATGTAATAATTTTAAGTTTGATGTAATACCTTGCGTTAGATGTGGTTGCCTGTGACTGGGTAGCATGATATAAGCGTATGTGTATTTACGTACTTAGTTTTAATATCCACTTGCGATCCAATAAAAATAAATCCTAGTTCCCTCCTGCCTACGACTTAGGGTCCTTCAAGGGGAGCGTGAAGAAGCAATTATGCAGGCCGCCATAACTGTGTCGACCGACCAGGGATGTGTACCTCTTGCCGATCGACATTATTTTTGGGCACTTCATTTACCATCAGATGCACTTTGTCGAGCCATCGTTAAAAAAATCCTACTAATATTATAAAGGCGAAAGTTTGTAAGAATGTATGGATGTTTGTTACTCTTTCACGCAAAAACTATTAAACGGATTTCGATGAAATTTAGCACACGGGTAGATCATGTCCTGGATTAACACATAGGCTACTTTTTATCCGAGGAAATTTTTTTAAAGCGGGCTGAGCCGCGGGCAAAAGCTAGTAAATAATAATAAATGAATGAAACGCCTTAATTTATTAATTTTATTTATAGCTGTATCTAACAATCTTACATAATAAGTTTTTTTTTCACGTATTACATGGTATTATATGACACCGGTTTCGTGGAGATCATCTTGCTTTCCAGCATAGGCCTCCCCCAAAGCTTGCCACGTTGTCCGATCGTACGTTTTCCTTGTCCACGTAATACCTGCTATTTTTTTAATGTCATCCTCCCATCTGCGATGTTGTCTCCCTTTCTTTATTTTATATTGTCTTGGACACCACTCTGTTACATCCTTAGCCCATTTACCTTTTTTTTCATCGATTTTTTTAGTCAAAACGCCTTAATAATCCAGTGTGAATACCTATTTTCTCGTTCCCAGGTATGGGCGCCATGAACGTGGTGATGACGGTGGTCAGCCTGCTGCTGGTGGAGATCGCCGGCCGGAAGACGCTGCTCCTCACCGGGTTCCTGGGCATGTTTGTGTGCACCGTCGCCATCACTGCGGCCCTTCTCTTTGTGAGTAATGTTTGTCCTAAGTCACAATTTTTTTTTAGTTTTGGCGGGAACTTGGAAGTGTCATGAGGTGCTCTCACTTTAATTCATTATTTTGGTGATACTTAGTGTTATATTGCATAATTATGATGGTATATTATCCAATATAATTCTGTTAAAGGGCTCAAATTAAGTGAATTGAAATAACTGTGCTAATTACGTGTTTTTTTGTTGGCGCCAAAACTCCTCGACAAAGTCTTAGTAAGGTAGCCACTGTTTTACTTCGACATAGTAGATAGGACTGAGGATAAAAATATATGAAAGACGGGCTCAATGGACTAGTATCCAGATCCGTAATATTTAAGTTTAAAAAGTCTCAAGAATACTAGCCATAGGCGATATAAGACAAGGAATATGAAGATCGCCGGATATAGGGGAATTACGGTGCTCCTTGATAGAGCTATATTTGCCCATAGGTAAAAATAATTATTTTCCAGGTTTGAGCAACAATAAAAAAAATTACTTCCGTGACCTTGTCATTACTGTTTTAATCATTTTCATGTTTAAATGCCGCCTTAACATGCTGATTCGAGTCATGAGTCAAAGGCACATATCTTTGGGAAAACGGTCCACCCGGTGCTACCCTTTAGCACTAGGAAGACCGGAACTTCGAACTACCTGGAAAGACCAAGAGCGGTCAAATAACGCGTTTTGTGTTGTGATGCTTTATTTATGTGTTATGACATTATATTTGTGATTTATTCTTTGTTAAAGTAAAGTAACAAATTAAAGTAATTAATTAATTTATTATTTAGAAAAAAAAATAGTTTAAATTAACACAGTTAAGCAGTGTTGACGTTTCACTTTGTTAGCATTACATGCATCGTACAAAGGTTTTTAACACGTGTTACAGTATTTACTGATTTTGTTTCTGCATTTATGCTCATAGCACTCAAAGATCTTTCTGCTTGATTCCACTTCAAGCTCTTGGGGTATGTCAATACTCGATTGTGAGGTGGATGGCGTTAGCGGATATCAGCCTTTTGGCCAACTCTCTTGTCATGTCAAGAATAAATTTCGACAATTTAAGTTTAAAATTGGATTACTTTATGCGGAGTTACTGATTTCTGTTTCTGCGACATCCTATACTTACATACTTATTTTTTATTGTATATTTAATAATTTACCGTAGTACATGAAACAAATAGATGACTGTCTCGGTGGCGTAGTTGTATTATGGTACGACTGCAATGCTGAGGTCTCGGGTTCGATCCCCGGGTCGGGCACAGTGATATTGAGTTTTTCTATTCAGTATCAGCTTGGAGTCTGGAATTTGTGCCCGATATGACGATAGGCTCGCCCCCTATCACATCATGGGACGGAATAACGGCGAAAAGTGGGTGCACTAGTTGCGCCCCTGTCTACCCCTTCGGGGATAAAAGGCGTGAGTGTATATGTACATATATGTATGTAGGAAACAAATAGTAGAATATAGACAAATAAATTAATACAAAAGAACTTAACGAATAATACCAAAAAGGTCGAGTTATTTTTGGTACCTTCTTTTTACAACATGCTGTATCTTTATCTTTGATCACCTGTATCTTTGATTACCTGTATCTTTGATCACCTGTATCTTTGATCCCCTGTCTCTTTGATCACCTGTATCTTTGATCACCTGTATCTTTGATCACCTGTCTCTTTGATCACCTGTATCTTTGATCACCTGTATCTTTGATCACCTGTCTCTTTGATTACCTGTATCTTTGATCACCTGTATCTTTGATCATTCTGTATCTTTGATCACCTGTATCTTTCCAGACGCAACACGTGTGGGTATCGTACCTGTGCATCGCGCTGGTGATTCTGTTCGTGGTGATGTTCGCCGTGGGGCCTGGGTCCATACCCTGGTTCCTCGTTACAGGTCAGTATCAAATAAAGCGCATCTTTAGAACGAAAACTACTCAATAGGGTAGTCGACAACTTTTTTAAAAAACATTTATCAAAAATGTACGTCTTCTAAAATCAAAAGGATTTTTTTTAAAATACAAGCTTTAATAAACCAGTTCTAAAGCTTTAAAGTTTGGTGGAATGGGCATCTGTCAGATAACGGAAACAGCAGAATATGACGTCACTCAGTGTCGCCAGCCATTACGCTGCTTGCGTGCGAAACAGATGACGCGATATCCCCACTACGCCCCCACTTTTGCTCACAACAATATTTCAAATATGAATATCTGCTTTAGTTGTCAACCAATTTTGTTTCTGATTATACAGAAGAATGTAGTTTTCGTATTATGTTCTGTTACATAAAAAATAATATACAAAATCAAACATAGGAAACTACCCTATTAAAAAAAATAAAAAAATTGAGTTGTCATTTTTATATGACTAAAACTAGTGCCTGATTTATAAAAAAATATAATAAAAGGGACCGATATAACAGTTTTGTCCTTTTCCTGCTTGGCTGTGTTTGAACTATTATTGTATTGAGAGCTTCGTTTTCAGTAATTTTATGATGGTAACATTGATAACTCAATATTCTATCTTTCTGAATTGTGTCGTTTTCATCTTAAAGGTGCGAAAGTTTAAATGAAAATTGTAAGAGATTTTTCGTATATGCAATGCAATCAGCACTGTATTATATACTGCCCGCTGAGTACGGGCCTCCTCTACTGAGAGGGTTTAGGCCTTAGTCTAGCACGCTGGCCTAGTGCGGGCAGACTTCACATACCTTCGAAATTGTTATAAAGAATTTTGGTGTATAGGACCTCCCCTATTTGAAAGCTATAGCTACACTCAATCTTTCGCTAATCTAGACTTTTTTTGTTTAAATTCCCCATACCACTGTACGTAGCGGCATCGGTTTGCGATAGCTATGACTGAAACTATACTAATTTATTAATATTATAAAGCTGAAGGGATTGTTTGGTTGAACGCGCTAATCAGAAGTTCCCGACTTCTGAACCGATTTTGAAAATTCTTTCACTAATAGAAAGCAACATTACTCCTGGGTGCTTTATCCCACGAAAATATAAAGCGATATATATGTATATGTTGAAGAGATTATTTAAATTATAAAACTGAAATAAAACTCAAAGATGAATATCGCAATAGGGTAGTTTCCTGTCTGATTTTGTACATTATTTTAGATTTAACAGAAAATAGAAATTCTTTTGTGAAATTAGCATCAAAATCGATTGAAAAATAAAGCAGTTATTCAATTTTGAAATATTCTTGTGAGCAGAAGTGGGGGCGTGGCGGGGATATCGCGCTATCTCTTTCGCACGCACGCAGCGTTATGGCCGACAGCGCTTGGTGACGTCACAACCTAGTATTGCTATTATTTGACAGCTACCCCTTCCACCAAATTACAAACGTTTATAACTTACTGACTATTGCACCAATTTTGAAAATTCTTTTTCCATTAGATTTTTGATAGCACATTTTTCATTAAAGTATTTAAAAAAAGTAATCAACCACCCTATTGATATAATCTTTGAATTATTATTTGATCCACATTAGATATATTACACGTTCAATTTTCCCAAATAATCTGATCTAATATCGACACACAAGGACACACACCTCTGACTTTTCTAAAAAAATATGTGTGTTCTTTGTGAATCATCGCTCGCTTTAACAGTGAACATCATGAGGAAACGTGCATACATAAAAAGTTCTCTGAATTTCGAGGGTATGTGAAGTCTGCCCGCACTAGACCAGCGTGGTGGACTAAGGCCTTAACCCTCTCAGTAGAGGAGGCCCGTGCTCAGCAGTGGGCAGTATACAGGGTCATTTTGACATTGCGTTACTAAATGAATGCACATACTTATCTCCTTGAAAGTAAGACTTTCCATTAAGTTTTTTCAACTATAGATGTAAAATAAAAAAAGTGTAAGTTTCGAACAAAATAAATACTGATAAAAAGTGACTAAGTTTACACGCACTAATGCCACTACTACTACTCTAGAAGGATTCCTCGCAACAGCAACATTACACTTTCAGTCACAAAAAGACTCACCCACACGTCATATTCACACTAAACTACAAACTTATAAGAAAATCAGGTAGGTAATTTTACTTGAAAGTAAAATTTTGATTTTCGGTGGAAATATTCGTTTCGTATGGATGATTTTTGGCACAATGTTAGGAAAAGCAAAGACGAGTATGTGGTTTCATTTATTAACTCAATGTCATAATGACCCTGTATAATACAGGGCTGGTATGGTACATCAACACTACCTACTATCTATTCTCAGAGCTGTTCAACCAGTCGTCTCGGCCGGCGGCGTCGTCCGTAGCAGTCACTGTCAATTGGACAGCTAACTTCATAGTTGGACTCAGCTACTTACCTCTATCGGTAAGTTAATCTATAACCTGTAGCATCTTTGCTAGGATGTGTACCCATGTGTGGACTCCAGACAGGGGCGGATCCAGAGTTAGTGTGATTGGGGTCATGAGCCCCCTGGGCTATTATTTCTTTAGTAATTTAATTCATTTTTGTAATTGATTTGGAGTCTACCCTGATAAGACCTTGACTATATGAACCCCTCTGACTTGAAAGACAAGAAAAGAAAAATCATTTATTGTCGCAGCAGTGAGCAAAGAATTAAAAAACAAAATGTTAAAGCTTAATGATACCATAAAAGTAAACACCACGTCAACCCATTTTTTTCGCGGGATAAAAAAAACGCGTTATCGCTACCACCACTGGGGGGTGAGTGGATCGGTTATGTTGGTTTCGCACAGTCTCACAGCCCAATGTCGACACTCGGGAGTATAGCATCATCCGAGCGAGCATTGGACCGAGTCCCTAACTATGTACACCCTACACCGGCATACCAACCAAAACCCGCGGTGGCCTTCTTCGGCACATACGAGACGGCCCCAGGCAAAGAGCATTATAATACTACGGAAAGCCCCAGGGTTATTACACTGCTAAGATAGCTGCACGGGACCGTCCCTGCGCGATGCCGTGCCGTTGGGACCCTTCTCTATACAAGGGGGCTAAGATGCCCCGAACTCTTAAAGAGTAAAGACGCCTTTAGCGTCTACGACAACGGGAGATCGACCACCCGCATTGTCGTCTCTAGATGCCCCCCAGACCACTGGGCACGCGAATAGTGGGTGCTGATGCGCCCTGCCTACCCCTTCGGGGATAAAAGGCGTGAGTGTGTGTAATTATCAATTTACAGAAAACATTCTGATAGTTAACAAAAAAAAATCTTATGTTATACTTTCTAGTAATTTTTTTTTTAATTTCAGAACGCTCTCGGCTCATATGTTTTCGTGATTTTCGCAGTACTACAGTTAATATTTATAATCTTCATATACTGCAAAGTTCCTGAAACGAAGAACAAAACCATCGAAGAAATAACGGCAATGTTTAGACAACAAATGTAAATTGGCAAAGATAAATATATCCTATTTTATTGCCAACAGACAACAAATGTAATAGTAAATTGGCAAAGTTAGGAAATGTTGCCAAACAAAATCTCAAATTTTTACTAGGCTGGAGTTAATAATGATATTTAGTGGAGTAAAGAAGATTTTTGAACAAAATATTAAGTAAAAGATTTTTAACATATTTATAAAAATATTTAAATGATAACGACATGTAGCTTAGCTCAGCCTGGACTAGAAATTGTAGATACCTTTCAACTTTTATCCAACTGTCCTCAAAGAGGGAAATATTTTTGTATGACTTTTCAGAAGTGCCAAATTCTACACATTTGGTTACATTCGACATTTTCAGTGAATTAAATAAACATTTGCAGTGTAAAGGCGCACTCTTGCATACGAGACAAGCCAGGCGGCCATTATTAAAAAATGATCTTAATTTTCGATCTGAACCCGTGAACCAATCATAACAAGTAATTTAAAATATGTCAAAAATCTTTGTTGTGATTGGTCCATTTTCGTGATGGATCGTTTATTTCAAATAGTAAAATAGTATGAAGCACGTGAAACTGTGTTTTGAAAGTGTAACTCTCAAATAAAATAATGAAGAATGTAAGTATGACAAACTATATTTAGGGAAAAGAAAAAATAAATGCTTGCGTTTATCTGAATTGTCAAGTAACTTACTGGTCTCTATGTAGGAGTCCGTCTGGGTGGGTACCACCGCAATGTCTATTTCTACCGCCAAGTAGCAGTGTGCATGCACTGTTGTGTTTCGGTTTGAAGGACATTGTAGCCAGTGTAACTACTGGACTTAACGTTAACTTATGTCTCAGGATGACGAGCGCAGTGCAATGCCACACAATACTTTGTAACTCAAGGTGCTGTATGTTGTTACTACTGTTTATGAGTGGTTGTGTCGCTTACCATCAGGCGAACGACATACTCGTCTCGTCATTCAACGCAGTTAAAAAAAGTAATCAGCGTGAAAGAGACGGAGAGACCGTGCTTTCAATTCCTTTCTATGATTCAAATTGACAAGGAGACAAATTCATTTGCCTCGTCTCTTGTAGAAATAGACTTGTTTTTAGAAGGGTATTATGCTATCCATTTCTTTGTTATGGATATAAAAGAGTTGTATTTAAAAAAAATGTGCTCGATATGGCAACAGGCTCGCCCCCTATCACATCATGGGACGGAATAAGTACGACGTAAAGTGGGTGCACTAGTTGCGCCTCTGCGTTCGGGATTAAAGACCTGAGTATTTAAAAAAATACAATTGGTTTTTATGCATTTTTTTCTTTTCCTAAATATGGTGGGATTCCGTAGATTATTTCTATGATCTGTTATTTGTATACAAGTTTCATTATTTGAAGTGAAACTTTGGTAAATAATAAACAAGAAGCGTTGTTAATCAGTGTTCATATAATAAGATTTATTTTTAAACTGTTCGTGACGAAACACTGATTAAAAAGGCTTATAATTTCATAAGATTAGATTTAAGGTTGTCCTTGTTATGAGAAATGTGCAGGGGCGGCTTTGAGTGTAAACGGCGGGGGACTGATCCCCAACTATATGTATGTGTATTGTGAAGTAGTGCTAGTTTTGGGCACAAATACAACTATTTTCTAAGAATTTTTACTTAATTTTATTGCTTTTTTCATTTTTTCTCCCTTGTCTAACTAAAAGCTGGATGCTTACACATAGTGAAATATGAAAAAAGTTCACGCCTTAACCCCGAATGGTTAGTCAGAGGCGCAAATAAAAACACGACACTTCGATCTCATATTCTAATTTGAGCAACATATGTATTTGACTTTCTTGTGTTGCGCTGTGGTTTCTTCTATTCACGTTGCCTGATATATGAGTGAATATACGATCCAACGCGTGGCTATCATTCCAACAAAATGTCATGTTTCCGGGGCCCATACCCCCCTATTCCTTAATCCTTCCTTATAAGACAGGCAACTCGTGATACTTCTATTGTGTTTGAGTCGAAACCACTTAACTGAGACGTGTTTAAAAAATCATCAAATTTAATTTGATTCAAACAAAATACATATTAAGTTACTCAATCTACGTAACAATCTGTAAGCATTTC
Organism: Lapara coniferarum; assembly: GCA_949316025.1. Taxonomy (NCBI): domain Eukaryota; kingdom Metazoa; phylum Arthropoda; class Insecta; order Lepidoptera; family Sphingidae; genus Lapara; species Lapara coniferarum. The sequence continues at coordinate 24,629,234 of OX438929.1, forward strand.
CATGGTCCATTTTCGCTGTCAATCAGGTAGCGTATGAAACGCATTTAAATAGTCATTGAAAGCATTTTGCATTGGACACATTCCATTTCTGTTCGTAAGATCACTGGCCTTTCTGTTGCCGCCAAAACTCCCCGATAACGTCTTGGTAAGGTAGCCACTTCTTTACTTCGACACAGTAGTTAGTACTGAGCAAAGATAATATAAACACTACGTTAGAGTACTGAGGATAAGAAAGAAACATGCAACTGCAACTTATTTTAAAAAAGTCTGACACTGGCAGTTGCCGTAGTATTATAACAAGAAGATTTAATATTTCTATAAAGTTCTTGTATTATAATGATCTTTGGGCAGGAGAGTTTTGGCGGGAACGTGGAAGTGTCATGAGGTGCTCTTGTTTTAATTCATTATTTTGGTGATACTTAGTGTTATATTAAATAATTATGGTGGTATATTATCCAATGTAGTTCTATTAAAGTGCTCAAATGAAGTGAATTGAAATAACTGTGCCAATCAAGTGTTTTTTCGTTGCCGCCAAAACTCCTTAATAAAGTCTTGGTAAGGTAGCCACTGCTTTACTACGACGTGTAGTACGTAGGAAAAAAAACAACCAAAAATATTACTTAAGACGAGGCGATATGGGCTAGAACCCTTCGCCTTCCCTATAAGGGAAAACTATAAAAAAAAAAGATCTTTGGGCAGATGCGCAAATCGCACCTTGCCAAAGAGAAAAAAAATAATCTCCATGGAAGTCAAAAATAAACCAATCAATTTACGTAAATGTAGGCACTGCGATCAATCTTGATTCTGTGGGGTGAGAATTTGAAAAAAAAAACACATTGCGTCTCCGCTTCGTTTTATTATGATTGGTTGAGAGACTGACGTGTCGGTCTCTCTATCAATCACAAACATCAAAAATACCGATACGTCGGTCTCTTTTAACCAATCACAATAAAATGAAGCGGAGACGCATCGTGTTTTTTTTTCACATTCTAGTCTCACTGATTGGTTAGTGGTGTAGCGTAAGTTCTTGTCATTTCAATTAATAAGTCACGCGGGCAACCCCCCCATCCCCGACATGAAAAGAAAAAAAAAACGAATTTTGCCGCCAAGTCCCAACTACGCTACGCCACTGTGATTGGTGTATTTCTGAGATTGATCCAGCGATCGTTGGCCATTAGTAGTTAACGTACAATTTTATTATAACATTTTTTAAAATATTTGTCGATATCAATTTGTTTTCTAACTGAAGATTTTTTTGTTGATCAGATAGCGCTAGCTTTCGTGTTATGTCTGGCCCGCCATTTAACTATGAAAGTGAAGGGCAGTTTTTAATATTTGTTTCTATCATTGTCACCGTGCTAACTGATACCCTGGAGCAAGCCTTACTTTTCTGCCAGTATAGAGATAGGCAGGAAGATAGGTTTAAGACTACGGCAGGCTGTGAACTCTGTAATCTTGAGTTAATTTTTATGACAAACTATTTTGTTGTACATTGTAAGGTTGACTGAGGAAGTTTTTTTGTCAAAGGAACTAAATAATACAGCCATCGTTTTTTTTTTATCAAAGGAACCTCGTCATGCCGCCAACATGTATGCTTAATAAAAGCCATTATGGTGGTATGCGTTTATTCACCAGCGCAGTCGCTCTGGTACTCGTCGCTGAGAGCCACGTGCTTGATGGTGTTTTATCGGAGGAGGATGATGAGCTGCCTCCAGCTGACCCACGCTCAGACCGCGTTTGTACACAGTAGGCTGAGGAATCTATTTATACAGCCGACATGAGGCAAAGGCACCTACTCATACAGCCAACTTTTATTTTGTCAAAAGAACTTACACATTCAGCCAAGTTTTTTTGTCCAAGGAACATACATCCATAATTTATCAAAGGAACTAAATTATTCAGCCAATTTTTTCAAAGGAGCCTCCTCATTCAGCCAACATGTATGTTCAATAAAAGCCATTGTGGTGGAAGGGGTTTATTCACCAGCGCACGCGCGGTCGGTACTCGTCGCTGAGCGCCACGCGCTTGATACTCTCGTATCCGAGGATGATGCTGGAGGAGAAGCAGGCGGACTGCACCAGCCGCGCCGACAGACCCTTCGCGTAAAGACCCCAGAGTCCCTCCTCCGCCCATAGCTGTTTGAACACTTGCTTCATCGTGCCTACGCCTTCCACCTATAAAAACATTCACATATTGGAGGGAGGTCATAGTAGTAAAAAAAACCGACGAAAAAATGCATTTTTTTTATGGCATTGAATGACGGCCGTCCAGCACCTTGAGTTACAGAGTACTGTGTGGCAGTCCACTGCGCTCGTCATCGTGAGACATAAGATGTTAAGTCTCACTATGTCCCGTGGTTACACTGACTACAATGTCCTTCAAACCGAAACACAACAGTGCATGCACACTGCTGGCGGTAGAAATGGACATTGCGGTGGTACCCACCCAGACGGACTCTTACATATGAAAGTCCTACCACCAGTAAAAAAGCATTTGATAGGGTCACGGAGTTGAGGCCCCAAAACAGCGACTATATAACCCCTAGACTCCTAATAACAGACGATCGGCTTCGGCCAACACATCTGACAAATAGATCCAATGTAGCTTACCGTTCAAAATCTTCAAGTCAGTTGCGACCACAACTGTGAGCTGTAAATACTTCCTTGTTTGCGAATAAATAACTACTGTAATGAACCCGTGCAAAATAAAATGGTGTGGTATAAATAGCCATAATTCAAATTTTCTGAAAAATTGCATTACATTTCACAGGTAAGGCAATAACGACACATAATCACATTTTATTTAATACTAGCTTTTGCCCGCGGCTCCGCCCGCATTGAAAAGTTTTTCCGGGATAAAAGTCCCGGTTTATATTTTCCCGGGATAAAAAGTAGCCTATGTGTTAATCCAGGACATGATCTACCCGTGTGCCAAATTTCATCGAAATCCGTTCAGTAGTTTTTGCGTGAAAGAGGAACAAACATCCTTACATCCATACATCCAAACATCCAAACATCTAAACATCCAAACATCCAGACATTCTTACAAACTTTCGCCTTTATAATATTAGTAGGATTTTACGGAGTTCATCTTAGACTGGCCATTTGAGTGTTTACGCGCCATCTTGTTATATTTGCATCTCTTTCCGACGAAAGCACTTTTTACATTTTCTATTTCGTTTTGTTTTTTAACATTAAAAGTAAGTGATACACCAAAAGTATTTGTCGATAGTTCTATCGATAAAATTAAAAATAAAAGAAACTATCGCCCGAATACTCAAACGCTACTCAACTAATCAATTTATCTGACGCCTATTTAATTTTAACAGGCTTCTTATTTTAAATGGTTAGTTCATTAGTAATAGTTAATTCATTTTAAAAATGATTAGGATATATTTTTGACTAGCGGTATCAGAAATAAATGTTATTAGGATAATTTTTTATTTTGTTTGTTGATCATAACGATTGTTTTGAGTTATTCTTTGTGTTATTCCTACAAGTCAGCTCAAATATTCTTGTTAATGTCGATGAGACTTACTAAGCGCCATCTGTCATTCGATAACTTAATGAGTTTCGTTAAAATATTAATATGTTTAATAAATAATAATTATATTACTATAAAACTTTATTACATAAAAGTAATATCGATAAAAAAATCGTGTTTTCATTTAACTCGTCCTATCCCTATGCTTATGTTTCCAAGGTTATATAATGCGATAAGGTGTTGGAAGAACCAATCATAATGCAGTACCCCGCTTCCTCAAACCTCAGGTAGTTGACAGAATTAATTTGAAGAGAAATATTGAACATTAGGAGTCTAGGGGTTATATAGTCGCTGCCCCAAAATGAGGGTTCTACAGTTAAGGACCCAGACTGTTACCTCGTTCGCCCAGTCAGGGCCGCCACTAATTCAAACTTCTCTATGGTGTTTCTGTTTATGGGCAGTAGTATCTCTTACCATCAGGCGAGCGCCATGCTCGTCTCGTTATTCAGAAGCAATCAATTTTAACAATTTTAAACCAAATAAAGAAAAATGGCGCTCCAAGAAGTTTTTGTTTTCCTGGTCAGGCTATATATACATACATACATAGTATCACGCTTCTATCCCATAGGGGTAGGCAGAGACTATGGATCGCCACGTTGCTCGATTCTGGCACACTAGTTTCGCTTCCTCTATCTTCGTCTATCTTCATCAATCTTTTCATGCACTCCCATCGTTTCAGAGTACTTTGACCTGGCCTTTACTTAGAATGTCAGATATCTGACATTCGAAGGTTCGGTGCGGTCGACCCCTGCCAGCCCTTCCATCCACACTCGCTATCAGGCTATACTATCAATATATTACCTGTAGTCTCGCACGCGCTATGTCTAGCGGGTTGGTGAGGATTGTGGTGGTGAACCCTCCCAGGGTGCCCGCTACACACTGTATCAGCAGGTGAGACACCCACGATGGCGTTATCTTGAGCAGCTCGTCTAAGAACAAATAATATATACATATACACTCACGCCTGTTATCTCCGAAGGGGCAGGCAGAGGCGCAACTAGTGCACCCACTTTTCGCCATTATTCCGTCCCATGATGTGATAGAGGGCGAGCCTATCGCCATATCGGGCACAAATTCCAGACTCCAGGCTGATACTGAATGGAAAACTCAAATCATTTAACTCACCCGGGGATTGAATTCGAGACCTCAGCATTGCAGTCGTATTACAACTACGCCACCGAGGCAGTCTATTACGATAATTTTTAACCGAATTCAAATGGAGGTTCTGTATTACATCCGTATGTAATATGTATGTATGTAAATTTATATGGCCGCGAGTTTTTCAAAAACTACTGATCCGATTTGAATGTGATTTTAGATATTGAAATGTATATTTTTCAGGGAAGGTTTTAGTATATAATTTATACTAAAACCTGAGGTCCTGAGTTCGAGTCCCAAGTCAGGCCAAAAAACTTTGTGACTGGGTTTTTCCATCTTAAAAAAATTACTCAGTCGCAGCTCGGAGTCAGGAAGTTGTCGGTGTGATACCCCCGTGCCGAGGAGACGTAAAGCCGTTGGTCCTGCGGCTGGTCTCTCCGGTCATGTCTGCCGTCTCACCGGACTATGAGAGTGAAGGAATAGCGAGTGCACCTGTGTATTGCGCACACACTTGTGCACTATAATATCTCCTGCGTACCTGGCTGATCTCCGTTGAGATTGGCCGCCGTGGCCGAAACTGGCTAGGGGGATTTCATTTTTTTTATAATTTATATAAAAGTTACCTTGATAAGTAGTATACAGGGCCCACCACAGCGCCGAGTTAGGTACGTACGCGGCCAACGAAGCCGTATACCCGCGGTAGTAACCCATCGCGCCGTGCAAGCGGTACACGCGCACCGCCACCTCCTTCGCGAGCGCCGCTTTGGACATGCGCTTCTCCAAATCCAGGCCTAGTGGGTTTATTACCTGGGAAAAATAAAAAAAAAATAAAAAAAACCTGAAATAAGTAAAATTAAAAAAGAAAAATTAACGGGTTATAAAATAAACAAGCAGGATTTTTAAAAATGCGAATTTTCGCTTGCATGTAAACCATAGCGCGATCTAATTCTATGCTGGCGCCATCTATTGAAGCACAAGGAAAACTTAAGTATTATTTATTTAGTTTGATTTCTATAAAAACGTATTTTTTTGTTTAAAATATTGTATTGCCATCGGTCCTTGAAAAGTATGCCAAATTTCGATTTAATCAGACGTTTTGAAGTGGGTCAAAATCATGTTCAACGTGTAAGTTACATACATACAGACATACATACATACGTCTGAAGCTAATAAAAGCGTGTAAAAAAAAGGCTTGAACGAAATCGAAAAAATAAAATTAAACATTTTAAAGAATATAAAAAAAACAATGATTTTTGATATGCACAAAAACCGTATCTCAGTATTGTGCATTCACAATCCTGGTGTAATATAAAAATAATCTGTATACTGTACTACTGTGTGCTGCTTTTCTTTACAGTTACAGGCCGGACTTCGGTGTTTCCCGACATGTCCTCCTTTAAAAGAGGTTTAAAAAGAGGGCTCACCTCCCGGTAGGCAACGGCTTGGTTGTGCCTCTGGCATTGCTTATGCCCATGGGCGGCGGATGCGGCTTACCATCAGGCGAACCGCTTGCTCCTTTGCCTACTAAGGCAATGAAAAAAAAAAACAGATGATGGTATTAGAATCATTTTTATTTCAATGCTATGTACTTACGATGTTTTTGCCGCCGCCAGTCCTTCCTTTCACCAACCCTAATACCATGAGGTGTTGACTCAATACGTCAAAGGGTACTATAATGGTCTGTCCCACTATGGACGCGCAGCCGCCACCTATAAACGACTGGAACAAAAAAGAAAATATTTTTGTACCTGAAATGTCTTAATTTTTTTTTTACATTTCATAATCTGATTCTTTCAGAATCTTATTTTCACGAAGACGCATTTTATAAAACAAAAAACTTTTTTGACTTCTAAATATACTACGAGAGTAATTATGACGAAGACAAGTCTAAGTTTTAATAGAATCAATCATTTCTTTTATTGCAGAATGACCTAAGAGTGTAATTCACATTTTACTTTTTGTTTGAGCGTGCCATATTTTTATTGTTATCACTGCAAAATGACGTGTAATTCTCATATTTTCTTGTTTGAGCTTGCTAATCTTTGGCACACAACGCAGCATCGTTTCACAACCATCGTTCATGGTACTTGTAATTCCAACAGTTGAGAAACAAAAAACAAACATTAAAAAAATACAAACACACGAATTGAGAACCTCCTCCTTTTTTAAAAGTCGGTTAAAAATACAATGACGCGTAGGATACTATTTTGCAATACTTCGGGCGGTTTTGATTACCTGCTACTCAGTTTCTCTCTGACGTGCGATAGGTGAGACGCTGTCAACCTAAAGCCAACATCTTATATGCTATTTAATAAACGGATATCAACAAAAGCTCAAATGATATCTTAAGTCACAGCATATCATGACGAATATTTACATTTATGTTTATTAAACACTGCCGACTTAGCTGAGAACAAGCTCTTGAATGACAACTTAAGCTTTGATTATTACATAGCTTAAATGTCTACTTGAGATGCTGCTCAAAGCTGAGATTGATTTATTAATTCCACCCTTCAACCTTTGGCACTTAACTCCCTTGAGTTAAGCAACGTAGCGAAGAGGGTAGAGATGAGTTTAAACTGAAAAGCAATATTGAGGGTAGTTACTAATCACCTTCCATTTGGGATCGATGTGGTATTTGCCGAGCTCGTGCCGAACGCCTTCATATGTGGATATGTAGAAAACGCCAGAGATTATTTGAAACTGAAAAATAGAAAAAGGCTTCATTGCAAAAACATATTTGGCATTAATAGTAGTTAGCTGGGTAATCAGTTAGTTATCCCCTTTTCTGTAAAATAATACACCTAAAGAAGTAAATAAACCGTATGTTTGCCTCCTATATTCCAAAAGGGACTTCGAATAGAATCAATGGTCCTTCGAGCAAGATAAAGGGTCCTTCGAGCAGGATAAATGAAAAGTTATAACAAAAAATACGAATAGTAACGGAGAGGTATCACGACAGTTTTTGTGTAAGAAATTCGCTATGCCTGTCGAGCCAACCCCATAATGATAGGGCAACGGTTCCACCCCCAAAAAACTCATACTATGTACGCTCGCAGGTATAGACAAGAAAAAAAAAAGGTCAACTCACGCTTGATAGCCAGAATCCCCTGTACAGTCCTGAGATGCCTTCGTTCCTGTATATCTTCGTGATGGCGTCTGTGACTCCGCTATACGCCTCTTTTTTTCGTTGGACTTGTATCTGTGTCTTCACTAACGTAAGTGGGTATAGCGCGCATCGTACTGAAAAAAGATTCGTATTGTGCGGTTTCGGTTTACGCGGAATTGTTTAATGGGGTTTCGATATACGCGGTGAATATATCGTATTCTAAGATATCAGAACCATTCATATACGGATTACAGATTTTATACCATAAAACTTTAATTAGATTATACATGACAGTCCAGTCAATGACATAGAAAACTCTTTTTAGTTTTCTATAAACTATAGAAACTCTTAATTTGAAATCAATATGATCCAAAAGGGTAAATAACCGCGTTGATCGAAACCCCTGTAATTAAAAAAAAACCGCGTCAATAGAAACCCACCTGTAAAGCTGCTAAAAGTGTACAGAGGAAAGAATTTGCTCTTATCCATCATGCTCCATTCTATATTTGTAATCAACTGCGGCGGCGGGGTTTCCACCATCGACGTCATGTTTTTTTCTTCTCTTTTATTTTTTTCTATATTGTCTACGACCGCACCCTTCCATAAACTCAAATGCATCTATACACTAGGCTTGCTATTTACAAAAAAATATATATACTCTTTGGTAACCTCTTTTACATTGATTTGTATTTTATACAATTGGAATAACTTTTTTATTATATAAACATAAAAATAAACTTTTTATTTACTAACGAGACTAGTTCTATCTCTAAATTAGCTATTTTTTTTTTATTTTTTCTTGTTTAAAGTCAATTATTGACTAAGTCACTTTGTTGTGGGTCGGGTTTGTTTTTTTCGCTTTTATAGGCTCTTCCATGGTTTTCTTTGTTCAAATTGTATCTTCAGTATTTTTGCTGAAGCTGTAAAAAATTAAAATATTCTTAATAATTTAGAACGCATACTCACGCCTTTTATCCCCGGCTGGGTAGGCAGAGGCGCAACTAGTGCACCTACTTTTTGCCGTGCGTATTCCGTCCCATGATGTGATCGGAGGCGAGATTAATATAGAAATAAACGCAAAAACCGCTTGACACACGAATAGACCATGTATTTTTCCGGTAATTTTCCTCTCGTAGAAAATATAAATTTGTCGCTAAATTGTTTTTTTTTTAAACAGATTGCGCTGTAGATGACAGAACGGATTCGATGAAATTTGGCATGGCAATAGATAGACTCTGGAAAGGTTTTAGCGTACTTTTTATTCCGCGATAATATATGCTACTAGACACTGCCTCGGTGGCGTAGTTGTATTACAGTACGACTGCAAAGCTGAGGTCTCGGGTTCGATCCCCGGGTCGGGCAAAGTGATATTGAGTTTTTCTATTCAGTATCAGTCCGGAGTCTGGAACTTGTGCCTGATATGGCGATAGGCTCGCCCCCTATCACATCATGGGACGGAAAGACGGCGAAAAGTGGGTGCACTAGCTGCGCCTCTGCCTACCCCTTCGGGGATAACAGGCGCGAGTGTATATAGCGGGACTTTTACCCCGGAAAAACTCCCTCACGCAGGCGAAGATAGCAAAAGTTAGTAATATAAATGTGGGTTTGAATACCGAGCCGGGCAAAATTATGTTGAGATTTTTTGCTCACTATCAGGCTGGACAATAACATTGATGGATTGAGCCTATATGGCGATAGGCTCGCCCCCTATCACATCATGGGAACACACGGCGAAAGTTGGTGCGTTCTTTGCTCCTCTACCTACCCCTTGAGGATAATAGGCTCCATGGGCATATACAAGGGGGGTTCAGGGGTCCGGAACGCTCTCCCCCCTCAGATTACAATAAACCACGCTACGCCACTAACCATTTAGGGTATCCGGAGCCCCCCCCCCCAACTCCCCTTTGCTTCATGCCACAGGGTCATGCAAGGCAAGAACCTACGCCACTATTTTTTTCTCCCTAGCCCCCCCCCCCCCCCATGTGAGAACTATAGCTACGCCCATGATAGGTTCGAATGCCTGTGTATTAATGTTGACGCAGGTGTACTTATATGGCATGATATAGGAAAAGAGGCACACGAAACGCCCATCACCTTAGATTTAATTCATGGCCGTCGCTACAAAAACCTTTTTAGCAAAAAAATTTAACGCCTTCAAAAACAACTAAAAAACACTAAAAATCAAAAATTTACATATAGTATAGTACCAGCCCTGTATTATATATTGCCCACTGCTGAGCACGGGCCTCCTCTACTACTGAGAGTTTAGGCCTTAGTCCACCACGCTGGCCTAGTGCGGGCAGACTTCACATACTCTCGAAACTCTTATGGAGAATTCTCAGGTATGCAGGTTTCCTGACGATGTTTTCCTTCACCGTTAAAGCGGACGATAATTGATAAACAATACACACGTAACTTCTAAAAGTCAGAGGTGTGTGCCTTGGGTTTTGAACCTCCGGACATTGTCTCGGCAGACCGTTCCATTCCCAACTAGGCTATCGGCTACTTAAAAATAATTTAACATTACATATGTTCCATAACTAATTTCAATTGCTAGGCTTAGCTAGATAAATACATTAATAAATATATAATAATATTTTGAAGTCTGTGCCTAATTCGGTAAAATCCATCAATAAATGACGGAGTTCTGAGGTAACAAACATAAAAAATAAATAAAAAAAAAACATATATACGTCGAAGTGAGAAACTCCTCCTTATTATGAAGTAGGTTAAAAGACGACGAGGAAAATCTATGCAAACATCTACGAGTCTATTTTTATATACGACGCGTAATATCGTATCTCATGCCAAAGTCTCAAACATGAAAGATAAACAAGTCTCTTCCGTTCATATTTTTAATGTAAACGAACTGATAACGTTAACAACATCACAGCCTACTTGATATCTTTTTGATAAGAGATTAATTGTTGTTAAGTGTCTAGCGAGTTTTATAAAATTGGGAGTTATTTAATTGTTATTGATCGTTCGTTTTAAGGAATAAAAGTTTGTACTGTGTATGTTTAAAACACAAGACACATCACGTCGCATATCCCTAAAGGGGTAGGCAGAGGCGCAACTAGTTCACTCACATTTTACCGTGTATTTCCTCTTAAGATTCTAGATACCATACTCCGGGTGATATTGGGCACGGAAACTGAATATTACTTTGCCCGACCACGGATTCGCACCAGACACCTCAAGTAGTAAATTTTAATAAGACTGTGCCACCGAGGCAGTAATATATTGTTCTAAATACATAAGTGGCCGATAGCCTAGTTGGGAATGGAACGATCTGCCAAGACTATCGGAGTTTCGAAACCCAAGGCACACATCTCTGACTTTTCATAACTTACGTATGTATTGTTTATCGATTATCGTTCGCTTTGAAATCCTCCTAGCCAGTTTCGGCCACGGCGGCCAATCTCAACGGAGATCAGCCAGGTACGCAGGAGATATTATAGTGCACAAGTGTGTGCGCAATACACAGGTGCACTCGCTATTCCTTCACTCTCATAGTCCGGTGAGACGGCAATCCGACATGACCGGAGAGAGATCAGGCGCAGGACCAACGGCTTTACGTGCTTTCCGAGGCACGGGGGTATCACACCGCCAACTTCCTGACTCCGAGCTGCGACTGAGTAATTTTTTTAAGATGGAAAAACCCAGTCACAAAGTTTTTTGGCCCGACCCGGGATTCGAACCCAGGACCTCAGCGCGCAAATCGTACCTACTCGTAACGCGTACGCAATACAACTACGCCACCGAGGCAGTCAAACGTCGTCGTTCGCTTTAACGGTGAAGGAAAACATCGTGAGGAAATCTACATATCTCAGAATTATCCATAAGAATTTCTAGGGTATGTGAAGTCCGCCAACCCGCACTAGGCCAGCGTGGTGGGCTAAGACCGAACCCCTCTCAGTAGCAGAGGAGGCCCGTGCTCAGCAGTGGGCAGTATACATATAGCGCTAGCGTTGTACTGTGTCATAAAAACTTTTGTAGTGGAAGCTTCTCACGCAAGGGAAGCCGCGACCAATACCTTGTTAATATTAATGTTTCTTGTCATACACTGTATGTACGTCATTCTACGCTAGATATATTCATTGATATCCTTGATAACAATTTACAATCATGACTATTCGTTTACTGATATATGACGTCAACTCGTACATTACTCTTCGGAATATTACTCATAGAGTTTTATACAATTTAATAACGAGACGCGACGACGTGCACACTGCAGCGAGTTCGATTCACAATGATTTTTAAGCGTTCATATGAACGCAAATATTTTTTTTCCTATCTGGCTCTGTCCTTTGGGACAATTTTGCCAAGGCAGATAAACGCGCAGAAAAAATATAAAAAAAAGAATACGCCAGTCTGCCAGAGGACCAGACGAAACCGAAAATTCCAAATTCCAGACTCCGGGCTGATACTGAATAGAAAAACTCAATATCAATTTTGCCCGACCCGGGGATTGAACCCAAGACTTCAGCTTTGCAGTCGTACTGTTATACAAATACGCCACCGAGGCACTAAAATTTCAATAAATGGGGAGTGAACTCGAGAAAGCAAACAGATAGAGTTTGTAGGGCGTGAAATTTATTATTTCAAGCCCGCTTGGCCCATTTGGACCATGACACAAAAGCGAAAATCGTCGTTCCTACCTACGCAATAAGGTTTTAGTACAAAAATAAAAAAATAAAACAAATGTCAGCTGTCAAACTCGCGGTACCAGATAGGTTAAGGGGGCGATTAAGAGGCCGTATCTAAAACTTCGACTATTTCAGTCATCTTTTTATCGTCATTATTTAAAAAATAAAGTGATTTTATTAATTAAAAAAAAACGGGAATTTTATCCGGGATTTGCCCACGGCTTCGCCCGCGTTAATAAGTTTTTCCGGGCTAAAAGTACATAAAAACCTTCCCGTTGAATCACTCTATCCAACACATTTATTTGGATAAAGATTAATATTATGACGTTGATACAACTCTTAACAAATAATGCATTAATTTCGACCAAATTTCATTACCATAAAAACGGTTCTAGTGAGTTAATCTAAAAAAATAGACATATACTGTCGCGGACATTTTTTTAGATCATTTCAAGAGGAATAATTCTTTCGTACATATATTTTTGGCATCTTGAACCGTTTTCGCAGCGCACGCAATGGAAGCCCTCAAGGATGAACAATTTTCCCCGTTTTATTCATATTTTCCATTATTTCTTCGCTCCTAATAGTTGCATCGTGATGTTATATAGCCTAAAGCCTTCCTCGATAAATGGTCTATTCAACACATAAAGAATTTTTCAATTCGAACCAGTAGTTCCTGAGATTAGCGCGTTCAAACAAACAAACAAACTCTTCAGCTTTATAATATTAAGTATAGATTTTTTGTTCTCGCGAGTGGAGCCGTCACGGGCAAACCACTGAACCGATTTCGATGAAATTTGGAAGGGACATAGTTTAAGACCCTGGGAAGGGCCCAGACTACTTCTTATCCCAGGAATAAATAAACCGTGACTTTTATCCCGTAAATTTTGTTGTATTTGTGGGTGGGTCCGTAGACAAATAGGTATGGAGATAGTTTGAGACCCAAAGAAGGAAACAGGGTACTGCTTATCCCGAAAAAACATAAGAAACCGGAACTTTTATACCGGATTTTGTTCTCGTAGTTTTTTATTTTTAACAAAGTCCCCTATTACATCTGTTTGTCTCTTGAACGCGATAAACTCAAACACTGTTGAACGGATTTTCATTCGTTTTTCAACAATGGTCGGTTTGATTTAAGAGGAAGGTCTATGCGTATCCTACTAATAGACCGTGGGCTAGTTCAAAATTTCGTCAGTCATTTTCTCCCGAACGATAATTGGTGAGGTGCATCAGATACGTGTATCATAAAGCCTCGTGAACGTCAGCTTCGGCTCCGTGGGTGCCATGAGCGGTGGTAGCCTCCCAAAGATGTAGAAAAAAAATTATTATTCAGTCATTTCCTCCCAACTAAGAATCATTTTAAATTGTAGCTAACCCGATACCTTGAAGAAAAAAAAAATTAGCTGACTGTAACTTGGGGCATTATGCGTCAGCTGGTCAATCAAACATGTAAAAAAAATATATCATTTCAGTAATTTCCTCTCAACTACAAATTTACCTGATGATAGCTTATACGCAACTATGAATAAATATATATGTCAGCTGGCTGTATGCCGGGGCAAAAACCGTCAGCTGATGCCTTGAAAGTTATAACGCAGGTGTTAGGCGAGAGCTTCTATTACATAATTACATGCATCAGCTGACAATGTTTCCCTCGAGTTACTGATAGTAGATTCTCTTTATTAATTACAGCATTGTATTATCAATCTATACATGTAAATTGCTTTGTCCTGAATGACTGACTGACGGTTAAACGCACAGCCTAAACCTCTGACCGTAGAGACCTGAAACTTGCATTCATAGTTGCGTATAAGCTATCATCAGATAAATTTGTAGTTGAGAGGAAATTACTGAAATGATATATTTTTTTTACATGTTTGATTGACCAGCTGACGCATAATGCCCCAAGTTACATTCAGCTGATTATTTGTTTTCTTCAAGGTATCGGGTTAGCTACAATTTAAAATGATTCTTAGTTGGGAGGAAATGACTGAATAATATTTTTTTTTCTACATCTTTGGGAGGCTACCACCGCTCATGGCACCCACGGAGCCGAAGCTGACGTTCACGAGGCTTTATGATACACGTCTCTGATGCGTCTCACCAATTATCGTTTGAGAGAAACTTGGTCATCGAAATCTGTCACTGGCCCACGGACCATAATATTATAAACGCGAAAGTTTGTAAGAATGTATGTATGGATGTATGTTTATTACTCTTTTATGAAATTTGGCACACGGGTAGATTATGTCCTGGATTAACACATAGACTACTTTTTATGCCGGGAAAATATAAAGCGAGACTTTTATCCCGGAAAAACTCATTCACGCGAGCGGAGCCGCGGGCAAAAGCTAGTAGAAACATATATACATACAAAGTATCACGTCTCTATCCCATAGGGTAGGCAGAGACTATGGATCACCACTTTGCTTGATTCTGGCACACTACTTTCGCTTCCTCTACCTTCAGCAATATTTTCATGCACTCCCACCGGTTCAGGGTACTTTTAATCTGGCCTTTACTTAGAATGTCAGATATCTGACATTCTATGGTTCGGTGCGGTCGACCCCTGCCAACCCTTCCATTCACACTCGCCTTATATATCCTCTTTGTCTCCTATCATCCATTCTTTCCAAATGCCCAAACCACCTTAGCATACCTTCTCAATTTTGGTCACTACATCCTCTGTTACTCCACACATGTCCATCACCCTAGTATTCCGCACTAGACTGCCGTAGTAGACTGCCTCAGTGGCTTAGTTGTATTGCGTACGCGTTACGAGTACGATTTGCGCGCTGAGGTCCTGGGTTCGAATCCCGGGTTGGGCCAAAAAAACTTTGTGACTGGGTTTTTCCATCTTAAAAAAATTACTCAGTCGCAGCTCGGAGTCAGGAAGTTGGCAGTGTGATACCCCCATGCCTCGGAAAGCACGTAAAGCCATTGGTCCTGCACCTGATCTCTCTCCGGTCATGTCGGATTGCCATCTCACCGGACTATGAGAGTGAAGGAATAGCGAGTGCACCTGTGTATTGCACACACACTTGTGCACTATAATATCTCCTGCGTACCTGGCTGATCTCCGTTGAGATTGGCCGCCGTGGCCTAAGCTGGCTAGGAAGATTTCATTCTTTCATTCATTCCACACTCTATCACACACAGTCACCCCACACATGCTTCTTAACACTCTCAATTCCAAAATAGAAACAATCTATACAATGACAATATTTTACAATGACTCCTAAACCAGGCTAAGCCTGTCCTAAGGGGGGCATAATGAAACATTGATAAAAAATTAGCTTAACTATTTCTATAAAACATTTCAAATACTTGACTGCCTCAGTGGCATAGTTGTATTATGGTACAACTGTAATGCTGAAGTCTCGGGTTCGATTCCCGGGTCGGGTACAGTGATAGAGTTTTTCTATTCATTATCAGCTCGGACTCTGGAATTTGTGCCCAACATGGCGATAGGCTCGCCCCCTATCTCATCATGGGACGGAATAACGGCGAAAGTGGGTGCACTAGTTGCGCCTCTGCCTACCCCTTCAAGGATAATAGGCGTGAGTGGATGTGTGTGTATTTCAAATACTTGTGGAGGAGGTTAAGTTTGTATAGGACATGTCCAAACAGCTACTTTTTATCTCAGAAACGGTATTTTATGTGTAACTGTGGGCAATAGCTAAGTAGAAACTTACAGGCCTTGGTAAACATTCAAATTTTTTAAATATAATTTAAAAAGAGTAACAAATATTTTTTTTTTATCACTAATGAAAGGTTTCTTAAAGCCTACCATTTAAGAACAACTAATATGCTATAAATGCTTATCAATAAGAATGATGTTGCGATTCTATGAGATTAGTAAATTAAATAGGCAAAGATACCACTTTGAAACAAAAATTTATGAACAACTAATACGTAACCTATTTACTTAATAAATGTAGGTTAAAAAAATATTATGTGATTGAGTTATTATACAACATTTGTTCAAATATTAAAGTATTTACATTTTTACGATCATTGTAACAGAAATCAATATCCGATATAACAATATATAAAAATGGTATATTTTGTCGTATAAATGGCCTTGCACGGGTTTATATTCTCTTTGCATTGACGAAGCGTGTCTCAGAATATCTCTAACCCTATATCAAGGTGAAGTACAAGGAGTTATGCAAAAAACTGAGCAAGAAATAATTGGGTAGGTATCGTTCAAGGTATTGTGACTTACGTGAACAGAATCCCGTTATCCATAACAATAAACACAAGATAAACACAAATAGCACTAATTGTCTACACGTATGTGGTATTGTAAAATGTTTTATGTAATAATTTACACAATTTCAGATCATTTCACCATGGAAAAATAGTCCTTCACAGCTGTCAGGTGATTGGCCGGCCATTTTGACCATAGACCTTTTTTTTTTTTTTTTTTTTTTTTATAATTTTCCCTTTAGGGAAGGCAAAGGGTTCGAGCCCATACAGCCTCGTCTTAAGTAATATTTTTGGTTGACTTTTTTTTTTTTCCTACGTACTATGTCGTAGTAAAGCAGTGGCTACCTTACCAAGACTTTATCAAGGAGTTTTGGCGGCAACGAAAAAACACTTGATTGGCACAGTTATTTCAATTCACTTCATTTGAGCACTTTAATAGAACTATATTGGATAATATACCACCATAATTATGCAATATAACACTAAGTATCACCAAAATAATGAATTAAAACAAGAGCACCTCATGACACTTCTACGTTCCCGCCAAAACTCTTGACCATAGACCATTATTTTTTTTATTTTTTTTTACCTTTATTTAGTCATTGCAAATCGGGCCATACACGTTACGCTGCACCCGATCACAAAAGTTGTCTTACAGAAACATTGAAATAAATTGATAGTAGAAATTAATCATAAATATAGACCAGCGGGGCTATCGGCTAATTTTGACGTTTCGAGTGAACAACGAAACATTGATGTCAACCGAACTTTGAAGTCAACCGAAATTTTATAGCCATTGGTATTGCGTATGATGTTATAGCTACAGTCAACACGAGTGCCTATCAACGAACCATATGACATCTCTACTTTTTTTATCGACGTTACGCGGCTAAGTTATACACACCAATTATACGTACAGCCGTAATGGATGAATTGGTCTTTTTTATTTAGCGGTTTGACATTGTCAAAATCATTGCCTGACAGCGATGGAGGCATAACTTAAAAATATGTGAATTGAATTGAACGGTGCGTTTGAATCTTCAGAATAATATTGTGGAATATGGTGCGGAAATCGTAACAATATGAGAATTGTTTGTGCTCGTATGTGAAAGTACTTTTGGGTTAGATATAATTATACTGTGACATGTTTTTACGAAGAAACAAACCCCAAAGCCCATTTGACCCCCAATCGAATCAATATACTAGTAATTATACAAACTTGGGAATCAGACGCTTTTAAACTTAATGCAGTAGCAGACAGTGTAAATCAATCAACGTAAGTATCAATATTATATTCAGTATGTAATAAAATTAATTCTTGTAGGTAATAATATCGTATGCCGTATCAGCCTGCTAAGGGCGTGGGCGCTTAACCATTTTTTGTCTTTGCACTAAATAAACTATTCCTCTTGAGTACCAAACCGAAGATCAACCCATTTATTTATTCTGTGTGGTTGCAGCAGTATTCTCAACTAACCTAAACTAAAGGTTCTATTCAACATTCATGGAGAGTATTGCTTTTGTTAGCTGTTTTCATTTTGAGTATGCTGTATCTGTTGTGTACGAATGTGCCAAGTCTCCTAATTATAAACAACGCAAGACTTGTTTCTTAATACAATAAACATAACGGCATTGTGTAATGTACGAAAAATTAATGCATTTCTATAATTTTTAGAGTTCAAGAAGTGGAGGAACGGATTTTAGGCGGCTCCGATATTGAGAAGCACATGGCTGTCTTGAAAAGGATTGCTGTAGACCTGTGGTTGTGGAAAGACCTAGTACAATACATAATTGACAACAACTGTACACCTCAATATATAGAATTATACGTTATTATTGTGCCTTAATTAACCAATGTGGCATTTTTTATTTCTCTACCTTCTTAATGTGATAATGAATATAAATTTGAATAGTGATTCTTTAATAAACATTATTAAATATATTTTACTTACATCATTTAGGAACTTACTCATTTTATTAAGAATCTAAAGAGATCTATTTTTATTAAATTTATATATTTATTGCTATATTAGGTACGTGTTATAATATTAACATTATCAAACAATAAATACATTTTATTACAAGCATAATTTATAAACAATAAATATTTCATGTCTTCTCACATTATTAATCACATTATTTATAGTTTATAATATTATCAAGAACATCTATCGACGAGCGAGACTCGTACATAATACAAAAAATCTACAAATTGAAATAAAATTATTTTGTGGGTTTTATAGCGGTTATTTAATTTAATTTTTTTTCTCCCGACGTGTCGAAGATAGAAGACTTTACAGCCTTCATGGTCACTGTGCAAATTTTGGCGTCGAAGAAAATATAACCTAAAACACCGCGATAAAATCCGCAAAATAGTTTTATTTCCAAGTCTAACATTCGCGTAAATAATATAAGAAACAAGAATGTTATACCCATATGGATTTTTCATTCCGTTTAACAAACTGAAGACTAAAATGTGACGTCACAGCTATCTGCTGTCTCTCTCTTTAGAGTGACAAAGGTTTATTTTCAAAACCAGGACGTAACATAATTAACTGTCCATAATAATATGATATGATATAATATGGCTGCCTCGGTGGCGTAGTTGTATTATGGTACGACTGCAATGCTGAGATCTCGGGTTCGATCCCCGGGTTAGTCGGGTCGGGCAAAGTGATTATTTTCCATTCAGTATCAGCTCGGAGTCTGGAATTTGTACACGATAAGGCGATAGGCTCGCCCCCTATCACAGCATGGAACGGAATAAACGCAAAAAGTGGGTGCACTAATTGCGCCTCTGTCTACCCGGGGGATAAGAGGCGTGAGTGCGTGAGTGTGTAATAATATGATATCGCACCATAATATTTATTTTTATCTCTATAAAGTAATGCGGTTTAAATTAATTATGAAAACCAACTACAGCGGCTAGTAATAGTTGATATTTAAAAAATATAATTTGAGTTAGAAAGTTTATTCCAAACAAAATTGGCATATTTACATACTTTTTTGGTATGTGTAGTTCGGAACTACTAGTTCCACTTACATAAAAAAAATACCTCACCACGCGGTGGTGAATTCAGTGGCGGCCTTGGAGGAGGGGGGCGAACCAGGCAACCGCCTGGGGCCTCGCAGTTACAGGGGCATCTTGCAGCTCCTTGGGGGCCCGTTTTTTGGCACCTTACTTACAAAGCTGTTAAAAAAATTTATTTGCTTCGCACGGGGCCCCGCGTGCTTTTTTTTGCTCGGCACACAGCCTCACATTGTATATGTTTTACTTTCCCCCGCGACTGGATATGTTCACGTTGTTTGCCGGCCTTTATAACCAAATATGGAGACTGTAAGGTTAGACAGAAAAACATTGGGATATTTAAAAATGAAAACTACAGTTATTGTTAAATTTAAATATAATAAAAAAAAAATAAAAAACATACTCATAAAAGTAAACAATCATACATAAAAAAATAATACACATTTAGGAAGTTAATAACCTAATTTTCAGTAAGTAATTTTGAAATATTACGAATATCTATTTTGTGTGATTTTACAATTTTTGCGAGTATTCTGCGAACTTTTTTTCTGTAATTATCCATAATAATACATATTTAGTCTTACTAATAAAAAAATCGACACAGTGTATACAAGTACTATAAGCACTGTGTAACAAAAACGCAACTAATAAAACTTTTTTTGACAGAAGGCCTGTATACAGGTGTAGTAAGAGATTGAAATTACTATGTACACTTACACAAGCTCTACACACGCTTGTACCCTTGTATTAAGGCTGCGTAAATTCAAAATGGCGACTATATTAGCTTCAGCTGATTGAGATGTTGTCACTTTTTTTTTTTTTTATTTATTTAAGGTATACCAACAGCATAAATATTGAGACAATTATATAGAAACACTTTTAGGGTTAATGTGGCTGATAAATATGCCAATAACAGGTACACTCAGCATTCCCCAATTACATACGTAACGTGTTATGTGAACAGTATATTATCTACCAAAAATATGTCAAAATTTATTTAAGAATATGTTTTGACACTTTACTCATCAATGCATTCAATTTATCATTAAATATATCAAGATGTTTTGCACCCTTGTTCACAAGATTGTATTGATTACATATTCTGACAGTTGGTGAATTTACGCCGACATTAGTATTACAATTGGGAATGTGAAAGATTCTAAATGGGAAATCTGGGTATCTTGGGCGGAACATTAAAACTAATTTTATGTAATATATCAATACTGTCAATCTCACCGTGAATTACTTTGTATAAAAACTTTATATTATTATGTAATGTATACATACCAAAATGTTTCAATCTATTTTGATAAGTGGATCTATGCGAAAATCCAGGCGAAAAATATGCTAGATGCCTTGTAAATGAACGCTGTATGCCTTCAATTCTTTGAGAGTGTACACTATATATAGGATTCCATACAACACTCGAATACTCTAAGATACTCCTTACAAGAGCATTGCACTTGTAGATGATGTAGGTGGAGTTGTGCGAGATTATTTTTTATTTAGCAATGAATTATTTAAATTTCGTTAATATATTTGATGAGCTTGATAATGAGGACAGACAAGGAAATCCAAGAAAAATAAAATGCTACAAAAATAGATTTAATCCATTTAATCTGGATGATAAGTTTTCTTTCTTAAAGGAGAATTAAGCTTATGTTATTGCCGGTGAGGAAGCGTTCGAAAACTATGAGTACGAATCATAACTTATATTTAAAATTACAACTGCCTCGGTGGCGTAGTCGTATTGCGTACGGTTTACGAGTACGATTTGCGCGCTGAGGTCCTGGGTTCGATTCCCGGGTCGAGCCAAAAAATATTGTGACTGGGTTTTTCCATCTTAAAAATTACTCAGTCGCAGCTCGGAGTCAGGAAGTTGGCGGTGTGATACCCCCGTGCCTCGGAAAGCACGTAAAGCCGTTGGTCCTGCGCCTGATCTCTCTCCGGTCATGTCGGATTGCCGTCTCACCGGACTATGAGAGTGAAGGAATAGCGAGTGCACCTGTGTATTGCGCACACACTTGTGCACTATAATATCTCCTGCGTACCTGGCTGATCTCCGTTGTCTGGATTTCATTAAAATTACAACCATTAGTCAAGTTTTTGTACATCTCATTAATATATATAGATATTTTACAAAAATATATATTTCATATTTATTAAACTTACTAAAATGCTAAATAAACTATGAATTTCAATTAAATTAACTAATTAAGTAACACAAAGTTACGAGCAGAAGTTTTTGAACGTACTTCGTAAAAGGTTGCCAGCGTATTTGCCGTATACAGCGTGAGTAGTTACACAAGCTTGTCTTTGCGTTTATTAGTAGCGATGTTGTGTTAACCCTGTGTAACTCTTATACAGACGTTGTATACTGTGTAACTATTCACACGTTAAACGTGTGAGTAATATTTTTTTATTAGTAAGGCTATTAGTGTTTTAGAGATATTCTACTATGAGTTGTGTAATTCATGGTTGCAGAATTATTTGCAATCCAACATCTAGTGTGAAATTCCGTAGGTAAGTTGATTGTAAACAAAGTTGTGTAGATATTTATAGCAAAAGTAATAAACACGTGGATGTTTTACAAATTACAATACTAAATAAATTCTTGTTTGAAAGCCATGGAATCAAAAATTAACGCTACATTCTGCGGGTGAGGTTTCGTCCTTAAATTTATTTTTAATATTCTAAAACTTCTGTGAAGAAGCCAATAAAACAATTAAAGATTGCTAAAGATCACCATAATGTGCTCTCTTTCGGCAAATAAATCTTTGAATTTATAAAACAAAAATGTTTTCGGCGACTAAAAGTGTAATGTTAAAGCATAAGTCTTTATGTTATCACTATATGTAATTTTTCTTTGCTTGCTACTTGGAATATACTTTTTAAAAAAATCTCAAATATTAGCAAAATTTCACTGCAAAATATTTTCAATTTCAGACTGTATAATCATGAACAACTTTAATAAGAAATAACTTGTAATTAATTTTCTTCTTTTATCTCTTCATTTTCTGCTGCAATACTTTCTTTTATTTCTTTAAACTTATTTCACTGGATGTCTTCACATTAACTGATGTATTGAAATCTTTCAAGTCTTGACGTTTCAATGGTGGTTCATATTCATTTCGCTGACATGTAACGTAAAAAGTAAATATCAATCAATAATAATATATTTAAGTACCTATACATTTTAGACAGAGGCAGAGGTGCCATTTAGTACACTCAGATATCACCCAATGTACCGCCGTTATAAAATTTGGTGGGTCGCAAGCTTAATGCCCTATCCTACTAATCTTATCTTATTATATTATAAAGGCGAAAGTTTGTAAGAATGTCTGGATGTATGGATGTTTCTTTCATGCAAAAACTACTGAACGGATTTCGATGAAATATGGCACACGGGTAGATCATGTCCTGGATTAGCACATAGGCTACTTTTCATCCCAGTAAAATATAAACAGTGACTTTTATCCCGGAAAAACACATTCACGCGGGCGGAGCCGCGGGCAAAAGCTAGTAAATAATAAAGTCTAAGTGGATCATAATTATACCAGTGAAATGATAAAAAATAATATACTTACAGCATGAGTTTCTGGTAATAAATAATTATTTTTGACATCTACTGCCATATTCCCAGAAGTAGAAGACACATTATCACATTCAGAATCATAATCTTCTGTCTTTAAATGTTGACTAGTAATTCTTGCAGACATCAAATTGATCTTTTAATGGTATTTATATTTAACCACGTTTTTGCTTATCTAGATGTTTAAGAAATCTGTAAAGAGAAATACAAACTCGATTTTTTTTTAAATAAAAGTTTCAATAAATCAATGCTGGATACACTGAGAACTCGACTGTAACTGTTGATCCTCAGTTTTTATTTACGATGATTATTTAAAGATTAATAAGCTTTATAATATTCATTAGTAAGGCGGCTAGTATTACAAATACTCTAGCACCATTGTCAAACCGGTCCACCAAAGCTTACACCATGGTCACCCTAGCCTCTTGTTTACGTACACTATTTACAATACAAAAAATCACATTTAACATTACGTTAATATGAAAAAAGTAGTCATATATAAAGCAAATCACATTAAGCGATATTTTTCTACAGTTCATTTATAAAATATTCACGTATTTTATTACATTTCGTATAAATATTGATAAAATTATAATATTTACACAATATTGATTACAATGAACTTACCTGTAGAATTTCACATTAAATGATGGATGCCAAATATTTCTGCAACCATGAACTACACAATTCACATTGAAATATCACTAAAACACACTTATTATTATAGATAATTACAGATAAAATTTCGAAGTGAACATTTATTTGACAACTATATTGTCATCGAACTTAACGTTTTATAACAGTGTTGCCGAAATATGTATTCGCAATTACCAATTAAATGAGGAAATTTTGTTTAACTAAAATGTTAATAAGGATAAAAAACCTTAAGGATATCTTATTCAACAAGAATAATTCTGAAATGAAAATAGTACTTATATCATTATATAAGATATGTTGGAAATATTTATATATATATGATTGAGACGACAATAACGGTATTGATATTTTTTTATGGGTGGGGAAATAATCCGTAAGCTTTGGCAACATAGGTTAAAGAGTGAGTGAGATAGAAGACAGCTCAAAAGGTAATTTTTTTGTCTTCACAAAAATGTGTGTACCGAGGCCTCCAGTAGATATATTATAAACTTCTTGATAAGAAATCATTAAATTGACAAATATTCGCGCTCACGTATAAATAAAATAAAGCTTGCGATTATAATCATTACAAATTAAAAATCTTAAATTTCTAAACGTTTCTATTTAGCTACTTTACTACGTTACTCGGCCGGGTAATAGTGTTAATCACTTTCCGAGGCAAAAACACTGCTATTGAATAGTGGCTTTCAGAAAAATGTTGACAGATACGGTGTCTATCAATTTGATGTCAACTTTGCTTAGACAATACCAATAGCTATAATTTTCCATAGCAATCCACACTATCGATATCCACCGTGACGTCACCGGTGACCATCAATGTTCATGAGCACCGCGAGTTGTCCACCGGTGTTAGCCAATACGAAATCGGTGATTTGACAGTTATTTGATGTACACTTCCACCGGTGCTTATCAGTTTTCGATGTCAACTGAGATACATAATAGCCCGGCTGACTACTAAACGCACAAAACATGTATCGAATTACAACTTCCAAGATATTCTTCATTAAAAGTTTATCTTATCATGCTAAATATTACCACATTTTCTCCGGAACTATTGAAACGAACGTGTGCTTGGCATAGACTAAATCTTTATTTTTTATTATATAGTGGAAACTAGATAGGCAATAGACAATTTCTACATGTGCGTGCTCCTAGATAACACATTACATATTTTAATATAATTTACACACTCCCTTATTAAAATAATGTAACAACTCGTGATCAATATTCAATCCACTTTAGTAATACCTAGCTGTTTTACAAATTTATAATGTTTGCATGAATTTAAACTTTTTGTCAGAATATCAGCTGGCATGTCTGCAGTTTTTAGATACTTTACTTCAATTAGGCCCTCATTTACTACAGACCTAACAAAGTGATATTTTACATCAATATGCTTAGTCCTTTTATGAAATTAACAATTTTTTAATAATTTTTTGAGCACTTTGATTGTCGTTATATAATAATACTGGCGAATCATTTCTACACTGTAATTCACATAAAATATTTCTTAAATATATAGCCTCTTTAGTTGATTCACAAATGGCAATATATTCTGCCTCAGTACTTGATAGCGCAATCGTTTGTTGTTTTTTACATTCATGAGATACAACACTACCTGACATTTTAAATACATATCCAGTGTATGACTTCCTACCAAGGGGATCAGCGGCCCAATCTGCATCAACATAGCCAATCAAATCTGAATTGTCTTTTACATATTGTAAACCATAACTTTTAGTACTTTGTAAATATTTAAGAATTCTTTTTGCATGTGTCCAATGCGACTCATTATAATTATTGTTAAACTGAGATAAGTAGCATACTGCATAAGATATGTCTGGGCGTGTTAATATTGACAAATATAACAAACTCCCAATAAGTTGTTGATAAGGGTATCTGGTTCTACAAATATTATCTTTTTCTAGCCTCAAATTTGTTTCCATTGGAGTGCTCATAGGTTTACAATTCTCCATTTGAAATTTCTTAAGTAAATGTTCTATAAATTGCTTTTGATCAACAGTAAGTATACCATTTTCTCTTTTTATTCTCATACCTAAACATTGTTTAAGAGATCCTAAATCTTTTAACTGAAATTTTTTACTTAATACATTTTTTAGATTTTCTGTTTCCTTAGTACAATTCGAGAAGACAAAAAAGTCATCAACAAATAACCCGATAAAGGTTCTTTCATTTTCATTTTGTTTTACATATAAACAAGGTTCATAAACAGAATTTTTATAACCTATTTTCTGTAAACAATCGTCAACTAATTTGTACCATGCCCTTGCTGATTGCTTAAGGCCATAAATTGCCTTTTTGAGTTTTAATACTTTATTTTGCCTATCTGTACATTCAAAATATGCTGGCAATTGCATATAAACAGTTTCATCTAAAATACCGTTTAGGAAAGCAGTGGTTACATCTAGATGGGTTATTGCTAAATCATATTTAACACTTAAAGCGAACAAAAGTCTCAAAGTAGAATATCTAAGCACCGGGGAAAAAGTTTCATTATAGTCAATGCCTGCTTTCTGTGTAAAGCCTTTTGCCACCAATCTCGCTCGATACCGCACTTTATTGTCACTTTCTATTTTCTTTCGAAACACCCATCTACATTGCACAACTGTACCGTGTTCTGGTCTATCTACCACTTCCCAAGCATCACATTTTTCAAAAGATTTTATTTCTTCATTTATAGCTAAACACCATTCCTTAGATTCCGTTCCGTTCATAGCTTCATCAAGTGATATCTGGTCTCCATATAGATTCATGTCTGCCTCTACACACATGTTACCGACATCATAGTCACCATATCTAACAGGCATTCGCCTTTCTCGCTTAGGACGTGTTATTATGTCTTTCTGTGTAATATCCTCTAACTCCCTTTTGGGTAAAGGATCATAGAACTCATCAGACGAGCTAGTGTTAAGGTCTTCTTCAATATAGGTACCATCTTCATAACTTATTGAAGATTGTGATTGAGTAGCATTCGAAGTTTCAATTTTTAAACTGTCCTGAGCGGTATCCGATGAAGATTTTTGTACTTCTTGTATGGTTATCTGTGACACATCGGATTCATTATTTGGTTCAATAATTGTTACATCTCTGCTTGTAATAATTTGCTTATTTACTGGATTATATAATCTGTAACCCTTTATGTCATCAGCATATCCAATTAAAAGGTGTTTAACTGCCTTTTTGTCCCATTTCAATCTTTTTGTTTTGGGAACATGTGCCATGACAATGCTACCAAATATGCGTATATGACTGATGTCAGGTTTACTTCCTGTCCAGACCTCATATGGGCTTTTATCATTTAAACCAGAAGCTAAAGATCTATTTCTCAAATAGACAGCCGTATGGACTGCTTCAGCCCAAAATTTCTTGTCTAAATTTGCGTCAAATAACAGACACCTGGCTTTTTCCACAATTGTTCTATTCAGCCGCTCACAAACTCCATTCTGTTGTGGTGTATAAGGGTTTGTGCGTTGATGAATAATACCCATTTGCTTCAAATAATTTGTCATTTCGTTTGAACAAAATTCTGTACCATTATCTGACCTGATCACTTTAATACAGGTGTTCTTCTGCTTCTCAACCATTGACTTGAATTCTTTAAAACACTTGAATACTTCGTCTTTAGTTTTTAGAAAATATACAAATGACATACGGCTGTAGTCGTCTACAAATAGCAAGAAGTACCTGGACATTCCAATAGATTTTGTCTCCATTGGACCGCAGACATCTGCATGCACTATATCCAACACACTTTCACTCCTATTTCTGCTATTTGGAAAAGGTAATCTTGATTGTTTCCCTTCACAACATACTGTACAATTGAGTTTACTAATATCAGCTCTTTCTTTGTACTCAAGTCCTTTTACAGCGCCATTTTTCATTATATTTAAGTCTCGGCTATTTATATGGCCTAATCTTCTATGCCAAACCATAACTGGAGTCGTTGTTGCTGAAGCTGCATACAAACTTTCTGACTGTACGTTTAATCTGTATACACCATTTGTCAACTCTGCCACTGCGATCAACTCATTCTGCTGATTTCTAATGTAACAATTTTCACTTGTGAAACTAACTTTGTTGCCATGTCTGATCAACTGGCTGATCGATAAGAGGTTCGTCGTGAGTTCTGGAATGCACAGCACATTTTTAACAATAATGTCATAATATTTATTGCCAACAATAGTCGTAATTTGAGTATCTCCAGAGCATAACACTGGCATTCTAGTTTTGTTTGCAACTACTATCTCCTTAGTTTTTAAGTTATGACATATATTTTTCATGTTTTCCTGGCTGATTATCATATGATTACTGGCTCCTGAATCTAGATACCATTCGTGACTGCCAAAACCGCCGTTAAGAAAAACTGCACTAAATGCATTTACTGTTTTCTCCTTTGTTTGTGGACACTGGTTTTTATAATGGCCGACTTGTTTACATTTGTAACATTTTATGACTTTGACAGGTCGAGTTGAAGTTTCGCCGGGTTTGCCAACCTTATTAAACTTTTTCTTGTGCCAACCTTTAGATGTTATAAATGCACTCTCTGATTCATTGCTGCCAACACTATCACTCATGTCTAATAATTTCGTTTTGATGACGTCAGCCGAAATGGCGATGCCGGAATGTTCTATGGCCATTAACATTGGCGAAAACTTGTCAGGTAAACCCGCCAAAAGTAATGATCCGACCCATTCCTCGTTGATGTTAAAACCGGTTCCTCTCAATTTCTGCGCTGTATCTATTATTTGAGTTACATACACTGTCATCGACTCGCAAGCTTCCAAACGAATTGAAATTAAAGTTCGTAACAAGCTAATTCTGCGAGTGAATCCCGAGTCATCAAATAGCATTTTTAGCTTCTTCCATACACCCTGAACTGTCGATTCACTCTTGATGTGAACGTACAAGGTTGAATCAATGGTCATCACTAATTTTGCCTTTGCTTTTTGATCTTCGACAGGTTTGTCGCCATCTTCCTTGGTGATATCGACGCCTTCCAAAATTAAAAAATTTTGCGCCGCGAACGCCCACTCATCATAATTTTCGCGTCCTTTGAGTTTTGGAACATTAACAATGTAACTAGCTGCCATTTCCTAACCGAAAAAACCACTTTTTACTTATTAAACAGGGACTGGGCCCATAACCTATTGAAACGAACGTGTGCTTGGCATAGACTAAATCTTTATTTTTTATTATATAGTGGAAACTAGATAGGCAATAGACAATTTCTACATGTGCGTGCTCCTAGATAACACATTACATATTTTAATATAATTTACAGGAACACAGTCTCATCTTTCCTTGTTTGTGGTATATTTGACATTTCACATTGCCAGTTCTTGTCAATTTCGTGTTTACTGTTTTGCTTATTTCATTCAGCTTTCTTTTCTTTTTATACCAAAACAACTAATAAATTTAAGGAAATGGTAATATTGAATAGTTGATATCGCTTCATTTGAATCAGTATCTATTATTAACCCAGTTGTTTTTCTATTTCAGGCTCGTTATTTCAAAGAACAAGATATCGATGGTAAGTCCCCTACATTACGAAGATGGTTTTTAGATAAAAATATGAGTCAATATGTTAAAAATATTGATAAATAGATGTCGATAATGATAAACATATACCTATTTCTTACAATATCCGTTTAAAATTGCACTATGGAATTAAAGTAGGGCAGAAGTTAACGGAACTCTGCATCTAGGTATTAGTAATGTAAGAGAAATTTTTGTAGAGCCATTGGTTTAGATTTTACGATTAGAAATTGGAACGATTGTGAGTTCGTAACGGGCTGCATACGTGATAACCAAACGCGGTATTTGAATTCACTAACTAGCACCAGAGAATACAACTACACCACCAAGACAGTTAATATTTTTTCTCCTTTACACTTTGTACAGTCCGCCCTGTGGATTGGGGGCGTTTGGAGAATTCCACCACGGTATCCCCTGCCTGTCGTAAAAGGCGACTAATAGGGGCCTCCGGGGGTCACGGGTGGGCGGGAGGGGCCGTCCACCTGTTAGTCTAGCCAACTTCTGTGACCCCCGTGATGGACAACGCCAAAGGCGTCCTTCGGTGTACGTTCTGAGCCCCCGCATCAACAGGAGAAGGACTGCAAGAGCGGTACGCGCAGGGGCGGTTGCGGACGACAACTTAGACGTGAGTCGGAGGAAGCCCGCAACCGTCCCTAAAGCACCGAGCATGGCCACCGCGGAGTTTTAGTTGGTATGCCGTGCGGTGTACATAGGTTAGGGACTCGGCCCGGCGGTCGCCCGACGTTTTCCATCTTTCCGGGCGGCTCAACGTCGGGTCGTAAGGCACGGTGAACCCAACATAACCGCTCAGTCGTTCCCCTTGAACACTGGGCGGTAGTAATAAGTCACTATCTCCGCGTCAACAAAAAAAAAAAAAAAAAAAAACAACACTGTACCGTGAACATAACAAATGTGAGACTTTAACAATATGGCATTTTTTCAGAGTTCCGTGAATGCTTCTACCTGTTTGCGAGGTCTGGTCAGATCACCTCCCTGGATGAGCTGACAGTGGTCATGAGGTCTTTAGGCATGAGCCCCACTATACAGGAGCTGGCAGGTTTGTTAGAAGCACCTTTAATTTTGTAATTTTTATACGAAGCGCCGGTAGCCTAGTTGGGCGTGGACCAGACTGCTGAAATGAAGGTCTGCAGATTTAAAACCCATGGCATGCACTTCTGGCTTTTCTAAATTATATTGTGTGGATTCTTTGTGAATTATTGCTCACTTTAACAGCGAAGAAAAAAATATTGTGATGAAATCTACATACCTGACAATTTGTCTATAATAATTTCGAAGGTATGTGAGGTCTGCCAACCCGCACTAGGCCAGCGTGGTGAACTAAGGCTTTAACCCTTTCAGTAGTTGAGGGGGCCCATGCTCAGTAGTGGGCAGTATATAATACAGTAGTACTAGTAACTTTAATACTCTTAACCACCTGGTTTAGATAAATTAATGCAGCCTAAGAGTGATTTTAGATTTGTATACAACTTAACAGACAATATTTCTCAAATAAAATATATCTTTTCCTTGGCTTAATTATCTGATGTTTTTTTAACAATTATTGACATGACACTCTTAAAACTTTACCAATGATATATGAGTTTCATAAATGACAGTCTAGATATAAAATATAATTCCAGGATACCTCAAAGGCAAGGGCGGTAAGATGTCATTTGCCGACTTCTTAGAAGTGATGCACATACATTCCAGGGCTGAAAACCTACCCACTGAGGTAAGCATTTTTAAAATAGGCGTTGCTTATGGTTCTGCATATAAATGTCATTTTCAGGATAAAAGTCCAAATGCAGGGATGGTACATGACTATTTGGGACATCAAAAATAACTGATAATATATACCAAGCAAATGAAGTTTTTTCTCCTGAAAAGTTAAAGATTATCGTAAGCGATATCAACTATTCGAAGCCACTGAGGAGACATTTATATGGTTTAATGCATATATAGAATCAGCATTATTTTCTACAAACCTGATCGCAAATTTTACATAATTTGCCTGTCCTTTTACCCTTTGTTGTAAAACTTTTGAAAATTATTAATTTGCAGGTGGTCAACGCATTCAAAGCCGCCGATGCGGAGAAGAAGGGCGTGATACCGGCGCGGCAACTGCGCCACCTGCTGCAGAATTGGGGGGAGGGGCTGTCTGCAAGAGAGGTGATATTTGCATAACACATTGCCCAAATCCATTCTGTTGGCAAGGGGCGTAGCTGTTGCATCAGTCTGTAGGCAGAGGTGCACACAGGGCAACCATTTTGCGCCTGTGTTTTCCGTCCCATGTCGAGCCTATCGCCATATCGAGCACAAGTTCCAGACACCAGTTGATAGTGAGCAGTAAACCCATTATCACTTTTCTCGACCAAATATGCAATATAAATAAAAAAACTGCCTCGATGGAGTAGTTGTATTATGGTACGACTGCAATGCTGAGGTCTCGGGTTCGATCCCCGGGTCGGGCAAAGTGATATTGAGTTTTTCTATTCAGTATCAGCTCGGAGTCTGGAATTTGTGCCCGATATGGCGATAGGCTCGCCCCCTATCACATCATGGGACGGAAAAATGGCGAAAAGTGGGTGCACTAGTGGCGCCTCTGCCTACCCCTTCGGGGGTAAAAGGCGTGAGTGTATATATGTAAATAAAAAAAATACAACTACACCACCGAGGCAGACACATAATATCATGACTTCAATATACTTTTAGGTCATCGTATTCACTTTTTTTTTGCAGGTGGACAATATATTTCGTGAAGCAAACGTTACTAACAATGGAATAGTTCGCTATGAAGACTTTGTGAAAATAGCCTGCGCTCCTGTCCCAGACTACTACTGAAGCACAGAAAAACAAATACTTATTTATTATGGGTTAGGGCAGCTGTTCTTTCATTATTGTCATTTTATATCTACTCTGTACAGCTTAAACCAGTATTTTTCAACGTGTGGGTCGCGACCACCTGGGGGCGAGGAAAAAGGTAAGAGCGGGGGGGGGGGGGTCGCGAAATATATTTTCACACTAGAGGGGTCGCTTCATGAAAAAGGTTGAAAAACACTGGCTTAGACAATATATAAAGGACGTGTGTGATCTTTAATTTCAGCCAAAATATAATCTCACGCACGAATTTGTATTTTTTAATTCAGACTAGCCACTTGCAAAGGCTTGGCTGTCCGCAGGTTAAGTATAGCTGGTCTAAGCTGTACAGAAATAAAAACAGTTCAAACACAACTAACATTCCAAGAAAAAATATTTCAAAGTATAATAAAATGCTTGCTAACTGTTCAAAGTATGTCATTACAACTCAACATTCCGACAAAAATGCTGTCAGTTACTAACATGTGAAATAAAACAAATATTTATTGAAAAGTGTGTTTATTTTCTTTAACAACTCTAGTTTGATATGGCACTGGTTTCGGTGTGTGGTCCTTCTATATTAAAATGTTACTATGACAAAAGTGTATCTCACACCGAACTTAGGGCTTAACTCAAGATTGATCGTGAGATTGAGAGCCTGTTTCACAACTTGTGAGTAAATGGTACTCGTCACAAATGAATAAGCCGACCAAATAGACACTATGCTCCCAAATAAGTGGTAATAAAATGAATACAATGCGATTCTAATAAGAATAGGAACGTCAATGACCTTTATATGTCAAATGTCACTTGAAAAGTACAAACATTGCATAGAAATATGTTTTCTAGCATATAAATAAGGGTGTATTTTATTTTGTCTTAATTGACTTTTACATCAAATTTAAATAAAAACCCACACGAATTTTTGTCTCCGAAGGGGTAGGCAGAGGCGCAACTTAGTGCATCCACTTTCCGCCGTGCGTATTCCGTCCCATGACGTGACAGGGGGTGAGCCTATCGCCATAACGGCACAAATTCCAGACTCCGGGCGGATATTGAATTCTAGAAAAATCCAATATCACTATGTCCGGGAATCGAACCTGAGACTTGAGGAGTCGTATCGTAATACAACTACGCCACCGAGGCAGTTAAATAAAAACGTTATTGCTAAATTAGCTTAATACAATATTTAATTATTTAGACGTCACAATATGGCGCAAAGTCGATCCTAATCTTATTTGAATAGCATTGTACAATCTACATTAACAGTTTTACGATAACTGTCAAATAAACTTTACTTGGAAACTTGTGAAACAGGTTTTGAACTAATTTCAGTAATCCGTGATCGTTGCGATTGAAGTTTCTTTATAAATTACTTCACGGTTCCATCGGTGAATTTACCAATGTCGAGTGAGTAGTTCAAATATGAATGAAAATAACTTAAGAATTAAAATTAACTTTCGACCCGAAGTAGATTAAAAAACGTTAACCTGATTGGTGCATACCCGCGATCAATCCAGAAATAAAGATCACTATCGGTCGATAGTTAAAACGGATTTAGTGGAATCGATTAGCACATAATCGATACATCGATAATATATGACAATAATTAGACTTGTAACCTGATCAGGAAAATAAGAAAAACTTACATTAAAGGCGCCACTTTGGCTTTTCCATTATTAGGTTAACGTTGACAAGAAAATTAATTACACATTTTAACACATCATGTATATACATAAATGAAGTCCCATAACAGATGTAAAATCACTTTTCTTTATTGTCTAGAAAATAGTTAGATCTAGAGAGACTTAGCAAGCAGTGCTACAACTGTAGGACTTCTTTCATGATCACTAATTTCAAAATCGATTAAATTAATCGATTTATAATTTCGATTTTCTTATCGATTCAACGATTTACTAGACGAGAACAATTTTGTCATAGTAAGTGGTAAAACATTGCTGAAATAAATACGTTTTAAAATTACTCTATAGGATGTTAAAAAATGTCAACAACTTTCACAACAACCTGTAGATTGGTACTTTCATTTGACTTTCCAACAAACGTTTGTATCAGTTATTTACGCTATCAGAATGTATATTATACAAACATATGCCTTGATTCTGAGGGGTAGGTAGAGATGCAAAAGTTCCACTCAAACATCGCCACTTCCTTAGACTATTCAACCAATGGACACGATATGGCAATAATGCGCAATCAATTTTTTTTGCCAATCCTGACGGGGGGCGAGGTAGACACGGATAGCACGCATTTAACAAAAAAAATACACACGTGCAGAGCTGAATATAAGGTCGCTTTTTACAAAATAACACAACAAAAATCACAATTTCTGTGGAGCACCGCTTAATGTCACTATCGTAGAATGTAATGACAGCGATCGCAAGTCACATAGGTTTTAATAAAAGTTTATGACCAGTTGCACATGTATGACCAACGTAGGGTTCGCCCAGTCATCGCAGATCTTTGTTTGTTTGAATGCTTTAAGTCTTCGATAAGTCACTAATAGCGGAAAATAGTTCAGGGATATAAAGTAGTCTATATACCATACCAGCCCGTATTATATGATGTGATAGGGGGCGAGTCTATCGCCATATCGCACACAAATACCAGACTCCGAGCTGATACTGAATAGAAAAACTCAATATCACTTTGCCCGACCCGGGGATCGAACCCGAGAGATTAGCACTGCAATCATACCGTAATACAACTACCCCACCGAGCCAGTCCTCAATAACGTTGTTGGAAAGTCCATATTTAACCATAGATTATATACATTGTCAGTTTCTATAAGCTACTAAAAGCACTTGGATTTGTTTAAAAACATTGCTTATATAAACACAAAAACAGTTATAAATCTTCGGTACATAGTCTGCTATATACTTAAGTCGATAATATACAATACATAACAGTTAAAATGTATATGCTAAGATAATAAGTTTTAAAATGTATTTAGACTAGATTAAGTGAGATTTTTTGTGTTGTTAAAAAACCAATGTCCCTATTAATCTCAGTAGAGGGTCCTTCAAAACCTTAAACACACATACAAACACACACTCACGCCTTATATCCCCGAAGGGGTAGGCAGAGGCGCAACTAGTGCACCCACTTATTGCCGTGCGTATTCCCTCCCAATCGTATCATCGTAAGCCTGAAGTCTTTTGTTAGTAAATTAAGATCGCGGACTAGTACAGCCGGAAATAGTATGAAAATATTCTCATTCTAATATCTACAGCGTGTTTCGTAAAGCTAAAATGTGAGGAACAGATGTGTTTGAACAAACGTTGGATCAAACATAGCCAATATTGGCGAATTTGTTTATGACTGAACACATTTTGAGAATTACTGATGGCAAATACAAATAATGGATCAGGGATTGGAAAATTGATGCTATTAATGTTGCCTACTCTCTCTTCTGCATACGGGCGTGCCTAGAGTATGTTTTCAGGGTGGACCAGTCCTAGACCAAAAAAAAAAAATGATTTTTGTATACACGGAGTTTTGATAATTTTGGTCGATTTAAAAATGTATGATAGTAATAAGATGCTTCAAAGTCCTGTAGGTGGGTACCAGGCAATCCTGGAGTAGGCGCGGACCACGCCTTTTATATAAGCCTACGCTTTTGCATGTACCGGTCAGTCGGTAACAATAGTTGATTGATAGATGGATTAAAAAAAAATCAGTATAGAAATCTCGAACAAAAATGACCACCTAAACGACAGTGAAAGGCAGCAACGTCAAAAATTACAATCATCCCACAAATGTTTGATCCAACATCACAAACACTCCAACATTGGCTTTTCAACTATTAAAACCTAAAGCTGATCACACATGTTTATTCTTACTTCCCGGTTTTCTTCTCCGGAAATTGCCCATTTGTCTCAGAATCTGCATGTTCTCGTCCTCGACTTCCCGGTCCATACCAGAAACACCCGGAACTTGGCCGAAAAGCTTTAACTTCGTCGGTAGGTAAATCAAACCGAGAAGAGTTATTACTGAAACAAACATAGGTTTATAGCTTGAACTTGATTAGAAGCGGCCATAGCCTAGTTGGGAGTGGAACGGACTGCCGAGGCTAGTGTCCGCAGGTTCAGAACCCAAGGGCACACGCGCCTTTGAGTTTTTTTAAGTTATGTGTGTATTTTTTGGAAATTATCGCTTGCTTTAACAGTGAAGGAAAACATCGCGAGGAAATTCGAATTTATGAGAATTCTAACAACCCGCACTAGGCCAGCGTGGTGGACTAAGGCCTAAACCCTCTCAGTTGTAGAGGAGACCCATGCTCAGCAGTGGGACAGTGTATAATACAGGGTTGGTATTATGTTGGCTTGAGGCTTCACCCGCCTTTTAGTTTATATCATAGTGTGGTGTCCCGCACTGGCATGTGACTGCGCGGCGCGAGTGAGTGAGACAGTCTTAGTACACGCCAGTAGTGTTGCTCCAAATAAAACACAATGGTTATGTAATCCGCAAAAACGTGTTATAAGCGTCAACATACACACACAAACAAACCAAATACTTACTGTTTAAAACGCAAGGGAATACCACGTAGAAGTTCAAATTGGTCGAGTGGAAGTAGAACGCTTCGGTGAAATACAAAATGATGGTTAGTGTGAGCGACCAGTAGCCCATAGACACCACTCTGTAGAAAAAAAAACAAAGTATTCAAAACGTCACATACTACTGTCCACATTTCACTGGTGACAGGTCTCTCATATGTGAGAGTCCGTCTGGGTGGGTACCACCGCAATGTTTATTTCTTCCGCCAAGCAGCAGTGTGCATGCACTGTTGAGTTTCGGTTTGAAGGAGATTGGAGCCAGTGTAACTACTGGACATAATGAGACTTAACATCTTATGTCTCAGGATGACGAGCGCACTGGCATGCCACACAGTACTTCGTAACTCAAAGTGCTGGATGGTGTTGCTACTGTTTATGGGTGGTCGTATCGCTGACCATCAGGCTCGACATCCTGAGACATAAGATGTTAAGTCTCATTATGTCCTGTAGTTACACTGGCTACAATGTCGTTCAAAACCGAAACACAATAGTGCATGTACACTGATCCTTGTCGGTAGAAATATACAATGCGGTGGTACACACCCAGACAGACTCTTACATATTATGCTCTCATATGCCTACCACCAGTAAAAGCATATCAAATGAAAGTACATTTAACTATTCTGTGGGCTTGGAATGTGGCTAAAAACATGACACGACTCCGTTTCGCTTTATTGGGATTGGTTGAGAGACTAGCACGTGATTGACGTTATTGGTCTCTCGATCACAAACATCCAAATTAACAGACATCGACTTACGAATTGCGTCTTTTTGCCTCATTCTAAGCACCCAGATGGGTCCATTTCACTGATTCGACAGTAACCATTAAGATCGATAAGAATCGATCCTAAATGATAACTTCAAGTTAAGAATAATGTTATAAGCATCTTCTTAAATGGGTAGGTGGTAAGGTAAGGTGGTAAGTGGTAAAATACTTACGGTCTATAGTGTATGTAAAGAGTACAGTGTATCAGAGCTAGCGCTTTCAACACAGAGTACATGCCCAGCATCCTGGATATTGTGTAGTCCCCTGAAACAAGATGTTAATTTTTTAAGGGCTAAATGCCTCAGCGGCGTAGTTGTATTACGATACGACTGCAATGCTGAGGTCTCTGGTTAAATCCCCAGGTCGGGCAGTGATATTGGTTTTTCCTAATTAGTATTAGGCCGGAGTCTGGAATTTGTGCCCGATATGGCGATAGGCTCACCCCGTATCACATCATGGGACGGAATACGCACGGCAAAAAGTGGGTTTATTAGTTGCGCCTCTGCCTAGTCCTTTGGGGAATGCAAGCTAAGTTAAACGGACTAAACTTAGGATTCAGTCTGTAAACCACATTAAGCTATTCCAATGTAGAATCAGTGCAACATAGTTTTTATAACTATTGCATAAAAAAATGGCTTAGCTTTTACGACCAGATGCCAGCTGTGGGGACTTACGATGTGTTAGCCTTCCTTAGAATTGAATGCACGGTCAGTCCACAGTCCACCTTTTTCTATATTTTTTTTATGGCAATGAATGACGAGCAAGCTTATTCTGTTTTATTCTTATTCTGTTAGAACAAAGAGTACTTAACTATCTGGCATAAGGAAGAAATACTAGTTAGCCAATTTGGCAATTGTTGGAACATGGAATATTAGATTTATAAAAAAAAATATACATGAATATGAAATGAGTCCTTGTTTAAAGATGTCCACTAGTTGTATGGGTGCTGGGCCTCAAAATCCAACCAGGCTCGAACTTTAGGGATATTAAAGGGGCAACATATAGAACTTGGAAACATTA
Source organism: Lapara coniferarum (assembly GCA_949316025.1). NCBI lineage: Eukaryota > Metazoa > Arthropoda > Insecta > Lepidoptera > Sphingidae > Lapara > Lapara coniferarum. Next base: position 24,667,897 of record OX438929.1, read on the forward strand.
AAAAAAATTAAAGACGCCTTCATTCATAACTAGCTTTTTGTAAATGATTTTTATTTTTTTTGGAATCTTGAAAAAGAAACAGTCGAAGGCGGGACTCAAACCCACGACCTCCGGAGTACCGTGCCGGTGCTCTTCCAATTGAGCTACTCCGACTCCTGCCTTCGGTTGCCAATTTCAAGATGCCTATTTAATTCTCTTAAAGGAGATGACTGATGATTTTTTTAAATGTTAATATTAAGTTTAATTTTTAAGCAAAATAAAAATTACATAATTCTCAAAATCGGTGGTCTTAAAAATTAAATGACTTATGTATTAAAAAGGCTAGTTTTTAGAAGTTCTATCCAAATATATATAAACTGTCTTGGTTAGAATTTTAGGCCTGTATTTTGGATAAGTCCTTTATAAGACAAACATTGTTTTGCGTTTCAGAGATAAAAGAATGCACTAATTATAAACAAGACTGGCTCTAGATAAACTTGTGTTTACACCAGCCGCAGAATATCCGATTATTTATCTGGAGGTACTTGTAGGGTATTTATTTTTCGGTATCTAGCATTCATCTGAAAAATTGTCATTAGTACTCTAGATATTCATAGGCAGGTGTATGAAAATGTTACTTATGACTAATACTATACTGTCAATTATGATTTTTTACCTTTGCCGGTATTTGAAACGAATAAAAAAAAGCTATGAAAAATAAAAACTCACCATCCAATAGCTCATTGTCTCCATTAGGACCCAAAAATGATCTTCTTTCTATATAAGATCTTCCTGCAGTTCCCAAGTCCATAAAAGCTACAAACGCTATCCAACCGCGGAAAGCGTATAAAACCTTATTTTGTACAGCCATTATTTAAAAAGTACAAAAGCAAAGAGTCTTTATCTATAAAACTATGCGGTGACGTTATTTACATAAGGCAATATTCACGAGGTTTGTATTAACCGAGCGGTATCACTATGTTTAACATGTCGCGGGCATGTTTCCCTGGTGAACGCACTGCAGCATTTTGCCTGCATCATGGTTTCTCATCATTTAATACGATTAAATACGAAAATATCCGCTCGCGCAGAAGCGGCTCTTGTCAATTTACAGAGAAAAGTCAGTTGTCAGCTGTCTGTTTGACAGCTGGATTTTCGGTGTTGTCCGTGTTGGCATAAAAAGTACAAAAAATGTGCTTTATATAGTCTTTATTCTATGAAAAAAGGTTATAAAAATTCCATGAGAGGGCGTCACTATGCAAATATTTTTTTTATTCAAAACAACCTCTATGCAAAGCTTGCTTTTTATTTGTTTTTATACATTTATCTAAAAAAGTAGAAATAAATTTATCTAAATATCTTTACCAACAATTTCTCGTTCCAAAATGATCAGAAATATAATTAATCTTTTTATAAAATCAATGTGTTTCAAATAGATAGCATTTTACGTGTTTATACATATATTTATAGTGGCTGGATGTATCACTCTGTTAATGATAAGTGCGTAGTAACTTGTAAGCGTGCTATGTGAACTTTTGATGAGGTATGAAGAGAGTTCGCATTGAATTAGGGGCACGTTTTAATACATTATGCATGATGCATTATGTTCTAATGACGTACTTACATTTCATAAGTCATGAGATTGCAATATTTTGGATATTTTGTCCTATAATTAGTTTGTTTCTTTGTACTTTGGCACGACTGAGGGACTCAATGTTGCTACAGTTAAAATTGTTACGTTATCCGTCCTCAACTGGTCACAATATACCTAAAAATACCGTCGCCATATTGGTATTGTCAAAAAGTTCGGGATATATCTGTGCGAATGAAAAAATGGTTTCTCGTTTTATAATAAACGTATTGAACGTGATCGTGTGATCAATAACAATCTGCATAAACTTTAGATGTTACGTTCGTCTTTATTGTTGTGTTTATCGGTTGGCGTATGATGTTTTCTATGGAGAAATGTATGGGTCGCAATGGGTCTGGTGCCTCGGAGTCGGATCTCATCGCCGGCGTCCCCGAAGGTCTAAAAGACATGCCTTTGGAGGAGATGGCGCAGGCGGCGGTGGCGTCCGCAGTGGCCGCGGTATCGGACGAGATAGGTGACATACTTAAAGACGAGCTTGGAGATGCGGACCGCGCAGACCGCATCGGTGCTGAGCTAGCAGATCTCAGCGCTGAGCTGGGACTGCTAGCGGGGCTGGCTGACGAGCCGCAGCAAGACTTCCCCTCACTCTACGAGATCGCGGTGAGGACCTCCACGTTTGCTGTTTACATTTTTTTTTCCATGATCACGGCCGATGACCCCGTACGCGCTGAATTGTACTTTTAATTTTAGGTAAACCTGTTTGTGTGTCATTAGGGCATATTGTCTCTGGTCCATTGTGGTAAAACCTGTTTTAGGTGTTATGAAACAATGTAGGCCTCAGTTTCAATGTCATGGTAAATAACAACCCACACCATGGGTCAAACATCCGATAACCATTGTAATATATAATTGAATAATCATGATGAACCTCCTTACTACTCCAAGTACATTCAATCCTAGATATGACAAAGCTCCTTAAAGAAAGAATAAATAAATTCCAGATAAGGACCGTACAATTTTGTTCAGATAGTGAATCAAATCTTGGACATCTATAAGGACTGCGGTACACGGGACATTTCTCCTATTAACTCGCAACACTATACTGTTACACAGATAATTTTGACAGTCTATTGTAAAATTTATACAATGCAATGGAAACCACCGAATAATCTTAATTTATTCAATTGCAACCAAACCAATGCAAAAAACTAAGTCACAATTTTTACATAAAGACAAAATAGCCAAGCCGAGGCAAATAGACTATTTTATATGCATTCCTATTTATCAATTGACTAAAATTCCAAGTCAAAGTTATCTATTCTAGTATAATAAAGAGGTAAAATTTGTATTATACAGGACCGATTTTAAAAATTCTTTCACCAGTATAAAGCTACATTATCAGCAGCTGACTACTTTTAATCCTGGGAAAATACAATAATAATAAACATTGAGCACCAGAAATTAGAGATACAGATTACATTATGGTACATTCTCCAGAACTAGGCTCCTATACCTGTATGTCAGGAGAGGGACTTTTATCTTGGAAAAACTTATTCAAATGGGCGGAACTGCAAGCAAAAGTCTAGTGAACTTAGAAGAAATGTATAGAAGCAATTGGGTAGGCATAAATAATTATGCCTACCCAATTGCTCTTAAATGGTAGATATAAATCTACCATGGACAGATACATCCTAGCACTACTCTTAGACTATCCTACACTTAACAATAGGTTTTGCCGACTCAGATATAAATACAGAAATATCTTTCAATAATCTTGTTAAAATGTATCGATTGCTTCTGGAGAAATCGTCTCAAAATCATAGAGTTATTGTGTATCAAATATTTTTTGAGAATAACTGGTAGACGCGAGAAATATGTAACAAGATTTAAAACAACTTTAAAATTTTTATGTATCTGAAAACCACTCATTTGCTGAAGCAAGTAATTACTGAAAAATATGAATGGTATAATAATTTGTCAAATAATTTGGAAATAAAAGAGAAATCAAGTTAATTACAAGTTCAAATTGATCAATTTTAAGCATGAAGTGAGATGAATACGATTCAATTAAAATGCCATTGTTAGAATTGAAATAATTTCGAAATCAATAACATTATATTAAGCTCTAATTCTGAGCAGTGATAGCCTAGTTGGGAGTGGAAGGGACTGCGGTGATGTTCGCAGTTCAAAACCCAAGGGCACTAAGGCCTTAACCCTCTCAGTTGTAGAGGAGGCCCATACTCAGCAGTAGGCAGTGTATAATACAGGGGTGTTATGCTATGGTATATGGTAATCTCTAATTAAAAAATAACACAAGCATACCTCGTTGGTGACAAATTAATGGAATCAAATAAATCTTATGTTTACAACTTTTACGATTTTCATTACTATGTTATGTCCTGTGGTTTTAACTGTTCCAAATTAATTAAAAACTTGATCTACTCTTGTGTTCCAACTAAAATTTGATACAGTTGAATCTCTATAGTAATAATAGTAATTCAAAGTCAAAAGAATGTTTACATTTTGTTGTTAGTAGTAAAATTCAATTTGCAATTGTTACAAGTTTCATTGGACACATTCGTATTTTGATGGAACATATAAAAAATATAGTCGTTCTACCTTATTCATAAATGATTTATAAATCCATTTTAGTTATCGAATGTTTTGTCTTCTTTCTTCAATCTCAATTCAAAATTTGTTCGTAGATGACAAAACATTCGATAACTAAAATAGCGCCTTGTGTTACATTACCAATCATAGCAAGTGTGACATGAATAAGAATTTAAAAGAAAAATATTATTTTGTACAATTTATAGTTGATCAGAGCTGCAAGAGATAGAGAGGAATGGAAGAGGTTAGAGGAGGCCTATGTGTATGCAGGACACACTGATTTAGACTTAGAAACGGACTGATGTGCACACCTATATATTATGTATTATATTGTAAAAATCAGTTATAAAGGCTTTGAATTTGAACAGTTGATCTATTTGCCTTACTTTTATAATTCAGCAAATCAGGCTTTCATAATTGTTTTTAATAAATTATAAACATACTGACACACATAATAGTTATGTACTGTCATTGTTTAGTATACAAGCAATGTAACTTATTGAAAAGAAAAAGTAACGACAGGGCTGGGAAGACCTGGGAAGGATGTATGTGGTACTCAGTAGTTGACTCGTCAAGCCCCGCGACGGACACCGGCGTCCAAGTATATAGGGTTTCCGCATACATCTATATATTACTAGCGGCCCGCCCTGGCTTCGTACAGGTAGCAAAACATAATATTATATGCCGAAATTTATTTTTCTCTCATACAAAACATTTATGTAATATACTGATAAACCTTCCTCTTGAATCAATCCGTCAACTGGTGAAAGACATTTATGAAAATACGTTCGGTAGTTTTTGAGTTTATAAAAAGATAAAAAATAGTCTGTCCTTCCCTGGATCTCAAACTACCTTCATACGTATTCTCTCGTAGTTCCATCTGCAAGAAAATATTTGCCGGGATAAAAGTCTCGGGTTATGTTTTTCCGAGATAAGAAGTAGCAAATGTCCTTCCCAGGTCTTACAACTTGTTTCTCTTTCAAATTTCATCGCAATCAGTTCAGTGGTTTGACCGTGACGGCTACATTCGCGAGAAAAAAAAATCCGAGATAAATTGGCCTGTTTATGTTCTTCCGGGATAAAGTAACCTATGTCCTCCTCTGGATCTCCAACTATCTCCATACTTATTTTCTTGTGAAGTTTCCACACGCAGAAAAAGATTTTCCGGAATGAAAGTCCCGGTTTATTTTTCCCGTAATAAGATATAGCGTAGGTTCGTCCCAGGGTCTTAAACTATCTCCCTATCAAATTTCATCGAAATTGGTTTAGTATGGCTGTGAAAGCTCCACGCGCGAGAAAAAAAAACCGGGATAAAAGTCTTGGTTTGAATTTTTCCGGGAAAAAAAGTAGCCTATAGCACTAAGGAGTAATGTATCTTCCTATTAGTGAAAGAATTTTCAAGATCGGTCCAGAACTTTTGGAGGTTATCCATTAAAAACAAACAAACAATCAAATTTTTCCTCTTTATAAAATTAGCATAAACTATATATTTTCGAGAAGCGTGGCCTACGACGCGCTATTTATAGGCACCCGCCGGCCGTCCCTGCGTTTTAAATCTGTAATATCTTCGAAAATATTTATTTAATTTACATGCTGTAAAGGGCTATATTGATCTATATTAATTGCACAATGTATTTAAGGTATTTAATTGGATAAGGATTAATGTTGTATTGCATAAAATCGCTTCGTAAATAAGCCATTATTTCTCGTAAAAAGTAAAGGATAAAAAATGGTTATTGTGGGTTATCCCTAAGAGATAAACATATACCATCGCGGACTTTTTTGTAGACCTTTTTAAGGTGTACAATACTGTAGTACAATATTTTGATCTATCTCCTAGGGTTTAGCCAGCGTTTGCAATGTAGGCGCAAAGAAATGTGTTCATTTACGACATCACATTAGAAACCTCTAAAATTATCAATGTTCCTGTACTATATTATGCATGTATTATACATAAAAACCTTCCTGTTGAATCACTCTATCAATAAAAAAAAACCGCATCAAAATCCATTGCGTAGTTTTAAAGATCTAAGCATACATAGGGACAGACAGCGGGAAGCGACTTTGTTTTATACTATGTAGTGATATAAGCGGGGCTTGAAGGGTTAATGAAAATTTAATAGTAAGTATTAAGTATGTTCAATCTCTTCAATTAATAAACAACAATTGTCATTCGCAGATGGGTCACCGCGGCTCCGGCAGCGGGTCTTCATCATCCTCATGGTCCGGCGGGAGGGGGGGTAAGCAGCGGCAATACCCGCAGAGGCCGAAGCGCACGCACCGACGCCGGCCCATTGCCAAGGGGAAGGAGGTATGGTTTTTGTACAGTCAGCCTCATAAATAGCTGAACGAATTCAAAACTTCAAATGGCGTCTACACTTTCGTGTTCTTACTTTCGTGTTTTACTGGTCGTAGGACTCTTATATGTCAGAGTCCGTCTGGGTGGGTACCACCGCAATGTCTATTTCTACCGCCAAGCAGCAGTATGCATGCACCGTTGTATTTCGATTCGAAGGGCATTGTAGCCAACGTAACTACAGGACATAATGAGACTTAACATGCTATGTCTCAGGATGACGAGCGCAGTGGAATGCCACACAGTATGTACTTTATAACTCAAGATGCTGTATGGTGTAGCTACTGTTTATGGGTGGCCGTATCGCTTACCATCAGGCGAACGGCATGCTCGTCTCGTCAATCAATGAAATAAAAAAAAAAATCTCTTCACATAAATAAAACAAAGGCGATTAACTTTACTTCCCATAAAGAAAAAAAAAATAAATTAAACTTGACGCGTGGAGGTGATTTGAAATTTCCCATCTCATCTCAAAATCGGAGGTCTTTAAAATTAAACCGTTTATTGCAAAAGGTTAGTTTTCAGGAGTTCTATCCATATAGATACAAACTGTCTTGTTTTTTTTAGGCCCATTTTTGGACATGTCCTTTGCGTAGTTACATTCTCTTTGCCATAACTAATGTCAATTGTTTTAGATATATTGCTCTTTGCTACCATTGTTTCTTGGTTATCCTCGGGTCGAAATTTATTCTAAAAAAGTTACTATATTATTTTAATATCTACCCACTTGACATTGGTATAATAACTGATGAAACGATGGAGCCATTTTTAAAAGAAGAAGAAGAGAATAGTTCCGTAATCACAAAGGTTACTTTGCTAAGTATGGAGTAATCAGTGGTCTCTGACGATAAAATGTGAAATCGGTAGAGTTGCTAAGAAAAATCGGTATATTTGGAGCAAAAATCGGTATATGCAAAAAACAAGCAATATTCAATGAAAACACCCTTAATTTTAAACTCTAGGGACAATTATTGTACCAAAAGAAGGTAAATTCAACAAACGAGATTCACGCATACATTTTTGCCACCCCTTTAAAAATACTGCTCCCCGCCGCCCCAAACAGGAACATATTTAACCAAGGGATGCAAAATATTAAAGAAAAAGGGGATTTTAGCATCGAATCGCTGAAAATCGGGAGAATCTTCTAGCTTTAAAAAAATCGTTGAAAAATCATGTCATTTCGGTATTTTTCGGACAGGCCCAAAATCGGTAGAAATACCGAAAAATCGGTAGGTTCGAGACCACTGGGAGTAATACTATATAATAAGTCTGTTCTCAGTATTTTCGACCTGATAGACTATGGCAGTGTGAGGCAATGGGGCGCTGTCATTGGCTAATATGGAGGTTGGAGATGCAAATTTACTTCAGTTGTCAGATAAATAAAACATTATGCGTTTGTGCGCACTGTGCGTCCACAGGTTGACTGCCTCGGTGGCGTAGTTGTATTGCGTACGCGTTACAAGTACGATTTGCGCGCTAAGGGCCTGGGTTCGAATACCGGGTCGGGCCAAAAACATTGACTCGGTTTTTCCATCTTAAAAATTACTCAGTCGCTGTTTGGGGTCAGGAAGTTAGTCGTGTGATATCACTGTGCCTCGGAAAGCACGTAAAGCCGTCGGTTCTGCGCCTGATCTCTCTCCGGCCATGTCTGCCGTCTCACCGGACTATGAGAGTGAAGGAATAGCGAGTGCACCTGTGTATTGCGCACACGCTTGTGCACTATAATATCTCCTGCGTACCTGGCTGATCTCCGTTGAGATTGGCCGCCGCGGACCAAATTGCTTGGGAGGTTTATTAGCGTCCTGATAATATTGTTTGTGAATATGTGGCTTTTAGTATTTTCTACCACTACGCAACTTTGTGTGAAAGCTGTTGCGTTCTCAATTCAAGGAAATTGTTAAGCTAGGTTCAGACCAGCCAGTTCTCGCAGCAATAGATTGCGCAAGAACTTCCAGGTGTGACTATACGGCAATATTGCAAGCAGCAGTGTGCATGCACTGTTGTGTTTCGGTTTGAAGGACATTGTAGCCAGTGGAACTACTGGACATAATGAAACTTAACATCTTATGTCTCAGGATGACGAGCGCAGTGAAATGCCTTATGCCACACAGTACTTTGTAACTCAAGGTGCTGGATGGTATTGCTACTGTTTATGGGTGGTCGTATTGCTTTCCATCAGGCGAACGGCTTGCTGGTCTCGTTGCATTCAATGCCATAAAAAAATAGGTTATCCGGGTAATCGTCTTGTGACGTCACACATGCAAATTGTCTCTTTTTTCGCAGCTTGGAACCACTTTTTTCTTAATTTCGGGTTACAATGTCCAGTTAAAAATATTTTATTGGGAAACTTCGTTCAAATATAGCACAGACCTAGTTTTTGAGAGTACTAATTACTACTAGCGAGAATTTTATGCCCATTTTTGGACATGTCCTTTATTAAAGCTAATCTAAAAGTTGTATTATTTGTGAGCAGGCGCTGCGTCGTCGAGGCGCGGGTGCTGGCGGGGCGCGGTCCCGCGCTACAGCGGCGCCATCTGACGCTTCCGATGTCGGCGCCGACTCCGACTCTGATGACCAGTGGACAGAGCTTGATGATCCTTGTGAGTCATGCAGCGACTATATAACCCCTAGACTCCTAATGTTCAATATTTCTCTTCAAATTAATTCTGTCAACTACCTGAGGTTTGAGGAAGCGGGGTACTGCATTATGATTGGTTCTTCCAACACCTTATCGCATTATATAACCTTGGAAACATAGGCATAGGGATGGGACGAGTTAAATGAAAACACGATTTTTTATCGATATTACTTTTATGTAATAAAGTTTTATAGTAGTATCATTATTATTTATTAAACATATTAATATTTTAACGAAACTATTTATGTTATCAAATGACAAATGGCGCTTAGTAAGTCTCATCGACATTAACAAGAATATGAGAGCTGACTTGTAGGAATAACACAAAGAATAACTCAAAATAATCGTTATAATCAACAAACAAAATAAAAAATTATCCTAATAACATTTATTTCTGATAACACTAGTCAAAAATATATCCTAATCATTTTTAAAATTAATTAACTATTACTAATGAACTAACCATTTAAAATAAGAAGTCTGTTAAAATTAAATAGGCCTCAGATAAATTGATTAGTTGAGTATTCGGGCGATAGTTTCTCTTATTTTTAATTTTATCGATAGAACTATCGACAAATCCTTTTGGTGTATCACTTACTTTTCATGTTAAAAAACAAAACGAAATAGATGATGTAAAAAGTACTTTCGTCGGAAAGAGATGCAAATATAACAAGATGGCGCGTAAACACCCAAATGGCCAGTCTTAAGATGAACTCCGTAAAATTTTAAATAAAATGTGATTATGTGTCGTTATTGACTTACCTGTGAAATGTAATACCATTTTTCTGAAAATTTTAATTATGGCTATTTATACCACACCATTTTATTGTGCACGGGGCCATTACAATAGTTATTTATTCGCAAACACGGAAGTATTTACAGCTCACAGTTGTGGTCGCAACTGACTTGAAGATTTTGAACGGTCAGCTACATTGGATCTATTTGTCAGATGTGTTGCCCGAAGCCGATCGTCTGTTATTAGGAGTCTAGGGATTATATAGTCGCTGGAGTCATGTGTATACTACAAACAAGTTAGAGAAAAAAACAATCTTGAAGTAGTTTTTGTTCAATAGGGTATTTGAATATTTTTTTTTAATACAATTATGAAAAATGTATGCTATCCAAAATTGGCGCAATAGTATGTTATAAAGCTTTGAAATTTGGTGGAAGGGGTAGCCTTCAAATAACAGCAATACTAGGTTGTGACGTCACCAAGCGCCGTTGGCCATAACGCTGCCTGCGTGCGAAAGAGATAGCGCGACACCCTCGCCACGCCCCCACTTTTGCTCACAAGAATATTTCAAAATTGAATAACTGCTTTATTTTTCAATGGACTTAACCCTGGATCAAAATGATTGGCCAAGTATTTCACACATGTTTGTCTCTGCAGGTTCGTCGGACAGCTCGTCGACGAAGGAGGCCGGCGCGGCGGCCGCGGTGGACTGCGAGGCGTACCAACATGACGACAACGTGAGTACTTATCTACACTAATATTATAAAGCTGAAGAGTTTGTTGAAGAGAGTTTGTTTGCTGAAGAATTTTTCAATTCGAACCAGTAGTTCCTGAGATTAGCGCGTTCAAACAAACAAACAAACTCTTCAGCTTTATAATATTAGTATAGATTTGTTATACAGGTGTATCAAAAAGAAACGATGGCGGGTCACAACGGTACCATTTGCTAGGTATTTTCCTCAGAGTAACGTCGTTGTGGAAGCTCCCCTATGTTGCATTCCCAGCAGCCAGATCGATTAAAGTTCTTTAAGGAAAGAGTATTCCTACATCAAAGGCAATGCTGATGTCTTCCGGTATCTTAGATTGGAGGAAATAACTACCATTTTTAGTGGTACTTCAATACTATATGCTTAATAATATAGAATATGTGAGAACTTTAATAATAAATCATACCAGCCTTGTATTATTTACTGCCCACTGCTGAGCACGGGCCTCCTCTACTACTGAGAGGGCTTAGGCCTTAGTCCACCACCCTGGCCTAGTGCGGGCAGACTTCATACACCTTCGAAATTCTTATAGAGAACTGCTTTCGTATCCAGGTTTCCTCTCGATGTTTTCCTTCACCGTTAAAGCAAGCGATAATTCACAAAGAAAACATAGATAGATTTTTTTTTTTAGGAAAGTCAGAGGTGCGTGCCCTTGGGTTTTGAACCTCCGGAAATTCGTCTCGGCAGTCCGTTCCGCTCCCAACTAGGCTATCGCCGCTGACTGCGGCTATTGACTGCCTCGGTGGCGTAGTTGTATTGCGTACGCATTACGAGTACGATTTGCGCGCTGAGGTCCTGGGTTCGAATCCCGGGTCGAGCCAAAAACATTGTGACTGGGTTTTTCCATCTTAAAATTTACTCAGTCGCAGCTCGGAGTCAGGAAGTTGTCGGTGTGATACCCCCGTGCTGAGGAGACGTAAAGCCGTTGGTCCTGCGGCTGGTCTCTCCGGTCATGTCTGCCGTCTCACCGGACTATGAGAGTGAAGGAATAGCGAGTGCACCTGTGTATTGCGCACACACTTGTGCACTATAATATATCCTGCGTACCTGGCTGATCTCCGTTGAGATTGACCGCCGTGGCGGAAACAATTTAACTTGTATCAATTAGTCAAAACATGAGCCATCTGAATCAATCTGAAAAAAAAATCTGAAACCTCATGATTGCCTGGAAGATATTGCAGATAAAGATAAGATCGCCATCTGAATATGATTTTCCTCTCATTCTATCTTTAAATTGTTATAGTCGTGTACAAAAAAGAGAGAACTATTTTCAGCATTGTTGATGAAATGTACACATATATTCGTAGGCCGAAGCCCCAGCGTTGGGCCAGTTCCTGCTGCCGCTGTTGAGCGCTGATACCCCTCGCGACGATAAGTTCCTCATCAGGCACGAGGATATACTGCAGGTCAGTCCAAATTGTTATAACCTCTTTGTAAACTTAGAAAAAAGAAATGTACAATGTGTGACTGCGTCGGTTTTATCACGTTATGATTGTACTACACCTTCTATCCTTTCAACCATGTTGTTAGAAACAGAAGCGATTTTATGTAAATAAAAAAAGATTTACCACTGATATTTCAGAAATACTTTACAAATATATCAACAACAAACTGAACGGTAGGAGCGTCAATCCTCAACTGCCTCGATCTGTCAGACGCTCTGTGCTTTTATAGGAACTTATGCAGGTCACGCACTGTGGAACGTCCCCATAGAAAGGGCGTGACATGTACCGGTAGTACTGAATGTCTGATAACTGGAAACTGAAATGCATTGTGGAAAGGGGACAATATGACCTTTCAAGTTTTATAATTTTCACCCCTCTAATCACTTTATTTTACCTAATATATAGCATCAAACTTGAAGTATCGAACACTGTCGAAAATGACCTCACTGTTTAAGAAAGATATTTGTGGTATTCGCAATAGTTTGGACAAGTCTTTTATAAATAAAACGGTTTAATAGGATACACTTATATAAATGCAACTGTTTCTTTTTAAAAAGACGCTTTATTTTATGGTTAAATTAAAGTTTAAAAAGTAATCGAAGTGATTGATAAAATCTGTCATATAATAAAAACGCCACGAAACCCCGACCTAATGATACTTGTGTTTGATAGTTCAGAGTAATTAGGAAATTTTGCTAGAACATTATGTACCCCCCCTCGTCCCCCTTTCGAAGAAAATTAACAAAATAGGTCATATGCCTGATAAAAATGTCAGAGCATCTACATTTTTCATCAAGCTGACTACATTTTGTGAATTATGAATATTTCATCAGGTGTTGATATTACACGAAAGCAATCAAGTAGGTTGGTGTAAATAATTTTTAACATTATGCTTTCAATTGTTGTGTCATTTTAATCCATCCTAATATAATAATATTACTCGAAATAAGTTTTTTAATGTGTTAGGAAACGCCTGACAATTTATTTTGAGTAAAGTCCTTGAGATCGTAAATTTAAGCGATTTTAAGACATGTCTTTTTTTCATTAATTAGGTAAAAATATATCCTATACTGTATTGTATTTCACTTGCTTAATTGCATTAATGTCAAATTATTGTGTATCTATCCTTAATTTGGTTTTAAACTCCCTTGAAATATAGGCATATTTCAGTATTTTTTTCATAGTCATATCAGTATTTTTCAAATAAACTACATTGGTAATGGATAGGTCTATTATTCAATAATACACGTAAAAAAATTCAAATCTTTACGTTGTTCCGTTGTTGAGTTATCATAAGATATGTAAGAGAGATACTCATGTCACGCCCTTTCTATAGGGACGTTCCACTGTGTCACGCCTCGAATACCCTCACAAAAATATTTAATGGCTAACAATATATTTATTAACCGACTTCAAAAAGGAGGTTCTGTATTCGATCCGTATGTATGTATGTATGTAACTTTGTACGGCTGCGAGTTTCTCAAAAACTACTGATTCGATTTGGATGTGGTTTTCGATGTTCGAATGTATAGTTTTCAGGGAAGGTTTTAGTATATAATTTATGAAGATCTGATGGAGATCTTCGGAGATACACAATGGAACTCTTCTATAACTAACAGCAGATGACTCGCGAATGTTGCAATCGTATATCTATGACGTATTGTTTACACTATTCCATAATTAACTAACAAAGAAGCAATAAATAAAAACTTCAACAAAAATAAAACCGACTTCAAAACCACTGCAAACCAAACAAAAAATAATTCAACTTTATATTCGCTTAGTATATACGTATATTTGGAGTCGGTGCCTAATATAAACTGAACAATGTTTTCGTATATTTGATCTTGTATTTCCTTGGCTTAGCTGGCAATTTAAATTAGACATCGACTCCAAATATACGTATGTAATAAGCGAATATAAAGTTGAATTATTTTTTGTTTGGTTTGCAGTGGTTTTGAAGTCGGTTTATTTTTAAACACAAGTCTTGCTTCGTTTTCTTCCTATAAAAGCTAACACATACCATGGTCCTCCCTGATGCCTACTACGGTGTACAGTCAGCCGCATAAGTAGCTGAAAAATTTAAAAAATTCCAATCCTCCATACACTTGTGTTCTTAAATTTTTTTTTTTACAAAACTAAAACATAAGTGATTTGCCATACTTTAGCAAAGAATTTGTTTTTTCAATGAAACTCAACGTGTGGAGGTGATTTTTAGTTAGGTGTTTTTTTACAATAATTTTTTTTTTACTTATTTACACTATTCTTAATTCAAATTTATTTTCTGTTTTTAGTTGGATTTTCTATAAAGCGTGATTTTTTGTTTTTTTATTGTTATAAGGTTAGCATACAGCTAAAGTGACCGGGAAAATTCCCTTTAGATTTTATGAAATTTTTGTAGTCAAGGCCACTTGCATCAACTACGCGGGCCGCAGGTTGTGACATATTTAGTACCGTCTGAATGTGATCACCTACAAAAGCTGTTGGAATTCACCATGATGACCCATGTACGTGTCTCGCCTTCCGGGATCATTCGGTGTATAAAAGCCTGTTTTACTTTTATCCCGGGAAAGTGTATAACAGGACTTCTATCCCGGAAAAATTCTCACGCGAAGATGCGCGCAATAGCCAGTAATGTATATTTTGTTCGCAGTTGTTGGCGTCGGCCGAGGAGACTGCGCGCGAGAGCCTCCCGCTGCCTGAGGAGTTGCAGACGGACCAACAGCCTGACCCGTAAGTACATACTATATACTGATGTTTCCACTCCTAAAATTCCCTTTCCTTGTACAGTCTCTATTTCCATTAATTCTTTACAGTCACCAACGTAAGTAGCTGAACAAATTCAAAAATAAAAAAAAATTACCAAACTTTAAAAAAAAAAAAAATATTTTACTTGACAAAGAAAAAAGTTTCAATCATACGTAATGAATTTAGGCGATTTTAACTTTTGAATTTGTTTAGCCGCTTATTTGGCTGACTGTACATGAGTACACTCTGTATACTCATATCTCTCGAGACACAAACGCTGAACAAATTCAAAATAAAAAAAAATTACCAAACTTTTTTTTACAAAAATTTTTTTATTTACTTGACACAAAGAAAACAGTTTCAATCATACGTAATGAGTATAGGCGATTTAAACTTTTGAATTTGTTCAGCTGCTTATTTGGCTGACTGTACATGGGTACACTCTATAATATCTCTCGAGACACAAACACATGATGGAGGGATCTTCATTACCCCTATTTATTCAGTCACTTTGTGACAGATTTTACGATATTAGGACTGGTGGAACTAGTGTTTTAATTATTTTTTTCATTACCGTTCGCTGCTATGTCTGCGATTAACTTAGACCATTTACACAGGACACGCCATGTGCTTATTTCGGCGAACTAAACATTCGGTCACTTTTAATGTAACTAGCATCAAGTACATACTGAAAATGCAAGAACATACTATACCTTTTTTTGTTTATTAACGCATAGTAATTCGCGCTCTTAATAAAACAATGACCTAATCCAAAATCGTTGACTTGTGGGAATCGTCGCAAAAACTAACTGTATACGACATTTTTTTAAGTTGGGCGGGGAACGAACATAAATTCAAACGATTTTGACCCTATTTCCAATGTTAAAATGATGCATCTTTTTTCTTAGTCGATGCAGCTTCCCCTTTAGGTGTCCATATTTTGCTAAAATTCATCTAGCAAAAATTTTGGATTAGGTCATTGTTTTATTAAGAGTGCGCTATATAAATCAACCTTAAACACTTGTCTGTCTGTTCCGCTCATTACATAAAAAATATATATGTATAAAATATAAGAGCAAATTTGCATATTATGTGCTCTTATGTTTTGCCAGAAAAGAAAGATCATAAAAGCCGCATCCTTTTCATATTGTCTAAGGCGAATACGCCTCAAAATTCTTTCCTTACGACACCCCAGAGTCCTATTCACCCCATTTATATTGAATCCGTGTTATCGCCAGGTTGTCAGCGCCGGACATGTTCCATTACGAGGAGCCGCCCGTCACCCCAGAGGAGGAGGCGGCGCTCTTGCACTACGTGTGTGGTGAGTGGATCCAAAAGATAAAGATATTTTGCAAATATGGGTAAAACAGATGATTGTACATTTTATTATTAAGAGTAACCATATTTACCCAGAAGATGGTATGCAAAATTAAATTGTTGAATTTAAACAATAATACACGGGTTCAAAGGCCAGCATAGTTGTGACCACTGGCAAGGTGTAGCCATCTCTCGTCAGTCAATACTATCTGAACCTCACTTCTCTTACCGTCAGAGGAAATGAAGTCATTTTACCATACCAGTCCTGTGTTATACACTGCCCTCTGCTGATCACGGGCCTCTACTGAGAGGGGTTAGGTTAGTCCACCACGCTGGCCTAATGCGAGCAGACTACATACCTTCAAAATGTTTCTTTGGGGGCGAACCTATCGCCATATCGGGCACAAATTCCAGACTGACAGCTGATACTGAATAGAGAAACCCAATATCACTTTGCCTGACCTGGGGATCGAACCCGAAACCTCAGCTTTGCAGTCATACCTTAATATAACTACGCCTCCGAGGCGGTCTACGATTTGAAGCTATAATTCATAAAGAGTGCACACTTAACTATAAATATTAAATTTTTTAAGTATTATAACGTATAATTTGCGGACGACAACTTAGACGTGAGTCGGAGGAAGCCCGCAGCCGTCCCTAATGAGCCGAAGATGGCCATATAAAAAAAAAAAAAAAAATTATAACGTATAATAAAAAATTATATACTAAAACCTCTCCTGAAAACTATACATTTGAACATCGAAAACCACAACCAAATCGGATCAGTAGTTTTTGAGAAACTCGCGGCCGTACAAATTTATATACATACGGATCGAATACAGAACCTCCTTTTTGAAGTCGGTTAAATAATTTGTCCTCAGAAGCGGAGCGCCTCGCTTGCGAATCAGACGAGACGCATTTCACGCCGGTCCCTGAGTGGCTGCTCGGCGTGTACCACTCGTGGTGCGAGATATCCGCGCTCATGTACACGCTCATCGGCACGAACATGTGAGTATTCCGGGTCGAAGGACCAACATGGCGTCAGTTCAAATCACCATTGTCACTATATAGATAATGCCATCTACGATGACCGGTAAGGAGACTATGATTATTCGTTGTAGTGGGCGTGTGCACTCACAGATAATATGTGTATTGACAGAACTAAAATAAGCGGAAGGCTGCACACTTGGACTGTAAGGATTAGGAAAATTACTTGGGGCGCGTCATCGTGGATGACAATCTATAGCTATATATCTAGGTCATGTATGAATTGTGTAGACATTATATGCTGGCAATAAGACATAAGTTAGCTAAGAACCATGTACACCTGTCCCCGAGTGGCTGTTGGGCGTGCAGCACTTGTGGTATGAGATATCCATGCTCATGGGAACGAATATGTAAGTAGTCCGGGTCGAAGGACCAAGATGATGTCGGTTCATCAAATCTATGTTCACCATATCTTTAGAATTTAAGAATAAACCAATTTTAAGGGTTGCGAGCGCCTCTTGCACTCACCCAAAAGACCGGTGTTCTTTCATAAGCCGACCCTCGTCAAGCTAGAAAGAGTAATGTCAGGGACAAAAAAAAAAAAAAATAAACCAATCCGAATACATTTTAAGAGATGAATTGTATATGTCATTGTATTTCTAGATGATTATTGTGTATGTCATTACCATTCGAATAAAGGGCTGTGTGACGGTAATGATAGGGCGATCGACAGGAGCGTGGACCGCGTGAGCGAGGACTGGGTGTACCGCGCACGGTTCGGCTGCCACTGTCGGCTGTGCCTCTGTCTCGCTAACAACTCGGTCGCACTCGCAGTCTTCATCAGGGACGTGGTGTGGGCGCTGGCTCATGGTAAGACTCCAGTATTCATTTTAATATAATTTTTCTTATAATCACGTGATGCCCTCTCAAGACTGAAACCGCTTGGAGGCGTCGGCAAACTCGCGCTGATGCTCGTGAGGTACAAATTAAATTAATATACGAATGCTACTTCGTTTGGGAACTTTTTATTTTGTAAGCTATTTCATAGCTTCTATCGCGGGTCTTGAGCGTGGAGACCGAATCCAGAAATTCCGTAACGAAAATAACCTAACACCCCTCACTCCGACCGGCACAGCGGTGATATTTTATTTTCAACTCTATCACAACCATGTAGAGTGTAAAATTCCATAAGTAAATTTAATATCGCAGTCTTGTAAGAATACAATATGTAAGAGGATATGAGCTGAATGTTAAACGATAAAAGGTCGAAATTGCCGTGTATTTAAAAATTGTTCCAGTCAGTGAAACGTATCGAAATGTCAAACGCGCGCAGTTGATGAGAATGTCCCCGTGGCGGGATGCCCGCGAAGTCTCAAGGCCCGCGATAGAAATAAATAAATAATTATAATTACATAAGTTGATAAAAATGCTATGCAATAGCTTTACCGCGGCAGTCTCCGAGTGCCACACGTTTTTTTATTAACTTAACGAGGTTCCATCCCATTCTCATTTCGCGTGGATTATACCAATACCATATCACACCTACAAATACGTTTTTGATTTATTCTCAGGATCGGTGTATGAATGGTAATGAGTGTATGAATGAAGGTGACTTAGCATCAGGTTACTCACTTGATCTGTGCCGCATTTAAAAAAAAAATGTATGTCTTTAAGTTGTGGTTAAGTTTGCCATTCACGATAATATATCGATTCCTGATGGTCAGTGAAATGTCTACTATTCTCCGGGATTTTGAACCTTCCATTTAGTGCTATAGGAATTGATAACATTTCAAAATCTAAACGAGGTTAAAACAAAAATACCGTTCCTTAGTTATTCAATTCTGAATACGATTACATTTAAATTTTTTTCTCATACTTAATTTCGGAGAAAAAAAAAAGATGCGTGTACTTATGTACGCGCGTGAGAAGTTATACTTATTTGACATCATTAAATTATTATTAATTTTTTTTTAATGGGGTCCCCGCATACGCGATCATTCTGCCAATGTCGAAGTATGACTAAAAGTCCTCACACTAGAGTCGTTTCAAACGGAAAAAGAGTTATCAACATTATCGTCAAGAACAAATCTGAAGACAACACAACAATTAAATTAAATTATTTAATAACTAGTAGTGCTCGCGGCTCCGCCCGCGTGAAATTTTTTTCCGGGACAAAAATATTTTCCCGGGATAAAAAGTAGCCTATAGCACTCAGGAGTTATGTAGCTTCCTATTAGTGAAAGAATTTTCAAAATCGGTTCTGTAGTGTCTGAGATTAGCGCGTTCAAACAAACAAACTCTTCAGCTTTATAATATTAGTATAGATTTATTTTTTTATGTGAGCAGGTCGTAGTTCAGGCGGCGCGGCGGCGGGCGCCATGCGTGCGCTGCGGCTCGGCGCCGACACCGCCGCGCACCACCAGCGCTGGGACCTGCCGCGGCTGCGGCGGCTGCTGCACCACAACAACGGTAACCATGGCTAAGCTTAGCGCACGAGTGAGTGCGCCCACGCTAGCTGCATTACAATCTATATATATAAAACCGAAATGTCACAACTCACTCATTCACTCACTCTCTCACTCACTCACTTACCCACTCACTCACTCACCCACCCACTCACTCACTCACTCACTCATCACGAGACCTCAGAAAGTACAAGTGCTAGTAGCTAAGCTTAGCGCACTCACTTGTGTGCTTACACTATCTACATCACAATCTATAAATATATAAAAGCGAAATGTCACAACTCACTCACTCACTCAATCCTCCAACTCCAACTCCAGTAGTTTCGGAGCCTATTCAATGTAAACAAACAATCAAATCTTTCCTCTTTATAATACACTCATTTGCAAAAAAAACGGGCGGTTTGGATTTTAATTCTTTTTTTTTTAAATACGGTACCAAAATGATTTCAATCATTTGTACATGTTACTGGCCGGTTTTAAAAATGCCGTGGTGTTTAAAACAGTACGTTCTAAATTAAAATTTTCGTTTGATGCTCGTTTTTACAGAAAACTACTTTTTATCCTACATTTTTGGTGCGAAGTTCCAAAAGATAACATCGGTTTTCATAACGTTTAGTCAATTTTTATGAATTTATTTCATATTCTTAATTGTCAAAGCTTCATTTATTGCTGTTTAGCTGTCTCAATAATGTTAGAGAAAGTGGTAAAAGCTACCAAAATTATTGCGCTGCTCGAAGAGGGCTGCAGCCAATGCTTCGTGGCTCAGAGGCTAAGTGTGAGTCGCTCGACGGTTCAAAGGACCTGGCAGCGGTATCAAGACACCGGTTCCGTCGAGAGAAGGCCTGGTTCTGGAAGAAAACCATGTACCCAACCACGGGATGATCGTTTTCTTGTGAGTCGCGCATTGAGAAATCGCAAGTCTTCGTATGTGGACCTTAAGAACAACCTGGAAGAAGTAAGAAATGAGCATATTAGTCTATGGACGGTCAGGAGGAGGCTGCTCGCGGCCAATATACGCAGTCATCGCCCGGCCCGCGGCCCTAAGTTACTCCGTGAGCACAGAGTTGCCAGGCTTAGGTTTGCTCGAAATTGTGAGTCATGGACTCAAGAAGACTGGAATAGGGTATTGTTCTCCGATGAAGCCAGGATATCTCTGTTCGGTGAAGATCGACGTCGACGAGTGCTACGAAGACGAGGAGAACGCTTTGCAGAAGCTTGTTTTGAAGAAATCACACCTTATGGTGGGGGCTCTGTTATGTTTTGGGCAGGAATAAATTCAATGGATCGTACAGAGTTAGTCTTCATTGAAAACGGCTCACTGACTGGACATCGATACATAACGGAAGTTCTTATTCCTCATGCACAACCCGCATTGGCCGCTTTAGGCGAAGACTCAATTTTTATGGACGATAACGCTCGCGCCCACCGGTCTGGCGATGTGGAAGCGTATGTGCAAGAGGTCGGCATTCGTCGTTTGGATTGGCCAGCTCGAAGTCCCGACCTCAATCCTATAGAGCATGTCTGGGACGTTCTGAAACGACGCGTGAGATCAGTACAACCGGCTCCGCAAACCATCAGAGAGCTGAAGAATGTGATTACCGCGGAGTGGGAACGTATTCTGCAAGCAAGTATCCGGGATATCCTCGCTAGCATACCCAGACGAATTCAAGCTGTGATTTCAGCTAGAGGGGGTCACACTCGATACTAAACATTTATCTGCTTTTACTTCATTAAAGAAAAAACAAACAAAAATCTTTGTTAACTTTTACTTCACGAGCATATGCACTACTAGCGAGCATACACTACTAGTGAACTTTAGCATTAAAACCCATAAATTTTATCAAAATTTTATGATAATACTGACGAAAACGATTATTTGCTTATTAATTTACAAAATTGTGAAAGTAAAACTACCTATAATTATCAAACAAACCAATAGTAACATTTGAAATGGTTCATTGCTTAGGTGCCCGTTTTTTTTGCAAATGAGTTTATTAGTATAGATACATATAAAAGCGAAAAGTCACTTCTGTCACTCGTCACGAAATCTCAAAAGTACTAGTACTAGGAGTATCAAATTTTGCATAGAGATTTCTTTTAGAATGAAGGAACTAACCAAGACGGGATTTTGCGAAATTCAACACCTAAGGGAGTAAAAAGGGGTGGCAAAGATTGCATAGAAAAAAAATTGAAATTGCCCGCCCGTTTGTTTCATTGCGAGGTAGACACGGACAGCACACATTTAACAAAAAAAAACACACGTAAAGCGCTGAATATAAGGTCGCTTTTTACACAATAACAGCAAAAATCACAATTTCCGTGGAGCACCGCTTAATGTCATTATCGTAGAATGTAATGACAGCGATCGCAAGTCACATAGGTTTTAATAAAAGTTTATGACCAGTTGCGCGTTTATGACCAACGAAGGGTTCGCCTGGTCATCCCATTTCCTTGTTAAATGCTTTAAGAAACATACCGGGTGGAAGGGAAACGCTCTCGGAAACGAATACAGGTGATAGTATTTGAGATTCCTGCCGTGATGGCACTAAAAAAATCGCGATCGCATTGTTACAATTTTAGTAGGATTTTCTCAAATTTCTGTACAGCTTCACGTATGGATAGATAAATCAAACTATTATTCTGAAAAACATAGTAAAAAAGGTCAATATTTCACAAAAATCGTAATGAAACACGTACATCAGCTGACGGGTTAACGACCGCGTGGCCGCCGCGCCGCCTTGTCGGCGTTTGCTTTGTAGTTTGTACCCTACCCAGTTTTTTGTACGCTTTACATTGCGCGCGCATGAATTACGGAAATACTAAAATCGTAAATATTATCGCTTAACTTTGCAAATGAATATAGTTTTTCGTTAATGTTATGGTTCTTCTCTCTTACCGTTCCGGTATAGAGAGCGTTTCCCTTCCACCCGGTATAGATAACTCCAGCTCACCCAAATCATTATTACATTTTCTCTTCCAGCCGCGTCGATAATCCACAACCAGCTGTGCCGCTTGGCGCTCGAGGGCGACATCACCGAGCAGATCGTCACCAAGATATGTCTGTGCAGGGAGTACGACAAGCCTATGGAGATGCAGTAAGTACATTCATTATAAGGTATTTACTGGACTGCCTCGGTGGCGTAGTTGTATTACAGTACGACTGCAAAGCTGAGGTCTCGGGTTCGATCCCCGGGTCGGGCAAAGGAATATTGAGTTTTTCTATTCAGTATCAGTCCGGAGTCTGGAATTTGTGCCCGATATGGCGATAGGCTCGCCCCCTATCACATCATGGGACGGAATGTCGGCGAAAAGTGGGTGCACTTGCGCCTCTGCCTACCCCTTCGGGGATAACAGGCGTGAGTGTATATGTATATATGTATTTACTGGTGGTAGGTCTCTATGTAAGAGTCCGTGTGAGTGGGTACCAACGCAATGTCTATTTCTACCGCCAGCAGTGTGCATGCACTGTTGTCCGGTTTGAAGGACATTGTAGTCAGTGTAACTACTGGACATAATGAGACTTAACACATGTCTCAGGATGACGAGCGCAGTGGAATGCCACACAGTACTTTGTAACTCAAGGTGTTGGATGGTGTTGCTGCTGTTTATGGGTGGCATGCTCGTCGCATCATTCAATAAAAAAACAGGGTATTTGTCCCGTTTTGGCTAACGGCGATAGGCTCTCCCCTTATTACATGGGACGTAACATAGCTAGTGAAACGTGGATGTGATACAACTCTGCGTATCTTTGAAAAGGATAAAATGCGTGATGTTACGTATGTATGGATAATGCATTCCTTAATTTTTTCAGGTACGCAGTCGAGAGGTTTTGTAAAATCTTGGAAAATTTCAAAGCTGCGTCGACCATCACCTTCAAGGTATGTAATATTATTATTTTATTTTATTTACTAGCTTTTGCCCGCGGCTCCGCCCGCATTAAAAAGTTTTTCCGGGATAAAAGTCCCGGTTTATATTTTCCCGGGATAAAAAGTAGCCTATGTGTTAATCCAGGACATGATCTACCCGTGTGCCAAATTTCATCGAAATCCGTTCAGTAGTTTTTGCGTGAAAGAGGTACAAACATCCTTACATCCATGCGTTCTTACAAACTTTTGCCTTTATAATATTAGTAGGATTAATATTCGGGGAACATACAGAACAATATTTCCTTAATTAATTTAATTAACAGATTAACACTAAAATATATTATAATCCAGCAAAGTTCCCACAGTAAAGGAGCACGTCTTGAGCCAAAAGAGTGAACAAACGTGGTTATTAAAACATAAATAAAAAAAAAAGAGAAAAAAGAACGAGATGAATCTATAATATTACATCGTTAAGAAACGTCATGCCAGAGAGTGTTCAGCTTAAGAGCCAGATTTCAATAATGCCATAATTGATTACCTTACTTATTATATAAAAAATTACACCTCCTTTTTTGGATGTCGGTTAAAAAACATACTTATAAGGACGTGTCAACTTTATTACAATGTGACTCGTAAAGCGTTCCCCCATATATGAATCAATGCAGAGTACAACTTGGTTGATTTATTTTCGTGCTCTGACAGAGTTCACAGAGGCCGCTTGTATTTTAGTTATACTTAATATTATGTAATATAATGTTGGTTTTTGTATTTAATATAATGTTGAATATGTCCTACACTACTGTATTGGGTTTAGCCTCTAGTTGTAGTATGTGAAATCATATTATAAAAATATTTTTAACAAAAAATTAAGTGCCTTAAATAGGACTAAAAAAAATAAAAATCAAAAAAATATTTAACGTTACCTATATTCCGTGACCAATTTCAATTGCTACATAAATACATGAAAATATACGATAGCATTACTTATACAGGGTCATTTTGACATTGCCTTAATAAATGAAACCACATACTTATCTCCTTGAAAATAACGTTTTCTATTAAATTATTTTAACAATAGATGTAAAATAGAAATGTGTAAGTTTCGAACAAAATAAATATCAATAAAAAGTAACTTTAAGTTTACACGCCCTAATGCCACTATAACTGCTCTAGAAGAATTCGTCACAGCAGCAACATAACACTTTCAGTCAGAAATACACTTACGCACACACCATATTCGCACTGAACTACAAAATGATAAAAAAATTGGAATACTACAACCGAGATTTTTGGCGAAAGTATTCGTTGTTCATTGATCATTTTTGTCACAATGTTAGCAGAGGTATAGACGAATATGTGGTTTCATTTAGTAACATAATGTAAAAATGGCCCTGTATACTGCTAACCAATTTTGGAGTCAGTGCCTAATTAAAATTAAGCATAGTTTCCGCATATATTAATGTATCTATCTAGCTTAGCTAGTAATTTTTTGATCACTATCAGTTGGAGTCTGGAATTTGTGCCCGACAAGGCGATAGGCTCGCCCCCTATCACATCATGGGACGGAATAATGGCGAAAAGTGGGTGCACTAGTTGCGCCTCTGCCTATCTCTTCGGGGATAAAATGCGAGAGTATGCGTAAAAATGAGTGTCACCTTTAGGACGAAAACGACACAATTCAAAAAATAGAAAATTGAGTTGTCATTTTTAAACAACTAAAAACTAGTCCCATATTTATAAAAATATAATAAAAAAGAGAACAGTTTTGTCCTTTTCCTGCTTGAATATGGCTGTGTTTGGACTATTGTTATATCGAGTACTTGGTTTTAAGTAATTTTATGCCTATAACTCAATTTTCTACTTGTTTGAATTGTGTCGTTTTCATCCTAAAGGTGCGATGTGTGTGTGCAGGTGGACATGCTGCCGGTGGAGGCGGAGTCGCAGTGGGTGGCGGCGGCGCGCGCGCGGCTGCAGCGGTACCTCGCGCCGCACCAGCGCGCGCACACCGCGCACCGCCTGCGCGACATGGCGCAGCGCACCACGCCGCACGACCGTACGCACCAGCACTACCATTCTACCAAACTACCATTCTACTAAACTACCATTCTACCAAACTACTATTCTACTAAACATCTGTTCTACCAAACTACTAAACTACTGTTCTACCAAACTACTAAACTACTGTTCGACCAAACTACCATACTACTATAATATGGCTGATCGTACAAATTGCTTTTATGTTGATATATTTTATTGTTTATGCACTATCGATAATTATGATGATATAGGAAATCATTCTAAAATATACCGATTCCAAACGTATTTGTTTAGAATTTGGATCTACAGTAAACCGTAAGGATGTAAGAATCAAATTTATGGATGTGGTACTGAGTCTTTTGTGATTATGAGGAACCACGACTGACTTTAAAACCTACGAAATAACAATTGTATGGTCTAGACTGACTATCATATTGATGGCCTGTTTACGACTTTTGAGTAAATGGTATACGTCACATAAACGTATAAGCCGACCAAACACAAAACTCACATTTTTGTCTATGATCCAAAATAAAATGAGTACGATATATTTTAGCTATTTAATACGATAACTATCAAATAAAATTAACTTGATCATTGTGAAAGAAGCCTTATGATGATGACAAATGGTCCTCCGAGCCGGACAATTGGTCCTTCAAGTCGGATAATGATTTTCCAGTGAGCGCGTGGTCCGGCTACAAGCACCGCTGCGACTGCCTCACGCCGCGCACGCTCTGCGCGCAGCAACGGAAACAACTGCTCAGGTGAACAACATACCAGCTTATGATTATTGTAGCTTTTGCTTGCGTATCTGGTTGCTTGGAAATTTTTTTGACAAAATAAGACCGTTTTCTGTTTTTTTTTAGCGGCACACACACACACACACACGCCTGTTATCCCCGAAGGGGTAGGCAGAGGCGCAACTAGTGCACCCACTTTTCGCCGTTATTCCGTCCCATGATGTGATAGGGGGCGAGCCTATCGCCATATCGGGATTTTTAGTGGCACGGGAAATTAATCACTCTGCGCCTGATGGTATTGCTCGTAATGTCTCATTATGTCCAGTAGTTATACTGGCTACAATGTCCTTCACACCGAAATACGACAGTGCATGCACACTGCTGTTTGGCGGTAGAAATATACATTGCGGTGGTACCCACCCAGACGGACTCTTACATATAAGAGACCTATCAGTCTAGTACAGACATTTTACATTAATAACTTGTTAATAGGCATAAGTTAAATTTAACCGTATCACTTGTTCCAGTCTGGCGAACAGGATCTCGTTTTTCGGCATGATGCAGGCGGTGAACGAGTTGAGCGCGAACGGGCCGACCGACGACGCGTTGGTAGACGGCGAAAAGGCATGTATACCAACTCTGTATTATATACTATTTCAGTGCGCACGCGCATCCTCTAGTCGATTTTAAATGTCTGATTTGGAAAGACTGGTTATAAGGTATCACTAGTTATGTATTATCTACTAGAAACTCTGGGAATCTATAACCCAAACCAAAATCTAGCTACGTAATGATCTAGAGATTAGATTAACCGCTCAACAGAGCATCAGGCTGCTCTAACCAAATGATGGACTATTTTATATTGTAATATAAACCTGGGGGCTTAGAATGTGAAAAGAAAACACGATGTGTCTCCGCTTCGTTTTATTGTGATTGGTTGAGAGACTGATGGGTTCTGAAATATTTATAAAAAATATGTTATTAAAATATACAGAAAAATTTAAATTGGCTTCAATATATTAGTAAACTCAAGAATCTTAGCTAGTTATTTCAATATATTACTAAAGATCGTAAATTATAAATATCAATAATTAATGTTTCACTATAAATTCCACTATGATTAGAAAAAAGAATTAATTTTGCGCATGGCGACGCGTCGCCATACCGTACACACTACTGCATATAGACTGTATATATATATACCATCATATAGCGTGGCGACGCGCCGCCACGGCATGCGTCGCCACGCCAGAAATCGGTTTTACGTGCGGCTATAGATGTGTCACATCAAAAATCTTGAACGGTCGAAAATTGATTTTCTCTTTACAGCCAACAATCGACCTAGAGCCGCAAACTGCAGACGGAGAGTTGCAACAAGGGAACGGCACGGGCGCAAAGTAAAACAGTCTTATTCATTTACAAATTAATTTATACTTATAATTTCGTATTCTAACATCGGTAGAACGAACTTTAAGTCAGTTATGTTATCATGTCCTCGCTAGAAACTTCAATCTATATACTTAAGTGATTATCTGATGCTCAGTTCATTCAGTTACCCAGTATATTTGTTTGGACATATTTTATTGTCTATAGTAATATAAAGCGGAAACATTTGACTGTTTTTTTTGCATTGAATAGACTCTGAAACTACTGGACCGATTTGAAAAATTCTTTCACCAATATAAAGCTGCATTATCAGAAAGTAATACAGGGTAATTTTTATCCCGGGAAAGTATGAAGTGGGACTTTTATCCCGGAAAAACTCATTCACGCCGGCCGAAGTCTATTTGCGATAAATTGATTAATTTATTCACTTTCATAAATATGCAAGCGCTAGCTCAATTGAGTCAATCGTAGATCCAAAAACATCGATTATAATTCAAGCGTAATATATTGTTTTGCTATTTTCATTACCGGCTTCTCCGAAGATATCAAGTTTAATTATGTATGTACAGGCCACCGGATAGCGTCGAAGGTCAGCCAGCGAACGACAAAGACTCTAACCATGAGAACAGTGACTCGAATCCCACCAACGATCTCGATGACAGTGAGTACAATTGATATTAATAGTTCAGGCCCGCTTGTACCATTTGGACCATGACAACTCCTATCATAAAAGCTAAAAATGTCGTTCCTACCTTCGCAATCAGGTTTTAGCATAAAAAAAAAATGTCAGATGTCAAACTCACGGTACCAGACATTCAGTCAGAAATTATTAACCTATGTTAATCATTTCTGACGCATATCGATACGGGGATTAATCGATACTGTAATAAGGAAACGGAGACTTGTCTTAAATAACCTATATCGCCTATAGATCGGATTAATCGACATTCATATTAAATATCTATGTTGTAATCTTTAGAAAAGCGATTCAATTATGCCAATGATCCCGATGACAGTGAATATCGATTTGAAACAACGTCTACCTTCGAGTATTAATCGATTTTATTTATATCGATGTTTGTCATAACTTCAAGATTAGTAATTTGCATCTGACCATTTTTATGGCTGTCCAACTAGATTTTATGTACGAATCACCCCAGGAAGGTGTTTCGTTTGTTTATAGGTAAAAATGTTCAGCATTTTTTTTTTATTTAAATAAAATTTTAACCGCAATGTTACCGAACTCTTCGACATTCATGCCCCTGTGAGGAAAATTAAAATAAAACGCCCCCCTGCACCGTGGATGACTCGAGGGGTCCGGATGGCGATGAAACGTAGGAACCGAGCTTTTCGTCAGTACAGGAAGGACCGGTCAGAAGAGAACTGGGGCCTTTTCAAAACTGCAAGGAATCGGTGTAACCAGATGGTTCGTAACGCTAAACGCCGTCATATTCTCAACAACATATCTTTATCTTCTCCAGCCAGTATCTGGAGGTTCCTCGGGACTCTAGGTATTGGCAAAGATAAAAAATTAGATTCCTTTGGGGCGACGACTGATTTGGATGACATTAATCTTCATTTCTCCTCTACTACCACGATTGATTACCAAATCAGGCGTCGTACCATGGACCACTTAGCCGGACTATCCGGCCCTGATATCACCCCTTTCCAGTTTTCTCCAGTTTCGTTGGGCGAGATCAAAAAGGTTATCCTGTCCATTAAATCCAATGCGACTGGCTGCGACAACATCAGTCGTCGTATGATAATCCTTATCCTGGACCATCTTCTTCCCGTCATTTTGCACATTATTAATGGCTCCCTTAGCTCTGGCGTATTTCCGTCTCTGTGGCGGAAAGCCATTGTGATTCCTCTCCCCAAAATTCCTAACCCGTCACACGCGAAACATTTCCGTCCTATATCTATTCTTCCCTTCCTCTCCAAAGTGCTTGAGGCCTGTGCCCACAAGCAGCTGTCCAGGTTTGTTCACCTAAACAACCTTCTGTGCCCACTGCAATCGGGTTTCAGGTCTGGTCACAGCACTACTACTGCGCTACTCAAAGTGACTGACGATATTGGGGCGGGCATGGAAGACACCAAGGTCACGGTTTTGGCTTTGGTCGATTTCTCGAACGCCTTTAATACCGTCAGTCACGACATTCTCCTGGCCATCCTCTCCCACCTTTCGATCTCTCCTGCGGCACTGGATTGGTTCTCATCTTATCTTCAGGGACGCCAGCAGTTGGTGCGACTCGGCGACTCCTCGTCTAGTTGGTGCCATATCAACTCTGGAGTCCCTCAAGGCGGCATACTCTCTCCATTATTGTTTTCCATCTTTATTAACCTCTTAACTCACGAACTTCATTGTGCGTACCATCTGTATGCCGATGACTTGCAGATTTATTCTCAGGATGGAGCCGATTGTGTGTCCGCGGCCGTCGATAGGGTAAACAGGGACCTTGCCCAAATTAAAACCTGGTCCGACAATTTTGGCTTGTCCGTAAACCCAACGAAATGTCAGGCCATCATTGTAGGTAGTCCAAGGATAATTGGCAGGTTGGATAACACATTTATTCCACCTATTATATTTAACGGCAATGTCATTCCTTGGAGCTCAAACGTTAGAGATCTCGGTCTAAACATCGACTCTACCCTGAGCTGGAGGCCCCAGGTAACCTCTGTATGTCAGAGAGTCACCGGTACTCTTCGCGCTCTATACCGCCTAAAGAATTTCCTCCCGCCTAAGACCAAGACTATGCTGGTACAAGCCTTAATCCTTCCTGTAATCGACTATGGTGATGTGTGCTATTTTGATCTGAATGCAGACCAACTCAATAAACTAGACCGTCTTCTTAATAACTGCATTCGATTCGTGTATAATCTTCGTAAATATGACCACATTTCTACTTATCGACAACAATTAAAATGGCTACCTATACGACAGCGCCGATCTTTGCGTGCACTTACCACTCTATTCTCTTTGCTTACCTCCCCTACTCCACCTACCTACTTATCTTCAAAATCCCATACCTTTGCAATAGCCATGATAGAAACCTTCGCTCATCTAGCAATCTTCTCCTTAAGTGTCCTCCTCACAGCTCTGACTTTATTCACTCTTCTTTCACTATTCAATCTATACTTCTATGGAATTCACTCCCCCTCGAAATCAGAGCGTCTACGACTCGGTTTACCTTCAAAACTAGGGTACGACAACTATTGCTGAATGGATTGGAAGAGTCACCTCCTTAACTCATTATATATTTTTATATATCGTATGTGTTCTATATATTTATTATTTTTATTTATTAATTTTTAGTAATGTCTTCATTTATTTATATATTTATAATGAATTAATATGTATATCTATCGTATAATATTTATGTCTATTATTAAATATATTTACCCCTTCCGATAACTTTGATGCACCTACCTTATTTATCTCTGCACCACCCTAAGGTTGACTGGTAGAGAATGCCTACGGCATTAAGTCCGCCTATGTACATTAATTGTATATAAAGTGCATAAATAAATAAATAAAATCCTTTTCCAGGCTCATTCCTCACCGTGACCGACTCGGACGCGAACTCCGGCACAGCATCCCTCGGCCTCTCCACATCATCATCCCTCGACTCTGCCTCCGAGTTACTCCTGGCCGCAGCGGCTGCGGTGGAGTCCGGCGGGTCCGAAGGCGAGGCGGCTCCCGGTGAACTGTGCCGGACTGTCCGGCATCTGATGCGGTCCATAGCCTCGATAGAGAGGCTGATGGATAGGGTGTTGAAGCATTGTGACGAGTGGCCGGCGCCGCCGAGCCGGAATGATCATGAGGCTAGGTGAGTATACTGGAAGTGGATGTCTGGATGTTTGTTACTCTTTCACGCAAAAACTACTGAACGGATTTAGATGAAATTTGTCACACGGGTAGATCATGCCCTGGATTAACGCATAGGCTACATTTTATCCCGGGAAAATAAAAAGCGGAAAAACTTTTTAACGCGGGCGGAGCCGTGGGCAAAATCTAGTATGGGAATATACAAACTGTAGGACTCTCGTATTTTTTTTTATTGCATTGAATGATGAGTCGAGCATGGTTCGCCTGATAAGCGATACGACCACCCATAAACAGTAGCAACACCATCCAGCACCTTGAGTTACAAAGTGATGTGTGGTATTCCACTGCGCTCGTCATCCTGAGACATAAGATGTTAAGTCTCATTTTGTCCAGTAGTTACGCTGGCTACAATATCCTTCAAACCCAAACACAACAGTGCATGCACACTGCTGCTTGGCGGTAGGTTTCTCGCATGCGAGGGGCCGTCTGGGTAGGTACCACTGCAGTGTCTATTTCTAATCGCAAGCAGTGCCTAGTTGTAAAAACTACTCGGATAAATATGCGGGCCGTTTTTATTACCGTACAACGATTTGATTATTACAGGATATAAAACAATCGAGTGGAGCAGTAGACAATAAGGCATACATCATATTATATTACGTTTCATCTTCTTTCAGCATTATTAAATACCTTAAGTATATTATTCTATCAATTGGAATTCAGGGTTTGCAGCTGAAATAGACAATGCGGTGGTATTAACCCAGCTGAGCGATCGCATATAAAAAGCCTACCACTTTAAATGATAGGAATAAGTCATATTAGATTAAATTGTACAAATGGTTTCTTCAGTGAACAACATCCAATATTCACAAAACTTCATTTCTCAATTCGAATCACCGAGCAACTACAGCATACAAAATTTCCTTAGAGTCTGATACATTTTTTTCTCGTGTTATAGGAAACGTGTCGACATGGGCCTCTCTGAGGTGGACAGGAAACTGATGGCGATGTATCGAAGGTTACCGGAAGTGCATCGGAGGCAGCTACAGGTCTACAGGAAGCAGAAGAAACTGTCCACGGTGAGGATGTGTTCCGTTATTAAGATGATGTGTCAATTTATTTGATTTATGGCATCACTGCAATGTTGAGGTCTTTGGTTTTTTGGGTCGGGCAAAATAATATTGGATTTTTAAATTCAGTATCAGCTCGGAGTCTGAAATTTGTGCCCGATATGGCGATAGGCTCACCCCTATCACATTATGGGACGGAATACGCACGGCGAAAAGTGGGTGCGCCTCTGCCTACCTCTTCGGGGATAAAAGGCGTGGTGTGTGCGTGTGTGCACTTATTCTAGTCGAATGT
Source organism: Lapara coniferarum (assembly GCA_949316025.1). Lineage (NCBI taxonomy): Eukaryota > Metazoa > Arthropoda > Insecta > Lepidoptera > Sphingidae > Lapara > Lapara coniferarum. The sequence goes on from OX438929.1 coordinate 24,700,750, forward strand.
GGGGTCAGTGCAACATATTTTTTTTATGTATATTCAAAGAATTTGCCTGTCCGTTTGAGTGACATTATCTTTTTACAAAAGTCCACTTAGTGATTAACTTGTGAATCAAAATTGTAATGCCTCGTTGGCGTAGTCGTTTTGCGTGCGCGGTACGACATCGCCCTGGGGTCCTGGGTTCGAATTCCGGGTTGGGCAAAGTGATATTAGGTTTTTTGCTCAGTATCAGTTCAGTGTCTGGAACGGAGTCGGAGTCAGTCTTGTGTCCGATATATTCGCCCCCTATTATGACACTGAACACACAAGTGAAAAGTGGGTGCCATAGTTGCACTTCTGCTTACTTCTTTGGTAACGTAGCCGAGATTTTTGTTTTTAAAAAGCTTGTGTGTTTTATACCAAAAGACTGAAGTAAAACTTCTTTAGCTCCATCTACTAGTAATTATGTACATATTATGTTCATATGTATACGTATATACATGTATACAACATATGCAATCGGTCCTGTATTATATGCTACTCACTGCTGAGCATGGGCTTCTTCTACTACTGAGAGGGTTAAGGCCTTAGTCCACCACGCTGGCCTAGTGTGGGTTGGTAAACTTCACATATCTTCGAAATTCTTGCAAAGAACTTCTCAGGTATGCAGGTTTCCTCACGACGTTTTCCATCACCGTTAAAGCGAACGATAATTGATAAACAATACACACGTAACTTTAAAAAGTCAGAGGTGATGATAGTCTAGTTCGGAATGGAAAGAATTTTTACTTGATAAAATGTGAACTATCTGTGAACTTTTACTTCTCTGCTGTACCCTTTCACGCTTCACGCTATTTATCTTCACTGCACCCTTCTTCTACATGTACTATGCGTACCATGGTGGTGAGGATATTCGTGTGGTGTGCAGGTGTGCATGCAGCTGGTGGGGGGCCGCGCGCCCGCGCCCCCGCCGCCCGGGTCGCCCCCTCCCGCGCCCCACCACCAGCCCTGTCGCGCGCTCTGTCCAGAGTACCACCTGCAGAGGTTCAAGGAGGTATGCACCAACACTAGTCTTATTGTCTCCCAAGTTACCTGAGCTAACGACCCATCTGATGGTAACTGGTCTCCGTCCATGAACGAGAATATCAAGGCACAGCTGAACCGTGTATCGCAACAGAAATATAATAAATAATCCTCCTAGCCAGTTTCGGCCACGGCGGCCAATCTCAACGGAGATCAGCCAGGTACGCAGGAGATATTATAGTGCACAAGTGTGTGCGCAATACACAGGTGCACTCGCTATTCCTTCACTCTCATAGTCCGGTGAGACGGCAATCCGACATGACCGGAGAGAGATCAGGCGCAGGACCAACGGCTTTACGTGCTTTAAATAAAATAGAATAAGGAGACCGAGAAATAGAATAAGGAGACCGAAGGCAGATACTTCAGTCAGCCTATCGCCTACTGCTAAAGGTCTTCCCAAATGAACGCTAACCATAGCGGTCTTGAGCGGCACACATCTATATTTTCATTTGTTTACAGGTACGACGCAAGGTGATGCACATGCGCGATCAGCAGTTATACTACCATAGATTAAGGATGTGGCTCGAAGACCAACTGCGACAGGAGAGAGAGAGGTATGCAATGCAATCAGCACTGTATTATATACTGCTCACTGCTGAGCACGGGTTTCCTCTGCTACTGGGAGGGTTTAGGCCTTAGTCCACCACGCTGGCCTAGTGCGGGTTGACAGACTTTACATACCCTCGAGATTCTTATGGGGAATCTTCGGGTATCTAGGTTTCGTCACGATGTTTACCTTCACCGTTAAAACGAACGATAATTGATAAATAATATACACGTAACTTCGAAAAATCAGAGGTGTGTGCCTTGGGTTTTGAACCACCGGACATTGTCTCAGCAGACCGTTCCATTCCCAACTAGGCTAACGTCCACTAGGAGGGAGGGAGAGAAAGGTATGGGTTCATATTTTGTACGAACATGGAGTGACTCCATTGCACCTGATGATGCATGGCATCCAGATAGACGCTTATCTTATAGAGTATTGATTCACTCGCTAGTCGACACAATGGGATATTGGAATAAATTCCATCCTATTCCTAGGTTGGTCTAAACTTTTCAAGCATTTTGCATCGATTTTGGTAGGACTGCTTTTCAGTGGAGTTCAGAATGTAAATGAATTCTGAAGTTTCTTAATATACAAAACTTAAATGATATAAAATTATTTTTTTTTCTTTTCAGTTTGCCAGAAAGCAATGTAACGTTAATAGAAGACTTGCCACGGCGCAAACGGCGTACTGCCAGCCCAAAGGTCCCAAGACTAGCCACCGCGCCCAAACGGAAACTAAAACCAGTGTCGCCTTCTATAAGCAAACCTCACAAAATACTACAGATGCTCAAACACAAGGCGCCTGCGCAAACCACCGAGTTACTCACAGAGGATATCAAGATTGATGACGACAGACTTAAAGAAGCAGATCCGCCGGAAGCGTTCCCGTTAGAAAGAGAAGACAATGTTAGTGAGACGGAGACTATAGTGGGGGAAAAGGATGGAGATCTATGTAAAGAGATGAAAGAGTGTCTAGCCAAGTTTGCCAACTTTGCCCTGAACAGTCCGGATGGGCAGGAGTTTCCGGAGAAATACCCGGAGTCTGTCAGCCCGCCGTTGCAAGAGATGTCTCCTACCACTTCCGAGCCGATGCCAGTTTATACCACAAAACCGAGTCAAAGGTTACTAGCTGTTAACAAGTTTCTAAAAAGGAATGATAAAGAAGAGAATGCAGTGGAGTTTCAACAGGTTGTGCCGGAGTTAAATGTCCCTCTCAACGCGAGAAGAACTCCTCTTTTGGTTAAAGAGGAGAGTGAGAAAGATCTAGAAAATGAGGAAGCAAAAGATCCCAATATTTACAAGTATGTAACATTTGGTCTAGAAATCAAAAAGGCAATGGAAGAGTGTCAGAATATAATCAATTCCTACAACAGTATTAAAGATAAAGAAGGGAAGGAGAAAGAGAGTGATTCCCAAGATGGTCCTTTATCTCTAGAACAGATCTGCGAAGTTATGATGAGTCTAGATAAAAATTCAGCTGAGTTCTTGGACAAAATTGACGATGAGTCAGATATAACAGCAGCGAATACGAAACTGGCAGAGCTAGTAGAAAATATGCCACAAATTCTGGCTAACATGCCCGAAATAGCCTCTAAATTGTCCGAATTCGCGAACGCGTCTTTCGAACTTCCAGAATTTGCGTCGATAATGAGCAGTCTGCCTGATGTTAACAACGAAGCACAACTTACGCCTGAAACCTTGAAACAGATTAGAGAATTGAAACTGAATAAGACTAGGGACAATATTAAAGTGACTAAGAATACTGCTAAGCGTAAAACTAACCGTAAAATTAAGAATAACGAAGATCTAAGCATGACCTTAGAATTTGACGGAAAAGATCTAAACGATCTACTTAAAGAGGACAACATTCAAGCTCTAATGAAAGGCAAGACTAACAATAGGGACGATTTCAAGGATCTTCTGTTTTCTATATCAGCACAAGTTGTGATAAATAAAGTGTTTGAATATGTTAAACAGAATAAGAGTCCTGAATTGGCTAAGTGTTTGGAGGAAGGGAGAGATCTCTTCTCGTTACCGAAGAAGTATATCAACTCTGAAATGTATTCCGAAGCTTCAACGCTCTTCGACAATTCAGTGAAAGACGCATTCAGTATGGAGGAATTAAGAGATTTAGTCAAATCGAGGTTTAACGCCTGGAAACAATATGTCGCTACCAAATTCAAAAGCATACCTATTGAATTGCTAGAGAATGAAATAGAGACTATGCTGGATAAATTCTATAGTTACATACAAGATTTGGCAGCGAAACAGTGTATTAACGATAGCGATGTGATTATAGAAAAGATAGATGAAATGAGGAAGAATACTGACCTAAGCAAAGATTCTGATAGTGACTGCCCAGCGTCCAAGGAGTCTTTGAAACAAATAACTAAACTACTCAGCACTTCCGCTGGTAATACCTTCGATTTGCTAATAATGAAATTGTCTAAAATGTCTCAAGATAAAAAAACTGCTGTCAAAAGTCTCAAATTTAAATATATGGACGTTATAAAACGATGTTCGGAGTCTCAACAGTTGGCCGCTTGGATACTAATAGACCCCGATATAGCGTCAAAAGTTATACAGGAATTAACCGGATTACCGATAAAAAAGACGGATAACGTGCCCGACTTCACATCCCTACAAAACGACAAGAAAAAGGATTACTTCATAGATAGATTGAGAGAGATGAACCGATCTTACATGGAGACTTTACCGAAGAAAGCTCTGACGGGCGACGAATGGTTAGTGATGCTTTACAAACAGGAACAGCTTGAAGTGAAGCTCAAAGAAGCTTTCGCGAAAATATCGGCTCCGGCAAAAAGCACTCAAACTAATGCAAGCGAAGCGGAAATTCTAGCAGCTAAAGGTCTAAGCAAGATCATAGGGAAAGCCAATGTCCGACCGGTGAAAAAAGCGGAACCGGCCAAACCGGTGAAAAAGGAGGACAAAAAGGAAAAACCTAAAGAGGAAGACGATAAAAAATGCAAAAACGACGCCCTACTCGCGAAATGTGAAGCGATTTTGACATCGAAAGGCGAGAAATCGTTACTCGATAGTTTTTACACGATAAAATCTTACATCACTCAAGGCTTGCCCGTTCCGGAATCGTACAAAAAGCATGTTATATCGATATGCTCGAGTATCGATGCTAAATTACTCGATGAAGATATAGAAGAGTCTCTCAAAGGCGAAGAAGAAGATAACAAAACGCCAATGTCCGTCATAGGTTCCCAAAACCCTGAGGAATTGGCCAAATATTCCGCTCAAGCCCTGCGCAACGCAAAACAGACCTTAAACGCAGTAGCGTTTAAGAACATGATGCGGCAGACGAAGTCGGAGAGCGAGGCCTGCGACACGCCGAACACCGACTGCAAATGGACTAGCGACTGTATTTGTAATAGCTGTAAGGATGATTCTTCAGTGTGCCTCGGTGATATTGTGAAGCAATATGAGGATGGGAAGAAATGCTTGGAGAAGAAGGAGGTGAAGGCTAAAACGCCGGCTAAAGTTGCCAAGCCTCCGCCCAAGGCTTGTGAAAATGCATCTCATCAGCAACATGTTTGTAAAGGTAATTTCTCTCTATACAAGTACTAGTTTTACTCGCGGCTCCGCCCGTTATAAAAGTACATAGTATAAAACTAATACAAGTATAAAAGTACTGCTTTATGTTTTCCGGGGATAAAAGTAGCCTATGTCCTTTCTCAGGCTATCTGTGTACCAAATTTCATTTAAATCGGTTCAGTAGTTTTGGCACGAAAGCGTGACAGACAGACAGAGCTACTTTCGCATTAATAATATTAGTAAGGATCTGAATGTATCGTGCAGTGGGCCACACCGGCGGCACGGGCGGCGGCGCGGGCGCGTGCGCAGGCGAGGGCGGCGCCGACCAGCCCTGCAGCTGCTGCTACTGCACTGTCTTCGGACACGCCGTGAGTACATCACTCTTCACACTTATACAAACACACACACACACACACACACACACACACACACACACACACACACACACACACACACACACACACACACACACACACACACACACACACACACACACACACACACACACACACACACACACACAGACACACAGACACACGCACGCACACACGCACACACGCCCGATGCCCGAAGGGGTATGCAGAGACGTAACTGGTGCACTTTACGCTGTATGTATTTTATCCCGTGTGGATATGTAATGAATTTATCGCAATATCGGGATGTAGTATTGTAATGTCCAATCCGTTTAATAATGTATGTTTGCGTGTGTGTGTCATATTCAACAATGTATGTTGTCATAATACCTAGTAATGTTTGCTCAAGCAGAGTTGTATTTTCTTAAGTATCCCACCTTATTCCCTTATCAGGGGTAGGCAGAGGTGTATCATTGTTACATTCTGCCAGCTATGTTAGGTCCCATATTCCAAAGAGCTAGTCTATTGCCAATTACCAGACAATTCTAAACAGTAAACCCAATATCACATTGAAATCAATTATTGGGTAATTAGGGCACTTTTACATGTCATTTTTTACAATGTTTTTGTCAACTAAAAGATTTTACCAGTGCTTCTCCAGTGATTCTGTCACTTTACCCGACCCGGATATCGAATTCAAGACTTTAGCGCATTAACTACGTCACCTTGGCAGTCTGTTTTAATTGAAATGTATGATAATTTCAGCCGCCTCTTACCACGCCTGTACCGCGGAATTTCAATGAAACAAGAGAGCGTCTCCGTTCGATACTAAACAAGAAGAAAATGCAGTGCAAGTCATCGAATGTAAGTATTTATCTCTATTGAATGACGAGACGAGCATGTCGCTCGTCTGATGGTAAGCTATACGACCACCCATAAACAGTAGCAGCACCATCCAGCACCTTCAGTTACAAAGTACTGTGTGGCATTCCACTGCGCTCATCATGAGACATTAGATGTTAAGGCTCATAATGCCTTGTAATGGCGTATTTGTCTATGTTTGATTTTGTACATTATTTTAGATGTAACAGAAAATAATACAAAAAAGAAACTCTTCTGTGAAATCAGCATCAAGATCGATTGAAAGATAAAGCAGTTATTCAATTTTGAAATATTCTTGTGTACGAAAGTGGGCGCGTGTGGGGATATCGCGCTATCTCTTTCGCACGCAGGCAGCGTTATGGCTGACGGCGCTTGGTGACGTCACAGCCTAGTATTGCTGTTACTTGACAGCTACCCCTTCCACTAAATTTCAAAGCTTTATAACTTACTAAGCTAAGGACTCGGGTTCGATCCCCGGGTCGGGCAAAGCGATATTGAGTTTTTCTATTCAGTATCAGCCCGGAGTCTGGAATTTGTGCCCGATATGGCGATAGGCTCGTCCCCTATCACATCATGGGACGGAATGACGGCGAAAAGTGGGTGCACTAGTTGCGCCTCTGCCTACCCCTTCGGGGATAACAGGCGTGAGTGTATATGTACTAATTTCCTCATGTGTTATGCCAGGGTGAAGCGGACTGCCCCGAGAAGAAGCAGGTGAGCGTGCAGACGCAGGCGACGGATACGCCGCCACAGCATCCCAAGGTTGCCAAACCACCGCAGGCCGCACCCAAGCCGCCGGTCAGTGACTTTCATTAACCGACTTGAAAAGGGAGGTTCTGTGTTCGATCCGTATGTATGTAAATTTTTATGGCCGCGAGTTTCTCAAAAACTACTGATCCGATTTGGATGTGGTTTTCGATATTGAATAAAAAAAATATTGGACCATGTTCGAAGTGTGGCAAAAATTGTAGTATCGATTCCAAGTTATCAGCACTAATATAATATATGGTTCTAAAAACATACACACACTCACGCCATTTATCCCCGAAAGGGTAGGCAGAGACGCAACTAGTGCACCCACTTTTCGCCGTTATTTCGTCCCATGATGTGATAGGGGGCGAGCATAACGCCTTATCGGGCACAAATTCCAGACTGCGAGCTGATACTGAATAGAAAAAACTCGATATCACTTTGCCCGACCGGGGATCGAACCCAAGACCTCAGCATTGCAGTCGTACTGTAATACAACTACGCTACCGAGGCAGTCTAAAAACATACGTTAAAAAAAACTATTATACCAAAAATATCATTTCTGTCCGTATGAGATAACAAAAGTAAAAAGCAAAGTATAAACGATAACATCCGCTGCAAACAAATTTCACCTTATCCAATTCGATTCATAATTGAAGGGTTGTAATTCTAAAGGATCTATGTGCCAAACCTAATAATATCCAAATGGATCGAAGTGTCTGTGTCTTTGAATTTTTTACTCACACACAGATAATAAAATATTAAAATATTTTAAAAATTTTTTGCACATTATATAGCTACAACATATGTGTTAAATTGATTCAGGTAAAAGTAAATAATTATTTCATTAATTTGTTTATTTCATAACATTTTTTTGTTATATCTCTAAAAAGCAAAATTGGCACTTAGACCCTTTAGACTTACAACCCTTCAATTCGATTCATAGGTTAGCTGTAGATACCTTCAAAAGGTAAACATACGCCTTTATACTAAATTGCTTTATGTTATAAAATGTACTGTATGTATTATGCCTCGGTGGCGTAGTTGTATTATGGTACGGCTGCAATACTGAGGTCTCGGGTTCGATCCCCGGGTTGGGCAAAGTGATATTGACTTTTTCTATTCAGTATCAGCTCGGAGTCTGGAATTTGTGCCCGAAATGGCTATAGGCTCGCCCCCTATCACATCATGGGACGGAATAATGGCGAAAAGTGGGTGCACTAGTTGCGCCTCTGCCTACCCATTCGGGGATAAAAGGCGTGAGTGTATATGTATATGTGTATATATGTATGTATTATCTAGTTGTATCTCTAATAAATATAATAAAAAATAAAAATTCACAGGCCCTGCCGAAAACTCTTCCACCGAACCTGACCTCTGCGCAAGCGCAACAGAAACGCGCGCAACAGAACATGGACGCGCAACAGCGCGCGCTCGCCGACAAAATGTCCAAGATGGCGGTCACCGACAAACAGACCGACACCAAGCCTAAGGTATGTCTGTGGATCACCTCCCTTAGGTCTAGACCCTCAGTAGAAGCCTATGCATACACGCATGAGACATGTACTAATAATTTTCATTATAGAATATTTTATGTATCATTGAATACTCAGTCATATTTGATAACCATTTTTTTTTGTTACCTCTTATATTTATTTCATTTTTTTTTATATACACCTGCTTCATTTCATTTCCACATCACCCAAAGGTAGACTGGTAGATAATGCCTAAGGCATTAAGTCCGCCTATGTACATTTTTGTATATAAAGTTAAATAAATTAAAAATTGTACTATCGCGCCCTGACTGTCACTGGTACACCTCTAAGCTACGGTCGCCCTGGGCACGCATTTTGTAAGACAGCATATAATTGCAAGCGGCTATAGCCTAGTTGGGAGTGGAACGGGCTGCCGAGACGAATTTCCGCAGGTTCAAAACCCAAGGGAACGCACCTCTCGCTTTTATAAAAAACTAGACTTCTGCTCGCGGCTTCGCCCGCGTGAATGAGTTTTTTCGGGATATAAGTTTATATTTCCCCGGGATAAATTATACATATAAACCATCCTCTTGAATCACTCTGTCTATTAAAAAAAACCGCATCAAAATTCGTTGCGTAGTTTTAAAGATCTAAGCATACATAGGGACATAGGGAGAGACGGCGCGAAGCGACTTTGTTTTATACTATGTAGTGATTATGTGTGTATTCTCTGTGAATTATTATATCGATGTTATTTCGATGAGTTGAGATTTCACCCTACTGTTATAATCTGTCAAAACTTCCATCATAATGTACCGTTACTATAAACATAAACCCTCTTTACGCTTGCCGCACACATTCGGTTTCCTAATTAGGTTTCCTGATGAGGAATTCAGATTCGGAAACCTTAATGCTCCGCTTACATAGATGATGTTCAACAACGCGCACACGTTCCTGAATCTGAATTCCTGATCAGGAAACCTAATTAGGAAACCGAACGTGTGCGCTTGGCCTTATTGGAGGCTCGTGCCCAACAGTGGGCAAGTATATACAGAGCTGGTATGTTTGCAGGTTTTGCAACGCACGGTGCCCGTTCAAGCGAACGCGGCGCCGGCGCTTACGGCTGAGGGCAAGGTGAACCCGAACGCGATGGAGCAGATTCGATTACAGGTGATTAGTATCCTACTAATATTATAAAGGCGAAAGTTTGTAAGAATACACACACACACAATATCACACACACACACAATCACACACACACACACACACACAATCACACACACACACACTCAATCACACACATACACACACACACACACAGACACACACACACACACACACAATCACACACACACACACACACACACACACAATCACACACACACACAATATCACACACACACACACACACACACACACACACACACACACACACACACACACACACACACACACACACACGCACAATCACACAAAAATGCGCGCGTGCGCATGCACATGCAGGTTCAGTGGTGCTAGGATGGGGAAGTGGGGGTGGGGGATGTGAAGTAAATTCATATTTATTATATTCCCCCCATGCCTACTATTTTCTTTTTTATTTTGATATTCAATTATTTTTTTATTTTATTTAAATAGTATAGTTTTCACTTGCCACTCCTGTATCTAGTTATGTTTATGTGCGTCTGGAGGTGGGCGTTGCTAGCTGCGACACAGTTATCGTTTTAACTACTGTAGTTAGCAACATGCAATTGTACTCTATGTCACTGTAAAGTATTTTTGTTCTAAATAAATAAACTAAACTATGTATGGATGTTTGGTCCTCTTTTACGCAATAACTACTGAACGGATTTCGATGAAATTTGGCACACGGGTAGATCATGTCCTGGATTAACACATAGGCTACTTTTTATCCCGGGAAAACATAAAGCGGGACTTTAATCCCGGAAAACTTTTTAACGCGAGCGGAGCCGCGGGCAAAAGCTAGTTATTAAGCGGTGTTTAATGGGGAGTCTAGTCGAGAAAAACTTTGTCTAGGCTAACTTGCCCTGGATTGGATCACCACCAGGGGTTTGGAAGTATAAAAGCCAAGTTGTATGTGCAGCATGCTTGGTGTGTGGTTTTACCCTAATTTCAGGTGGGACAAAGTCTTTCTGATGGAACTGCGAATAAAACCTAGTTTATCAATAAAGATAAACTAGGTTTTTTTTTGTTTTTTTGTCTTATGAATGACAAAAAAATATGCATAAGAATTGATAATTCAATTTTGGAAGTTGGTTAAATAATTATATATTTACAGCAAATGAAGCAACAGCAACAAGCGCAATATCAACAGCAGCTGCAACAGCAAATGCAGCACGCGGCGCAACAGCAAAAGAAGCCCGAACCGATATACGACCTTCCGATACACAACAAGCCGACGCTCACGCCGCAACAGCAACAGCAGATACGACAGCAACAGCAGCAGGTGAGTTTGTGCGTAGATGGCGGTTTATTCAGGCGAATCGAGCACCAAAAGCGGAATAATTAATAGAATACAACGATGTGAAGAATTAAATCTGATTATTGCCGTGCACAATTGTCACAATCTCGTACAAGACGTAAGTTAGTTTCAAGTTTTTTTCAAGGTGTAATCATTATAGCTGTATAATATTATTAATTGCATATTTTAATGAATGCTGTGTACACCTTAAAGTTGGTTGTGCATCAGAATGTGACCATTGTAATAAATCTCCTGTGTATACTGAATGTATAGTCAGCCACATAAAAAAGCTGAAAAATTTCAAAATTTCAAATCGCCTCTACTTTTTTGTTTTCTATTCACTAAAGACTGCCTCGGTGGCGTAGTTGTATTACAGTACGACTGCAAAGCTGAGGTCTCGGGTTCGATCCCCGGGTCGGGCAAAGTGATATTGAGTTTTTCTATTCAGTATCAGCCCGGAGTCTGGAATTTGTGCCCGATGTGGCGATAGGCTCGCCCCCTATCACATCATGAGACGGAATACCGGCGAAAAGTGGGTGCACTAGTTGCGCCTCTGCCTACCCCTTCGGGGATAACAGGCGTGAGTGAATGTGTATGTGTATGTGTGTATTCACTAAAATTAAATAAAATGGATTTACCATGCTTCACACAAAGAAAAACACATGTTACAATTAAACTTAACGCACATGGGTGATTTGAAATTTTGATTTTGTACAGATATTTATATGGCTGACTGTACAACCTGCTGGAGAAACTTGTAAATAAATAAATTCGTTCGTGATGTGTTTCTTATATCAGATTTTAGAGTCACTAATGAGTCAATAATATACCGATAATTGTGTTCTTTGAAGCAGAATATTTGTAATTACACAGGGCTTGGTGGCATAAAGTACCTACCCAGTATTTACTTCAACCTTCAAAGCTTATATTAAACTGATTCACATATTACAGTTACAACAGCAACAACAGCTCCAACAGCAACAGCAACAGCAAGCGCAGCAGGCGGCGCAACGGCAGAGCAGATCGCAGCAGCAACGCAGCACAGTTTCGCTCTCCAGCCGAGATACAAGCGTGTTCTCCACTTCTTCAGGATGTTCTGGGTATGGAGAATCATAAAGATGATATACAGGCATGTGCAGTTTAGTTCAAAGGCAGCGTAAATGGACAGTGTTCGATTCTCAGGTCGCGCGATACGTTTTGAAATGATGGTTTTTACTATAAAATCCCGAAATTATTGAATGGAATTTGTGCCCGCAACTAGTGCAACCACTTTTCGCCGTGCATATTCCGTCCTATGATGTGATGAGGGCGAGCCTATCGCCATATCGGGCACAAATTCCAGACTCCGGGCTGATACTGAATAGAAAAACTCAATATCACTTTGCCCGACCCGGGGTTCGAACCCGAGACCTCAGCATTGCAATCATACCGTAATATAACTACCGACGAGGCAGTAACAACTTATCTTAATCTTAACATAGTATAAAACAAAGTCGCTTCTCGCTGTCTGTCCCTATGTATGTTTAGATCTTTAAAACTACGCAACGGATTTTGATGCGGTTTTTTTAATAGATAGAGTGATTCAACACCAAGGTTTTTATGTACTTTTAGCCCGGAAAAAAATACTAACGCGGGTGGTGCCGCGGGCAAAAGCTACTAATCCTACTAATATCCTACGAATACTATAAATGCGAAAATTTGTAAGAATGTATGGATGTCTGGATGTTTGTTCCTTTTTCACGCAAAAACTACTGAACGGATTTCGATGAAATTTGGCACACGGGTAGACCATATCCCGGATTAACATATAGGCTACTTTTTATCCCGGGAAAATATAAACCGGGACTTTTATTTAACGCCGGCGGAGCCGCGGGCAAAAGCTAGTAATAAATAAATAAACAAGTATCACAAAGCCCAAAACATTATTCCTACTCGCCAATAACGTTGTATTATCTTCGATTCACAGCAGCGGTGGTTCCTGGTGGCGCGGAGGTTGTGCACGAGGCGAGGACCCGCGGGACCTCGACGCGCTACTACAATACATAGAGGGACCAGCGCGACACGTCGACAGGTCCAAGAAACGCGCCAAGAAACAGCGGCAGAAGGCTAAGAGGGTGAGTAGATTTTATATTTTTTATGGAATCTTGAAAAAAAAAAAAAGAAACAGTCGAAGGCGGGACTCGAATCCACGACCTCCGGCGTACCGTGCCGGTACTCTTCCAACTGAGCCACCTCGACCCACGCCTTCGATTGCTAATTTTGATTGCTAATTTCATTTTTCAAGATTCCATAAAAAATATAAAATCATTATACAGGCACTACATGGCCATTAACATGTATAAAAAATCATAATATAAAATTAGTGTGAGTAGAGTTGTGTGCTGCTGCAGGGACGGTCTCGTGCTTAGTCTTAGTGCAACATGATACCCCGGGGCCGTCTCGTATGCGACGAAGAAGGCCACCGCGGGTTTTGGTTGGTATGCCGGTGTAGGGTGTACATAGTGTTAGGGACTCGGTCCAATGCTCGCTCGGATGATGCTATACTTCCGAGTGTCGACATTGGGCCGTAAGACTGTGTGAAACCAACATAACCGATCCACCCACCCCCCAGTAGCTATAACGCGTTTTTCCCCACGAAAAACAAGGGTTGTATGCTGGTGATGATGATGGTGATTAGTTCGTAAGTAATTGTTTTTCTTTTATTGATAATATTTATTCTTGTGTTTTGTTATATGTAGTTTTTTCACTCAAGCGTCTAGGTGTATTTCTTGTCCTGTGAGCTTGTGTGATGCTTAATTGATAAATAAATAAATACTGCTGACTGCCTCGGTGGTGTAGTTTTATTACAGTACGACTGCAAAGCTGAGGTCTCGGGTTCGATCCCCGGGTCGGACAAAGTGATATTGAGTTTTTCTATTCAGTATCAGCCCAGTCTGGAAATTTGTGCCTGATATGGCGATAGGCTCGCCCCTTATCACATCATGGGACGGAATAATGGCGAAAAGTGAAACTGTATATCGCACCTTTAGAACGAAAACGACACAATCCAAAAAAAAAATTATTTCGTTGTCATTTTTAAATGACTAAAAACAACCTACATTTACAAAAATATAATAAGAAAGGGACCGTTAAAACAGTTTTGCCCCTTTCCTGCTTGAATATGGTTGTGTTTGAATTATTATTGTATTAAGAACTTCGTTTTAAGTAATTTTAAGATAATAACTCAATTTATTATCTTTTTAATTTGTGTCGTTTTCATCCTAAAGGTGCGAATTATGTATGTATATGTCGCACCTTTAGGATGAAAACGACACAATTCAAAAAGATAGAAAATTGGGTTATCGTCATAAAATTACTTAAAACGAAGTACTCAGTATAACAATAGTTCAAACACAGCCATATTCAAGCAGGAAAAGGATAAAACTGTTATATCGGTCCCTTTTTTATTATATTTTTATAAATAAGTGACTAGGTTTTAGTAATTTAAAAATGACAACTTAATTTTCTATTTTTTGAATTGTGTCGTTTTCGTCGTAAAGGTGCGAATTATGTATGTGTTAGGGCAAAAATATTTTTTGTGCGAGTATTAATGACATGATCTACAATTTTTGCTATAAAAGCATAGAATATTTGACAATTGGAGTCAGTTGGTCATTGTCGTCATGCCGGTCGTTCGCTTGGTGATATTGTTTTGTGAAAGTATTTCTGTAAAGTTAGTGGTACATCCTACTAATATTATAAAGGCGAAAGTTTGTAAGAATGTCTGGATGTATGGATGTTTGTTACTCTTTCACGCAAAAATTACTGAACGGATTTCGATGAAATTTTGCACACGGGTAGATCATGTCCTGGATTAACACATAGGCTACTTTTTATCCCGGGAAAACATAAAGCGGGACTTTTATCCCGGAAAAACTTTTAAACGCGGGCGGAGCCGCGGGCAAAAGCTAGTATTTTTATAAATAAGGGACTAGCTTTTACTAATTTTTTTTTTAGGTATTTTTTTTTTTTATTTAGCAAAATTATTTTTTACATACACTTACAAATAACATTATATATTATATACACACAACAAATACATTTTAAGTGTTTGATTGAACACTGGTACCCGAGGTAAGATTAAACTTGTGTTATGGGTACCAGGAATTTCAAAAATGACAACTTAATTTTCTATTATTTTTGAATTGTGTCGTTTTCGTCCTAAAGGTGCGATGTGTTCGTTCGTTTCGTTTTTTGGTATTGTTTACTATTATTATTTTTTGAAGTTTGTTTTAAGTATATTTTTTTAAATCGTACCGATTTGATGTCTGTCGACGTCACATGGGCATCTCATCGAAAACCAGCGTTGCGGTACTGCACTGATGGTACCATGGCATTTAGCTGAATGGGAGGCCCATTGTTGGTGCAATAATTGCTTTTATATTTAATTTTTTTATTTTAAATTATGAGAAGTTTTTTTGTTTTCCGTGTGCAATATTGTACCAACCCCCGTGATACCCCCGTGCCTCGGGGTGCACGTAAAGCCGTTGGTCCTGCGCCTGATCTCTCTCCGGTCATGTCGGATTGCCGTCTCACCGGACTATGAGAGTGAAGGAATAGCGAGTGCACCTGTGTATTGCGCACACACTTGTGCACTATAATATCTCCTGCGTACCTGGCTGATCTCCGATGAGATTGGCCGCCGTGGCCGAAACTGGCTTGGAGGATTTCAGATTGTACCAATAATAAACTTCTTCTTTCTTTCTATGTGTTGTTGCAGGCGGAGGCTCGTCTGGCGGAGGAGGCGTGCCGGCTGCGCGCGTGCGTGGCGCGGGCGCGTGCGGAGGCGGACGCGTGTCGAGCCCGGCACCGAGCCGCCACCGACACGCTGCGGGGCGCACGACCACCGCACCACGCCCGGCGACACGCCGACAGAAGAGGCGAGTACACGAGCACACATTACACAAGGCAGCATGAGTATAATAATAAAAACACAATGGAACGCAACTACTGTTAAAACTATACCGATCATAATTTCTTCCACAGGCGTCATACCTAAGTCACTCTACGTTAGTCTCAGCGAACTCAACATCCATAAATCCATCTTTATCCTCATGCAAAAAGCCGTAATATTAAATACTTGCCGCATAGTCCGAAAATTCCTATCTATTGCGTAAACGCCGCACTTGGCCTAGGCCCGTGCTAAATATACCTCCAAACTGGAGAGATTTAGAAATAAATATGAAAATAATAATAATAACACCAGCCGTGTATTATATACTGTCCCACTGCTGGGCACGAGCCTCCTCTACTGAGAGGGTTTGAGTTTGAGGAGGCAGCATGAGTAACTGAACGAAATCAAAATTTACAATTGCCTACATACTTTTGCTTTCTTATTAACTTTATCTCTTCACAAAAATAATATAAGAGATTTACTTTACTTCAAATGAATAAAAAAAATTGTTTCAGTTTAACTTAACGCGTATATAGGCGATTTGAAATTTTGATTTTGTACAGATATTTACGCCGCTGACAGTACACTCGGCCACATGAGTACAGTCGACAAAATAAGTAGCTGAAGTTACCCATGCTGAAATTGCACTCACACCATGACGTCCGGCACGACACACGCCTTTCTTTTGTATTTTATTTTTGCGTGTTTCTTTTATTTTTTTCTTTTGATTTTTTTTATTTATATATTTGTTTTTTATTTTCGCATATTAATTTCTTTATTGTTATGGTGTTTGAGCAAATAAATGTTGTTGTTGTAAATTACTGGTGGTAGGATTCTCATATGTAAGAGTCCGTCTGGGTGGGTACCACCGCAATGTCCATTTCTACCGACAAGCAGCAGTGTGCATGCACTGTTGTGTTTCGGTTTGAAGGAGATTGTAGCCAGTGTAACTACTGGACATAATGAGACTTAACATATCTCAGTATGACGAGCGCAGTGTAATGCCACACAGTACTTTGTACCTCAAGGTGGTGGATAGTGTTGCTACTGTTTATGGGCGGTCGTATCGCTTACCATCAGGTGAACGGCATACTCGTCTCGTCATTCAATGCCATAAAAAAAAATCATATGTTTTGGCGTGGCGATGAAGTATTTCGGTGCGATGGACTTGTTTTATTTGGGTTCTGTAACTATCTTTCGCTTATGCTTGGAAATATTCGGATAATAGGACTTTTAACGTTGTAAGTTTATGTAGGTATATTTAGGATTATGATGAACATAATTATACGTATTTATAAAACGTACTTTTTGAAGTACGGTCAGCAGCATAAACATCTGTACAAAATCAAAATTTCAAGTCGCCTATACACGCGTTGAATTGAAGTGAAATATTTTTTCTTCATTTGAAGTAAAGTAAATCTCTTATTTTATTTTTGTGAAGTAAGAGTGGACGATAGCCTAGTTGGTAATGGAACGGTCTGCCGAGACAATGTCCAAAGGTTCAAAACCAAAACACACCTCTGACTTTTAGAAGTTACGTGTGTATCACTTCATAGTATTAAACAAAGTCACTTCCCGCTGTCTGTCCCTATGTATGCTTAGATCTTTAAAACTACGCAACGGATTTTGATGCGGTTTTTTTTAATAGATAAAGTGATTCAAGAGGAAGGTTTATATGTATAATTTATCCCGGGGAAATATAAAGCGGGACTTTTATCCTGGAAATACTCATTCACGCGGGCGAAGCCGCGAGCAGGAGTCTACTTGTTTATCAATTATCATTCACTTTAAAGCTGTGATTCCGTAGGATGCGGCAGACAGCATGTGCCGCGACAGCAGACGGCACTACTGTGCAATAGGACGACACCTGCCGCGCGACGTTTGCCGTTGTGTACGGAATCGGTCTCATACAATTTAATACTGCATAGTAGTACCGTCTGCCGTCTGCCGCGTCCTGCGGAATCACAGCTTTACGGTGAAGGAAAACATCGTGAGGAAACCTACATACCTAGGAAGTTCTCTGAATTTCGAAGGTATGTTAAGTCTGCCAACCCACACTAGACCAGCGTGGTGGACTATGGCCTTAACCCTCTCAGTTGTAGAGGAGGCCCGTGCTCAGCAGTGGGTAGTATATATACAGAGCTCTACTAGATGGCTCGAGATTTATCGCGTAATCTTTATCACTGCAGTTTCTTATTACTAAAAGACAACATCGAGTTGATAAAATCCTACTAATATTATAAAGGCGAAAGTTTGTAAGAATGTATGGATGTATGGATGTTTGTTCCTCTTTCACGCAAAAACTACTGACCGGATTTCGATGAAATTTGGCACACGGGTAGATCATGTCCTGGATTAACACATAGGCTACTTTTTATCCCGGGAAAACATAAAGCGGGACTTTTATCCCGGAAAAACTTTTTAAGGCGGGCGGAGCCGCGGGCAAAAGCTAGTATCTTATAACACTATATAAACGTAATATTCTACAGGAAAGAAACAGAAGTTGAACCCAGCGCAACAAGCGAAGGTGCAACTGGTCGCAGAACAGCTCGGCGAACTGACCACACTCGTGAACACCACGGCGAAGGTGACGATCTGCTGACCCTATCAAAAAGAATTAAATAATTCGAATAGCTATGTGTAGATAGACCTAGAAAATAAATCATTTGTCTTGTTTCTAACGGACCGCCATAATAGGGTAGCGACTCCTGCTGGTGGTCGGTCTCCTGCAGTCGTAGACGCCAAAGGCGTGCTCTAGAGATCAGGGGGCTTAGAATGTGAAAAAAAAAACACGATGCGTCGTTCGTTTTGTTGTGATTGGTTGAGAGACTGACGTATCGGTATTTTGATGTTTGTGATTGATCGAGAGACCGATACGTCAGTCTCTCAACCAATCGCAATAAAACGAAGCGGAGACGCATCGTGTTTTTTTTTCACATTCTAAGCCCTCTGGGGCTTTTTAGCCTCCTCATTTAGAGAGGGGGGCGCAATGCGGCATCGCGTAATAGCAGCGCGCTGACCGAAGGCGCTGAAGAAGGCCACCGCGAGTTTTAGTTGGTATGCCGGTGTAGGGAGTTCATAGTGTTAGGGACTCGGTCCAATCACTCGGATGATGCTATACACACACACTCACGCCTGTTATCCCCGAAGGGGTAGGCAGAGGCGCAACTAGTGCACCCACTTGTCGCCGTTATTCCGTCCCATGATGTGATAGGGGGTGAATCTATCGCCATATCGGGCACAAATTCCAGACTCCAGGCTGATACTGAATAGAATAACTCAATATCACTTTGCCCGACCCGGAGATCGAACCAGAGACCTCAGCATTGCAGTCGTACTGTAATACAACTACGCCACCGAGGCAGATGATGCTATACTCCCGAGCGTAGACATTGGGCCGTAAGATCGGTGAAATTAACGCCGCCTCTTACGGCAGGCAGGGAATGCCGTGGTGGAATTCTCTAGTTGCCTCGGTCAGTCCTCCACCCGGCGCCTCTTTCGTCTCTTCGGCTCACGATCCCGCTCGGCGCTCTTCTTCCGCGAGATGACGCTCTCACAGGAGGCCATAGCTCGCCATGACCTCCAGCCGCCGACCATAGCAGACTCCACGGCTGGCAGCAAGAGGTCTCCGACGACTGCTCTTAGGGCGCTGCGTTATAGGTCCCAGGCTGGGCAAGAATTTTAGCCCGTTTTGAACATATCCCATGCCGACTCAACTGACGTGATAAATGCCATTATCACACAGTACAAATTTGTATACCAAACGATATTGTTACAGGAAATGCAAGCAGCTGAAAAGCAAGTGGAGGACTGTCTGAAAAGGCTGGAGGATTGCGAGCAGCAACTGGCTGAAGCCAGGGCGGTGCAGGGGAAGACTGAGCGACAGCCTGCGCAGTCACAAGTGAGTTGCATACGTAAAAAACATACGTTCGCCTAGTGGTAAGCGATACAACCACCTATAAACAGTAGCAACACCATCCAGCACCTTGAGTTACAAAGTACTGTGTGGCATTCCACTGCGCTCGTCATCGTGAGACATAAGATGTCAGTCTCATTATGTTCTGTAGTTACACTGGCTACAATGTCCTTCAAACCGAAACACAACAGTGCATGCACACTGCTGCTTGGCGGTAGAAAAAAAATAGTTTATAATTTGGACGCCACTATCTTAAAAGAAAAAAAAGTTCTTACAGTAATGCCACTGCCAGTGCATGTGTAGCGCTTGTTGCCCAGCCCGTGGCAGGCAAAGGTGAACTCGAGCACATTTCAATATCGAACGTTTTTACCATTTACTAAACACAATTTCAGACACCAGGCTAGTGCTGAGAATTTCGTCACAGAAAATATAATTTTACCCAACTCAGATTCTGAATCTGAGACATTATTCCACTGAGGCAATCACAGACAAACTAAATCTGTTCATGTAAAAAATCTTTTTTATCCATTTCAGCTTGAGCAAGCGGCACTCATGGCGAAGCAACAGCACTTACAACAGCAACAGCTACAGCAACAGCAGCTACAGCAACAACAGCAACTCCAACAGCTACAGCAACAGCAGATGCAAAGGCAGAGACAGTTGCAAATGATCGAGATTGAAAAGCAAAGAATGGAAAAACAGAAAGCAGAGGCGTTTATGAGTAAGTTTTTGGTATCGCAGTTCTGGTCTAGTGGTAGATTATATGAACTTTAAAGCACGTAAAGCCGTTGGTCCTGCGCCTGATCTCTCTCCGGTCATGTCGGATTGCCGTCTCACCGGACTATGAGAGTGAAGGAATAGCGAGTGCACCTGTGTATTGCGCACACACTTGTGCACTATAATATCTCCTGCGTACCTGGCTGATCTCCGTTGAGATTGGCCGCAGTGGATTGAGATTGAAATTCGACTAGGAAGGGGTTTTTATATGTACTTTTGAGGATCTAGGGTTCGAATACGAGATCCGGTAGTTTTGAGGATTGTTCTCATATTATCTCCCGGTGCTGAATCCTCCAAATAAAGCTGATGGCAGGTTGACGATCAGTGGGCTTAGAATATGGCTAAACACAACTCTTAAGACACAGGCGTAGCTATGGCGTTCACATAACGCACCTTAAGGACGAAAACGACACAATTCAAAAAATAGAAAATTGAGTTGTCATTTTTAAATGTCTAAAAACAACTCCTTTATTATAAAAATATAATGAAAAAGGGACCGATATAAAAGATTGGTCCTATTCCTGCTTAAATATGGCTGTTTTTGAACTATTATTGTATTGAGAACTTCGTCTTAAGTAATTTTATGTCGATAACTCAATTTTCTATCTTTTTGAATTGTGTCGTTTTCATCCTAAAGGTGCGATAGGGGGATCCATACCATCTTTCAAGAAATAAGTTCACGTATACACCCCCAACCTCCCCCTCTCCCCGTCGCCAAAGTATACACTGTACTATTTAATATTTCAAATCACTTCCACGCGTTAAGTTCAATTGAAACATTTTGTTTTCTTTGTGGGAAGTAAAGTTAATCGCCTTTGTTTTATTTTTGTGATGAGACAACAAAAATTGGTAAGAAAACGAAAGTGTAGACGCGATTTGAAGTTTTGACTATGTTTAGGTACTTATATGTATTATTATTGTATTCTTTGAGTATTTGTATTGTATTGTATTTGTATATGTTTACTATGTTTAGGTAGACTGCCTCGGTGGCGTAGTTGTATTACAGTACGACTGCAAAGCTGAGGTCTCGGGTTCGATCCCCGGGTCGGGCAAAGTGATATTAAGTTTTTCTATTCAGTATCAATCCGGACTCTGGAATTTGTGCCCGATATGGCGATAGGCTCGCCCCCTATCACATCATGGGACGGAATGTCGGCGAAAAGTGAGTGCACTAGTTGCGCCTCTGCCTACCCCTTCGGGGATAAAAGGCGTGAATGTTTGTGTAATTTGTCCATCTATCCTCCAGCTGGTGGCAACATGGTGATGGTGAGGCGGGTGGCGGGCGACGGCGCGGTCACTATTGCTATGCCCACCATGCCCAACAACCAGCACAGCGTCAACGGTATAGTTATCTTAATACAAATGAACGACGAGACGAGAATACTCGCCTGACGGAAAGCGATGCACTGCTCATGAACCTGTCAGGCTGTGTACTTCCAGTTTCAAACCATACCAGCCCTGTATTATATACTGCGCGCTGCTGTACACATTACCTTCGAAATATGGTAGTTTCCTATATTTGATTTGGTACGTTATCTTAGACTAGTAGTGCTCGCGGCTCCGCCCGCGTGAAAAATATTTTCCCGGGATAAAGTAGCCTATAGCACTCAGGAGTTATGTAGCTTCCTATTAGTGAAAGAATTTTCAAAATGGGTTCAGTAGTTCCTGAGATTAGCGCGTTCAAACAAACAAACAAACTCTTCAGCTTTATAATATTAGTATAGATAACAGCATAGAAAAACAATTCTAATTGCCATCAGTAAAAAGTAAAAAAAACAAATATTACGTACTCTTTTGTAACTAAATTGTCAGTATAAAGTATTTTCCGCAGTACGCTCAATTAGGGCATATAATTAAGGAATTCAATCTAGAGATTATATAGATTGATCGAGAGACCGATACGCCAGTCTCTCAACCAATCACAATGTGTTTTTTTTTTCACATTCTAAACACCCAGGTTTCCTTACGATGTTTCCTTCGCCGTTAAAGCGAGCGATAATTCCCAAAGATACATAGATAAAAATACAGACATAACTGTTCAGAAAAGTAAAAGGTGCGTGCCCTTGAGTTTTGAACCAATTTGAACCAAATTTTAATTATACAGCGTGTTCCTAAAACAATGTAAACTTAATTCACAGCAATGACTGTATGTGAGCAACCCGCGCCGGCCACCACTAAAGCGACTGAAAACCAACGCAAGCAGACTTGGGAACAGGCGATAGCGCACATCAACCAACTGGCAAAGGGCGCCAATAAAGAAAAGGTACCGTATACAGGGTGTTACTATAGATAGGGGTCAAAATTAAACCACGTGTTTGGCTGACCATTTTACTACTACTATCAGGGGGCTTGGGATGTGAAAAAAAAAACACAATGCGTCTCCGCTTCGTTTTATTGTGATTGGTTGAGAGACTGACGTATCGGTATTTTGATGTTTGTGATTGGTTGAGAGACCGACACGTCAGTCTCTCAACCAATCACAATAAAACGAAGCGGACACGCATCGTGTTTTTTTTTCACATTCTTAGCCCCCAGGTCTGTATTATATACTGTCCCATTGCTGGGCTGGAAAATATATTTCTAACTCTTCCGTATTCTTCTATTTGATTAACTTCGTTGCGGGTTGAGAGTAATTAGTGTTCCCTGAGACTCGCCGAGCTTCACCGCTCGGTGTCATAAAATGCGTGCCACTGCTGATCCTGGCTTACAGGAGTTGCAGTGACGGGTGTGAGGGCGGGATAGTCTCGTGTCCCACTGCTGGGCACGGGCCTTTACCACTGCGAGGGGCTAGGCCTTAGTCTAAGCTGGCCTAGTGCGGGTTGGCAGACTAGATTATTTTTAAACGACTTTGAAAAAAGGAGGTTATGTATTCGACGTATGTATGTAAGTTTGTATGTTGGAGATTTTCTCAAAACTATTGATCCGATTTGGATGAGGCTTTCGTTTTTTTAAACATTTTTCGGTGCAGTTTTTTTTAGTAGAGAAATGCAAATTAAATTTTTCTCTCTTGTAAATAGACATAACTTCTTTTTTTATTAAGGTTTGAATGGAACAATAACAGCCCAAATAAATGTTTTACAAAAAACCCTAAGGATATGATTAAGTCGATGTTTATGGTTTCCAGAAGAAACCTAAAGAGCAACCAAAACAGGAACCGAAACCAAAGGAGCAGTTGAAGGCGACCGACGCGAGCGCCGAGTCGCGCGCCATGTCCAAGAAACAACGAAAACTGCTCGCAAAAATGCAGGTAATAATGGAAATATGTTTACTAATATGTATTCAACTGTAATGTAATCCTCCTAGCCAGTTTCGGCCACGGCGGCTAATCTCAACGGAGATCGGCCGGGTACGCAGGAGATATTATAGTGCACAAGTGTGTGCGCAATACACAGGTGCACTCGCTATTCCTTCACTCTCATAGTCCGGTGAGACGGCAGACATGAGCGGAGAGAGGTCAGGCGCAGGACCAACGGCTTTACGTCTCCTCGGCACGGGGGTATCACATCGACAACTTCCTGACTCCGAGCTGCGATTGAGTCATTTTAAAGATGGAAAAACCTAGTCACAATATTTTTTCGTAGTATTCAACCACACACACACACACGCACGCACGCACGCCCACGCACGCTCGCACACGCACGCACGCACGCCCACGCACGCACGCACACACACGCACGCTCGCACGCACACACACACACACACACACACACACACACACACACACACACACACACTCACGCCTAATATTCCCGTAGAGGTAGGGAGAAGCGCAACCAGTGCACCTTTGGTCGTGCGTATTCCGTCCGATGATGTGCCTGAGGCGAGCCCATTGCCATTGCTCCATCTCATTCTTTCACAGGCAACGTAATTTGGCTATGACGTCATGCGCGTATTGCGCACCTTTTCTCGTTTCGTGGCACTCGTCTTTTCTCGTTTCTTGGCACTCGTCTTTTCTCGTTCCTTGGCACTCCTCTTTTCTCGTTTCTTGGCATTACTCTTTTCTCGTTTCTTGGCACTAGTCTTTATCGTTTTTTGACACTTACCCCTTTTACCGTAATTCAAAGTATTAGAAATTATTAATTTTTTACCGGATTTAAATATTTTTTGTCTAGGAATTTATATTACGTAAACATTTGATACAAATCAAAGACCAAATTTATCAAACCTAACATCCAAAACACAATTCCAAGTATTCAGCTATAGTTGACTCGTCAAGCTCAGTGACGGACACCGGTGTCCGAGTATATAGGGTTTTTCCATACATCTATATCTATACTAATATTATAAAGCTGGAGAGTTTGTTTGTTTGTTTGTTTGAACGCGCTAATCTCAGGAACTACTGGTTCGAATTGAAAAAATCTTTTTGTATTGAATAGACCATTTATCGAGGAAGGCTTTAGGCTATATAACATCACGATGCAACTATTAGGAGCGAAGAAATAATGGAAAATGTGAAAAGAACGGGGAAAATTATTCATCCTTGAGGGCTTCCATTGCGTGCGCTGCGAAAACGGTTCAAGATACCAAAAATATATGTATGAAAGAATTATTCCTCTTGAAATGATCTAAAAAAATGTCCGCCACAGTATGTGTCTATCTTTTAAGATTAACTCACTAGAACCGTTTTTATGGTAATCAAATTTGGTCGAAATTCATGCATTATTTGTTAAGAGTTGTATCAACGTCATAATATTAATCTTTATCCAAATAAATATGTTGGATAGAGTGATTCAACGGGAAGGTTTTTATGTGCTTTTAGCCCGGAAAAACTTATTAACGCGGGCGAAGCCGTGGGCAAAAGCTAGTATATATATATAATCGGGGCTTGACTGGTTAATGCGGCAAACTTCAAAATGACAAACAAATGAGATACAACTGTTTTGTTAACATTTCAGGCTGAAGAAGAAGAGAAAAAGAAACAGCAACAAGAAATAAAACTGAAAAAGGCGGAATCGAAAAAGACGGAACCACCAAAAGCGGATGTGACGAAGAAAATTGAAAAGAAACAGGAAACGGTCAAGAAAGCGGATGCGTTAAAGAAAAAAGAAGATAAAAAGGAGAAAAAGCAAGAGAAAGTCGTGGAAAAGAAGAAGGATAGTAAACAGGAGAAGAGTGGTGGGTGGATTACTTACTTTATAAATCGCGCCATCGGAATAGGATGCGATCTTTTGGAACTGACACCGCCTGGTAGCATCGGCAAACCCACGCTAATGAGAGAGATACTAATTAAATAAATACGAAAAGATTTTGTGAATGTATATTTAACTATAATTACGTTATACAAATATGCTGTGTAGACATGTAAATAGTATAGGAGAATATAAACTACTGAAATCACCACAATTTTTTGGCTTTGCATAATAATAATTGAAGCAGAACAAGACAATTTAAATTCTGAAATTTACGAAATGTTATTTTTTATTTACGTCGACAAGGTTCCATCGCATTCTGATCGCGCGCGGATTATACCGGGTGGAAGGGAAACGCTCTATACCGGAACGGTAAGAGAGAAGAACCATAACATTAACGAAAAACTATATTCATTTGCAAAGCTAAGCGATAATACTTACGATTTTAGTATTTCCGTAATTCATGCGCGCGCAATGTAAAGCGTACAAAAAACTACAAAGCAAACGCCGACAAGGAGGCCACGCGGTCATTAACCCGTCAGCTGATGTACGTGTTTCATTACGATTTTTACTATATTTTTCAGAATAATTGTTTGATTTATCTATCCATACGTGAAGCTGTACAGAAATTTGAGAAAATCCTACTAAAATTGTAACTATGCGATCGCGATTTTTTTAGTGCCCTCACGTCAGGAATCACCAATACTATCACCTGTATTCGTTTCCGAGAGCGTTTCCCTTCCACGCGGTATACGACCAAATGCAATAGTCTAACTCCCAAATGAATGCCAAATAAAAGAGTGCATCCAACTTTAACTGTCTTGTACGTTAACTGGAGCATAACATTTACTCAAATATTATGAAACAAGCCAGTAATATTTAAGGCCGATTTCATTTAATTTATCAAACGGATAAGAATCTTACACTAGCAAAAATATCAATTTGTCTTTCAGCACCGACGACCACGGCTAAGCCCGCCAAACAGCCTCAAACGCAGCAGAATAACAAAAAAGACAACAAGAAAAAGGATCAACAGAAGGCTCAAGTGATCAACATAACTCCCGACACGACGATAGAAATCGTTAGTAAGAAGGTACGTACAATATGTACAAAAAAAGGTACTGTCGTGTCAAATGAATGTTTATCTTTTTTTTTAAAAAAATAAACTAAGTTTATATTGTGTTTTTGTGTAAAAAAAAGATTTTTTTTTCACGTTAATTTTATGCTGTACCAGAATGTTATTTTTTTGTTTTGTTATATAAACTGACCAATGCGGATTTTTTTCATACATTTACTTTAAAAAAATTACACTTATGTAATTATTTTTTTTTATGCAGAAGTACTTATACTTCTGCAATTTGTTTGTATTCTAATAAAAGGAATTAAAAAAATATAGCGCTTATTCTTTTTTTATTCTGCTGTTTATAAAAGAAGTTCTTTTCCTTTTTTTCATATTTCAATAAATAAATTTTTGATATTTACATAAGTACTTCTGCAATTTTTTAATATTCTATTAAAAGGAATTAAAAAGCACAGTGCTTCTTTTTTTTATTCTGCGATTTAAAAAAAAAGGTAATTTTCCTTTTTTTCATATTTACATTCATTGTCACAGAACCAGTGCGCCTCGGAACCTGATAAGCCAGCGTCCTGCAGCATCATGGAACAGCTTAGCTGCGGGGTACAGGTAACCATGATATACTAAGCGTAAGTGGTGGTGGTAGTGGGATCGGTGGGGGGTACCGTGAGATTTTTTCCGTGTGAGTCACGGTGACTCACGACTGTAACAGCTTTACGCGTGAATGTGGAGGGTTAAAAGTGAATTTAGGAAGTGGTGCCGCATGTGTGACTCACGACTTTAGAAGATGTATCATGGTGACTCACGTAACTCCAAATAATTGCCGCCCATGTACCCCTAGGAATGTATGTGATCACCGACACCCATGTATAGATATTTTTGTTCGATTTCGTATAGCTTCGGGATGGTCCCATTTTAATTACATTGGTCTACGACTTTGGCCTTGGAAGAAGTGGAGAGGAACTCCTCAAAATCAAATAGGATCTTGATGATTCCCTTTGCGTTGGGTTCAATTAGACTTGTTTCATAAGTTAACTAACAAAAAAGCAAAAAATAAAAGCTTTTCAACGAAAAATACCGACACCAAAAACCACTACAATCTTAAAAAATTACATGACATGAACTTTGGTTAAATAAATTGTGATTAGTTTATTCTCGCATATCGTTTAATATTTCAGGCTGTTATTTTCACGCATGTTTGTTTGTTGTCAGGTCGCTGATCTGAAACTGCCACCCGGCATCACACTGACTCGAGTCCAGCCCACCGAGAAGAAGGAACCACCGTCTATCAAGTCTGTGGTAAGCTTATCATGTGTCAAGATGATACGAGGCTGTTCACGGTGGCCATCGCTAAAGTAAGATTTAGGTGGACCCTCCCACTTGGCGGGTGCTATATCAGTGTCAGGTGGACCTGGCGGTCACTAAATCAGAGATTGGTGAACCCTCCCACCTGGCGGGCGCTAAATCAGAGTTTGGTGGACCCTCCCACCTGGCGGGCGCTATAACAGTGTTATGTGAACCCTCCCACCTGGCAGGCGCTATACCAGTGTTAGGTGGACCCTCCCACCTGGCGGGCGCTATAACAGTATCAGGTGGACCTTGCCACCTGGCGGAGGTGCACTAGTTGTGCTTCTACGCCTTCGGGTATAACCGACGAGAGTGTATGTATACACATAAATAGCGTAATTAAACCTTTTCTTCTTTTCACAGCCGCTATGGAAGTGCAACCAGCTGCCGGCGACGCCGACGCCAGTGGCGCGGCCGCCGCCCGTCATCAACGCTGATCCCTCCATGATGATGTTCAGCACCGCGCAACCAGGTGAGGAATGGGTACAATAGTGGGGCTAAAGTCAACCCCAGTAGAACATGTTCTGGATTAACGTTGGAGACATTTCTTGCAAAATATTTAATGGTGGTAGGACTCTCATATGTAAGAGTCCGTCTAGGTACCACCGCAATGTCTATTTCTACCGCCAAGCAGCAGTGTGCATGCACTTTACGAAAAAAAAGTACGTAGCTGGTAGTTAGTAGTTATTCCAGGACATTCTCAATTTGTTTGCCATATTTAATCAGTTCAGCAGTTCTGCCTTTACTTGTCACAAACATTCAAACATCATAAATCTCATTTATAACATTAATATTTCTTTTGTCAGCAGAACAACCGAAAACCATAATAATCCCAGACCCTCCGCCGCAGCCGGCTAAATCGAAGAAGTCCAAAAAGAAAGCCAAAAAAGCGGCCAGTGAACCACCGGTGGAGACAAAACCGGACGGAACCAAGATGGTCACTTTACGGAACCCGATGTTCCATCCGAACTTACCGCCGGTCCAGATTACAAACAACCCAGCGCCGAAAAAGGAACAGATTCGACTCCCCGACCCGATACCAATGCCGCCGAACGCTTGCCAAGCGACTATAACCCCTACGTCAAACGGAATGTACACTATCCGGAATCCATTGATGTCGATAATGCATCAGCAAAGCTTGATGGGCATGAGGAATCCGACACCACACACGGTGAACCCGTTCAACCAGCAATATAATTATGTCAATCCGAATACGTACCCACCGAATAATTACGTGGTTGAACAACGGTCTTCTCCGAAACACGAAGATTACCAAAGCCGGATTTTGAACCTCGCCTCGTTCACGCAAAAGAACGACGAAGGATATTCCTTATTTAAGACGCCTGAGGACACTCAGCAGAGGTCTTTTTTGAACCCGGAGTATTATGTGGATAACAGTAGTCCGAAGCCAGTGGTGTCGCCGAATCCGATTGGAACCCGGCCGAATGAGTCGAGGAGTTTTGAGTCAAACGATTCGTCGTTGTTCGCGAATCCGATACAGCGTCCCGAGCCTATCGGAACGCCTTTGAAGAGGGACGAGAATGAGTTTAGTGGCGGGCTGTATACGCCATTTGGTTTACAGGCAAGTTGATTTTTATACTAATAACTAGCTTTTGCCCGCGGCTCCGCCCGCGTTAAAAAGTTTTTCCGGGATAAAAGTCCCGCTTCATGTTTTCCCGGGATAAAAGTAGCCTATGTGTTAATCCAGGACATGATCTACCCGTGTACCAAATTTCATCAAAATTCGTTCAGTAGTTTTTGAGTGAAAGAGGAACAAACATCCATACATCCATACACATTCTTACAAACTTTCGCCTTTATAATATTAGAAGGATAACATATAACAACATTTTTGCGAGCTCACTCCAGTCACATGACAAAACATCTGTTTTGACATGCACCTCATTTATAGTTTTAATGGCTCGGCTGAAAATTCTACATGTGATATTGGACGCGTAGTGGGATTATCGCTTCACCTCTTTCTTTCGCACGTGTCTGAATTCCTATGACGTCACGTACGCGTATTGCGCCCCTTTTTTGTTTCTTGACACTTACCCTTTCTACCTATTTTCAGTCTTAACTTGTTGAGTTTTTACCGGCGTTTGTTCGTTCTTTATGTGCTAGAATTTATGTGAGGTAACTGTTGATAACAGCAAAGAAAAATGAGTCCTATGCCCTATTTTGAGTCTATAGGTTGTGTGTGTCGACTGCCTCGGTGGCGTAGTTGTATTACAGTACGACTGCAAAGCTGAGGTCTCTGGTTCGATCCCCGGGTCGGGCAAATCGATATTGAGTTTTCTATTCAGTATCAGCTCGGAGTCTGGAATTTGTGGCCGATATGGCGATAGGCTCGCCCCCTATCACATCATGGGACGGAATAACGGCGAAAAGTGGGTGCACTAGTTGCGCCTCTGCCTACCCCTTCGGGGATAACAGGCGTGAGTGTATATGTATGGTTGTGTGTGCTAATCTATAATTTTTGACTATCATGGATTAAAGTTAATAAATAACTTATAATTCCACCCACAGGACAGAAACGTCTTCAGAAACGCGTTGTTCAGCGATAAAACCGACATTGGTCCCAACGTTGGCAAGGTCGACGACGTTGGACCCAACCACATGGCCAACGGGGACCAACTGCCATACTTTCAGAGGTTGCGCGTAGGTTCCAAATTGAACAACGAAGTAACAATACACCATGTGACCGAGTCGAAATTCTACAAGGGGCAGGTAGGATGTTCCTGATTAGCGTTTTATTTGTATTCACTACTATCGCCTCAGTGGTGTTGTGTAGCGGCACGATTGCTGAGGTCTCTGGTTCGATACCCGGGCCGGTTATGGTGATATTGAGTTTTTCCACTTAGTATCAGCTCGGTGTTTGAAATCTCATCATGGGACGGACTCATGGCGAAAAGTGTGTGCCTTGGTTGCGCCTCTGCTTAGCCCTTCGGATGGGATATGTTAGTGTGTGTGTGTGTACGTATTATTAAACCTATATTTTTTTATAACTGCCTCGGTGGCGTAGTTGTATTACAGTACGACTGCAAAGCCGAGGTCTCGGGTTCGATCCCCGGGTCGGGCAAAGTGATATTGAGTTTTTCTATTCAGTATCAGCCCGGAGTCTGGAATTTGTGCCCGATATGGCGATAGGCTCGCCCCCTATCACATCATGGGACGGAATAACGGCGAAAAGTGGGTGCACTAGTTGCGCCTCTGCCTACCCCTTCGGGGATAACAGGCGTGAGTGTATATGTATATATGTATGTATATTTTTTTCACTATCCAGGAGCCATCTCACCCAGACTGCTTGCAGACAGACGAGTCCATGTACAGCCGACCCCTGTGGCCGGACACGCTGCACCCGCAGACAACGCAGAACACGGGTGAGTCACCGCATCTAACTCGTGACTCATGAACTAAAAGGCGCTCAATTAGATAGATATAAGGTAATTAAAATAATGTGCAATTATGTTGTCTTAAAACTGAGATATACGTGTGAGTCACTGCATCTGACTCGTGAATCACTATATCACGTAGCCTACGTAAATATTTTTGTGTTAAAATAACTTAAACAGCTAATGTAGATGGTATTCATTTTATATTTTGAGCATACATTAGAGTGACTTTTGTGTTTAATTGGCTTATACATTTATGTGACGAGGAGCAATTATCAGCTAACTGAAATTGGCTCTAAATACCCTAATTATGGGTATTATTATTATCATGTCCTATTACCCTATGGGCCGCCTAAGACGGCTCACGGTCACTCAGCGAGCTATGGAGAGGGCTAGGTGTTTCTCTACGCGATCGAATCAGAAATGAGGAGATCCGTAGAAGAACGAAAGTCACTGACATAGCCCAGCGGATTAGCAAGCTGAAGTGGCAATGGGCAGGGCATATAGTTCGAAGAACTGACGGCAGATGGGGAAAAAAGTTCTCGAGTGGAGATCACGTACTGGCAAGCGCAGCGTCGGCCTCCACCTGCAACGCGGACAGACCGCTTGATAAAGGTCGCAGGAACGCGCTGGATGCAAGCCGCTTCTGACAGGTCCATCTGGAAATCTTTGGGGGAGGCTTATGTTCAGCAGTGAACGTCATGTGGCTGATGATGATGATGATGATGACCCTAATTCGTTCAGTATCTTTCAACCAAGTCTATGTCGCATAATAGTTTTAATTCTTTGTTGTTAACTCTTGAGTCACTGATATAAACCAGTTGTTAGCACAATAAAACAGGTAATTCACACCATACCTTTACCGTCAAAAATAATTGAGTCAGCTTCGTGGAAATTTGAGTTTCTGTTAATGTCACTTTACCTTAATTATAAGTAGTATTTCAGTCACTTGGTTCATATTTATATAACAAATGATTGCACACATATTGAGCACATCATCTGAGTCACCGCCGTAGAAACAAGAGTCACTATTTATGTCCAACATTCGTTGCTTGTATTGAGATACCTAGATTTTTTTAAATTTATATTTTATAATGTAAATGTCAATGTATCCGACTAGGAATGCACTAATTACTATCGTAATGTTTATTTCTACTATGAAACGTTGTGTCGACTCCCATTGTTTACGGCCTTAGGCCACCCCCCACTAGTATAAGCGCGTGGTGTGACGGGCGGGTGGTCCACAGGCGTGGTGTCGGCGCGCAGCTCGCCGACGGGCTCGTCGCTCTCACCCGCTACTGGCGGGGGCTCGCCGCCCGCCATGCACGGGCCCGTCGGCGCCAGGAGCCACCGCCACGGTGAGCATACATGCACAGCACACGCGGCGACACTAACACACTGACACTACACCGTGCCAGGCGGGGGCTCGCCGCCCGCCATGCACGGGCCCGTCGGCGCCAGGAGCCACCGCCACGGTGAGCATACATGCACAGCACACGCGGCGACACTAACACACTGACACTACACCGTGCCAGGCGGGGGCTCGCCGCCCGCCATGCACGGGCCCGTCGGCGCCAGGAGCCACCGCCACGGTGAGCATACATGCACAGCACACGCGGCGACACTAACACACTGACACTACACCGTGCCAGGCGGGGGCTCGCCGCCCGCCATGCACGGGCCCGTCGGCGCCAGGAGCCACCGCCACGGTGAGCATACATGCACAGCACACGCGGCGACACTAACACACTGACACTACACCGTGCCAGGCGGGGGCTCGCCGCCCGCCATGCACGGGCCCGTCGGCGCCAGGAGCCACCGCCACGGTGAGCATACATGCACAGCACACGCGGCGACACTAACACACTGACACTACACCGTGCCAGGCGGGGGCTCGCCGCCCGCCATGCACGGGCCCGTCGGCGCCAGGAGCCACCGCCACGGTGAGCATACACGCACAGCACACGTGGCGACACTAACACACTGACACTACACCGTGCCAGGCGGGGGCTCGCCGCCCGCCATGCACGGGCCCGTCGGCGCCAGGAGCCACCGCCACGGTGAGCATACACGCACAGCACACGCGGCGACACTAACACACTGACACTACACCGTGCCAGGCGGGGGCTCGCCGCCCGCCATGCACGGGCCCGTCGGCGCCAGGAGCCACCGCCACGGTGAGCATACACGCACAGCACACGTGGCGACACTAACACACTGACACTACACCGTGCCAGGCGGGGGCTCGCCGCCCGCCATGCACGGGCCCGTCGGCGCCAGGAGCCACCGCCACGGTGAGCATACACGCACAGCACACGCGGCGACACTAACACACTGACACTACACCGTGCCAGGCGGGGGCTCGCCGCCCGCCATGCACGGGCCCGTCGGCGCCAGGAGCCACCGCCACGGTGAGCATACACGCACAGCACACGTGGCGACACTAACACACTGACACTACACCGTGCCAGGCGGGGGCTCGCCGCCCGCCATGCACGGGCCCGTCGGCGCCAGGAGCCACCGCCACGGTGAGCATACACGCACAGCACACGTGGCGACACTAACACACTGGCACTACACCGTGCCAGGCGGGGGCTCGCCGCCCGCCATGCACGGGCCCGTCGGCGCCAGGAGCCACCGCCACGGTGAGCATACACGCACAGCACACGTGGCGACACTAACACACTGACACTACACCGTGCCAGGCGGGGGCTCGCCGCCCGCCATGCACGGGCCCGTCGGCGCCAGGAGCCACCGCCACGGTGAGCATACACGCACAGCACACGTGGCGACACTAACACACTGACACTACACCGCGCCAGGCGGAGGCTCGCCGCCCGCCATGCACGGGCCCGTCGGTGCCAGGAGCCACCGCCACGGTGAGCATACACGCACAGTACACGCGGGGACACTAACACACTGACACTACACCGCGCCAGGTGGAGGCTCGCCGCCCACAATGCACGGCCACAATCTTTCGCATTATATCTCTAACTACTCTTTTTCAAAACCGGTTGAGTAGTTCCTGAGATTAGCGCATTCAACCAAACTCTTTTCTAATATCAGTATAGATGTCAAATAAGGTTACCTACACAATCACAATACCACAATCATCCTGACTCTGTCACACCACTACGCCGTCACACCGTCACACTACCTACCTTCACCCTATTATAAATAATAAACAGATGAAATTCTTGTCACCTTTTTTTCCATCTTCGGCGCATTAGGGACGGCTGCAGGCTTCCTCTGACTTAAGTGTCTTATGTGGTCGTCCGCAACCGCCCCTGCGCGGTGCCGCTTAACGTCTCTTCTTGTAGGGGGCACAGTTATTATCTTGCGGCGGACAGCACCCGTGCCGACGGAGTACACCCCCCCCCCCCCCCCCGCCCCGCCCCTATTAGTCGTCTCTTACGACAGGCAGGGGTTACCGTGGTGGAACTCTCCAAACACCCTCAAACCACAGCGCGGAACTTTCTGTCACTATACGTCTGTACGATTTAATCTAACGTTAAATCTAATTCGTGCGACAAAAAGTCGCGAGTGTGTGCCAGCGTCGTCGACGCGTGTGTATTCAGTTAATAACAAAGCCTAGGTGTTTTTGCATTTCGTTTATTTGTTCTTTAAATATGGTATGGTTTCCTTCTCTTTTGTTTCATGCATTCGACACGGCGGGGCCAGTCGACTTTATAACATTTATTCATTACAAAATTAAGTAAAACATGTTATGTTTTTCGCAGAATCGAGTGTGTTCCTCCCAGACCGGACAATAACAAACCTATCAACGCTGGAGGCTGGTGAGAGAGAGATTGAGTCGTTCAAACGGTTCGAGTTCTACTTTGAGCCTCCACAGCATAAGCCTAAAGTGCAGCTCGATGTGCGAGACATAGCCGCCGCGTTAAGACAGAATCATAAGTAATATCTTGACATTTACGAAACTTTTTTGGCAATTACTTTCTCAATACTATAAAAATACAAACACACGAATTGATAACTTCCTCCATTTTTGGTAGTCGGTTAACAAATATAGCCACATAAGTAGCTGTACCAATTTTTCTTTCTCTTCACGTTAGTAAAACAAAAAGAGGTTTACTATACTTCAAACACAAAAAAAAACCGGGCGTGTACTTACGTACGCGCGTGAGAAGTTATACTTCTTTGGCATCATTAACTTTTATAGTTTGAGAAACTTGCAGTCTTTGCTTCGGCCTTTGAATTTTGAAAAAGTCCTTGAATGTGGTAAAACAACAACAGACTAGGCTGCATGGCTAAGCGCCTTTGCCTTCTTCTTTTACTAATCTTCTTTATATATAATTATTAAATATAAAATTTAGAGAATAATAAATATATATGACATAATTTGTACTAAATATTATAAGATTTTTAATTTAAAATATTTATTATTGATTATTTAATATTTTAAAAGTAAATAAATTAAATTAATAATTAATTAAAAAAAAGACAACCAATAATATCGCTTAAGAAGAGGCTGTATGGGCTTGAACCCTTTGCCTTCCCTATAAGGGGAAAATTATAAAAAAAACAACCGTGAGAATTTTTGTGTCACACATGCGCGCGCATCATAAAATTTCACTCCCATCAATTTTTCATAACGCGCCTAAAGAAGTATAACTTCAAAAATGTTCCAGTGAAATTTAACGGGTATATACGATTTGAAATTTGAATTTGTTCAGCCGTTTATGTTTCTGACTGTACCTAAAAATTTCACATGTTCTTGTGTAATGTCTGTGAACATTCGTCATGGCAACGCATTGCTTGGCAAAGTCAAAGACATAGCGTGGCGTTTTGTTTTCATCTATGTATCTGAGTCTGTCCCGCCCTCAACCCCGCCACTGTAACTCCTGTAAGCCAGGATCAGCAGTGGCAAGCATTTTATGACACTGGTGAAGCTCGTCGAATTTATTAATCTGACATTAATCTGACTAACCCGCAACGAATTAATCAAATAGAAAGATAGGGAGGAGTATCTATGTGTGTATAATACTGACGTGCTACGCGCAAAATCGGTATGTCAAGGAACATTAAGCCATGTATCGACTTCGCGCTCCAAGAGGACGAACATTGGCGCGCGTTCCGGCCGCGCGAAATGGCTACCATTTTGGAACGTGCGCCATGTGTTTGTGTTTGTAGTTGATATCAGTCAAAATATTTGACTCTTGGCGCGGGTGTTCATGGCACACTTTTATAGTTTTCTTTTCACTCTGTGATTTGAGGTACAGAGGGAACTTTTTCTCATGTTTTTATTACATGTTTAAAAAAACTGCTATTTGGCTGTATTGTTCATTGGATGTGCTTTTTTTAAGATATCTGATGCCAAAAAATCAAGTTTACGATATTCTTTGAGATACGGCTTTTGAAGAAGCACGGCAGAATAGGAAACCTCTTTTCATTTACTGTATAAAATGTTATCAGTGTGAGTATTGTGCTTGCCAGCTTAGTGAACAGACCTCTTCAAATTTAAAGTCATCCTAAAATATCAGTTTAAAACAGTAACAAAATATTTTCATAAATTACGATTGTATATGCATCTACATATAGTAGCGATTCGCTCGTATAAAGTTCGAAATGCCAAAGAAGTTTCACTCCAAATTGTATATCGATTTTGAACCAGTTGTTTTATAACTATATAAAGAGATATATCATGTTGATTTTCACTGTATTATGTTTTATGCCGTATACTTTATTGGTCGACATTTTATTTATAAAATATGTATAAGAATGTTCGATAATCGATTTTGTGAAAGAATACTCATCATTTGACTCTCGATACATGATAGTATCGATATTTTTAATCGACTGCATGACATCGATATTCGAGAAATTATTCAATGAGTTATATTTGTATATTTATTGCTTTCGCTTTTATAATATTGGATAGATTACTCAAATTTCACTTTGAATAATTTGATATCTCTTTCAAATATATCTTATCCGTCTATTGGATTCAAAAGTTAAAATACTATCCAATATTTATCTAAATTATATATAATAATGCTGTCTCTTTCTATCCTGGAGATTTAGAAAGAGGTCGAAAATTTATTTGTGAAGCTGTACTTGTATTTTATTAGTACATATCTATTTGTATTGACACCTAAATATGTATGTGACAGGCAAAATTATATTTTATAATACATTAAGTATATGCTGTCTCCTTCTAAAAGATGAAAAGAGATAAGCTCGTAACTAACAACTATGTGTGACATAGATGAAAAACATCTATCTCTTTCACTCCTAGTGAGAAAGAAAGAAATAGACTAATTATGACAAAGACGCAATATTGCATGAAAGGATGTTACACAAATATGTTCTATCTGTCTTATACATTAAATAGGCCATACACAATGGCTCTGTATGATCAATACACGTTTAAATGTGTTGTATGGTCTGTTTAAAGGCTTAGAAAGAGAGAGAGTATAAAATAATTTGAAATAATTTAAGACGAAAATCGATTGGATATATATGGCTGTCCCTTTTACTCCTTATAGGATAAAAGGGATGAAAACTTGAATTTTTGACTATGACTATTCATATCTTATACCAATATATCGACTCTATACCCTGTCCGTTTCACTCTAATGTAGATAAAAGGGATGGATATAAATTGTGACAAACTCTGAATAAGACAAGTAAAATGCTATTGACTTAAGATCTTTTTTACTATACAGTGAAAAGGATTCAATTTGACATACAAGGACGGTAATATAAATCATTAACTGGCTCTTTCGCTCGCGACGAGCGGAAAAGAGACAGACATAAGCTCAAAGTGACACGGGGCGTAAAACCAAACGGACTGACATTAGCAAATTGTATTATTGAAATAAAAGAGTTCATAAAACTACTATAACATAAGCAAACTGCGTTATTTGTCGGCGACGCTGGCGCCACCGCGACTGACGGCGGGGTTCGGAACTAATCAGTGTATAGAAATCTGTGAAGTCGACTTTGATTTGTATAATTTTTATGTTCGTGCGATTGTTTTGTCGATAGTGATCAGACAAAAGCATATAAGGAAGTGTAAGAGTTAATAAAAGTCCTAAAATATCTTATTAACTACGACTTGTATCAGACCATCCGTCCTTATTCCGGTAGGTCGTATGTTTAAAAACATCTGTGAACTGCAGATTAAAATCGTCTATACGATTGAATCTAATTCGTGCGACAAAAAGTCGCGAGTGTGCGCCAGCGTCGCCGACACGTGTTTATTCATATAACTAATAGTCGGCGGTCCTATGTTTGTCGCTGAAGGTTGTAATTGTAAGTAAAGTGTATATTGTAATAGTCGACATTTGTGTTTTATTTACCCTAGCCCAATAGAAACAACGGAGGGCGGGTAGGTTTGAATCCTCGAAACTATGTTGCAAAGAAAATATGCATGAAAAGATTGATTAAGGAAATAAACATGGCATATCGTCGATATAGTGCCATACCGCGTAACTGGCACCAGTAAATGCCGCGTTTTTTTTATTGCATTGAGTGACGAGACGAGCATGCTGCTCGCCTTATGGTAAGCGATACAATCACCTATAAACAGTAGCAACACCATCTAGTACCTTGAGTTACATAGTACTGTGTGGCATTCCACTGCGCTCGTTATCCTGTGACAAAGATGTTGTCACATTATGTCCAGTAGTTACACTAGCAACAATATCCTTCAAACTGAAATAGCAGTGCATGCACACTGCTGTGTGGAGGTAGAAATAAACATTGCGGTGTATCCACCCAGACGGACTCTTACATATGAGACCTAACACCAGTATGATCCAACATCGATGTCAAAGAATAACAGCTGCAGTGATTTATATTTTAACCCCTGGAATGCTGGGCGCGCTGCCATACATTTGAAAACTACAGATTTTGGATGTGGTGTTCAAATTTTTGCACCATAAAATTATTTTGTAATTGACATAACTTATTTATTATGAATAACCAAAGTTATACCCAGATATCGATTGTGAGGTCAATTGGTCTTAAAGCAAAAAAAAAAAAAACAAAATGGCGGTCACGTCTCAATTCTAATATTACTTATGTCAGCACTCAACACCTTGCTTTCAACGGCAAGCCAAGAATAGCGAAAGAAAAAACCTGTAGATGTTCAGTTTTCATACATTTTGCAGAAATCGGCCTGAACGTATATGTAGTATACTCTCGGCAAGCGAGGGCTTATAAGTGTAAAAAAAACGTAATCCTTCTAGCCAGTTTCGGCTACGGCGGCCAATCTCAACGGAGATCAGCCAGATACGCAGGAGATATTATAGTGCACAAGTGTGTGTGCAATACACAGGTGCACTCGCTATTCCTTCACTCTCATAGTCCGGTGGGACGGCAGACATGACCGGAGAGATCAGGCGCAGGACCAATGGCTTTAAGTGGAAAGTGTAATCAGTTAACGAATGAAGTCACAACGAAGAGCTGGTACAAATAAAACAATAACTCAGTCTTAACTATTTATTTTCATAATTAACATTACAATAACATCAAGTTTGACATTTCTTATTTGTGTTGTGATATTGTTTTATTTATTGTGGAAAAGCAAAAATAGTTTTGGAGAAATATACTCCGTTCGTAAACAATATTCGATCCATTAAAATACTACAAAGAGGCGCCCATACCAAGTAGATACACTCGGCAATATAAGTAGGCTAACAAATTTAAAGATTTCCGCTTTTTGTATGGGGCTGGGCCTCAAAATCCAACCAGGCTCGAACTTTATGGATGTTAAAGTGGCAAAAATATGGATCTTGAATCAATTAAAAAAAATATTTTTAGACCCCCCATTTGAAAAAAGTTTAAAGACTAATTTTAAGCGAACTTTTTAAGCAAAATAAAATTACATAAATCTCAGAATGGGAGGACTTTAAAATTATACGATTTATTGCAAAGGCTTAGTTTTTGTTAGCATTATACAGGGTCATTTTGACATTGCGTTAATAAATGAAACTACATACTTATCTCGTTGAAAATAACACTTTTCATAAAGTTATTTTAACCATAGATCTAAAATAAAAAAGTGTAAGTTACGAACAAAATATCAATAAAATGTAACTAAGTTTACACGTCCTAATGCCACTATGGCTGCTCTACGAGAATTCGTCACAGCAGTAACATTACACATTCAGTCAGAAATACATTTACGCACACATATTCGCACTAAACTACAAAATAAAAAAATTAGAATGCTCCAATCGTGATTTATGGCGAAAGTGTTTGTTATTCATTGATAATTTTTAGCACGATGTTAGCAGAGGTACAGACGAATATGTGGCTTCATTTAGTAACGCAATGTAAAAATGAGTCTGTATAAAGTATGTTGGTTAGAATTTGAAGCCCTTTTTGGACATGTCCTTTCACATGGTAGTATGTACGCTAGTGTTGTCGCTTGGTGTGTGCGTGTGGGTGTGGATGTGTGTCGTTGCGCCGCCGCTTGCGCCGGAGGGGTGGCGCGACACAGAGCCCCGCGTGCGCCTGCGCCGCCAGCAGCATGCCCAGCTGGCACTGCGCCTGCAACACCACACATTACTATACACTACAATCTATACAGGGTCACAACTCAAATGATAGAACCCTGTAAATTTTATCCGTAGTGCTGTTTTTATGGCATTGAATGACTAGACGAGCATGCCGTTCACCTGATGGTAAGCGATACAACCACCTATACACAGTAGCAACACCATTCAGCACCTTGAGTTACAAAGTACTGAGTGGCATTCCACTGCACTAGTCGCTCGTGGCTTTACATTGACTTTTCCAATTTTGTAATGATATATCACATGTAATTATTTTTCGCGCGCGATTCAAATTAGATTATTTATACTTTGACCTGTATTTGAAAATAATACACACATACACTCACGCCTGTTATCCCCGAAGGGGTAGGCAGAGGCGCAACTAGTGCACCCACTTTTCGCCGTTATTCCGTCCCATGATGTGATAGGTGGCGAGCCTAACGCCATATCGGGCACAAATTCCAGACTCCGAGCTGATACTGAATAGAAAAACTCAATATTACTTTGCCCGACCCGGGAATCGAACCCGAGACCTCAGCATTGCAGTTGTACAATAATACAACGACGCCAATACACTAACATTTTTTAAATACTTTGTACCCAAAAATACATGGTTTTTGGTCGGAGGGTAGTCTAAAACCTCACTATACATCACACAACAAAAGTTGCTAGCTAGTTGCTAGAAATCATTATGTAATTAATGAACGACCCCATAGTAAGCCGATGTGAGTATAGTATAAAGCGTTCTACACAATCGTACTTTTAGGATGAAAACGACACAATCCAAAAATATAGAAATTTGAGTTATCGTCATAAAATTACTTAGAACAAAGTTCTCAATACAATAATAGTTCAAAAGCCATATTCAAGCAGGAAAAGGACAACACTATCATATCGGTCCCTTTCTTATTATATTTTTATAAACAAGCGACTAGTTTTTAGTCATTTAACGACTGCCTCGGTGGCGTAGTTGTATTACAGTACGACTGCAAAGCTGAGGTCTCGGGTTCGATCCCCGGGTCAGGCTAAGTGATATTGAGTTTTTCTATTCGATATGTCGATAGGCTCGCCCCCTATCACATCATGGGACGGAATAATGGCGAAAAGTGGGTGCACTAGTTGCGCCTCTGCCTACCCCTTCGGGGATAACAGGCGTGAGTGTATATGTATATGTATGGACTTGTGTCATATTCGTTCTAGAGGTGCGATGCTCACCTCCTCGTGCATCTCCTTGGCCATGTTGTACACGCTGTGCTCGCTGCTGTTGTACATCAGAGCGTTCGACAGCATCAGCAGGACGTCGCGTTGGAACTCCGCCGTCGTTCTGTGGACAAGGTTCTTTAGTACAAAAAAACTGTGGAACCACTAGGTCAGTTTCGTATGTTTTATTTTGTATTGTAGATGTAAGAGAAAATAATACGAAAAATAAATTATTCTGTGAAATCACGACGGTGACCATCTTTCATACCATATCAGACTAGGATGTGAAAAAAAAACACGATGCGTCTCCGCTTCGTTTTATTGTGATTGGTTGAGAGACTGACGTATCGGTCTCTCGTAAAATCACAAACATCAAAATACCGATACGTCAGTCTCTCAACCAATCACAATAAAACGAAGCGGAGACACATTGTGTTTTTTTTTCACATGCTAGCCCCCTGTATACTGTCCCACTGTTTGGCACAGGCCTCCTCTACTGAGAGGGGTTAGACCTTAGTCCACCACGCTGGCCTAGTACAGGCAGGCTTTACATACCTTCGAAATTCGGAGAACTTCTCAGGTATCGTCGATGAAGTACCAATACCTCCTAAGTGTTGAGAATCTAATTTTACACCAGAAGAAAAAAACTGTTAAATACATACGTATGAATGAATTCTGTCACTAAGTAGATATTTTCCATAGCTCAAGAAGCTTATTGGTAAAGAAATTTTGGATGGAAGTTAATTCATTCCATGCGAATATGAGTTTTATGTCTATTGTAATAAAAAAGTAATTTTGGAGTAAATTGTCAGTTAGGAGGTATTGGTACTTCATCGACGGTATGCAGGTTTCCTCACGAAGTTTTCCTTCACCATCTTGATTACCTGATAACTCCGCTGTCAATGTTCCTCCTGATGGTGGACAGGTCCATGGGCCGCTTCACCACCATGCTGTACCCTGGCGCCTCCTCATCGCTGATGGGGCGGAGGAAGAGGGATGCGTACTTGTGTGCGCAGAGTCTGAGGAGAAAATTGTCATTTATCGAATGGACTGCGATCCTGTATTACATACTGTCCCACTGCTATATGAAACTACTACTGAGAAATTTAAAGCCAAAAGTTTATGTTATTGTATCATCTATAATATTATAAAGCTGATGAGTTTGGTTGAATGCTTTAATCTCAGAAACTACTGAATCGATTTTGAAATTTTTTTCGCTAATAGGAAATTACATTACTCCTGAGTGCTATAGGCTACTTCTACACTGGTATAACTTATTCAGGCGGGCAGAGCCATGAGCAGAAGTTAGTCTATACTAATATTATAAAGAGGAAAGATTTGTTTGTAATGGATAAACTCAAAAATTACTGAACCGATTTTGAAAATTCTTTCACTAATAGGAAGCTACATTATTAAGTGCTATAGGCCACTTTTATCCCGGGAAAATATTTTTATCTTGGAAAAACTTTTACACGCGGGCAGAGCCGCGAGAAAAA
Source organism: Lapara coniferarum (assembly GCA_949316025.1). Lineage (NCBI taxonomy): Eukaryota > Metazoa > Arthropoda > Insecta > Lepidoptera > Sphingidae > Lapara > Lapara coniferarum. Next base: position 24,744,648 of record OX438929.1, read on the forward strand.
ACTAGTCCTACTAATATTATAAACGCGAAAGTTTGTAAGTATGTATGGATGTTTGTTACTCTTTCACGCAAAAACCACTTAACGGATTTCGATGAAATTTGGCACACGGGTAGATCATGTCCTGGAATAACACATAGGCTATTTACCCCGGGAAAATAAAAAGCGGGATTTTTATTCCGGAAAACCTTTTTAACGCGGACAAAAGCTAGCTATGGACATTGTAAAGTTCCTTTTGTTATATATTGTATTTATATTCTGTTTACATTGTCTGTATTATATTACGGGTCATTTATGATAAAATAATCTATATGTGAACCGAATGTAACAATGGATAAAAAAAGTGTATCCTGACCGGCTGTAGACCAGCATGACGGACTTCTTCCAGAGTCGATGCTGTCGGTCGGCGTCGCTGGCACTCGGGGACTCCGGGGCAGACGCCTCCGCTGCACTCTCAGACCCTGAACACGCTGGCACAACACAACAATAACTGTAATTCTGGAGTTTTGGCGGGAACGTGGAAGTGTCATGAGGTGCTCTTGTTTTAATTCATTATTTTGGTGAAGTGTTATATTGCATTATTATGGTGGTAAATTGTCCAATATAGTTCTATTAAAGGGCTCAAATGAAGTGAATTGAAATAACAGTGCTAATCAAGTGCTTTTTTGTTACCGCCAAAACTTCTCGACAATGTCTTGGTAAGGTAGCCACTGCTCCTCTGTGGCGTAGTTGTATTACAGTACGACTGAAGTGCTGAGGTCTTGGGTTTGATCCCCGTGTCGGACAAAGTGATATTAAGTAGAAAAAAATTTCTAGAAATTCTAGAATTTCTGCCCGATATGGCAATAGGCTCGCCCCATCACATCATGGGACGGAATACGCACGGCGAAGAGCAGATGCACTAGTTACACCTCTGCCTACCCGTTTGGGTATAAAGGACGTGAGTGTGTGTATGTGTGTAACTTACTTCTAGAGTCAGATTTTTTCTTTCTCGAATAATCGCGCTTCTTCTTGCCGTCTTTTTCTTCTTCCCGACTCAACTATAAAAGAAATACATTATCAATGTTTTTATTAAAATTTCCATACTGTATGACAATAGCTCTAGGAGCTTAGATGACCTCCGAGGAAAAGGTATTTTTTCAATTCATCCCTATAGATTCATCCCTTTAAATTCAAACTATTTTTACTCTATTTTTCTTAGTCGATACACCTCGCCCTTTAGGGTCCATATTTAGCTAAAGCTCGACTAGCCAAATTTTTGGATTAGGTCATTGTCTTATTAAGAGTGCGCTATAGTTCGTGCATGTTCCTTATCCGTTCATTTAGAATCGGACTTTTTTAACACACTGTGTAAAATTGTAATAAGAATACTGTCAACAAGCCAGATTTAGTTAACTGTGGGGTAGGATGTGGAAAAAAACACGGTGCGTCTCCGCTTCGTTTTATTGTGATTGGTTGAGAGACTGACGTATCGGTCTCTCGAGCAATCACAAACATCAAAATACCGATACGTCAGTCTCTCAACCAATCACAATAAAACGAAGCGGAGACGAATCGTGTTTTTTTTTCACATCCTAGCCCCACTGACTTATGTGTATCCATTTTTTATAATTGGATAGTTGACTACTTTTTTTTATTCATCAAAGATATACGCCATCCAAAATCTAATGGAAAAATAGTTTTCAAAATTGAGGCAATTATTATATTATAATTACCTCCATAGGAGTGTCGTCATCTGTCTCAGTGTGCGCGTCCTCTATCGGCCGTTCCTCTTTGATCTGCAGCGCTATCTCGTCCTTTATCATTTGCTTTAGGGGTATGGAGTCCTGAAAAAAATATTTTAATGTTATATATTTTTTTGGCGGTGGTGTAGTTGTATTGCATACGCATACGATTTGAGCGCTGAGGTACTGGGTTCGAATCCCGAGTCGGGTCAAAAACATTGACTCGGATTTTCCATCTTAAAATTGACTCAGTCGCAGCTCGGAGTCAGGAAGTGATACCCCCGTGCCGAGGAGACGTAAAGCCGTTGGTCCTGCGGCTGACCTCTCTCCGGTCATGTCTGCCGTCTCACCGGACTATGAGAGTGAAGGAATAGCGACTGCACCTGTGTATTGCGCACACACTTATATACTATATTATCTCCCGCGTACATGGCTGATCTCTGTTGAGATTGGCCGCCGTAGCTGAAATCGGCTGGGATATATAGGTGTATGGCGTTATTGCCATGCTGAAGTCTTAGGTTCAAATCCCGGCACGGGCGAAGTGATATTGAGTTTTATATTCAGTATCAGCTCGGAGTCTGGAATTTGTGCCCGATACGGCGATAGGCTCACCCTCTATCACATCATGGGACGGAATAACGGCGAAACGTGGGTGCACTAGTTGCGCCTCTGCATACCCCTTTGGTGGTGAAATAGAAAAGTGTGTATAAAATAATGAATGATTAAACGACTCACCTCAGCATCTTCATCTTTCTTTAAATCTTCTTCCTTCTTCACTTCTACGTCTACGTAACTCTCCTTCTGTTCTACTTCCACATCCTCTTTCACTTCCGGCTGTGGCTCCAGCGGTTCCGCTTTAGGAATTTCCGGTTCCGGTTCGGGCGGTAGTGGCGGATCTGGCAACGATGATAAATTTAAAAAAGAAAAAATTTGGGCGACTCTTTTTTTTTTCGTTAATTGGTTTATCAGCAGTTGTTACATGCTTTTTATGTACTATTTCGTCATATATAAAATACATAAACTTATTATATATATTTGCACAAGTATTTAAGATAAACACAACATGCTTAATGTGTAGGATGCTTATACATCAAAAATCCTTATAAATAAAAATGGACTTTAAATAAATTTCATCAAAAAAATGTCGGACTTTGGTGATTGTTGTAATTTTTTTTTCATTTTACTTTTAAATTCTACAGAATTGTTTTATATCGGTTACCGACTACGTATGCTTCGGGTAAGTAGTGAATGAAATTTCAGCCTGTATATTTGGATTATTCGGGTTGTAAGGAAGATTTTATTGTCGTTAAATAACGAGCATGCCATTCGCCTGGTGGTAAGCGATACGACCACCCATAAACAGTAGCAACACCATCCAGCACCTTGAGTTACAAAGTACTGTGTGGCATTCCACTGCGCTCACCATCCTGAGACATTAGTTAAGTCTCATTATGTCCAGTAGTTACACTGGCTACAATGTCCTTCAAACTTTCCTTGGTGGTAGAAATAGACATTGTGGTGGTACCACCCAGACGGACTCTTACGTATGAGAGACCTACCAGTAATTTTTTATATCTTCAATTTCTTATTATACTTTTACTATCAGGCACAGCGGGTTCACTTACTTTCCCTCTCCTCTATGTCTTCAGGCTCTGGAGGAAGAGGAATGTCCTCTGGATGTGTTATCAACTCTTGCACCGGTTTGACGTCCTCTTCTACCGGCTCTCCTACTGGTGGCTCTGGTTCCGGCGGGAGTGGTATTTCCGGTTGTGGCTCACTGCAAGAATCGATACTTTTAGAATCGATTAATTAGGTGAAATCGATATTGTAATATGTAATTATATGAGATCATTATTATATGGTTTTATTTATATTTACTACGTATTATTCGAAGCTGCGCTACCCAGCGCTATCGACTTGCAAACATATTTGAAACATGTCCAAAAACGGACCTTAAATATCCTACTAATATTATAAACGCGAAAGTTTGTAAGAATGTATGGTTGTTTTGATGTATGAATGTTTGTTCCTCTTTCACGCAAAAACTACTGAACGGATTTCGATGAAATTTAGCACACGGGTAAATCGTGTCGTGGATTAACACATAGGCTACTTTTTATCCCGGAAAAATCTTTTAAAGCGGGCGGAGTCGCGGGCAGAAGCTAGTAACAAATATTATACTTTATATGGATAAGTACCTTTGCAATAAATCGTATAATTTTAAAGTCCTTCGATTTTGTAATTTATGTTATTTTACTTAAAAACTACATTTAATATAAACTTTTTAAAAAAGTTAGTTATAAATGGACAGGTCCAAATTTTTTTTATCGATCCAAGAGCCATTGGCCCCTTAATATGCATTAAGTTTGAACCTGGTTGAATTTTGAGGCCGAGCACCCACACAAAAAGCACACATCTCCTTTCAATATTTCCCACTGGAGCAAACTACAGCTATAAAAAGTCTATATGTTCATCCAGGACATGATCTATCTGTGTGCTGAACCTCATCCAAATCCGTTCAGCTGTTTCTGCGTTTACTTCTCATAAACATTTTTCCAAACTTCCGAATTTAATATTAGTAAGATTACGAAAATTACAGTGTAAGGTGGTATTTGTTAAATTATGATGGTGAGATAGTGGGGTGTCCCCAAACCCCCCACAATGGTGGTGTCAATGTGGTGTCGACTGCCTCGGTGGCGTAGTTGTATTGCGTACGCGTTACGAGTACGATTTGCGCGCTGAGATCCTGGGTTCGAATCCCGGGTCGAGCCAAAAACATTGTGACTGGGTCTTTCCATGTTAAAAATTACTCAGTCGCTGTTTGGAGTCAGGAAGTTGTCGGTGTGATACCCCCGCGCCGAGGAGACGTAAAGCCGTTGGTCCTGCGCCTGATCTCTCTCCGGTCATGTCAGATTGCCGTCTCACCGGACTATGAGAGTGAAGGAATAGCGAGTGCACCTGTGCGTTGCGCACACACTTGTGCACTATAATATCTCCTGCGTACCTGGCTGATCTCCGGTGAGATTGGCCGCCGTGGCCGAAACTGGCTAGGAGGTGTCAATGTTACCCACCTTTCTTCTTTAATAACAGGTGGCGTGACGTCCTCCACATTCACTTCCTCTTCCTGTGCCTGTTCCGGCTCAACCGGAAACGATTCCGGCTCTTTGACTTCTTCTTTCACCTGCTGTGATGAAGGAAATGTTTTTATAGCAGACTTACAGTTTATATAAAATCGATGGTGCTTAGAAAATGGAATCGATTCGTAAAAAAAATAAAGAATCGACAATCGATTTCTTCCAATAAAATCGATTTGTATTAAAATTAAGCATATAATTGTGTGGAAAATTAATAAATATTATTAATTTAAATTTTAACTATTTTAACTGAAACTTAATTTTCTAAATAAAAAAATACACATTCTAAAGCATAATATTTTTTTTTATTTTAAATCTTTAACTCTCCAAATTAAAGTTACCCAAACCCACCTTCTGATCCTCCGGGTGAATGATCTTGATCTCGGTGGTCGGAAACTTGACTTCCGGGAACGCTATACGCACTTCCGACTCCTGCGTCAGCTCCGTCAGGACAGGCGCTGGCTGCGGCTCAGCCGGCTCTACTGGTCGGACGGTTTCAATCACCGGCTCTTCTGGTGTCTGCGAAGGAAATAAATACAGTAAAAACCGGTTATAGCCACCTCGGTTATAACGACCGGCTTTTCTGGCGTCTGCGAAGGCATTTTATAATAATAATATCAGCCCTGTATTATATACTGCCCACTGCTGAGCACGGGCCTCCTCTACTACTGAGAGGGTTTAGGCCTTAGTCCACCACGCTGGCCTACTGCGGGTTGGCAGACTTCACATACCCTCGGAATTCTTATGGAGAATTCTCAGGTATGTTGGTTTCATCACGATGTTTTCCTTCACCGTTAAAGCAAACGATAATTGATACAATACAATACTTCTGGCGTCTGCGAAGGAATTTTAAATACTGTAAAAACCGGTTATAGCGACCTCGGTTATAACGACGCACCGGTTATAACGACCGGCTCTTCCGGCGTCTGCAAAGGAATTTCAAATACAGTAAAAACCGGTTTAGCGACCTCGCTTATAAAGACGCACCGGTTATAACGAATGAGAGGCAAGGTCCTGACAATTAAACGTATAGGAAAAGAGTATTGTTTATAACGACTACCGGATATAGCGTCCAGATTAGATGGTCTCTTCAATGAAGTTAAGGCTCTTATCACATTGGCGAATATTTGACTACTATTATTTGAATATATTTATCAAAAATATATATTGTACGTCATCCAAAATGTTACGGAAAAAGAATTATAAAAATCCAAGCAATAATAAATGATTTATAAAGCTCTGAAATTTTGTGGTAGGGGCATCTGTCAACGGAAGCAGTAATAACTGCTTACTTTTCAACCAATTCTGATACTAATTTCACAGAAGCCATTCTTTTTAATATTATTTTCTGTGACATTACATAAATGTACGAAATAAAACATCATGCAAGCGAATTCACAGCGAGGCGAAGCGTCTTTTATCATAACTATATTTGAGCATGAACTAAGTAAACACTGTTAAGACGAAAATGCACTTAACAAGTCACACTTACACTGTCAATTTCCTCCCTAAGAACGTCGTCTTCTACAATCTCCACAGGAACTGATTGTTCCTATAAGATAAAAAAACGTTGGAAGCATAAGAGACAAATGAACGTTAAGGCAGCGGGGTTATAGGGACATATGTAGTTATTTTTTTTACTCTGGCAAGACTCGGTTTGCGCATCTGCCAGTGTCAAAGTTTTAGGTTAGAGATTATAAAGAATATAAGTTGCAGTTGTATTGTTTCTTTGTTATACTCAGAAGTCAGTACTAACTACTATGTCGAAGTAAAGCAGTGGCTACCTTACCAAGACTTTATCGAGGAGTTTTGGCGGCAACAAAAAAAACACTTTATTAGCACTGTTATTTCAATTCACTTCATTTGGGCACTTTAATAGAACTTTATTGGATAATATACCACCATAATTATGGAATATAACACTAAGTATCACCAAGACAATGAATTAAAACAAGAGCACCTCATGACACTTTCACGTTCCCGCCAAAACTCCTATTGAAGTTATTACGAAAAAAATGATCATCTACTAGACTTCTTCTCGCGGCTTCGCGTGAATGAGTTTTTCCGGGATAAAAGTCCCGCTTTATATTTCCCCGGGATAAAAGTAGCCTATGTAATCGCTGATAATGTAGCTTTATATTGGTGAAAGAATTCAAATCGGTCCAGTAGTTTCGGAGTCTATCCAATACAAACAAACAATCAAATCTTTCCTACTTAAAATATTAGTATAGATATATATAAAAGTTAAAGGTCACTTCACTCACTCATCACGAAATCTCAGAAACAAGTGCTAGGAGTCTCAAATTTTGCATGGGGATTCTTTTTAGAACGTAGGTACTCACTAAGACGGGATTTTGCGAAATTCAACCCCTAAGGGGAGGAGAAAGAGAGAGTAGAAGAGGGGGAGTAGAAAGGGGTGGCAAAGTATGTACGCGATAAACGCAAAAACTACCGAAGGGATTTCGATGAAATTTAGTATGGAGATAGTTCGAGACTCTGGGAAGGTTTTCTACATACACACTCACGCCTGTTATCCCCGAAGGGGTAGGCAGAGGTGCAACTAGTGCAGCCACCTTCGTCGTTATTCCGTCCCATGATGTGATAGGGGGCGAGCCTATCGCCATATCGGGCACAAATTCCAGACTCCGAGCTGATACTGAATAGAAAAACTCAATATCACTTTGCCCGACCCGGGGGTCGAACCCGAGACCTCAGCTTTGCAGTCGTACTGTAATACAACTACGCCACCGAGGCAGTCAAGGGAGGAAGGTTTTATGCTACTTTTTATCCCGGGCAAATGTATAGCGGGACTTTTATCCAGGAAAAACTCTTTCGTGCGGGCGAAGCCGCGGGCAAGAGCCACTTAATTATAATTATGACACAGATGATGACTTGTTCATCGACTCTGGTGACCCTATGGCTCGTATTCAAGTGGTGCTAAGTAAGAAGGGATACTGTGATAACGTTATTTTCTAATTTAATTTAGACTGTCTACGAATAGGGATGTTACTATGTATGTATGTATGTATGTATGCATGTATGTATGTATGGAGAGTCAGTCACATAAATAGCAAAATAAATTCAAAACTTCGAAACGCCTATACACTTTTGTGTTCTTCCCAATTTTTATTCTCTCTTCACAAAAATACAAATAAGGGAAAGTAAAGTAAATACTTTTCTTTACTTACAGAAAAAAGAATGTTTCAATCAACCTTAACGCTTAAATGGGTTTTTAAATTTTAGTACGTATTATAAATAGTTTCTAACTTACCACCGCCTTGGTCATCTCTTCCTGTATTTGTTCAGTCGCAGCCTCCAAGTTCCCGTCAGGTATAGCCGACATCCCCTGCTCATCTTTCTTTGAGAGGATTTTTTCTGGCGCCCTTTAAACAAATTCATACTTACATTTTTTATTTCAGTATGATGTATTAAACTAGTCCACAAAAAAAACCAACAGTCACTAAAACCAATTTCCAATTGAAATGGGGTCTAAATCACCAGTTTTAGCGGTGAATCCACTAAGTTGGCAACACTGGTTGACGGTGTTCTTGTACTGGACGCTTCGCCTCGCTGTGAATTCGTTTTCAATTCGCCAGAGTGATAAGAGCCTTAAATGTACCGGATGGATAAGACGAGCCTTTTCCTTAAGTAAGTTGCTCGTCTCGTCATTGAATGACGAGACGAGCATGCCGTTCGCCTGATGGTAAGCGATACGACCACCCATAAACAGTAGCAACACCATCCAGCACCTTGAGTTACAAAGTACTGTGTGGCATTCTACTGCGCTCGTCATCCTGAGACATAAAATGTAAGTCTCATTATGTCCTATAGTTACAATGTTCTTCAAACAGAAACAACAGTGCATGCACACTGCTGCTTGGCGGCAGAAACAGACATTGCGGTGGTACCCACCCAGACGGATTCTTACATATGAGAGACCTACCACCAGTTAATTTTGTACAATACAAGAGAATCATGCATTTCTCTTCTGGAATGCAAAATACATATAGGTGTAAAATCTCTTATATTATAATTAGTGCAAGTTTCATGCGCTGGCAATAAAGAAAGACACGTTCAACACTTAGCAGACTTTTATTGGTTATATTATTATTAATACACAGACAGTTGCCATCGTGAGTCGAACCGGAAGACATTTATGGAAGGAAGTACACTTTTAATCTATACTAATATTATAAAGCTGAAGAGTTTGTTTGTTTGTTTGAACGCGCTAATCTCAGGAACTACTGGTTCGAATTGAAAAATTCTTTTTGTGTTGATTAGACCATTTATCGAGGAAGGCTATAGGCTATATAACATCACGATGCAACTATTAGGAGCGAAGAAATAATGGAAAATGTAAAAAAAGCGGGGAAAATTATTCATTCCTGAGGGCTTCCATTGCGTGCGCTGCGAAAACGGTTCAAGATACCAAAAATATATGTATGAAAGAATTATTCCTCTTGAAATGATCTAAAAAAATGTCCGCGACAGTATATGTCTATCTTTTAAGATTAACTCACTAGAACCGTTTTTATGGTAATCAAATTTGGTCGAAATTAATGCATTATTTGTTACGAGTTGTATCAACGTCATAATATTAATATTTATCCAAGTAAATGTGTTGGATAGAGTGATTCAACGGGAAGGTTTTTATGTACTTTTAGCCCGGAAAAACTTATTAACGCGGGCGAAGCCGTGAGCAAAAGCTAGTTGAAGTTATACTTCTTTAGGCACGTTATAAAACAAATTATGAGAGTGAAATATTACGATGCGCGCGCATGTGTGACACAAAATTCTCACGGCTGTTCACAAAGGTTGAAGCTGTTTTATGAAAACTTTTTTTTAAATTTAACCATAGATAATATTCTTACATCTTACCTATTGCTTCCTTTATGCAGTGCCACGGGAGGTATGTGTATGTCTATATCCCTGAAAGCATAGACATCTTCCGCCTTGATCTCTATGTCGTCTATGTCCACTGTTGGGATTGACGCCGGAACCAGCGGTGGGGGGGCGTTAGCTATAAAAAAAGGTATATTAAATTATCTACTAATTTTTCAATGAAAAAAGTAGTCCGTCAAAAAATCATTTCTACTAATATTATAAATGCGAAAGTTTGTAAGTATGTATGGATGGTTGGGTGTATGGATGTTTGTTAGTCTTTCACGCAAAAACTACTCACCGGATCTAGATGAAATTTTGCACACGGGTAGATTATGTCCTGGATTAACACATAGGCTACATTTTATATCAGGAAAGTAAATAGCGGAACTTTTATCCCAGAAAAACTTTTTAACGCAGACAGAGCCGCGGGCGAAATTTAGTGTTATGTGAATTAATAGAGAATTTTCCAACTATTCGCCTATTTTATCCATAGAATAGGGTAGTTGAGTACTTTTTATAAAATATTTTTTTTATAAATGTATGTCATTTCCAATCCAATATCCAAAAGAAAAAGAATTTTTCAAATTGGCGCTATAAAATGTAAGTTATAAAGCTTTGAAATTTGGTGGAAGGGGTAGCTGTAAAATAACAGTAATATTACACTGTGACGTCACCGAGTGTCACTGGCCGTAACGCTGCGTGCGTGCGAGAGAGATAGCGCTATGCTACCACGCCCCACTTTTACTCACAACAATATTTCAAGTTTGAATAATTGCTTTATTTTTCAACAAATTTTGATGCTGATTACACAGAAGAATTTCTTTTGCATATTATTTTCTGTTACATATAAAACAATTTACAAAATCAAACATAGAAAACTACCCTATTGCAGTTGATACTGTTTGTGTTATAATTAATGTAATACATAAATTATATCAAATAAAAAAATCTGCTCTGCGTTATTTCGTAAAATATTTAACTAATGAATTTAAAAAAAAGTAGTTTACAATGTATACCAGCCCTAAAATAATAATTTAATCATATTTGACCAGATGTTAAGTCGACCTTGTGCCGTTCTAAAATATATCCCGTATACCGGAATTTCCGGTTTTAAAAACGGTGGGTTATTCTTACATTTGCTTGTAATATAAATACGAAAGATTAAGAATATGTTTGGATGATTGGTATTAGTGAACGCAATAAGTTCCCAAACAGATTTATATATTAAAACTAGTTTGTGCTCGTGGCTCCACCCGCGTGAATGGGGTTTTCCTGGATAAAAGTCCCGCTTTATTATTTCCCGGGATAAAAAATACTCCACGTTACTTGCTGATAGCATTTTAATGGTGAAAGATTTTTTTTAAATCAGTCAAAGTGTTTTTGAGTTTATTCATTACAAATATACATATGCACTCACGCCTTTTATCCCCGAAGGGGTAGGCAGAGGCGCAACTAGTGCACCCACTTTTCGCCGTGCATATTCAGTCCCATGATGTGATAGGGGACGAGCCTATCATCATATTAGGCACAAATTCCAGACTCCGAGCCGTCACTGAGTAGAAAAACTCAATATCACTTCGCCCGACCCGGGGTCGAACCCGAGACCTCGAAATTGCAGTCGTACCGTAATATAACTAGGCCATCGAGGCAGTTGTTACAAACACACAAACTACAAATGTTTCCTCTTTATAATATATTAAATCTGGGATAAAATTCTTGGTTTATGTTTTTTCCGGGATAAAAAGTAGCCTATGTTCCTCCCTTATAATGAAGCTTTATATTGGTAAAATCGTTCCAGTAGTTTCGGAGCCTATTCAATATTAACAAACAATCAAATCTTTTCTCTTTAAAATATTAGTATAGATTCTGCTCGCAGCTAACTACTGGACATAATGAATGAAATGAATAAATGAGACTTAACATCTTATGTCTCAGGATGACGAGCGCAGTGGAATGCCACACAGTACTTTGTAACTCAAGGTGCTGGATGGTGTCGCTATTGTTTATGGGTGGTCGTATCGCTTACCACCAGGCGAACGGCATGCTCGTCTCGTCATTCTATGCAATAAAAAAAATCTCCACCCGTGCAAAAAGAAATTCCCGGGATAAAAAGTACAAACAACTTAATCTTTCCTCTTTATAATATTAGTATAGAAGTATAGATAAATCAGCTCACCGTTCAACTGATGCTCAATCTGCTGCAGTTGACTCTTGATGTGCTCTATGGCGGCGTGCTTGCTCTCGTGTTGGGAGCAAGTCGTTACAGACTTCTCGAGGAGCATAGACAACGTCGGCGCTGTCACCGACGGCGACACCGTCTCTGTACAAGTTTGTTTATGGTTTTCTGCAATTTTAATAAGGCACCAACCCCAAAATTGTTAATATACAGGGTGGATTTTTTAGGTGAACTTGGAAGGCGATATCGGAAAATATGAGGAATAGTAAAAATGCTCAAAGTAGTCTCGGGGCCTATTTTGATGAAAAATTGGATTGTTGAAAAATGAATATTCCTAGACAGGAAACGAACCTGTTCATCTCGAGAAAAAAAACACACTGTATTGTTACACCATTCGATAGTGTCGCTTTTAAGGATCAAATTTTGGGAGGTAATGACATACGGCAAACTAAAGAAAAGAGTTCATTTTTGCATGGGTAATGTTAAATATATTTTTTTAGTTTTTAATGTTTTTGATGGCGGTTTAATTTTTCTTCTAAAAAGAGTATTTTACACAAGTCATACAGTGCATTTCTAGTCTGAAAAAGTCCACCCAAACTTTTGTCTCCCCATATTTCAACCTAAATTTCCCTAAATTTGGGGAGAAATTTACCACCTGGTAACTGTACGTGAAGTGCTACTTTTTATACATCATTCGCCAAATATAAGGGTAAGTAGCCGATTAACCATCTGGACCCGTAACCATAATGCTTTTGTACAAGCATTAACGCCATAGAAAAGAAAAAATATTTGCGAATGACCGTATGATATCGATAAGTTTACCACAAAGACATGTCATACCATACCAACTCTGTATTCTATACTGCCCACTGCTGAGCACAGGCCTCCTCTACTGAGAGGAGTCATGCCACGCTGGCCTAGCGCGGGTTGGCAGACTTCACATACCTTCAAAATTCAGAGAATTTCTCAGGACAAGGACATGTCATGCCCATACACTGGTGTTACACTTACTGGTGGTAGGACTCTCATATGTAAGAGTCCATCTGGGTGGGTACCACCGCAATGTCTATTTCTACCGCCAAGCAGCAGTGTGCATGCACTGTTGTGTTTCGGTGTGAAGGACATTGTAGCCAGTGTAACTACTGGACATATGAGACTTAGCATCTTATGTTTCAGGATGACGAGCGCAGTTGAATGCCACACAGTACTTTGTAACTCAGTGCTGGATGGTGTTACTACTGTTTATGGGTGGTCGTATCGTCTACCATCAGGCGAGCGGCATGCTCGTCTCGTCATCGAATGCCATAAAAAAACTTTTTTTATTAGCGTTAACACTTGCAGAAAGCATCAACGCTACAGCCTCAGGTTTGCTCGTCTATATTCAGTAAAAAAATATGCATTATTAGTAACGTTATATGACGGCACCGATACTTACCGACAACATTAGCTGGGTGCGATATGTGTTGTGGTGTGGTGACCACTGGCGAGGACTTGAGCAGCGACGTCAGCAGCGGAGACGATGGTGGCACCACCGGCGCAGCGGCCACTGGACAAATCAAATAACGCGGAGACATTACTCAATAGTCTAAGGATATTGATCAATGCGGAGATTTTTTTGGATATTGATTTATATTAATTGATTAATTGACTGCCTCGGTGGCGTAGTTGTATTACAGTACGACTGCAAAGCTGAGGTCTCGGGTTCGATCCCCGGGTCGGGCAAAGTGATATTGAGTTTTTCTATTCAGTATCAGCCCGGAGTATGGAATTTGTGCCCGATATGGCGATAGGCTCGCCCCCTATCACATCATGGGACGGAATGACGGCGAAAAGTGGGCGCACTAGTTGCGCCTCTGCCTACCCCTACGGGAATAACAGGCGTGAGTGTATATGTAATATATGTATGATTAATGCGGATTAGTTTTTGCAGGGATGTTGGGCAATGCGAATAAATTTCAAGGTAGTACGGGTTGAAAGTTTAAGGTGTGTTTTAATCCATGTGGAGAAATTACGAGGGAGATAATGGTCAAAACGAATAAATTACTAGGAAGCTGTTCATCAATGCAAAGAAATTAATTAAGAGCAATTTATGGAGCGATCCTGATTTATATGGATAATAGGGTAGTTGATAACTTTTGTTAATACATTTAAAAATATGCCATCCAAAATCTAACGGAAACGAATTTTCAAAATTAGCGCAATAATAAGTATGTTATAACTTGGTAGAAGGGGTAGCCGTCAAATAACTGAGTGTCACCTGCCATAATGATGAGTGCAAGCGAAAGAGATAGCGTGATAAGCCCACCACGCTCCCACTCTTGCACACGACAATATTTCAAATATGAATAACTGCTTTATTTCTCAACCAATTTTGATGTTGATTTCACAGAAGAATTTCTTTTTTGTTTTATTTCCTGTTACATATAAAATAATGTACAAAAGATAACATACGAAACTACCCTTTTGCTTTTTTTTTATATTAGCCCTACAGCCCTTAGCCTGACGTGAGTCGGCTTATCTGGCCACACCGGACTAGGGTGAACGCTTTAGGCGCTTTGAACCCTTTAAATTAAGTGACCATGTTGAGGGCAACCCACTAACGGGTTACAAATCTCTGCTCAGAACGGTCACTGAAATAGGATGAGACATCAACGATTAGTGGGGACGATTGGTATTCAACCTAATTCTATCTATTTATTAGGTCGGCACGCTGGCCAGAACTTACCCTATTGTGGAGTGCAATAAATTGATTTGATGTGATCAACCAACATTAATGCATACTGAAAGCCAGCACCACTCACCCGGTGAGGTGGGCGTGCTGGACTGCGAGGCGGGTCTCCAGGCGCGGTCGGCGCGGGCTCTCCGTTCCTCGCGCTCCTTGAGCCAGGCGGCACGACGAGCATTCTCACGCTCCTTCGCGCGTTTCGTCGCTTCGATATTGTTGTATATCTCCCGCAGACGATCCTCAGATGTGTTCGGGTTACGCGCTTCGGATATTTCCGTCTGTAAAGAGGTTCTGTTTGTATATTCTATAAGAATATGTTCTTGCAAAGCATGTAACATGCAAATTGGTTGCAATCGATGAAATTTTTTCGTTCTATCAAATTCTGTCCTGATTTAACTAATAATACCTTGTAATTAGTTTATCACATTAATTAGACTTGTATATTTTGGTGTTTTTTGTACTTATTTTAAGTATTATCGAAGCATATTTTGGGGTTTTTGACTTAACATAATCCAGACTCTAGTCAGAACTCTAGTTGGTCTGGAAATCATTGGGGGAGGCCTAGGTACAGCAGTGGAGTTCAAAGGATGAAGAAAAGACAGCACTCTCTGAACTAATAAAAATATCCTACCACAAATAACATATCACTTAAGTCTTCAAACATACCTTCAACAAGTCATACTGCTGGCTCAGCTCAGCAATGGTCTTCTGTATCTCCACCACACGCTCCTGCGTCAGTTTTTTCAAGATGCTCTCCTGCGGAGTCTCAACTGCGCCCTCCGAGCTACGCTTCTTGCGTTTAGGTGTCTCAACATGTTCAAGTAAAGCTCCATACTGCGCTGCACAGCTGAAAATATATGATTAACTAGCAGTTGCCCGCTACATAACGTAGCCTAAGTAACTCATTATTACATCAGCTACCTGCCAATAAAATCCCATCAAAATCGGTACAGCCATTTCAGAGATTAGCCGGAACAGACAGACAAAAATTGAATAAAATGTTATTTTGGTGTATGTACCGTAAAAAAAAGATTAATTCAATATTACAAACAGACACTCCAATTTTATTTATATGTACAGATAGAGACTGAATTATATGCATTTGCATATTTCAGTACTGCTGCCAGTTGTAGCATACTAAATGTTGCTGGCGTGCTGCTGGCTTAACTTCCACAGCGTGAAAAGCTTCTCCCACTTCAAAAGTCCCTAAAACACTAGCAATGTAGAGCGCTACCTTTAAGACATGACATCTATTTTAAAAATCCCATAATTTTTTCAATGAGAGCAAATGACCGGGATAAAAAGTAGCCTAAGTGTTAATCCAGGACATGGTTTATCTCTGCGCCAAATTTCATCCAAATCCGTTCAGCTGTTTATTTCTAACAAACATCCAAACATTTTCACAAGCTTTCGTATTTATAATATAAGTAAAATAGTGCCTGTAATAATGGGATGCCGGATGACGCATATATATATATTTTTTTTTATGTATAAAAAAAAATAAAAAATAAAAATGTAAATTTGTATGGCTGCGCGTGTTTCTCAAAAACTACAGATCCGATTTGCATGATATTTTCGATATTGAAATGTATATTTTTCAGGGAAGGTTTTAGTATATAATTTATGAAGATCTGATGAAGATCTTCAGAGATACACAATGGAACTCTTAAATAACTAACAGCAGATGACTCGTGAATATTGCAATCATATATCTATGATGTATTGTTTACACCATTCTAAAATTAACTAACAAAAAATCAATAAATGAAAAACTTTTTAACAAAAAATAATATTATTTGTTTTGTTGGGTTAAATAACAGTAAGCTTTGTATTCCATTGCCAACCAAGCATATTCAGGTGGCTATGCTGAAAAATAACCCAGCATTAGCAATTGTAAAGAAATAAATGATCTTATCAATGTGATGCATGAACTTTTGCCACAGACAATAAATAATTGTCAGCTAAGCACCCACATTAATGAAAACCCAACATCAGTTCACGCTACTCAGAGAACAAACCTAAAACCTCTGTATGATAGTACCTGATCAGAGACAATTTAATCTCATTATGAATATTAATAGGTATATATAATTTAATTTTCTATTTATTTTACATGAATATTATGTTTATTTTATTTATAAAGGTTTACCAACATTTGTTTACACTTATACATCTTACAGTTATCAAAGATACACACATTATAACATGTTATTAGGTATGTATAAATTGAGCCCAGGTTTCCTCTATTACTAAGAGAGTTTAGGCCTTAGTCCACCATACTGGGAGACTCACATACCATCAGCATTTTTATTGAGGATTCTCAAGTACGTGGATTTCCTCACAATGTGTTCCTTCACCGTTAAAGTGAACGGTACTTGGTAAACAATACACCATAACTTCATACATATTTAATAATTATAAACAAAAAAAACTGACAAATTGTTTCACTGCATTAATTAATTTTGATTATTTTGAGTATTTTTCTCATGCATGTGTTAGGTTTGGTCGTATTAATCCAGCCTCTCCTTATTTCTCTTGGTACAAAACAGAATTAGTGGCTCAGTTTTTTTTGTGCATACAGTACAATTACTGTGCCTACATCTAAAGTTCTATACTTGACAAAGTATATTGTGAATTATTGTGTGAATATTTAATTGAGAACAATTCAATAGTTCAGAGAAAGGATATAGAATAATGTTTCACAAGCAAATATAACGACCAAAATATTATGAGCTGTTTCCTTCGCCTTCGTAAACTAACCTCTTTTGAGAGTACCAATCTGGCGGTCTATTTGGCTCCCCGACAGTTTTCAACGCTCGGGAGACCGACATCCAATTCTGATCACCGCTCCTGACCACAGCGGAGGCTAGACATAGCTGTTCCTTTATATTCCAAGTGTCTAAAGGCACTCTTTTTAGTTGCAATCTCTCTTGTATAGAACTCATTATAGGTTATATTTTGCTGCTTCAAATTACTAAGTATATACGTTACGTATACGTATCAGAATATTATTGTTTGTTTTAACATTTTATGTCCTTTTCAGTTTGAGTTTATAAACAAATTGCAAAATAAAACTTTTATTTTTGACAAAGAGAATATAATCACTACGTTAAATTTTTGACGTTTGTTTTTTTTTTTTTTTTTTTTTTTTATAATTTTCCCTTTAGGGAAGGCAAAGGGTTCGAGCCCATACAGCCTCGTCTTAAGTAATATTTTTGGTTGACTTTTTTTTTTTCCTACGTACTATGTCGTAGTAAAGCAGTGGCTACCTTACCAAGACTTTATCAAGGAGTTTTGGCGGCAACGAAAAAACACTTGATTGGCACAGTTATTTCAATTCACTTCATTTGAGCACTTTAATAGAACTATATTGGATAATATACCACCATAATTATGCAACATAACACTAAGTATCACCAAAATAATGAATTAAAACAAGAGCACCTCATGACACTTCTACGTTCCCGCCAAAACTCCTTTTGACGTTTGTATATTTTGCTTGCGCAGAGCTTTATTTTTTTTCATTTGTTCCTCAAGGCAAAGAGTATTATATACATTGGGAACCGCCTCAAGGAACCGGCTAAGGTCAAAGACCATGCTGCCCAGTCATAAGTGATATTTTTGGTTGTCTTTTTTTATCCTCTGTAGCAGTGGACTCGAATCTACCGATTTTTCGGTTTTTATACCGATATTGGGTCGGTCCTACCAAAATACCGAAATGACTTGATTTTTCTATGATTTTTAGAAAGTTTGGAGATTCTTCAGATTTTTTACTGATTTTCAGCAATTCGAAGTTAAATAGGGGATATTTTCTTTTACATTTCACGATTCCTTGGTTAAATATGTTGACTGTTTGGGGCGGCGGGGATAGCGTTGAAAATTGTGAAAGAAACGAATTGATTATTTCACGAAAAAAACGGAAATATGGATTTTTTCGTTTTTTTTTTGTCCCGAGCATTGAAATTTCAAACCACGTGACTTGATGAAAAGAAATCTTTATATGTTGCTCATTGATGAGCTTTAGCGTAATCAATAAAAAAAAATGTATCAGTGATTATTTTTGTGCTAGGTTCGATATAGACTGCACTGGCAGTGTTGACTTATGTGAAAACATAAATACATACATGAATTAATATATTTATAACGGCAAATGTAAAAAAAACATGGTAACAATGACTTGTTTTTTTCGAAAAACATTCGTTTTTTTTCCCGAGCAAACTTCTGTGAAATGACGGCGGGGAAGGGGGGGGGTACGTGTAACTGTTTTTTGTTAAAATTACTTTCTTTTGGTGGAATAACAATCCCTGAAGTTTAAAGAGATTTTATTGAATATTGCTTGTTTTTTTGCATATACCGATTTTTTTATCCAAATATACCGATTTTACTTTGCAACTCTACCAATTTCATATTTTGTCGTACGAGACCACTGCTCTGTAGTATGTTGTAGAAAGCAGTCACTACCTTACCATGACTTTAAATCGAGGAGTTTTGCACGTTAATAGCACGGTTATTTCAATTCACTTTATTTGAGCCCTATAACTATATTGCTTAATATACCCCCATAATTATGTAATGGAACACTAAGGCGAACATAACACGCTCACACAACCGGCATTCAATTCCATAACTCATGATTGACGCGTGAATAATGAAAACAAAACGACATTACACAATCACTCAAAATCACCTTCAGTCAGGCCCGTTTAACTCAGCTTAAAAAAGTAGCACAATAGCGTTACGCGTGGCGTTACGCAGCTATCGCACCTTTCATGATTTTTCCATACATTATATGAATGGTGAACAGCTTGCATCTCTTTCTACACTCGGTCTTTTCTTAGTGTGTGTGTGTAGTAATATCGAAAAGTCTTTTGTCTCTCTGATTGCTGGCAGTCTGTGGTGTTTTATAGTATCGAAAAGTCTCTTGTCTCTCTGATTTCTGGCAGTCTGTGGTTTTGAAACAGCACGTAACGCCATTTTGTGTTGTGATTTAACATAGTGGTTATATTCTCTTTGATTGTGAATTTGTGATCAACCGCTGCTCTGAAATCTGAATCATCGCGTATTGTAATTTTGTGCTGCATTTCGCTATTTTGGATTTGAAGGCGGTTTTATTTGGCATCTAATTAATTTCACAGGATTATCTTTGAAAAAGTACTGTCTGAAGTAAAATGTAGTTTAGATTAGCAAGAAAACCAGGGGCGTAAATACCGAGGATACCGAAATGTACAGCCTGGGGTAGATCCATAGGTCACGTATGCACCAAATTCAGTGATATTTTTGTGTTGCATTTTGTTTGCTCTATTTCATCTTGTTGTAAATGCGAAGGTGTGCGAAAAGATTTGGATGTTTGTTAGAAGTGTATGTTGTGGGCCGGATTATTTTTGTTGCAAGCTAAGGGGGGGGGGGGTGTTGGGGGGTTGGCGGACCCCATATAATATCCTTTATATACCCCTATGAAGAAATCTTTCAGTCACTGCAAACCGACTTCTGAAAATTTCAGAGCTTGCGGGGCTTGTGACAAGTCGCATTTGTATAGACTTACTAATAATTTCCGGTCGTGTAAACGCGTCAGGAAGTTTTTGCACAATAATATTGTATTCCAGCGTGAACTTGCTATTCCGAACACGGGGTTTTCTGTCGTTCGTCTTTGCCTACTTCCCGTAAGTAGGTAACTATTTATCGCCAGGCATGAACTCACGACGAAGTACTTTATTATTATTGTCAGTTATGTCCCGAGCATAAAATAGTCGGTGACAATATGAGTAGTTACCTAAGTTCTCAACAAATTGCATCACTGTTTAAGTGTGACTTAATCATCCCTATTTATACCTAAATAACTGTCACAAACAACTTAAGGCTTAACCGCATCGTATTTTTTTGTAATGTCGAGAAAGGATTTTTGTTTTGTTGTTAATGTCCCTACTGCCAGTAGCCTGACGCGAGTCGGCTTTTCTGGCCACACCGGTCTTTATGGTGGACGCAGAAGGCGCTCGCAACCCTTTGAACTAAGTGACCATGCTGAGGGCGACCCACTAACGGGTTACGAACCTCGGCTCAGGACGGCCACTGAGAAAGGATGAGACACAGAGCCGGATTAAGACAACTTGATGCCCTAAGCAATTCACGCCTATGGGGCCCCCCTACTATAAGTAAACTAACATCAGTCTTTAATCGCGCGGATTTTCAAACAGCTTTACTTTTATGTGCTAGCATGTTTTTTGTGCTGTTTCTGGTGCCCCCCAAGTCGTGATGCCCTAAGCAATTGCTTAATTTGCTTATGGGCTAATCCGGTACTGTATAGACAAACTATTAAAGATTCGTGGTATAGCACAACTCAGGGATTGTTTCATAACTTAAAATAAAGTTTTTCTGCGACTGTGGCATAAAGCATAATATTAGTTCGGAGAAGGTAATTGGCCGCGCGCGCGGGTGCACCTGCACCTCTCCGACTCAACACAATATGTCCCACTCCACCGCTGTCTGCGCGCTGACTGACGTTTGCCGGACGAAATGCCATTAGACGATCGCGCAAAAGTCATGATTAATGGTTGCGCGATGCGCAAATAAAAAAATCCAGATATTCGTCAATCACCGTCACTGAACCGTCAATCACCACATTAGACGATAGGTTATTCGTCACTCACAGACGTGACTGTGGTAACACTGACAGCAAAACCTACTGTCTAATGGGCGCTTAAGTATCACTAACATAATGAATTAAAACAAGAGCACCTCATGGAACTTCTAAGTTCCCGCCAAAACTCCGAGCATTGTGATATTTGGGTCATTTATAGGGCTAAGTAACTCAACGAGAATGTCATTTAGTCAATCTGTACCGTACGCCCATTTAAACTACGCAGTGGTGCCAGGTTAGGCGACTTTTTGCTTTTTAGGCTATCTTGGAGGATGTTGAGGCTACCAAAATTGCGAATGGCAACCTGTCACCGTTTAGGCAATGCGGATAGAGATCTGTCGCCAATTTAGGCTACCTCGGAAAGTTCCTGTTATAAGCCTTGTTTTCGTCGAATTTGAGGATATTTTTAACTTTGAGGGTACAAAACATGTACTCAGATCACCATACACATGAAAATTGGAAAATTGGGGAGATTTTTTTAGCTCTTCGCGTCCGCACACACTTTGTCGATTTTAAGCTACTTCGAATTTTTGGCCAGTTGAGGCAGCATTCATTTGAAATTAACACGCTTTTAGCTTTACATATTTTTTATTTGCTCCTTTACCTCTCCATGTACGATGAGGCGCCTGTAGGCTACTTCACTATGAATTCACGGCGACTTCAACCATAAAACATCTGGCAACACTGGAACTACGCAACAAGAACGCCACCTGCAATCACATTTCTTTAAACGTGTCGCCATATTTTTGTAAAATTTCTTATGGATCAAAGTTTCTCGTTCAAGATATTATTTGACATTCATTTGAAATTTTCGAAACATGATTTGAAATAGTTGTTTGCGGTAAGTTATTATTATTTTGGTTTTTATGAAGTAAATAGCCACTTATCAAATGAATGGTGATTCGGTATAGCAGCAACCAAGTAAACCATCGCATAATTCCTTATAACTTTAGTGTTTAGAATTACTTTTACAACATTACTATCCTACTAATATTATAAAGGCGAAAGTTTGTAAGATTGTATGGATGTTTGGATGTATGAATGTAAGGATGTTTATTCCTCTTTCACGCAAAAACTACTGAACGGATTTCGATGAAATTTGGCACACGGGTAGATCATGTCCTGGATTAACACATAGGCTACTTTTTATCCCGGGAAAATATAAACCGGGACTTTTATCCCGGGAAAACTTTTTAATGCGGGCGGAGCCGCGGGCAAAAGCTAGTTTGAAATAGTTCAAATTATAAATATTATGTATCTAGGATCTATCTAATTGTAATAGGTAATTGTTAAACAGATATCACTAGGCATCTCCTTTAAAGAGATAAAATAGGGAACTTGAAATTGAACAGGCGAAGGT
This sequence comes from Lapara coniferarum, assembly GCA_949316025.1. Taxonomy (NCBI): domain Eukaryota; kingdom Metazoa; phylum Arthropoda; class Insecta; order Lepidoptera; family Sphingidae; genus Lapara; species Lapara coniferarum. The sequence continues at coordinate 24,767,282 of OX438929.1, forward strand.
AAGGTCAAGATAGCTCAGTTGGCAGAGCACCGGCACGGTACGCTGGAGGTCGCGGTTTCAAATCCTGCTTTCGACTGTTTCAACATTTCCATTAAAAATAAAATCATTGTCCAGGAATGTTCCTTGTCATTCAATGTAATAAAAAGATAAAAAAAGCTTGCTTAGGGCATCATACCATGGGGCCACCACAAATACCAGCAAAAATCATTTGCTATCTAAGTAATTATTTATTTTTTTCGAAATTGAAAACAATAAAAAGTACATAAGGTCGTCAGCGAACTTAAAGTGGACAATGCCCGTGCACTCCACCACTTTTATGGACAAGTCATTCACCGTTGAAGCTGTTTGACTGTGGAACGCCCTTCCAGTCATAGTGAGGCGGGCGAAACATTGACGTCATTTAAAATCCTTGTTAAAGAACACTAAATTTCTCACTGATTTGACTCATTGATGTGTATTTTTCTTTTTCATCATCTATTGGTAATTTATTATATAGGTATGTATGTTTATTTATAAACTTATGTATATATATGTCGGAGACAGAGTGGCGGCCGATATAGGTAAACGTGGGCACACATAGAAAAGTCACAAATGAATTATCTTCAACTCGCTATTTATTGTTCGTTGGTCAATTATTACGTAATCGAGTATTCGCAGAGTACAATACCATATAACCAACCAAATAACCAATAACTTTGGTTATTATAACACACTGCATATTGAGACAATTACTTAACCAAACTTCTTAATTATAAAGGACTCACCTAGTAACAACACAAATTAACAGAGTAATTGCGTTACTAAGCATTGACCGGTATGAAAACCACCATAGTTACCACTTAGTAGTGAACTGCACCGAACTAGTTGCAACACAAGCAAACTCGATGCGACTGAACTAAGACTGTTCCTTGAAATGATTCGGCAGCCCTTTTATACACCCAACTGTCGCTCCGACAAATCAACATGATTTTCATTTGTCTTACCCGACATAATATACTCAGACACCCTCAATGAGATTAATAAAAATGATAATTCCTTTTTACACTTCCCTCCTGTCCCGATATATATTTATATATATGTATGTACACATAATATATACATGTGTATATATGTATATATATTTATGTGTATTTATTTCTATGTTATTCATTGTAATAATTTTATTTGTTGTTATTAATTGAAGAGATTGCCTAGAGCGATAAGACCACCATTTGTACTTGTACTTTTTGTGTTATTCTTTCTTTAAATTGTGATATCGTGTGCAAAAAGAGTGAATAAATAAATTAAAAAAATAAATAAAGCATGAAATAAGAATGACTATGTTTCACAAATGTCTCGATGCTTTATCAGTATGATATATAGGGTCAGATACTTATGGAAGGAGGGAAGAAGTAGTTACAGGTATAGATTGCTTAGGGCATCAAGTTGACTTAATACGGCACTGATTATACTGTACATTAATCCACTAAGGGTCTATTTAGACTGGAACTAGCACAACTACATGAGGTAAAGCTAGGAGACATGATTGGGTTCAGTAGGGCAACAAAGAGGTTTGAAAAACTAAAAAGGGTTTGTTTGTAAAATTAGAAAGGGGCATACTGCAGGAGCACCAGTGAAACCAGTGCTCCAGGTGGAGCTGTCACGAATAGGTAAGGTAAGCGATGCTATATCGGACTAGGGGACGCCGCCTGCCAGGTGGGAGAGTATATGGGCAGACTGGGCCTGGTAGCTTGTGCGTTCACCCCACAGGCTGAGCCCCTGTTGGCTCCTGTCGCAATGATTAATCAAGGTCAAAGTGGCGGGACCCTCAGGGGAGGGCAGTGTTGGGTAGAGATCGGCAACCTGGAAGGAAGCCACGATGTCTCTAGGTCTAGCTAAGCCACAGCCGAAACTCCCTATGGTGAATGTGGCCCCGAGGCATGATGCCAGCAAAGCAGATCAACCCAAAGCAAAAGTGGCAGCGCCACCCAAACTGGGACTAAGGGTGAAATAGTAGCAACAAGGTGAATTGATCACCCATCTGTGTGACTGCATACATCCCCACAAAACATACATACATACATAAGGGCTTATTTCACCACTTACTGATAAATGCTACTCGACACATGAATGTATAAGGCAACCAAATACATCTTGATTACTGCAAAACTAACTCTAAATATACCCAGTACGCTTATAAGTTATAACCAACTTTATTTTTTGTAAAATGGTGAGATAGAGTCATCTCAATAGCCCAAGACTTATCAGGTGTCCCTGTGCTATTCTTTATCATACCATACCAGCCCTGTATTATATACTGCCCACTGCAGAGCATGTGCCTCCTCTACTACTGAGAGGGTTTAGGCCTTAGTCCACCACACTGGCCTACTGCGGGTTGGCAGACTTCACATAGCTTCGAAATTCTTATATAGACTTTCTGAGGTTAGCAGGTTTCCTCACCATGTTTTCCTTCACCGTTAAAGCGAGCGATAATTTAGTACACATAGTTTCTTTTAGTAAAGTCAGAGGTGCGTGCCCTTGGGTTTTGAACCTGCGGACGTTCGTCTTGGCAGTCCGTTCAACTCCCAACTAGGCTATCGCCGCTCTCATTCGGATTCTCCATCATGTGTAGAGTAAAAATATCCCTTTGCTGAAAATACTTTATATGATTCGAATTTTAACCCAAGATAGACTCGACCCAAGATTCAAACTTAGGGCCTCAGAAGTGTTCGTAACGTACACCAAATACTTCTTCGTCACCAAAGCAATTTAACTGAATTGTATTAAATTTGTGTTATTTTGTAGACTGGGCATTGAATTAATAAAATATATTAAATTGACTGAAACCTAAAGATTTATGATTTTAAAATACTTTTAATGTTAATGGGAGTGGCATCGTCCTGGACGGTTACCGGACTTCAGCCCCAAAACAGCCATAGACCGCAAAGAAGGGGCTCGTGAACCGCATGTGTTGCCGACCGCTTGACTAGATTGTAATTCATTCCTAAGCACCTAGTTATTTTACCAAATGACATAAAATTATTTGCTAATGTTACCCCAATTTAGTTTCCACAATATTTTCTTTCTTTTTTTCAGAATAATCCACAATGTTTGACATTCGCGCTTGCAGAGCTTGCCTCTCCACCAAAGGCAAGATGGAGAAGATGACAGACTTAACCAAGAAGACCTTTAACTCTATCACGGGACTTGAGGTCAGTTCAGATTTTATTTCCGATGCTCGAGGATCAATCTGCGTGAAAAAGTTATCTGAGATAACAGTCCCGCTTCATATTTTCCCGGGATAAAAAGTAGCCTATGTTACTCGCTGGTAATGTAGTTTTATATTGGTGAAAGAATTTTTGAAATTGGTTCAGTAGTTTTTGTGTTTCTCCATTAGAAACAAAAAATCAAATCTTTCCTCTTTATAATAGGTATTAAGTATAGTTTCCTATAAAGTATAAACAATGTTAACCAATACTAATATAGAGGTACAAAAATGGACCAATCAGCTTGTTAGATGTGCTTACAGATGAGCTACTTAGGTTTATTCCTACTATTGAAATGAAATGAAATAAATTTATTCGAACCCATAAAATGTTATACATTATTTAGGTTCAGTCAATATTAAATCTACCACCAGTTCGGAAAGCAGTTCTCACTAGAGAAGAACTGGCAAGAAACTCTAGTGTTGTTCTTTTCAAAATCAGTTCAAGGTATAAAATACAATTAATAATAAAAAAAATAACATGATATATATATATATTTTTTGTTTTTTGTTTAGAGCAGTTCATTTATATACCTACTCGCAAAATAGGTAATAAATTTTAAAAATCCTATACGAGTGCATTACCCTCTCAGGAATCATGTAATAATTTGGTCTGAAATTCTTCAAGATGTCGTTATTAACGGGTGGTTAGCAGTTGAGATAATTACATGATAGCATAGTTGGGATTGGAATGGTCTGGTAAAATGAAGGTCCAAAGGTTCAAAAGCTAAACACCTCTGGCTTTACAGTTTTGTATTATAAACTATGGTATGCTTAAACGGCGAAGGAAAACATCATGAGGAAACATACATATCTAAGAATCCTGCATAAGAATTTATGATATGTCTGCCAACCAAGCCAGCGTTGTGGACTAAGCTAAACCCGCTCAGTAGTAGAGGAAGCCTTTTTTACTACCTAAAATTAATCCTTGTTTTGCTAAAAAAATATTTTTTCAGATAACTGCAGTGGATGGACTGCCTAATTACTTTTGTGCGGAATGCCACACGCATTTGAAAAAGCTGCTAGCGTTCAGAAGGCGCTGTAGGCGCGCTCATTTCGTACTAAAAGAGATCCTGATAGTTGAGAAACATGTAAGCTTTTATTGTAGTCCTATCATTGAACTAAATGTTAATCGGGTATTTGACTATGTTTGATTTTGTACATTATTTTACATGTAAAAGAAAATAATACGAAAAAGAAATTCTTCTGTGAAATCAGCATCGAAATCGATTGAAAAATTAAGTGTGAAAAAAAAAGCACGATGCGTCTCCGCTTCGTTTTATTGTGATTGGTTGAGAGACTGACGTATCGGTATTTTGATGTTTGTGATTGATCGAGAGACCGATACGTCAGTCTCTCAACCAATCACAATAAAACGAAGTGGAGACGCATCGTATTTTTCGTTTCACGTCCTAGCCCCACAGGTGTGCAAGCAGCAGTTAACTTATTGAACCGTGTGTTTTTCGGTGAAAAGCATGGTTGATTAACCGCCGTTTTCAATAAGTTATACAAATCGCTTTTTTCGATCGATTGCCGAAATAAACCAGTTTTTTTTTACATGCTTACAAATTAATTATTTATTTTAGTAGGTTTATGCTTGGGATGAAATCGAGGATTAAGATTGGGATAGTTGATTGAAATTGACAGTTAGACCTAAACCATCAGTAGAAGAATATAATATAGACATGGTTGTATTATTTTTATTACTACTACTCGATTAACTATTCCTTTTCAGGTGACACTAAACAACATAATGCAAGTAAACAGAAAAAGAACGAATTTGAAATCAGCATACACACGGAATAATAGTGACAACATGGCGTTATACACAATAGAAAAAATAACACCAGATATAAATACACTAATCGCATCACTCGAAAAGGACGAGCCTGAAGTGGAAAATATAGTGTTGACCAAACAAGATATCGGTAATAACACATCGATACTACACGTCGATATAAAACCAGAGCAGGATACAAGGTAAAATAATCATTTATTCTACTTGAACACGGGGTTGGCGCAACTCCCAATATGTCGCGGAAAGATTGAGCTTACTGTTAAGGTCAGCCTTTCTGACGTTATATCTGGAATTCTGAGATAGTAAGTTTCAATCTGAAAACTCAAAATACCCTTGACATTAATCTGTCAAGGCCCGCGACGGACACCGGTTTCCATATACATAGGGTTTTCTCATACATCTATATATACAAGCGGGCTTTGAAGGGATAAAAGTCACACTATATAAATACTCATTTTTATTCGCTACTCCGCCCGCGTGTATGATTTTTTCTGGGATAAAAGTCGCGTTATATATTTTCCCGGATTAAAAAGTATGTCTTATCCCTATGTACTTCCCAAGGAACTATCTCCATACCAAATTTCATCGAAATCCGTTCAGTAGTTTGATTTTATCACGTTCAGACATTGACGCGACGGCGGACTTTGTTTTATACTTTGTTACGTTAGTCATTATCTTCCTGCCCTGGTCCCAAATGACTTGGGGTCGGCGCAATATGTTTTTCTCTTCAATTCTCCTCTATCTTTCGTCATCAAGTCAATCACGCCCTTTTCTTTCATATCATCTCTTACACAATCCATCCACCTCTTCCTTGGTCGTCCTCGTCCTCGCCATCCTTTAATACTCAAATTCATCACTCGTTGGGTTACATGCCTTTCATCCCTTCTCTTGACACATCCATACCAAGACTGACGATTTCCTTTCAACTTTTCTATCACTGGTGCCACTTTCAAACTCCCTCTAATATACTCATTCCTCACTTTATCCATTCTCGTCACTCCACACATCCATCACACACTTTGTTACGTTAGTATCAGTAATTTAATGAAGTATTGGCATTTGTCATAGTTATTCAGAATGTTTCCTTTGTACCTCGTCTTACTAATGTTATAAATGCCATGTTTGTAAAGACGTTTGTATTTTTGTTAGAAGTGAACGCAGGAACTGCTGGGCGGTCTTGGATGAAATTTGGCAAATAGACCATATCCCAGATTAACTTTAATATTGTACCCTGAAAATATTAGTATAAGTATCAAAATACTCTTTATCTAGAATGTTACCAAACCTCTATGTATACCATAAAGTAATAAAAAGGTCTACTTTTGTCTATGTCGTTGAACTGACTAAGCGTTTCATTTAACAGGTTATGGGCCCAGACCCATTTTATATTTGCATAATTTGCTATTTTAAAGTTATAATAATCAAAGTAGCAAATAAGAATATCCAAGAATCAGTTAATAGTTTGTGAACTGTTTGTGTCGGCGAAATCCGTTCAGATTAAAAACGTTTTTGTGTTACGACTGTTTTTGAACAAGATGGCCGGCAACTATATTGTTAACGTACCGAAGCTCAAGGGCCGAGAAAATTATGACGAGTGGGCATTCGCCGCGGAGAATTTTCTAATTATTGAAGGAGTGGACATAAATAAAATGGATCCTGCTGGAGTTCCTGATGCATCTAAATCTGCACATGTAGATTACCTAAAAGCAAAGGCCAAACTCATCATGACGATAGATTCATCACTTTATGTCCATATCAAGGACGAGAAAACTATCCAGGATGTATGGCAACGCCTGAAATCTCTTTTCGACGATTCCGGATTTCAAAGAAAAATCAGTTTACTACGGCATCTTATCTCGATTCGATTAGAAGATTGCGAAACAATGACTTTGTACGTTACACAAATAGTAGATACAGCTCAAAAATTACGTGGAACTGGTTTTGCTATTACTGATGAGTGGGTTGGATGTTTATTATTGGCTGGATTGACGGATAAATTTTCCCCGATGATTATGGCTATAGAGCATTCGGGAATGATAATAAGCACAGACGCCATTAAATCCAAATTATTGGATATGAGTTCTGAAGTTAGCAGTACTGGAACAGATAGCGCGTTTTTATCGAAAGGTTGGCAGCAGCGCAGAAAGCAGGTTGGCAGCACTGCTGAAATGTCAAAGACAAAAACGTCCTCGTTGAAACCTAAAAAAACAATACGCTGTTATAAATGCAAACAACTTGGGCACTATAAAAACCAGTATAACATTAACAAAGAAAAAGAAAGTACAGTGTTCAGCGTGTTTTTCTTAAATTCAACGTACAAAAAAACTGACTGGTATATTGATTCCGGTGCCAGCGCGCATATGATTTCCGACAAAGAACGTCTATTTGATATATCATACGATCCGGTGATAAAGCAGATTATAGTAGCAAATGAAACGACAATACCAGTGCTATGCTCAGGAAATACAAAGTTGACAACAGTGGTAGCAGGTTCAGAGTTCGACATTACTGTAAAAAATGTTTTATGTATTCCTAACCTCACTACGAATCTTCTATCAGTTAGTGAGTTAATACGAAATGGAAACAAAGTTATTTTTGAGGAAAATGTCTGTAAGATATTTAACAGAAAAAATATACTTGTTGGAAAAGCAGTATTAATGAATGGAGTATATAAATTAGACATAAAACAAACATGTCTATTGGCATGCTCAGCAATGCAAGAAACCAGTATGTTATGGCATAGAAGGTTGGGCCATATTAACAGTAAGGACCTGAACAATATGAAGAATGGCGCTGTGAAAGGTATTATTTACCCCGACAAGGCTGAAATTGACAAGTCCCATTGTGTCACATGTTGTGAAGGGAAATTAGCAAGACTGCCTTTCTCACATAAAGGCTCAAGATGTGAGAGTTTGCTAGAGGTGGTACATGCTGATCTTTGCGGTCCCATGGAGACAGTTTCAATAGGAATGTCAAGGTATTTTCTCCTATTTGTCGACGATTACAGCAGAATGGCATTCGTCTACTTTCTAAAGTCAAAGAGCGACGTGTTGATGTACTTCAAAGAGTTTAAAGTCAGAGTAGAAAAGCAAACAGGAAAGTACATCAAGGTATTGAGGACAGACAATGGTGGGGAATTTTGTTCCTCTGAAATGGAGAGTTTTTTGAAGAAAGCCGGGATAGTGCATCAAAAAACGAATCCATATACACCAGAACAAAATGGCATGTGTGAGCGCCTAAATAGAACTGTGGTGGAAAGGGCTCGGTGCTTATTATTTGATGCTAACCTAGACAAAACTTTTTGGGGTGAGGCAGTTAATACCACTGTGTACCTGCGAAATAGAACGTTAGGATCAGGTTTAAAAGTAACACCATATGAGCTATGGACGGGCAGGAAGCCAGACGTGAGCCACATCCGGATATTTGGAAGTGCTGCCATGGTTCATGTCCCTAAAATTAAAAGAACGAAATGGGACAAAAAGGCAGAGAAACATATACTTCTGGGATATGCTGAAAATACTAAGGGTTATAGGTTATATAATCCAAGATCTAAAAGCATCACCACCAGCAGAGATGTGATAATAATGGAAGTAAACTGTAATTCAAACTCAGACACAACAACAGCAGTGGTGGAGGACAAAATAATAGAAGATGAAAGAAAACAATCTGAGATACCGACGATAGATTCACCTGATGATAAAACATATGTACCAGATGAAGACTCATCTTCAGAAAGCTCCTGCAGTTCTACGGATTACAACACCGTATCAGAGGAAGAAGTAAAAGATCTTGAATCTGACGCTAATCCAGGTGCACAGAAGCGTATAAGAAAGCCGCCGGAGAGATTTGGGTATAGTAACGTATGCGTGCCCATCCATGAAGACACTGGAGAAGAAAATCTTACCTATGAAGATGCCATGTGTGGCGCAGAAAAGAAACAATGGTGTGAAGCTATGAATGAAGAGTTGCATTCATTTCATGAAAATGAAGCTTGGGAACTTGTGGAGAAACCAAATGATGTGAAAGTAGTGCAGTGCAAGTGGGTGTACAAAAAGAAGTTAAATAGTGACAACTCAGTGAGATATAGGGCCAGATTAGTGGCAAAAGGATTTACCCAAAAGGAAGGTATTGACTATAAAGAGACCTTTTCACCTGTGCTAAAATATTCCACTTTAAAATTGTTGTTTGCTATTAGTGTTAACTTAGAATTAACCATCACCCATTTAGATGTCACTACAGCGTTTTTGAATGGCCATTTAGATGAAAATGTGTATATGCAATTACCAGAGAATTTAAAAAGTGAAAATAATAAAAATAAAGTTTTAAAATTAAGAAAGGCCATTTATGGATTAAAACAATCAGCAAGGGCATGGTATAAAAAGGTAGAATTATGTCTACAAGATTTAAGTTATAGAAAATCTGATTATGAACCTTGTTTATTTTTAAAAAAGACAGGAAATGAGAAGACTTTTATTGCCTTATTTGTCGATGACTTTTTTATATTTTCAAATTGTAATAAAGAAGTAGATTACCTAAAAAGGCAATTAAATAACTGTTTTAAATTGAAAGACTTAGGTCAACTTAAAAAATGCCTAGGTATGAATGTTCAGATTGAAAAAGGTAGGATTTGTGTAGATCAGAAACAATTTATAGACCATTTGCTATGTAAATTTAAGATGGTATCTTGTAGAGGTGTAAAAACTCCAATGGAAGTTAATTTGAAACTTGAAAAAGGCAAAAATGAAACTAGTGATTGTCCTTATAGACAACTTATAGGGAGCCTAATGTACCTCTCAGTTCTAACAAGGCCTGACATATCTTTTTGCATTAGTTACTTAAGCCAATTTAATAATTGTAACAGTCAAACACATTGGATACATGCCAAGCGAGTTTTAAAATATTTAAATTATACAAAATCTTTTGGTTTGATGTATGTCAAAGATAAGTCAGATATATTTGCATATGTAGATGCTGATTGGGCCTCAGATTTAGTGGACAGAAAATCTTATACAGGATATTGTTTTATATACTCTGGATGTGTAGTTTCTCATGAGTGTAGAAAGCAGCAGACAGTTGCATTATCAAGCACAGAAGCCAAATATATGGCTATATGCGAGGCTAGTAAAGAGGCTATTTTTCTAAAAAATCTTTTATGTGAACTTGTTAATAGAAACAATTTGCCTATTTTGTTATACAAGGTTGATTAAACGGTGAGGCTTTATTTCTAGCTACATATGTAATGTACCATATACAACCTCTACACCAAATTTCAGTTCAATAGGAGGAATAGTTTAGCCACAGTATAGATTTTTTGTGATTGCAAAACTACATCGGGATGTATATCTGCCCTAACAGCTGACCGAGAGTCTAAACATAGTTATCTAAGGTCATGTAAGGTGCGTGACCTTAAATATCAACAAAATTAGGAGACGTTGCCCCTCTATCAGCCAATAATCACGTCAAAGTGAGTCTTAATCTTAGTATAATAAGAACGAAAACACAATAACATTACATCATAACTTTGTAACATAAACAAAGAAGCGATTAATACATACACCTGGGTCATTCTAATCTTCAACAATTCAAAGAACTGTTTCAGTTTTTTTTATGAGTCCCCGTAATTGCTCCGCGACATGAGACGCCTTGCGAAAGCGCCTGCGCCGCTTCCTAGGTACAATCTTATTAATCCTTACGCGCCATTTTGAGAATATCCAAATATTGCTTTTTGTTTATGTAATAGGACACTAATGTAAATGTATTAAAAGTAATAGTGTTTATTTATTTCTTTGTTTGATACGAGCGCCGATCTTTTGTTATGTTTGTGTTTGGTTTCTGTAACTTTGTGACAGCGAAAATTTTTAAATTTGTACTTGAGACCCACCCGCTTATGCGCCGAGCTACCTATCTATTTGTATTTGCCGGTCGGCTCATCGGCGATATGAAAGACAACAGAATGCGACGTTGCCGTTTTGTCACGCAGATGACCGCAGGTTAGTGTAAATATTTATAAATGGTGTTTGCGTATTAAATTGATAGAACTTGTTAGAAAAAAGTGATTTTCTATTTGTATCTTTATCGAGTTTTTGACCGTTTCGAATCATTTCCGAGCCGATATCGAGTACTCTGTCCATTTTAGTGCCCCTGGATCATAGCAACCTTGTATAATGATAATCAGAGTGCCAAGAAACTTTCTGAAAACTGTATGTACCATAGACGAAGTAAACATATAGATGTGAGATTTCATTTCATTAGAGAAGCTGTTGAAAATAAATTAATAGAGATTTCTTATTTAAGTACTAAAGAAATGCCAGCTGATATGCTTACTAAAAGTTTGTGTGCAGTTAAACATACTGAGTTCATGAAAAAATTGGGCATTGTCAATTTAGAGTAACATAGTATTGTATAGTGCCGTACCTTTGGATTATTTTGCTAAGTGGTGGTATTAGTATAAGTATCAAAATACTCTTTATCTAGAATGTTACCAAACCTCTATGTATACCATAAAGTAATAAAAAGGTCTACTTTTGTCTATGTCGTTGAACTGACTAAGCGTTTCATTTAACAGAAAATACGTTTTGAAATTCCGGAATAGATCTTCGTGTAAAGCCGCGAGAAAAACTTAAAATCTACTATTTTGTAGCATCCCAAATGAAGAAACAGAAATCCAAGACACAGAAATGACAGAAATGGAACTGCCAGAAGAATTCCCAGAAACCGTTGATGATACACCAATGGATTTCGAAGACATACCTTCACCACCTTCCCCGCCTTCTCCACCTCCTCCTCTTCCCCCTAAAGAACCAGAGTACGAGATGAAAGGTTATAATAGGAAGCCATTATCAAGGAAGATTGTGGAATGTTGCGCAATACTAGCCCAGACTAAGATGAGAATGTTGGATGACAAAGAGCAAAAAGAGGCATTTAAGAGGAAAATGGAAGAGCCTCAGTTTAAAGATGCTAAGATTAAATGTGCACTCTGCCTTACCGTCTACGACGATATAAATGTATTAGTAAAGCATGTTGCTAAGCATAATGAAGATGTGAGTCAAGTCAATACATTACATATACACTCACGCCTTTTATCCCCGAAGGGGTAGGCAGAGGCGCAACTATTGCACCCACTTTTCGCCATTATTCCGTCCCATGATGTGATAGGGGGCGAGCCTATCGCCATATCGGGCACAAATTCCAGACTCCGAGCTGATACTGAATAGAAAAACTCAATATCACTTTGCCCGACCTGGGGAGCGAATCCGAGACCTCAGCATTGCAATCGTACCATAATACAACTACGCCACCGAGGCAGTCAAGTCAATACACTTTCTAATAAATAATAATATCATCCCTGTAATATATACTACCCATTGCTGAGCACGGGCCTCCTCTACTACTGAGAGGGTTTAGGCATTAGTCCACCACGCTGGCCTAGTGCGGGTTGGCAGACTTCACATACCCTCGGAATTCTTATGGAGAATTCTCAGGTATGTAGGTTTCCTCACGAAGTTTTCCTTCATCGTTAAAGCGAACGATAATTGATAAACAATACACACATAATTTCGAAAAGTGAGAAGTGTGTGCCTTGGGTTTTGAACCTATGGACATTATCTCGGCAGACCGTTCCACTCCCAACTAGGCTATCGCCCACTTGCTTCAGCGGGTCCAAAACAATAAATTAACTCAAGAGGAGCTACATACACCTGGCGTGTAAAAATTTGCGCAACGAGCATGCGTCTGACACGATAGGTGTTCATCGGTTACAAAATACGGCGTATGTTTTGTCGCACTGCTGTAACGCTAATGTCAATATGCTAGGCGGCTAAGCGGCGATAACCTATTTGTAAGTGGTGCGGTAGTAATAATTCACTTTCTCCGCGTAAACAAAAAAAAAAACTGACAGCCGAGACCAATGTCCGCAGGTTCAAAACGGCATGCACCTCTGACTTTCCTAAAATTATACATATACACATATACACTCACGCCTGTTATCCCCGAAGAGGTAGACCGAGGCGCAACTAGTGCACCCACTTTTCGCCGTCTTTCCTTCCCATGATGTGATAGGGGACGAGCCTATCGCCATATCGGGCACTAATTCCAGACTCCGGACTGATATTGAATAGAAAAGCTCAATGTCACTTTGCCCGACCCGGGGATCGAACCTGAGACCCCAGCTTTGCAGTCGTACTGTAATACAACTACGCCATCGAGGCAGTCAATTCTAAAATTTGTGTGTATTTGTGAATCATCGTTTACTTTAACAGTGAAGGGAAACATCGTGAAGAAACTTGCATACCTGAGAATTTTTCCGTAAGAATTTCAAAGGTATATGAAGACGACCAACGCGCACTAGGCCAGCGTGATGGACTAAGGCCTAAACCCTCTCAGTAGTAGAGGAGGCCCGTGCCCAGCAGTGGGTCAATATAATACAGGGATAGTACTATCATGTTAGGTATAGGCGTATGCGTTCTTATGTTTGTAGACCTCCCGCCGCTTTTGCTCGCACAAAAACATGACACGTGTATGCGTCGCAGTTAAAGTATACATTGTTTTTGCTCGCACAAAAACACACGTCTATGCTTCGCAGTTAATGTATAAATTTTTTTTTACTCGCACAAAAACACGACACTTGTATGCGTCGCAGTGAATGTATACATGTTTTTTTGCTTGCACAAAAACACGACACGTGTATGCGTCGCAGTTAATGTATAATTTTTTTTGCTTGCACAAAAACACGACACGTGTATGCGTCGCAGTTAATGTATACATGTTTTTTTGCTTGCACAAATACACGGCACGTGTATGCGTCGCAGTTAATGTATGTATATTTTTTTTTCAGATCAATTTACCGTACATGTGCAAAGTTTGCAAAATTAAGTTCCCGACCGAACGGGAATTGTGCGCGCACATATCGTCGTCGCATTTGTATGAATATAAATGCAAGAAGTGTTCCGCAGATCCCATGTACGATTTGTAAGTAATAAGCCAATATATTTCTTTGACTTGGTAAGAAAAGCAGGCATATGCGTTGATGTTAAATTGACTGCCTCGGTGGCGTAGTTGTATTGTGGTACAACTGCAATGCTGAGGTCTCAGGTTCGATTCCCGGGTCCGGTAAAGTCAGTATCAGCCCGGAGTCTGGAATTTGTGCCCGATATGGCGATAGTCTCGCCCCCTATCACATCATGGGACGGAATAACGGTGGAAAGTGGGTGCACTAGTTGCGCCTCTGCCTACCCCTTCGGGGATAAGAGCTCTGGTATGCTTTATTGCTTAAAATAATGTTATGTTTACAATACAAAGATATTGCTGCGTATTCGTTTAAGTAGACCTTTCAGTAGCATAATTACCACAGTTATTTTATTATTTAATACACTTATTTAAGTGTGTTAGAAATCCATGTGATAAACTAATATCAGATTCTTTGAAAAGCTGTGTCATTTAAGCAAACTTGTCGGTAAAAATGTTTATACTGGCAACACAGCGTGTTTGAGTGCGTGTTTGTAATGAATGACGTCCGAAAGAGACATAGCATGTTTGATACCTGCACGTTAGTTTCAATGTGTTAGTAACAAGATCAACAACTGACGCGTTACAAAATGTAGCTAGAGATTAGAAGGTACAGAAGGCATAATAAGGCGTTTGGTAGTATAAAGTATTTAGGTAAACCTATTTTAGATATGACGTCCAGAAATATTGATGTTAAAATTAAAATAAACGTTGAAATATCATACGGAATCTAAAAAATATGATATCAATCATTGATGTATTAAAGAACCCTACATCAATGATATCAATAGATTAAAATCTTGTAACTTTTGTAATTACCCGACTGCGAGTTGTTTAGTACCTACCTATTTCGGTAGGTAAACTTATTTATTAACGAAAACAAAGTTTATTATTAAAGAATTAATACTTTTCTTTACAGCATAACACAAAATAATTAGTTCCATTTCATACAATTACATGTCAATTTTTTTATTTCATGTTGATATTTATAACGTATTAGTTACTGCTCTAGTAGCAATTAAATTTTTTTTTTTTCAAATTCCACGTTTCAAGCGGTACTGTTGCAGCTATGTGAGTGAATGTATTGCAAGTTAATTTGTGAGTTGCCCTTCTTAATCCTATAGGTTTTGTAATAACATCGTCAGCTGTGACGTAATTCAGTCAAGCGCGGTAAAACACAGCGTGATCATAAAACTATAATCGGGATTATTGTCGAAAGTATGCGTTATCCATGGATAATTTTTTGCACGATGTTAGCATAGGTCAAGCTGAATATATGGTTTCATTTAGTAACGCAATGTTGAAATGACACTGTATAAGCGGGGCTTGACGGGTTAATTTGTTTGTATATATTCTACTGTTTGTTTCCTGTACTAAAATAAAATAAAAATTATAAAGGCTGGTATAACTTTCAGGAATTTAATCATCCAACACCACCAGCAAGAACACCCCCAACCGGATTTCCAACCCGAATCAAGATTGTCGCGTATAAAAAGATTTTTCAAACTAATAACATGCACGGTGGAGGAAGCCAAGATCAGGCGGTTCTTGCCGGAAGCGACATACCGGTGCCTTGACTGCGATATGCAATTCTTGCACTTGCCAATCTTGCAGCAACATACTAAGAAGCATGCGGTGCCGGTAAGTGTTAGAGATACTGTATGTAAGGGACTGTATTTACGGAGGGTATTTAGTGTGTTAAAACAATCTTGCTATAAAAAACACACCGTTTGTGTATATTTGCCCTCATTTTGACACGTTGCTTCAGGCGCGTTCTGTGGCACATTGCTATGCACGAACGTAGCACTGACGTTGCTCGCTTAAAAACACCAGAGGTGTGTGCAGTCAATGTTTAAATTTAGAACATAAAATTTATACAAATGGTTATACGGGCATCTAACTAGGCACTTGTCAGGGGAACCCGTATGCCACTGTTGCCAACCCCAAGAGACCAAAAAACAACAAATGAGTTTTAAAAAAAATAGGAGAAAACAGTAGATCGCGGATTTTGACCGAGGAGCAAAAAAAAAGGTCCTCGATTTTCGTCTTCGTCGATTTCCGATTTATTTCGTCGGTAACACCAGAGAAGTAGGCTAAGTGGATATGGTGGCGCACTGTGGGACGTCCCCATAGAAAGGGCGTGACATGTACCGGTAGTACTGAATGTCTGATAACTGGAAACTGAAATGCATTGTGGAAAGGGGACAATATGACCTTTCAAGTTTTATAAGTTTCACCCCTCTAATCACTTTATTTTACCTAATATATAGCATCAAAGTTGAAGTATCGAACACTGTCGAAAATGACCTCACTGTTTAAGAAAGATATTTGTGGTATTCGCAATAGTTTGGAGAAGTATTTTATAAATAAAACGGTTTAATAGGATACACTTATATAAATGCAACTGTTTCTTTTTAAAAAGACGCTTTATTTTATGGTTAAATTAAAGTTTAAAAAGTAATCGAAGTGTTTGATAAAATCTGTCATATAATAAAAACGCCACGAAACCCCGACCTAATGATACTTGTGTTTGATAGTTCAGAGTAAGTAGGAAATTTTGCTAGAACATTATGTACCCCCCCTCGTCCCCCTTTCGAAGAAAATTAACAAAATAGGTCACACGCCTGATAAAAATGTCAGAGCATCTACATTTTTCATCACGCTGACTACATTTTGTGAATTATGAATATTTCATCAGGTGTTGATATTACACGAAAGCAATCAAGTAGGTTGGTGTAAATAATTTTTAACATTATGCTTTCAATTGTAGTGTCATTTTAATCCATCCTAATATAATAATATTACTCGAAATAAGTTTTTTAAAGTGTTAGGAAACGCCTGACAATTTCTTTTGAGCAAAGTCCTTGAGATCGTAAATTTAGGCGATTTTAAGACATGTCTATTTTTCATTAATTAGGTTAAAATATACCCTATACTGTATTGTATTTCACTTGTTTAATTGCAATCATGTCAAATTATTGTGTATCTATCCTTAATTTGGTTTTAAACTCCCCTGAAATATAGGCATATTTCAGTATTTTTTTTCATAGTCATATCAGTATTTTTCAAATAAACTACATTGGTAATGGATAGGTCTACTATTCAATAATACACGTAAAAAAAATCAAATCTTTACGTTGTTCCGTTGTTGAGTTATCATAAGATATGTAAGAGAGATACTCATGTCACGCCCTTTCTATGGGGACGTCCCACAGTGTGGCGACCTAAAAAAACAGGTTCTGCACCATTTTAGTGTGTAAAAAACATGTAAAAACCAATAAAACAGTAAAATTTTGACTCTAAACAAAAAACAGGGACGAAAAAAGCAAAAACAGTAAATCTACTGTTAAAACAGTAGGGTTGGCAACACTGCCGTAGCCGTTCCTAAAGGGCCCCATATACGGTACGATTCGTCGTTACGATAGATCTGATCTCGCCCCATATCACATCATGGGACGGAATAACGGCGAAAAGTGGGTGCACTAGTTGCGCCTCTGCCTACCCCTTCGGGGATAATAGGTGTGTGTTTTGTATTGTAGATATATTGTTCGTTATTGGTTGAGTACAGTCAGCCATATAAGCTGTACAAATTCGAAATTTTAAAACGTGTGTACGCGTTTAGATTAATTGAAACATTTGTTTTCCTTTATGTGAAGTAAGTTCCTTTGTGAAGAAAAAATGACATTTGGTAAGAACTCAAGAATGTTTAGACGATTAAGTTTTGAATTTGTTCAGCTAATATGTGGCTCACTGTACATAAGTTTCGGGAAAACGGTGAAATTTTCACCTTGTATAGACAGCAACCCCCTTATCCTCTATGACACGTTATTTTCACCGCTCATAACAAGCGTGAAACGTAACTCTTCGCGTTTATCAGTATGGAAATTGGCATACAGAATACCATTTAACGTCAATAACACGAAGTTAACGTGACGCGAACGCGTTACGATTTAACCATCATATACAGGGTCATTCTGTGGGGCTAGGACGTGAAAAACACGTTGCGTCTCCGCTTCGTTTTATTGTGATTGGTTGAGAGACTGACGTATCGGTCTCTCGATCAACTACAAACATCAAAATACTGATACGTCAGTCTCTCAACCAATCACAGTAAAATGAAGCGGAGACGCAACGTGTTTTTTTTTCACGTCCTAGCCCCACTGACATTGCATTAATAAATGAAACCACATACTTATTTCGCTGAAAATTACACTTTTCATTGTGTTATTTTAACCATAGCTGTTAAATAAAAAAGTGTAAGTTTCGAACAAAATAAATATCAACAAAATGTAACTTTAAGTTTACACGCCCTAATGCCACTATGACCGCTCTAGGAGAATTCGTCGCAGCAGCAACATTACACTTTCAGTCAGAAATACACTTACGCACACACCATAATCGCACTATACTACAAAATGATAAAAAACATTGGAATACTACAATCGAGGTGTTTTGCGAAAGTATTCGCATTATTATTCATTGATAATTTTTAGCACGATGTTAGCAGAGGTATAGACGAATATGTGGTTTCATTTAGTAACGTAATGTAAAAATGACCTTGTATAAGTGTCATAGAAAATAAGGGGGCAGGATGTGTATCTATGTTTTAGGCATCAGAAAAGAGCTATCAGTGCGAGTACTGCCGCGTGCACTACTTGACTATGAGGAAGTTGTCGTTCCACGTGACGTCCATGCACATGTATACTTATCATTGTAAACTGTGCCCGCTGGTCGCTTACAATCTGTGAGTTTCATAAAATATGCATTAATACTTCTACTACTGGTGGTAAGTCTCATATGTAAGAGTCCGTCTGGGTGGCCGTGGGTACCGCCGCAATGTCTATTTCTACCGACAAGCAGCAGTGTGCATGCACTGTTGTATTTCTGTTTGAAGGACATTGTAGCCAGTGTAACTACTGGACATAATGAGACTTAACATCTTATGTCTCAGGATGACGAGCGCAGTGGAATGCCACACAGTACTTTGTAACTCAAGGTGCTGGTGTTGCTACTGTTTATGGGTGGTCGTGTATCCCTTACCATCAGGTGAACGACATGCTCGTCTCGTCATTCAATGTAATAAAAAAAAACTTCGCTACCTCGAATTACACGGTTTTAACACAACGGGGAACATAACAATGTTGCTTAAAGTACCGGCATGTTGTGGTG
Organism: Lapara coniferarum; assembly: GCA_949316025.1. Taxonomy (NCBI): domain Eukaryota; kingdom Metazoa; phylum Arthropoda; class Insecta; order Lepidoptera; family Sphingidae; genus Lapara; species Lapara coniferarum. The sequence goes on from OX438929.1 coordinate 24,786,496, forward strand.
GCCGCGTTGACGTTTGTCCGCTCATCAAGTTTCGTATTACGTTTACTTATTGCTGTACATTATTGTCAATCGTGCATAAAAATTTATGGGATGTCCAATTTTATGACAAAACTCATTTGTTTTACGGAATTAAAAAATATATTATCATCATCCATATCAATATTATAAAGCTGAAGAGTTTGTTTATTTGGGTGATCGCCAATCTCAGAAACTACTGAACCGAATTTAAAAATTCTCTAATAGGAAGCTACATTACTCTAGAGTGCTATGGGCTACTTTTATCCCGGGAAAATATTATTATCCCGGAAAAACTTTTTCACGAGTGCCACGAGCAATTCTAGTCACTTATAAGGTAGCTTGCTAGCATATGTTCATCGATAATGAAATGAGATTTCAGCTGACTATTGTAATCGGTCAAAACGGCCATGATAGCGTGCCGGTACTATTAGTATTACTTATAGACGGAAAGCATACGAGAGACGTACCAACTAGAAACAAATCAATATTTCGCACTCTTAATGAGACAATTACCTAATCCCAATCCTAATCCAAAATCTTTGACTTTTTTTTTACTGGGGCGGGGAACGAACATAAGTTCAAACGATTTTGATCCTATTTCCAATGTTGAAATGATGCATTTTTTTCTTAGTCGATGCAGCTTGCCCTTTAAGGTAAATTTTTGGCTAAAAGTCATCCAGCCGAAATTTTAGATTAGGTCATTATTTTATTTATATGAGATTTATTGCTACGGTTGATCCACTTCTATTTCTTTTTCAGTTTAGAAGCTGAGAACCATACTGAAGTCCATGGTTCCCAATATTTGTGTGAATTTTGCGACAAAGGATTCAAGTAAGTGGATATATTCGATTGCCTTGATGGCGTAGTTGTATTACGGTACTGATGATGAGGTATTCGATTCCCGGGTCGGGCGAAGTCATATTGATTTTTTTAATCAGTTGGAATCTAGGATTTCCGCTGGATATGTTGGTAGACTCGTCCCTTATCGCATCAATGGACTGAATATTTATGGCAAAGAGTGGCTGTGAGTGTGTGTTATATGTTAAGCTATGATATATACACACGCGCACACACATACGCACACTCACGCCTTTTATCTCCGAAGGGGTGGGCAGAGGCGCAATTCTGCACCCACTTTTCGCCGTTATTCCGTCCCATGATGTGATAGGGGCGAGCCTATCACCATATCGGGCACAGATTCTAGACTCCGAGCTTATACTGATTTAACTTACAAGTAAATATAACTTCAGGTTCTCCATGCTCTTCTATACTAATATTGTAAAGCGGAAAGACTTGTATTTTTGTATAGACCGATTTTAAAAATTCTTTCACCAATATAAAGCTACATTATCAGCAAGTCACATAAAATTTTTATCCCGGGAAAATATAAAGCGGGATTCTCATCCCGGAGAAACTCTTTAACTCGGGCGGAGCCGGGAGAAAAAGCTTGTCATTGACCACCAGCCCTGTAATACTGTTCACTGCTGAGCACGGGCCTCTACAATTGGGAGGGTCAATTCAAGAGGTCAACAAGCTAGTCATTGACCACCACCATACCAGCCCTGTAATACTGCTCACTGCTGAGCACGGGCCTCTACAATTGGGAGGGTCAATTCAAAAGGTCAAAAAACTAGACATTCATGTAGCCCTTAGCTAGTGTGCGGATGTTACTTAAGATGAACACTGAAAACCAGCGTTGTGCCGCAGTTAGCACCGCTGCACAGCATCATGCTGAGTGTTCACCTACCTGTCACGGCCTTGAGATGCAGTCTAAGAAATTTAAGTTTGTTTTATTTTTAAGTCATGGGTTACTTGTAACTAACTGTACTGTTTTATAATGTTATTTATTTTTAAGCTATTGCATAGCTTCTATCGCGGGCCTTGAGCGTGGAGACCGAATCCAGAAATTCCGTAACGAAAATAACCTAACACCCTTCACTCCGATCGGCACAGCGGTGATATTTTATTTTCAACTCTATCACAACCATGTAGAGTGTAAAATTCCATAAGTAAATTTAATATCGCAGTCTTGTAAGAATACAATATGCAAGAGGATATGAGCTGAATGTTGAACGAGAAAAGGTCGAAATTACCGTGTAATTAAAAATTGTTCCAGTCAGTGAAACGTATCGAAATGTCAAACGCGCGCAGTTGATGAGAATGTCCCCGTGGCGGGATGACGTGATTCTAAGTTTGAATTTTTAAAAAGCTTTTATTTTATAGTTCAAAGAGGTTATAAATATTAGAATTGCCTGCTTAGAGTTTCGGCGTTAGGGCACGAGTGAAATTTGGACAATAGAAAAAAATTAAATAATTATAATTACATAAGTTGATAAAAAATGCTATGCAATAGCTTTACCGCGGCAGTCTCCGAGTGCCAAACGTCTTTTTTTTTCTTTGAAATGTTTGTAGTTGCCTATACATGTCTATCCGTGGCAAATAAACTATTTTTCTTTCTTTCTTATTGTCCACAGAGGGGAGATTTTGCTGAAAAGACACAGGTACACGGCGCATTACCCTCAGACACACAAGTGTCACTGCAACCTATGCGGAGAATCATTCCCCGAGGAGGAGCTGCTCTACCAGCACCAGCTGTACAGGCATGAGACTATCGTGAGTACTGTGGGTCCAAGTTCGAATCCTAGGCTGGACAAAGTAATTTCTGCTATAGTCTGTAATTTGTCCCCGATATGGCGATAGGTTCGCCCAAGGGCGGATCCAGCTTTTATCTCATTGGGGGGGGGGGGGGGGGGGTCATATAGTCGAGCTCAGGATAGACTTCAAATCGATATTATGTTCTGTGATTATTGACAATCATAAACAAAAAAAGTTCCTACTTCATGAACACTGTTTTTTCTCTACAATAGTGAAGCGACTTGGTCTTTACCTCTGATACTAATTATAATCGATTGATATTTGTTTACAGTGCATTCACACTGTTTAGTGCTTCAAACAAATAGTTTATTTTAATATATAAAATATACATTAAAACGCCTGGGTATGTTTATAAAATAATACGATTTGTTAAGGAAAAATAATATATCAATGTGTTCAATCGATCAAAACTTCTTAATAAATTAAATCGATTGTTATAAGAAATCGAATCGTTAACGCATTGGGACATAAATTGATTGTACCCGAGCTGTCAAATTATAAATGGTTGGATGAAGTAGCATGGCAGCATTAAGCTGTGTGGCGGCACAATTATCATACACCGCCACCTATCAAATAAGGCTGGGAACTACTTCATTAAGTAGTTAGCAAGGTGACCCGACACTCATCCATCGAACATTGAAGTGGTGTCGACGACTAGCAGACGACGCCAACATACCGCTAGATGGCGACACACGTACCTAGATTACACTTGCAGTATTTGAGAGATGCAAAGTATATATACAAGCTCCGAGTAAGAACCGTCGGAGGGGCCGCGGCCGGTCAGGCGCAACATCTGCCTGACTGGAAATTTCCCTTCCATAGAGGAATGCAACCATCTGTTCCTCTAACAGCGGCGACGATCCTAATGCCGCTAAAGTGGTGACCCCGACGTGATACATCCTCGCACCGTCATCGTCGAGTCCAGCCGTACCTGCATCATCGCATCGCATCTCCATCCGCCACTTCCTTCCCAGCCATTCCAGTCAACACTTCGCCCAGCCAGCTAGCGTTCCCGCCGAACAGGTTCCCAACAAACATGCTGCCTGGTTACCTTCGGCACTCCTGCACGGTCTTCGGTTCCAACGTCACGGCACAACTGCGCTACAGCCGGATCTTCACTACGGGCAGCCTTCACCGGTTGTCGCGGTATAGCCACGTGACGCACCGAATTCATCGCAGAGACGCAACTTCGATTCCGACGCGCGAATCGCTCTCCTACTCTCAGTTCCACCGACTCACCGGAGCTGACACAAGCTACGCAGCTTCGAAGACGACTCGACTGAAGACTTTCGACCTCCGGTCTCCGGGGGGGAGTGATGTGGCGGCACAATTATCATACACCGCCACCTATCAAATAAGGCTGGGAACTACTTCATTAAGTAGTTAGCAAGGTGACCCGACACTCATCCATCGAACATTGAAGTGGTGTCGACGACTAGCAGACGACGCCAACATACCGCTAGATGGCGACACACGTACCTAGATTACACTTGCAGTATTTGAGAGATGCAAAGTATATATACAAGCTCCGAGTAAGAACCGTCGGAGGGGCCGCGGCCGGTCAGGCGCAACATCTGCCTGACTGGAAATTTCCCTTCCATAGAGGAATGCAACCATCTGTTCCTCTAACAGCGGCGACGATCCTAATGCCGCTAAAGCTGAATGAGTAGCCCATTATTGGCACATTGTGTGTAAAAAAAACTTAATTTTTTTATAATTGCTTAATCTTCATATTTTGTGCCAATAATAAAAATCTTTTTCTTTCTTCTTTTTTTTTCTTAAGTATAATGCGTGGGGTTAAGCTAACACCGCTCAATAGACGAGCCCAGCAGTGGGACAGTTAACCCACGGTCTCTATTGTTTCAGAGCATAGACAATCCGTTTGAAGGCGACAAGGCGCACTACTGTCACATCTGCTTGTTCCAATTCCTTTCGAAAAGGGCGTATCAAATGCACGTGCTGAAACACGAACATGAAGACGCCGTTGGTATTATAGAGTGAGTACGTTACAGTATCAGTTGCATGTTTTAGTTTAGGTTGCATGTTACAGTATCGGTTGCATGTTACAGTATCGGTTGCATGTTTTAGGTTAGGTTGCAGGTTACAGTATCGGTTGCATGTTGCATGTGGTTGCAGTAGTTGCGCCTCTGCCTACCCCTTCGGGGATAAAAGGCGTGAGTATGTATTTCTTCAACTTATGTTTTATTACTCATCTCTTTGTCAGGACTAACTTAGCCGCTGAATTAGGATAGCGACGCTTTATCAAACATAGGAAACTACCCTATTACACTTTGTCCAATGGGTTAGTTTCCTATGTTTGATTTTGTACATTATTTTACATGTAACAGAAAATAATACGAAAAAGAAATTCTTCTGTGAAATCGGCATCAAAATCGATTGAAAAATAAAGCAATTATTAAAATTTGAAATGTTCTTGTGAGCAAAAGTGGGGGCGTGGCGGTGATATCGCGCTATCTCTTTCGCACGCACGCAGTGTTATGGCCGACGGCGCTTGGTGACGTCACAGCCTAGTATTGCTGTTATTTGACAGCTACCCCTTCCACCTAATTTCAAAGCTTTATAACTTACTATTGCGTCAATTTTGAAAATTCTTTTTCCATTATATTTTGGATAGCATACAATTTTCATAATTTGTATACTGTCAGCAGCGTTAGTATATGAACAAATCCAACATTTCAAATTACTTCATACTTCTGTCTTCTTACTAATCTTTTTTCTCTTCACAAAAATAAAATAAAAAAGATTTACTTTCGAACGAAGAAAAAAAATGTTTCAATTTAGTTTAACGCGTATATAGGCGTTTTGAAATTTCGATTTTGTACAGATACTTATGCTGATGAGTACATACGAGCTTGCTCTCACTGTTCATCTATGCTAATGACGTGTGCTTTTGTGTCAGCCATTCTGGCCATAGCACTAAGGGCTAGATTACCGCGGCAGTATTGAAATAAATATATTTGTTGCAGGAACGCGTGTTCTTCTTGTAAGATACTGTTCGACACGCCAGAGGAGTTCCAAACGCATCTACGGTTCGATTGCAAGAATCCCAAATCTAAAATCAACTGTCCTTATGTGAGTTCATGTTCAATACTAGCTTTTGCTCGCGGCCCCGCCCGCGTGAAGAGGTTTTCCCGGGATAACTGGCCTATGTGTTAATCCAGGATATGATCTACCAGTGTGTCAAATTTTATCAAAATCCGTTCAGTAGTTTCGGAGATTTGAGTAACAAGCAAACAGAAAAACGCTAACGCCGGCGTCCGAGTATATATGGTTTCCGCATACATCTATATAATAAGCGGGGCTTGACGGGTTAAATATCTAATACTAGATGCCTAGGTGAATTTTGTAACACATGCAATTTATGCTATTTTTGTGACTGCCTCGGTGGCGTAGTTGTATTACAGTACGACTGCAAAGCTGAGGTCTCGGGTTCGATCCCTGGTCGGGCAAAGTGATATTGAGTTTTTCTATTCAGTATCAGACCGGAGTCTGGAATTTGTGCCCGATATGGCGATAGGCTCGCCCCCTATCACATCATGGGACGGAATGTCGGCGAAAAGTGGGAGCACTAGTTGCGCCTCTGCCTACCCCTTCGGGGATAACAGGCGTGAGTGTATATGTATGTATGCAATTTATTTTAGTTTAAATTTTGGTCAGCGAGTATCGATCATCGAGATCAATTTATTAGCTTCATACGTATGTATGTAAAGGACACTTTGAACTTTATTCGACCCCCTTTCAAACTGGTTAAATCGGGATTTACCAAACTTAACAAGGACCATTGATAATTCAATATTTTAAACAAAAAATCACGCTTTATTGAAAATCCAACGAAAATTTAAAAGAAATTTCAATGAAGAACAGTGTAAATAAGAAAAAAATGTATTTGTAAAAGAAGCGTGGGGTGCTTTTTAAGATATATCCTTCTACTCATATTATGTCAATAAAATATATATAACTTTGCCACCATGCTCCCCACGTTTTTTTTTACAATAAAATTAGTTACACTATTCCTACTTCGAATTTATTAAAATTTATTTTAAATTTTTTAATTGGATATTTTGTAAAGCATATTTTTTAAACTATTATATACCTATACTAATATTATAAAGCTGAAGAGTTTGTTTGTCTAAACGCGCTAATCTCAGGAACTACTGAACCCATTTTGAAAATTCTATCACTAATAGGAAGCTACATAACTCCTGAGTGCTATAGGCTACTTTTTATCCCGGGAAAATAATTTTGTCCGGGAAAAACTTTTCCACGCGGGCGGAGCCGCGAGCACTACTAGTTTTTAATACTAGTGTTCCGTTCTACTAATGTCCAACAGATGCCACTAAAAAATAAATGAAAGCGCCATCTTGTGACAAGTGGGATTTTTTTAGAGTAGCCAGTTTAGTTATAATTCTACTATGGTCCAACAGATGTCACTAAAAATAAATAAACTATTATTAATTTTTTAGTTGGATTGTTTTTCCGCTTGAGGTAGGGAACCCAAAGAGATTTTTTTTCCAGTGCTCGTTAGAGTTCGAGACGAGCCGTGGGTACCACGTGCACCACAAACGGGAACATCGGGAGCATCCGTACCGACCGCTGAAGGTCAAACTGTGTGAACAGTGTGGACAGTCGGTAAGACCTCACGAAATCAGACATTGGATATATCAATCTCAAGTATGGCATTTAATGACGAGACGAGCATGCCGTTCGCCTGATGATAAGCGATACAACCACCCATAAACAGTAGCAACACCATCCAGTACTTTGAGCTACGATACTGCGTGGCATTCCACTGCGCTTGTCATCCTGTGACATAAGATGTTAAGTCTCATTATGTCCAATAGTTACAATGTCCTTCAAACCGAAACACAACAGTGCATGCACACTGCTAGCGGTAGAAATAGACATTGCGGTGGTACCCACCCAGACGGACTCTTACATAGAGACCTACCACCAGTTTTAACTTTTTTTAGATATCAAAGCTTTTGACAGTATTTACTCGATCAGCTGTCATTCAAAATCCGCCATCTTGCTTTTTAAGCCATAAATTCAAGTCTAGCTACGAACCTGTGCAGGTCACGCCACAAATACCCTCACAAAAATATTCAATTGCTAACAATATACATGATCATTTTGACACTGCGTTAATAAATGAAACCACATACTCGTCTTTGCTTTTGATAATATTGTGCCAAAAATCATCCACGAGAAACAAATATTTTCACGAAAAATCTCAATTTTACCTTACTGATTTTTTTTATAATTTTGTAGTTTAGTGCGAATATGGCGTGTGGATGAGTGTTTTTCTGACTGAAAGTGTGATGTTGCTCTAGCGACGAATCCTTCTACAGCAGTAGTAGTGGCATTAGAGCTTGTAAACTTAGTCACTTTTTATCAGTATTTATTTTGTTCGAAACTTACACTTTTTTATTTTACATCTATGGTTGAAAAAACTTAATGGTAAGCGTTGTTTTCAATGACACAAATACGTGTTTCATTTAGTAACGCAATGTCAAAAGTGGACGGTAGCCTAGTTGGGAATGGAACGGTCTGCCGAGACAATGTCCGGAGGTTCAAAACCCAAGGCACACACCTCTGACTTTTGAAAGTTACGTGTGTATTGTTTATCAATTATCGTTCGCTGTAACGGTGAAGGAAAACATCGTGAGGAAACATACATACCTGAGAAGTTCCTTATAAGAATTTCGAAGGTATGTGAAGTCTACCAACCCGCACTAGGCCAGCGTGGTGGACTAAGGCCTAAACCCCCTCAGTAGAGGAGGCCCATGCTCAGCAGTGGGCAGTATAATAATACAGGGCTGGTATTAATAAAAAATAAAATAATAATGTCAAAATGACCCTGTATAAAATCCCGTTAGGTGTCTGACCTGTACGAGCACCGGCGTCGCCACAACATGCCGGTGGTGCCGCAGGAGACGCATGATTGCACGCTGTGCTACCCGGTGCGGACGTTCGACAACACGCGCCGGTTCACGTCGCACATGGTGCGGGTGCACTCGCGTCGTCCGTACGTGTGCGCGCTGTGTAATGCCACGTTCAAGTGGTGTTCCGAGTGCAGGGACCATATATTGAAGGTTTGTGGGTTTTTTTATCATTTTTCACTCACACATATACATACATACACAGAGAAAGAAAGACATACACACACACACACACACATATACACACACACACACACATATACACACACACACACACACACACACACACATATACACACACACACACACACACACACACACACACACACATGCACACACACACACACACACACACACACACACACACACACACACACACACACACACGCATACACACACATGCACACATACACACACACACACACACACACACACACACACACACACACACGCATACGCACACATACACACACCTACACACACGCGCGCGTCATTTTTACCAGAAGAAGTAAGCAGAGGCGTAACTAGTGTGCCTAGTTTTCATTAGTCTCAAGCTGTAATAGAAGGCGAGCCTATCGCGACAAATGCCAATATCCGTGCTGATACTGAATAAAAACATATAACATCACTTTGCCCGACCCGGGGATCGAACCCGAGACCTCAGCATTGCAATGGTACCGTAATAAAACTACCCCATCGAGGCAGTCGTATATATATGAATAAATAAATAGAAATATTGTTCACAGACCCACGCTCCAGTACAACCGTACAAATGTGATTTCTGTTCGAAATTATTCTCCCACGGGGAGTTTTTGAAAGAACACGTAATGAATGTACATCAATTATCAATCGAGGCGCCTCGGGTCGACAACAAATTCACATTCACGTTGTTCGTCTATCCTCATATGAAGTTGAACGTTAGTTTACTAGGCCCTGCAGTGATACCAAAACTGACGTTAGAATTGTGGGACTACCTACACGAAAAGAAGGAGGTGTTACAAGACTTCAGTGACTATGTGATAATCGATCAGCCGGATGTAGGACCTAAAAGGAAGACGCGAAAGAAGAAGAGAAAGAGCCGCGTGAGGAAAGACCAGGAAGTGAAAGTGACAGAGGTGGTCGAGTGTTTAGAGAATTTGGAGGTCATTCAGCAAGATGGGGATGAGTTTGTTAATATTGGTGGGATTTTGTACATGGTGCAAGTGGGATAAGATCAAACATTTGAAAGGACATGTACAAAAACGGGCAATTCTGACCGAGATACTTTATATTTGGTTAGTACTCCCAAAAACTAGGGCTTTGCATTAATCATACAATTTTAAAGTTCTCCGCTTTTGAGATTTATGTAATTTTTTTTTTGTTTAAAAACTACACTAAAATGAAAGTTTCGAAAAAGTTAGTTATAAATGGAGGGATCTAAAAAATGTTTTTTAGATTCGAGATGCCTAAAGTTTGAGCCTGCGTTGATTTTGAGGCCTAGCACACATACAAAAACCGAACATCTTTGTAAGAACCTGTATACATTTTTCGCAACTTGTAAAAAACTGTATTGAATATTTGAATTCATTTCAAATCAGTATGATGTACTCAAAATCTGTATAAATGTAGATAAATATGTATTCAATGCGATTCAAATAAGAATAGGATTGACTTTGCGCCATATTGGGACGTCATAGATGTGATAATCTGTATGAAGCTAATTTAAATAATATTTTTATTTAAATTTGATGTAAAAGTCAATTAGACAAAATAAAATAAACCCTTATTCCTATGCTAACAAGTTTTCTATACAAATTTTGTACTTTTCAAGTGACATTTGACACATAAAGGTCATTGACGTTCCTATTCTTAATTGAATCTCATTGTAAAGTCAGCCACATAAGTAGCTGAGCAAATTGAAAACTTCAAATCGCTGCTACAATTTGTGCCTTTGCAAATTTTTGTTTTCTCTTCACAAAAATTAAATTAAAAGGATTTACTTGTAGCATTAGCACTGAGAGGTAGAATTTTTGTTCGCCTAGGAACATGGCGCGTCCATTCTAAATGATCTAAGCTCTAAGGTAAAATGATATTATTATTAAAAAAAAACAAATGTCAGCCGGCGCTCTACTGAACATTGAAGCGAACAAGAGTTTAGTAAACCCTTCCATTTATTATAGTTTGATGTTTAACTTTTTTAGCTGGATCAAGTACGATTTCAATCTGTTCTAAAGATTCTTCTTTTTCCATCCTCACGTCATCCATTGTCCGTGTCAGCCTGTCAAGAACTCTGTCAGTTAATTTATCAGTTAGATCGTCAATAATTCCTGACATTGAAATGTTTTTAATTATATCGTCTAGATTGATTTGTTTTATGTCGCTGATCTGTGGAATTAAAAAGAATGAAAACTTTGTTAAAGGTGTTTTATTTTTAACCCCCACACAGAAAAAGGTGTTATAAGTTTAAAGTGTGTATCTGTATGTCTGTGGCATCGTAGCTCTCAAAGTAATGGACCCATTTTGACGCGGTTTTTTTTTGTTTGAAAGCTGGTGTGGCCGAGATGGTTCTTAGCTATAATTTATGAAGATCTATTCAGGCATTTGAAGAATATTAGCTCATTTCCAACTTAAAAAGTCCTATTGATTAAAAATTTGGTGTACTGTGACTTCGGCAATATTTTTAAACATGAGCTGATGCTGCAGCATCAAGTAGCATGCGGGATACCTAACTCCTTAGCAACTTAAGCAGATATTATTTTATGCGAAAGTAACTGTCAGTCTTTGACGGCTAAACCACTGAACCAATCTAAATAAAATTTAACACATAGTTTGAACCGTGGGAAAAGACAGGCTACTTTTTATGCCAGAAAAATGTATTACGGGACTTATCCCAGAAGCGGTAGACAGAGGCGCAGCTAGTGCACCCACTTTTCGCCGTTATTCCGTCCCATGTGATAGGCGAGCCTATCGTCATATCGGACACAAATTCCAGACTCCGGGCTGATACTAACTAGAAATCCCAATATCACTTTGCCCGAATCGGGGATCGAACCCGAGACTATATTAAAGTCGTACCGTAATACAACTACGCCACTAAGACAGTTTGTCAAGCAATACTAACCTATAAATAATTTGTAGAGTTTTGGCGGGAACTTTGAAGTGTCATGAGGTGCTCTTGTTTTAATTCATTATTTTGGTGATACTTAGTTTTATATTGCATAATTATGGTGGTATATTATCCAATATAGTTCTATTAAAGGGCACAAATGAAGTGAATTGAAATAACTGTGCTAACCAAGTGTTTGCCGCCAAAACTCCTCGATAAAGTCTTGGTGAGGTAGCCACTGCTTTACGTCGACATAGAAGTTTGAGGATAAAAAAGAAACAAGAATTGTATGAAAGACTGGCTCAATGGACTAGTATCCAGATCCGGTATATTTAATTTAAAAAAAAACTTGAGATGTGTCAAGGGACACCCGGATGAAACGAAGTTCTTTTCGATTAATTAGTGAAGATATTGTAATAAAATTTTATTTCTTTTAAGTTATAATACATACATATACATATACACTCACGCCTGTTATCCCCGAAGGGGTAGGCAGAGGCGCAACTAGTGCACCCACTTTTCGCTGTTATTCCGTCCCATGATGTGATAGGGGGCGAGCCTATCGCCATATCGGGCACAAATTCCAGACTCCGAGCTGATACTGAATAGAAAAACTCAATATCACTTTGCCCGACCCGGGAATATAAGTTATAATAATAATTCTATATTTCATTAAAACGTTACCACATCAATGAAAACATATACTTCTACCTACACAATAGATATGTCATCGAATCACGATCATCACCTAAGCAAGCATTGATATTAAAATTAACATACAACTAACGAAAAAAAAACTACTCTAAAAAGCATTTAAATTGTCTTTTCTTATTTAAATTTCGAATGTCACTTTTACGGCCAGTTCTTTTTTTGTTACTGGCTGGTTTCACAGGGCAAGTATAAAAGTGTCGTTCAACTTTTCGTGAGAATTTTTTCCGTCTAGCTCCGTTTCACAACGCGCGATAAGGAAGTTCGTTCCAAAAAAAAAGTAATTTGTAGGTACTTAGGTAGGTTAACCTTAGCTACATTACCGCCGTTGTTATTCCTGAAATGTATGTAATTTTTCCACAACGATTTCTTGAAAATTTCTTTGGGATCTTGTGACGTCATCATCGAACCATTTGGGATAATATATACTGAAAAAACTTGGGCGTGTAATTATGCACGATAATGTGTGGCTAGCGTAGTTTATATCATGTGTAAGACAAGGGCGGATCCAGCTTTGGCGCCAGGGGGGGGTCACATAGTCGTGGTCAAGTCACAAGAAGTTATAATTTAATTTTGAAAAGTAAAAAGTAGGTATTCTATTAATAAATGTAATTACTGTAGGTACTTAAAAATACCTACCTATATTTAAATAACATTTTTTTAAGTCTTCTCCCGAAACGCGTTACCTAATGTTTCCGTATTATTATAATGCTCTTTGTTTTAATGCGTTCGTTCTTTTAAATGTTCCATTAGAGGTTAGTTCTAGTTAGACATTACGCGTTAGTCGAAAAAAAGCGCGCACAAGTGTCACACGAAATTTGACATACGTAATATGAATGGTAGCGGCCGTGGCGGTGGCGCGACAAAATTCTTTTCGATGCGTTCGTTCCCGAATAATACGTTTGCCACCAAAGTATTATATTAAACTAGCTTTTGGTCGCAGCACCGCCCGCGTGAAAAAGATTTTCCGGTATAAAAGTCCCGCTTTATATTTTCAGGGAATAAAAAATAGCCTATGTATTAATCCAGGACATGATCTACCCACGTGCCAAATTTTATTGAAATGCGTTCAGTAATTTAGGAGATGTGCAGTAAGAAAAAAACAGAAAAACACACGTACAAACAGAAAAGAATTACAATAATCACTGATTTGTGTTCCATTACTCTTCTGTAGTCACTACCTTTCTTTTTTATCACATTTCTTTAAATGTACGGACATACTGATTCTACTACTTTATTAAATACACTTAGTATAGTACTATACAATTTTAGCTGGCTGGTATGACAATTCAAATGTTTCGCGACGCGAAAGCTTTGTGAGAACGTCTAACCAAAAATTCTAAAGTCGGCTACATAATTACAAATATTTATCATGTTTTCTATACATTATAAGAAATAGTATCATACTTATTTAACATATTTGATTTAAAATTGTATAAATATACTGAAATAAAGAATAACATCTTGAATCTTATATCAACGCTTTTACAGTGTTGTATTTTTCAGCTTATGAGCGTAATGTTCCGAAAGTTTTAAATCGCTTGGTAACAAAACGTAAACGATTACTTTAAAAAATCTAAATTTTGGATGCAAATAAAACACAGCTGTATATTTAAAAATTATGTTGTAAGTATGTTTTACAAACATATTTGAACAATGAGTTAGATATTTAAATTTAGATATAGAAGACTGAAAATGAAGATCTCCAAAGTAAATAATTTACCGTACCACTAAATTTGTGATTTAAGTTTCAGTACACACATTATTTCTTAGTAATGTCCAATAACCAATTTAAATGTTATGAAAGGATAATCGTGAAATTCTATCGACAAATCAAAATGAACGACTAACAAAAACTATTATAATAAAAAAACCTCTTGATTGTAATGTGTAAGATTTGATAATAATCTAACTCTATTTACATACGATAACAAAATCCTTGAATATAAAATCAATTGCATTCAAAAATCGATTCTTTGTTGCAACCGATTTTTTGTTCTCTTCCCTACACAGTACACACTATCCGACCTATAAGGAGTATTGATATCTTACTGATACTTCGAAGCAAATCAATGCTAAAATAACTTTCTACGCCTTTTTTAGTCTAATCAACAAGTTCAAAAACGTGAAAAATAGTGATAAAGGGCCTAAAAATATGAGCGATGGCTCATTCGATTTGTAATCACCTCCAGAAAAATGTTTTTGAAGGATTTTGGTACAGGTTAAAAATTGCAATTATTAACAAAATACGATGAAAAAAAAAAGATATTTCGTTTTTTGTTAATAACTCGAAAAATATTAACATTTAAGCAATTTTGAAAAAAGCTCGTTAAAGAGGAGGAAATTTCCAATAAAAATATCCTAACTCCTGGAATTCTATCTCCGTTATTTATAATTTTAATTAGACGTTGAAAATAGTGCTCCGCGCGGCAGTTACGGCATGCGCGCGCTGCCGCTAAAGAGAGTTCAGCAATAAAAATAATTTATTTATAACATAAAATGTGATTTTAAAATTTGAAAAAAAAATCTTGTATCTTCTTAACACTTGAAAGAATCGAGCCCTGAAGAAAAAAAGTTTAATCACCATTTTTCAAAAAGTTATTCAATTGTTTACTAACCAATTTTTTCCCAATCTCCATTGGCATAAACAATGTGATGAAAGGTATAAATAATTGGCCTTTAAATATTAAACTTCGTGGAGCCCTTTTGATATATGTACTTTATAATATCCTGCGGTAAATTTTCATTAAAGTTTATTAATTTGTTAGTTATGATTTTTTATAACTACTTAATTTTATAAATTTTGTAGTTTTTCAATAGATATAAAAAATCATAATTAATAAATTGATAAACTTTAATGAAAATTTACCGCAGGATCTTATAAAGTACATATATCAAAAGGGCTCCACGAAGTTTAATATTTATAGGCCAATTATTTATACCTTTCATCACATTGTTTACGCCAATGGAGATTGGGAAAAAATTGGTTAGTAAACAATTGAATAACTTTTTGAAAAATGGTGATTAAACTTTTTTTTTCTTCAGGGCTCGATTCTTTCAAGTATTAAGAAGATACAAGATTTTTTTTTTCAAATTTTTAAAATCACATTTTGTGTTATAAATAAATTATTTTTATTGCTGAACTCTCTTAAGCGGCAGCGCGCGCATGCCGTGACTGCCGCGCGGAGCACTATTTTCAACGTCTAATTAAAATTATAAATAACTTTTCAAATTCAAATTCAAATCATTTATTCAGTAATTAGGCCCCTAAAGGCACTTTTACACGTCATTTTTCACAAAGTTTTACTTTAAGATTCTACCAGTGCTTCGGAAAAGCCCACTGACCTGAGAAGAAGCACCAAGAAACTCAGCGTAGGTCTTTTGTCATTTTTCATTTTTTTTTTTTTAAATATATATTTTACAATTTACAAATTACAATATTACTTCAATTTTAAAGATGGATATTAAGTGCGAAAATTAACGGAAAGTACCTAAGTGAAACAACCACCTACATGTTTAATTTTAAGTAAAAAAATAAAAAATAAAGTCAACCATCAAACGGAGCAGACCAGTCCACACAAGCAGCACCCGTTCACGAGTATGACGCATGTGCCAGCCATCGGCCTCCTCAACCATGTTACAGGGAAGTGACCGACCCGGCACACGACGCCGCCGCAAGCACAGACATTAAAGCGAGCGTGACTACTCAGATTGTGGCTAACCAACAGAAAAGAGATGCAACAAAGCGGTATATCAAATGAGTAACGTAGTATATTAACAAATATACTCTTAGGACTACCCGGAAAAGTCGCACATATCCATCTGTCACAAATCACTTAAGCTAAATACAATCGATCTTATCCTTGCGTAGCGAGCAACTATTCCCATGGGTTTTTGTCATTAAAATAGTCGTCGACAGTATAGTAACCCTTTTTTAATAATTTGTTTTTAATAAATTGCTTAAATTTGTTCAAGGGTAAATTTAAGACAGTTGGTGGTATTTTATTATAAAGTTGTATACTCAGTCCCACAAACGAACAACGTACCCTGTGCAATCGGTGAACTGGTACTGTTAATTTATCTTTATTTCTAGTATTAACATTATGATGATCACTATTTTTACTAAAACATGCAATGTTTTGTCTTACATACATAATATTTGCTAAAATGTATTGTGATGCAACTGTCAAAATGCCTATTTCTGTAAAGCGTTCCCTAAGAGAAACTCGTGCCCCTAAGTTATAAATAGCTCGTATAGCTCTTTTTTGTAATATAAAAATTGTTTCAATGTCAGCGGCTCTGCCCCAAAGTAAAATTCCATAGGACATAACACTGTGAAAATAACTAAAATAGACAAGCCTAGCAGTGTTGACATTGGTCAACTGTCTCACTTTGCGTATCGCAAACGCCGCTGAGCTGAGTTTCCCCGCCAGGCAAGTAATTTGAGCGTTCCATTGAAGTTTAGGGTCCAATGTTATTCCCAAGAAAACTGCTGAATCGACTGGTTTCAAAGATTCATTATTTAAAAATAAGTCTAACGTTTGCTTTTGGACGTTAGGCAACGTAAAACGAATGCATTTGGTTTTCTTTGCGTTCAATAACAGATTATTGGTAGTAAACCAATCTAAGATTTGCGACAGTGCACTATTTACGTCGTCAAAGTTTGTTTTGTTACGGTCAATCTTAAATACAAGAGAGGTATCATCGGCAAATAGCACAATATCACACATACCTCCAACGAAGAAAGGCAAGTCGTTAATGTAAATCAAAAATAACAAAGGACCTAGAATCGAGCCTTGTGGAACCCCCATATGCACTGGGGAACCAGAAGACTTGACTCCATTAACATCGACGCACTGTGATCTATCACTAAGGTAAGATGCTATTAAATCCAGAGCGGTATCTCTAATGCCATAATGGCGTAGTTTACACAAGAGTGTGGCATGTTCAACGCAATCGAAAGCTTTAGATAAGTCACAAAAAATACCAATTGCGTTTTGCGAATTTTCCCAGGCATCAAAAATGTGTTGTAGAAGAGCAACACCGGCATCAGTAGTTGACCGACCTTTACTAAATCCAAATTGTTGACTGTGCAATAATTTGTTTGTTTTAAAATGTTGTAATATTTGATTTAGTATAATTTTTTCAAATATTTTACTCAGTGCCGGTAATATAGAAATAGGCCTAAAATTACTAGGGTCACTTTTATTACCACTTTTAAACAAGGGTATTATTTTGCTATATTTCATGAGGTCTGGGAAACTGCCCTCATCAACACATTTATTAAATATTAGTGCTAGATTTGGGGCGATAATATAAATAATATTACTAACTAAACTGACTGAAATTCCCCATAAGTCAGAGGTTTTTTTTTGGTTAATTGACTTAAAAGCATTTACTAATTTAACGGAGATAGAATTCCAGGAGTTCGAATTTTTTTATTGGAAATTTCCTCTTCTTTAACGAGCTTTTCTTAAAATTGCTTAAATGTTAATATTTTTCGAGTTATTAACAAAAAACTAAATATCTTTTTTTGTCATCGTATTTTGTTAATAATAATTGCAATTTTTAACCTGTACCAAAATCCTTCAAAAACATTTTTCTAGAGGTGATTACAAATCGAATGAGCCATCGCTCATATTCTTAGGCCCTTTATCTCTATTTTTCACGTTTTTGAACTTGTTGATTAGACTAAAAAAGGCGTAGAAAGTTATTTTGGCATTGATTTGCTTCGAAGTATCAGTAAGATATCAATACTCCTTATAGGTCGGATAGTGTGTAGGGAAGAGAACAACTTAATTTTATAAATTTTGTAATTTTTCAATAGTTATAAAAAATCATAATTAATAAATTAATAAACTTTAATGAAAATTTACCGCAAGATCTTATAAAGTACATATATCAAAAGGGCTCCACGAAGTTTAATATTTATAGGCCAATTATTTATACCTTTCATCACATTGTTTATGCCAATGGAGATTGGGAAAAAATTGGTTAGTTAACAATAGAATAACTTTTAGAAAAATGGTGATTAAACTTTTTTTTCTTCAAGGCGCGGTTCTTTCAAGTGTTAAGAAGATACTAGAAATTTTTCAAATTTTTAAAATCACATTTTGTGTTATAAAAAAAATATTTTTATTGCTGAACTCTCTTTAGCGGCGGCGCGCGCATGCCGTAACTGCCGCGCGGAGCACTATTTTCCACGTCTAATTAAAATTATAAATAATGGAGATAGAATTCCGGGAGTTTGGACTTTTTTATTGGAAATTTCCTCCTCTTTAACGAGCTTTTTTCAAAATTGCTTAAATGTTAATATTTTTCGAGTCATTAACAAAAAACGAAATATCATTTTTTTTTTCATCTTATTTTGTTAATAACAATTGCAATTGTTAACCTGTACCAAAATCCTTCAAAAACAATTTTCTAGAGGTGATTACAAATCGAATGAGCCATCGCTCATATTTTTAGGTCCTTTATCTCTATTTTTCACGTTTTTGAATTTATTGATTAGACTATTTAACCCCATTAGGGAAGGAATTTCAATAAAATACGAAACATGTCTTCCATCAATTGTGTTAAAAAAGTTTACGCTAAATTTGAATTAGATTGGACCAAGGAATCGCGTTGCCCCATACAAACTTCGCCCCCCTTTTTCATCCCCTTAGGGGTAGAATTTCGGAAAATCCTTTCTTATCGGAAGCCTACGTCATACAAGGAACACACCCTCCAATTTTCAGGTCTCTACGATCAGCGGTTTAGGCTGTGCGTTGATCCATCAGTCAGTCAGGACTAAGCCTTTTATATGAATATGTCGGAGACAGAGTGGCGGCCGATATAGATATACGTGGGCACACATAGTAAAAGTCACAAATGAATTCTCTTTAACTCGCTATTTATTGTTCGTTGGTCAATTATTGCGTAATAAACTGTTCACAGAGTACAATACCACGTCAGGTTTCATTATTAACTTTGGTTATTATAACACATTGCATATTGAGGCAATTACTTAACCGTTTGGTTAAGTGATTATAATCAACTCACCTAGTAACAACTCGAAATAACATAGCAACCGCTTTACTAAGCACTGACCGATATGAACACCACCATAGTTACCACATAGTACCGAACTGCACCCAACTACTTGCAACACAACCGAACTTAATGACGACAGACTAAGACTGTTTCTTCAAATGATTCGGCACCCCTTTATACACCCAACTGTAACTCCCACTACGAGTTCGACATACCGACTGGTTTGTCGCACGATTATTATTTTATCTTACCCGACTTAATATATTCAGACACCCTCAATGAGATTAATAAAAATGATAATTCCTTTTTATACTTCCTTCCTGTCCCGACACGGCCATTCTGGCAAGACACACGTCCTCGTGTGTTACTCTGAATGACACAAAGTACGATCATCACGTAAACTTAACAACACTCTTCAAAACAACATAGTACCAAAAATGGATGAAGGTCTGTCCCGACACGGCCATTCTGGCAAGACACACGTCCTCGTGTGTTACTCTGAATGACACAAAGTACGACCATCACGTAAACTTAACACTCTTCAAAACAACATAGTACCAAAAATGGATGAAGGTCCGTCTCGATTGCCAAATGCAAACCACATAATCTAACCAATTAAGCCCTGCATGTGACCTCTAGTTACTCTCATCTCTTCCGCACTCTATGGCTTCCTTTGAAACCAAACCACCGCCAGAACCACCCGCGCAACGCACAACCACGGATTGCTTACACAGTAAATACCGATTCCCAACGGACTACTAAAGTCCACTCCAGATCATCATGCAAACTTAATTACTGTAATTTCCACTTGTCTCTGCTACAATTTCGTTGATTATCTCAAAACTTAACCTTCAAGCATTTTTCGCTAACGCACACTTCATGAAAATTTAACACCGAATAATTAAATGACAATTTAAAATTCCAATTAAAGTGTAAGAACCCAACCAAAATTTTAAAACTTAGGAATTAATGCTGTCATGAATTTAGAATTATTTCTGCAGTCATACCAGTGACCATAATCGATAGGCAAAGAAAGTTATCGCTGTAACCATTTACACAAGTTACTGTAGTCAGTTGCTTCCATTGTTCAAACGTTAAGGAAAAGCTCGCAATGTGTCTCCCTAAGTGCAAGGGATTTAAGAAACAAATCTAATTTTAAAATTCAGTTAAATCACGTATAGTGACATGATACTCCTGACATGTGATCGTTCTCTTACGTATGTTTTACAAAATAGACAGCACCCCCAAATCGCCCTTCCGCCATCACTTCCTAGTACCTCCTAACAAGAGAGAAGTAGTGACGGTAACAAACTCTCAAGGATACAGCTGTCCAATAGTTATTAGAACTGTGTACAATGCAAACAATTCTTATCTAAACGGAGATCAGTGCCACTGACGATCAGCAGCAATCTTCCCTCGGAAGCGGCTCAGTAGCTGCACTG
Source organism: Lapara coniferarum (assembly GCA_949316025.1). Taxonomy (NCBI): domain Eukaryota; kingdom Metazoa; phylum Arthropoda; class Insecta; order Lepidoptera; family Sphingidae; genus Lapara; species Lapara coniferarum. The sequence continues at coordinate 24,807,396 of OX438929.1, forward strand.
TACTGCACACTGTCTTCGAACCGGAGTAGACACGTCACACGCGGCACCACCAGCAGTAATTTCCAATGCCTGCAAACAGAAAATATACGCAGCAGCATCACATCGCTCGGCCTGTTCTGACCTTACATTAAGACTCTTCCTAACTACTACAATCACTATTTCAGTTATGCTTGTTTACCATCAGGACCAAATTTGCTACAATGATTCAGACCCAGTGGAGGATGATCACGCTATAGTTACAACACAATCCCTCCTCCTAGCCAGTTTCGGCCACGGCGGCCAATCTCAACGGAGATCAGCCAGGTACGCAGGAGATATTATAGTGCACAAGTGTGTGCGCAATACACAGGTGCACTCGCTATTCCTTCACTCTCTGAGACGGCAATCCGACATGACCGGAGAGAGATCAGGCGCAGGACCAACGGCTTTACGTGCTTTCCGAGGCACGGGGGTATCACACCGCCAACTTCCTGACTCCGAGCTGCGACTGAGTAAATTTTAAGATGGAAAAACCCAGTCACAATTTTTTTGGCTCGACCCGGGATTCGAACCCAGGACCTCAGCGCGCAAATCGTACTCGTAATGCGTACGCAATACCACTACGCCACCGAGGCAGTCACACAATACACAAGACACAAGACACATATAGTGAGCAGATTGTAATTTATTTACTATTTTCACAATATAAGACTGGTCGAAGTCACGTCATCGATTTGATCACACAGCCATTCTTAACCACATGGACTGGATCACACAGCCATTCTTAACCACATGGACTTGATCACACAGCCATTCTTAACCACATGGACTTGATCACACAGCCATTCTTAACCACATGGACTTGATCACACAGCCATTCTTAACCACATGGACTTGATCACACAGCCATTCTTAACCACATGGACTTGATCACACAGCCATTCTTAACCACATGGACTTGATCACACAGCCATCCTTTACCACGTGGATTTGATCACACAGCCATCCTTTACCACATGGACTTGATCACACAGCAGTCCTTAACCACATGGACTTGATCACACAGCAGTCCTTAACCACATGGACTTGATCACACAGCAGTCCTTAACCACATGGACTTGATCACACAGCAGTCCTTAACCACATGAACTTGATCACACAGCAGTCCTTAACCACATGGACTTGATCACACAGCAGTCCTTAACCACATGGACTTGATCACACAGCAGTCCTTAACCACATGGACTTGATCACACAGCCGTCCTTAACCACATGGACTTGATCACACAGCCGTCCTTAACCACATGGACTTGATCACACAGCCGTCCTTAACCACATGGACTTGATCACACAGCCGTCCTTAACCACATAGATCTTGTACAAGATTTTAACCACAAAGATCCTTTTCGAGATATTTTACTGGAACATTCATCACACAGACTTATTGCGAGAGCAGGCTCATCTACTTTGTTCTAGCGTTGAACGTTTCAATCACTACTTCACTTTCAGGCTTTTCCACAATCAATCGCAGGGACAAATAAAAAAAAAAGCTCAACACAACAAAATGAAAACTTCTCACCAAAGTGCAAGAATCTTCAAACTCCCGATCCCCAAATCCTCTATCACCGCAGTTAATGTCAGATCCACCAAAGGATCCCGCAGAGGCTCTTCAGTAGTCACAGCTTACGGTGTCTTCTAACGCTGAATACTTTAAGTACTCCCTGCAAGGATCTCCAGTTCCTGCAATCAAAAATATCGCAACAGCATCAAACCGTTCACCCTATCCTGAACTTAAATCAAGTCACGCATCAATCTTTGAGCGGGAATTCAGTAGTTATCTTAATATGAAGACAATCACAAAATTATCGCACGTCTCGGTCTTAATTCAAAAATTTTAAACAATGGGAAACATTAACCATGGAAGGCTAGCAATCCTTCAGACCCAACACTATACACCTAGATCACTTTTGTAAACCAATGCTATGCACAGTCATAGTTTCCAACAACAGGTACCTACTTGTCCTTAAGTTTAAGGACGGTTCTGTACTAACATAAACCACGAATAGCTCGTTAATCCATGGCTGCTCATGCCCTATTAAACAAGATCTCAACATTTGTAAAGGTTACCAAGAAATAAAAGAAATCACATAAGTTGAATTACGGTAGGACTTCCCTTTAAGGAATCTTTTTATGCTAAGTAGTTAGTAGTAGAAATTAAAAGTTTTACCAATTGAAGCCATGAACGATATTTTGTACTTAAAACTGTCATTTAACGGAAAATATTTGAACCTTCATAAGTACTCAACAAGTCAAATATCACTAACATTATATCTGGACAGCAATCTTATTGACACAAAATACATCACTATGCGAATTACACAAGAAAATGGCTATACTTTTCTTTTTACACTATACGGTACTTGACTTACATCCACAAATAGATTGTTACGTACAAGAACTAGGTACATGATTACTAAACGAAATTCCAATATTTTTAGAGATAACCAAAAAATAATAATAAAGGAAACCATAACCTTCAAATAAGGATTATGGGTCATACGATACCAAACTTCCTCTACCGCTGCAGTAAGCATCATATCTGTCGTCTCAGATAGCCACACATGATACGCGATGCAGCAGTTATCATCAACCGGTACTAGACAACCGTGCAGTCACGTTGTCCGGGACACCAACTACGACGCACCATACGCAGCACATCTACCGGAACGCTTGAGCACCATCACGAACATTCGCGTACCAACAGTTCCATCGCGGTACACACGTAGATTCTCGTTCATTCGAAGTCGTATGCACATGACGTCACAATCAAACATGCGATGGTTATGTTTCACACGTGGTCACTTTTATTCACGTTGTAGTCTAGTTCTTATTCCGATATTACTCAGTGCAATTTCTTTTTCTTCACATGAATTGCGGGTGGTTAATTAATATCTCCATAGTAACAGTTATTGCATTTCACGCATTTGCGGGAACAGGCTCATCCCACTTCTGATGTCGGAGACAGAGTGGCGGCCGATATAGATATACGTGGGCACACATAGTAAAAGTCACAAATGAATTCTCTTTAACTCGCTATTTATTGTTCGTTGGTCAATTATTGCGTAATAAACTGTTCACAGAGTACAATACCACGTCAGGTTTCATTATTAACTTTGGTTATTATAACACATTGCATATTGAGGCAATTACTTAACCGTTTGGTTAAGTGATTATAATCAACTCACCTAGTAACAACTCGAAATAACATAGCAACCGCTTTACTAAGCACTGACCGATATGAACACCACCATAGTTACCACATAGTACCGAACTGCACCCAACTACTTGCAACACAACCGAACTTAATGACGACAGACTAAGACTGTTTCTTCAAATGATTCGGCACCCCTTTATACACCCAACTGTAACTCCCACTACGAGTTCGACATACCGACTGGTTTGTCGCACGATTATTATTTTATCTTACCCGACTTAATATATTCAGACACCCTCAATGAGATTAATAAAAATGATAATTCCTTTTTATACTTCCTTCCTGTCCCGACAAATAGATTAATTAAATATTTAAAGTACTTAAATAAAATCTATATTGTGACAAAAAATATATAAAAACATTATGTTTAATAATTTTAATTAGTGGTCCACCTCGGTTCTGGCCTCCGTCCAGGGGGGGGTCATGACCCCCATGACCCCCCCCCTGGATCCGCCCTTGGTGTAAGAGAGATGAGGCGAATGTGCGGCCAATAGTTGTCTTTTTCTATTACTCTGATTGAAACTTACAAACAGAACCTACTTTTTTGCAGTCGGTTAAAAAAGAGACATGTTGACGTCACATTCGCTGTGTCTTTTTCTACAAAGTGGCAATCTTAAGAGGTATTACGCATTCTTTTCTCTGTCTGTATAACTGCCGGCAAACATCTTGACCCAACGTTTGTAGATGTCCGCATAAGTAGCGTACCGTGGATTTTTACCGTCCTGGGAGGCACAAAACTTTATGTGATTGTATTAAAACTAATTTCAAAATATCTAGTGGACAAATTTTGATCACACGGTCATTTCAATAAATACTTTTGTATGTGACTGTACCTGCGTGCGCTCACACGGTAGACAGGTCAAGTTGTTTGCCGGCAGTTATAAATAATGTATGAATAAACTCACTAACGAAACAGATTGTAGTAAAACTCGTATTAAAATTCATACGTAAATCTAACCAAGGCGGATATAAATATAAATATGTTTGGAGATACGCATGCAATTTTATTGAAAGAAACCCATTTTTGGTTACGCATTTTCCTCTATAAATAACATAATCGTTTTTATAAACAACATACTCCGACCAGTGAGGTAAGGCTCCTATTACACTAGCGAATTGCGAGCGAATTCACAGCGATGCGAAGCGTCCAGAGTAATAACTAATAACTCCTTTTTAACCTTCCCTACTTCACCGCGGATGGAATAACACTGACTTACGGCCTTAGATATTCATAAATTTATAAACATATTAGTTATCGAATGTTTTGTCTTCTTCGAGCGAAATTTGAATTGAATTTGAAGGAAGAAGACTACATTCCATAACTTAAATACTGGTAAAATACTTAAATACTGGGAAACGGAACAGAGGAAGAGCACCTGCCCGATGGACGGACACTATCAGGGAACGCACCCGATCGAACATCCCAGCAGCCATGCGCCACGCGGAGAACAGAGCGGCCTGGAGAACACTAGTGGCGGGAGTTGTTAATAGTGGTCACGACCCTCAGCCTTGAGGAATCGACTAAGAAGAAGAAGAAAATACTTCTCGTATGTAAGAGTCCGTCTGGGTGGCTACCATCGCAATGTAACGTAATAATGTAAATGTGTAGCCAGTGTAACAACTGAACATATTGAGACAACCTCTTATGTCTCACGATGACGAGCGCAGTGGAATGCCACACAGTACTTTGTAACTCAAGGTGCTGGATGGTGTTGCTACTGTTTATGGGGTGGTCGTATCGCTTACCATCAGGCGAACGGCGTGCTCGTCTCGTTGCATTCAATGCCATAAAAAAATAGGTTTATAAACTGTTTATGACGAAGGTTAAGTCTTTTGTGTAAAGGTAGGTACCTTAAAAAACTCGTCATAAAAAATCTATATCTACTATAGTTACAGATTTTTCATGTTAAGACTTAGGAAGGGTCTCATTCGATTATTTTTTGCCAAAAGACGGCGTAAATACGTCACTAGTTCATTCATTACAGTATTTAATATACTGAACCAAAATATTTAACGGTTTGTACGTGCTAATAAACAGAAAGCAATAAAATATGAAAGCGAAAACATGATTACAGTTCTACTATTGTTGGGTAAGTTTAGTTTTTGTATTATCATAACAATGTGTACCTAATGGTAAGTTTTGCGGCGAATTTTGTATTTAATGGCACAGGAAATTAAGGCAGAGTGTTGGTGTTTACCCCCCTAGTCGCTATTAGTCGCCTCCTACGACAGGCAGTGGATACCGTGGTGGAATTCTCAAAACGCCCCCAAACCACAGCGCGGAACTCGCAGCCGTCCCTACAACACCGACAGTGTTAGGGGCGTTTGCGGACAACACTTCCGTCAGAAGAAGCACGCAGCCGTCCGTCCCTAATACGCATAAAGATGGCCACCGCGGAATTTTAGTATGCACTATGCCGTGCGTGAATATAGTGCTAGACTCGGCCCGGCGGTCACTCGACGTTTTCCATCCCTCCGGGTAGCTCAAAGCTGGGTCGTAAGTGACGGTGAACCCAACATAATCGCACAGTCGCCCCCCACTAACGATGGGCGGGAGAAGAAAAGTACTTTATCCGCGAAATCAAAGAAAAGAGTGTCGGTGGTACCAGCCAAGTTCCCATGCCAATGTAACCGGATGGTAAATACAAAACGCCACGGCGCGGCGCGCTAGCCGTTTTTTGAGAAGCTATCTATTCGAAATTTATAATCACTACATAGTATAAAACAAAGTCGCTTCCCGCTGTCTGTCCCTATGTATGCTTAGATCTTTAAAACTACGCAACGGATTTTGATGCGTTTTTTTTTTAATAGATAGAGTGATTCGAGAGGATGGTTTATATGTATAATTTATCCCGGGAAAATATAAAGCGGGACTTTTATCCCGGAAAAACTCATTCACGCGGACGAAGCTGCGAGCAGAAGTCTAGTACATAATATAGAAAAAAAAATCTTCATATTTATGCATTTTATTATCTTTCCTTCGGTTGTTTTAAGTTTTTCATTATGTGGATACTGTTTCGTTCATTTCATAAAGCTGTTGACCCCTGTATCTCATCCTAGGAAAACATCATTCTAATTTGCAACTAACCCTAGTAGATAAAAAAATTAATAAGGAATAATCTGGTAGTCTTAAATCAAACACACATACACTCGCGCCTTTTTTTTGTCCCCGAAGGGGTAGGCAGAGGCGCAACTATTGCACCCACTTTTTGCCGTTATTCCGTCCCATGATGTGATAGGGGGCGAGCCTATCGCCATATCGGGCACAAATTCCAGACTCCGAGCTGATACTGAATAGAAAAACTCAATATCACTTTGCTCGACCCGGGGATCGAACCCGAGACCTCAGCATTGCAGTCGTACCATAATACAACTACGCCACCGAGGCAGTCTTAAATCAAAAAGAACTAAAATTGATTTCTAAAGTAAATTATTCGTAAATCTTGGCATATGAGCGCCCGTAACTCACCTGCCCCTAAGTATGGAAGGAATAATCAGCGGCGTTTGCTCTGGGGAGGGCCTTTAAGTGAGCCCATTGCTGCAGTAAAGCAAGTACATCCTTGACAGCATCGTCTGAAAACTGCTATAAATAGACGGAAAATTCAAGCTTTCAAAATGTAATTGTTATTAGGTGTCATGTTATTTGCAAACAAATTTTATGTCAGTGAATGTCTCATCATCATCACCAGCCACATGATCTTCACTGCTGAACATAGCCTTCCCCTAAAGATTTCCATCCATTTGATGGTTAAAAACGATAAATATTTGCAACGGTTATATTGTGCTTGCTTATATTAATTAGTAGTGTAGGAGGGCCTACTAGGCTACTGCACGATAGATCTACGATTTGAAAAAGGTTGCGGGTAGCGGATGGATGTGGGCTGCTCAAGACCGGGATGGTTGGCGCTCATTTGGGGAGGGCTATGTTCAGCAGTGGACGGCGCCAGGCTGATGGATTGATATCTCATTAACACATGTACCTTTTCCGTTAAAATTTCAAACACAATCGCGGTTCCAAAGATACAACTTTGTTGGCCATATATGGAACCAAAGCCTTAATGAAATCAATAATTTTCCACAGCAATATCTCTTGCCAACTCAATCGACGCACGAAATGTTCAAGATGCAAGATTATCTAGAGCTTATAACAATCCATATCACCCAGAAGATGATCTATTAGAAGAATCTGATATAGACGGAGATAACCTTAAATATGAGTTTAAAATAAGTGGGGAGGAAGATAAAAAAGGGGTTCTACAGAAGAGATTAAAAATTAACGGACGATATTATGATATGACTAAACCTGATCGAAATAAAGAGAACAGAGTGTTTATTTTCAAAATATTGTAAAATTGGCTTTTATTATACTCCTATATGCTGTTGCTATATAATTTTATGTTAAATTATTGGAACAATTTTTAAATAGTGATCAGTAAACAGTGACAGAGATGCATGACAAATCACTGCATGGCATTCCATCGTGAAAATCTAGATATCTAAGTAGCACTTTTCCAATAAACCAATGAAAATCTGTTCGGTTATTTAGCTGCGAAAAGTATGTAGGCAAAAATGAAAAATATATAAAAATGTATAGTTTATTACAAAATGTGGTACAAGCATCTTAAATCTATATATTGAAAAATATATTATTTTCTAACGAGGACAAACGTTACTCTTGGATTGTTGATAATATTGAGGTTTATATCCCTGGCATCTTCTAGAATATTCTTATTTGTCAAAATTATTCCTAAATCGTCATTTTTAATTTTTGCAAGGTCGTTTCCATTTTTTATATTTTCAATAAACGTATTTCTCTTTATAAAACTCAAAGGATTCATTCTGTTAAATACTACATCATTTGTAAAATAAGTACTTGGGAGTTGGTTACTTATTTTAGGTTTGTACAAATGTCTTAAATAGTTTCTGTGGGTATTAGATTTTTGTAAATTATGTGGTTCGGATGAAGCATTAAGTATACAATTCTTATTTCGAAATGTAGTTATGCTTTGTTTATTATCAGAGTATAAATGTGTTCCAATATTGTGATTTTTAAACATTTCTCGATTTATTGAAGGATTTTGGTTAATGGTGCTTAGTTTATTTTGTGGTCTGATCATGTCAGAAATGTTATATTCCAAATTATTTGTTTTGCTTCTATCAACCGTTTGCAATTCTAAAGGTCTCAAATTATAATGACTGGCAGCAAGTTTAGTATATTTCGGAATTGTTGTAAGGTTTCCTAAAATTTCTGTATAATTGCTTCTAAGTATTGTGGAATTTGCCTCTTCCTTCTCTATAACTGGTGTAGTAGTTATGTCTATAGCGTTTGTTATTTCAAAAAGTGATTTAACCTCTTGTGATTTAGTTTTGTTTCCCTTATTGCCCGGATCAACTATTTTGTTTCCGTCTTTCACTTTTCTGATGGTTATTACACCATCTATAGGATTTTTTTGTTTTGTGTTATTCAAGTAATTTTGGTTTGAATTTAATCCAGTTTCAGGTAAATAAGCTTCGGTTACATCGGTGTTCATGTCATCTTTGTCATTTATATGAGGTGCATACAACTTTCTATACGGCATGTTTGTCATTGAAAATTCTTGACTACTACCCAGGACTTTGTCTGGTTCACTCTCAACAAAATTCGATGATTTTTTCAATAAATTAAAATTGTCTTTATTCTGCTCTGGCAGATTAAGATGTAATTCTGTTCTATGTTGTGTGTGTTTATCTCGTTTATTACTACCATCATATGTTTTTATACTTTCTATCTCAATGCTACTTCTGTCATGTTTAATATCTGTCTCTATTTCCTTGTCATTAGTCACATTCTTATTTGAGTCTAAATTAATCGGTCCTGAATGTTTTAGAGTGTTATTTTTTATTTTTTCATCTGTACCAGAATTATTAAGTGCAGCGACAATTTTAAATGTCTCATCTTCATGAATTCGGGATAAGGCTATTTGTTCCAGATTTTTATTTGGTTGATTTAAATCCAGAATTCTGTCGACATTCTTACGCCTTATTTCTTTGTGTTTATTCGAATTGTCTATCGTTTCATTCAGTTTACCATTTGTATCAGTTTTAAAAGGTTCTCCATAATCTCTAAATCGATTATCCAAATAATTCACTATGCTATCTAAATTAATTTGGTAATATTCATTTGCAGTATTAAGAACAACATCTTCTTTTTTATCAATTTCTGACCAAATTGGTTTCGGTTTCTCATAAACTATTTGATCTGGAAAATCTGTAACACTCTTAATCGCAATATCGTCATTTGTAATACTAGCGATCTTAGTAGCATCTCTATGACGCTTATTTTCATGATTTAAATTTTTATCTGTGCCGTTATTAACACTTTGCGCATTTATTTCTACATTTGGTTCGTTGGTTACTAACTCTGATAAAATATATTTACTAGAAAGGTATGCATCGTCAACATTAATGTTTTTTGCTATTTTTCTGTCATCAATATTTTTCGATATTACTGATGTATTCTGGCTTGCGGTTGTCATCACTTGTGCTGTTGAAATTTCACTCTCTGTTTCAATATGTAGCACATTATGCAATGTAGAATCTGTTTGGTCATAATCGAAACCAATTATGTTTGGGTTTTGTGGAATATCGTCGTTCATTACTTCACCATTTTCTACATCGTTTGTACTAATTTCATAATTTTGTGTATTATTTATCTCTTCTATTATTTTATTATGCTCGGTATTATTGAAAACTTCAATTGATCGATTAAATAAATATTCTATAAGATTAACCGGTTCACTACTCTCGTTTTCTTCTACATTTAGGTTTTCATAATATTGAGATTTTAAAAAAGATGGGTTTTCTAGAATTTCAGTTGATGGCTCTTCAAAAAGATGTCGTTCAGTTTTAACGTCCGAGATATTTATAGGATGTTTCACCTCGTTTATTTCTGTTGAAATATACCACGTTATATTATTATCATCATTTTGTAATAGGGCAAAGTCTTCCATCTCTAAATTTACCATGGGAGTAGTATTAACATCATTATTCACTTCATTTTCTGATCTAATTGATCCTGCAAGTGTTTTATTTTTATCTCTACTAGTATTGGCTAAATTGTCGTCATCGTTTAGCTTTCTATTTTCGGGTCCATCCAAATTAATATCTGCATCATTGCCTAAAGAAATGTTGGGAGTTACTTCATGGACATTTAACAAATTCAGTTCAAAGTTTTTTTTCTCATGATTGCTGTCTTCAGCGCTATTGTAATAAGATTCAATATTCCTACCTTCACTGATAAGAGATTTATCTATATCACCAATTGAATCTCTGTCAATATCAGCAATGTTTTTAATATTCTCATCTGCATCAACAGCATCAAAAACATTTACATTGCTATTCAGTTTCAAGTCTTTATCATTTACTTTTATGAGAATAAACTTAATTTTCTCTGTTTTATTGCAATTACATTTGTCCTCTGCAAATACTGTTAGGATGCTTCTTACGTGTACCACAAGAAGAATAGTTACTGGAAAAAGAAAAAAAATGCACAAACACCAATCAGACACGAAAAATACAATTAAAAACACAAATTACTATTTCAAGGTACCAATGCTTTTATAATCATAAATAATTATGTTTGGCCTGGATATATGGCTTTAAGATATTTTTTATAGTATTGAATTACGAGACGAGCATGCCGTTCGCTTGATGGTAAGCGATACGACCACGCATAAACAGTAGCAACAACATCCAGCACCTTGAAATACTGTGTGGCATTCCACTGCGCTCGTCATCCTGAGACATAAGATGTTAAGTCTTATTATGTCCAGTAGTTACCCTGGCTACAATATCCGAAATTACCCTGGCTACAATATACAATATCCGGCTCAAACCGAAACACAACAGTGGATGCACACTGCTGCTGGGCGGTAGAAATAGACATTGCGGTGGTACCCAACCAGACGGATTCTTACATATGAGAGATCTACCACCAGTAAACTAAGAATAGACTGGCAAAGGATCTCCTGGCTTCCATGGCACACAAACTGTCTAATCATTAGAATGTTATACTCATTAGAATCTAATGAAATAGAATTATCATAGCCTGCTGCCGTTTGTGAATGAATGAAAAATGGAGAGGAGTTTAGACCTCTGGAAATCTTCATCATCATCATCATCAGCCACATGACGTCCACTTCTGAACTTTGGGGGAGGCCCCCCAAAGATTTCCAGATGGACCTGTCGCGTGTATCTATTGCGTTCCTGCGACCTTTGTCAAGTGGTCTGTCCACGTTGCAGGTGGATGCCCAACGCTGCGCTTGCCAGTACGTGGTCTCCACTCAAGAACTTTTTAAAATAGTAGGTACGACTAGACTGCCTTGGTGGCGTAGTTGTATTGCGGTCCGACTGCAAAGCTAAGTTCGACCCTCGGGTAAAGTGATGTTAGGTTTTTCTATTCAGTATCAGCCCGGAGTCTTGAATTTGTGCCCGATATGACGATAGGCTCGCCTCCTATCACATCATGGGACGGAATATGCACGGTGAAAAGTGGGTGCACTAGTTGTGCCTCTGCCTACCTCTTCGGGGGTAAAGGTATTGTGTGTGTGTGTGTGTGTGTGTGTAATAATACTACTCAGCGGCTGTATTGTGGGGTGGCGAATGGAGAAACCGCCTAGAGCCTCAAGCTTGCAAGTTATACAAGAAAAAAATGACTACGACAATCCTGTAATAAAAAGGCGTCACAAGGATCTGTCCTACACAGCCTTTTATTACTTAAGGTCATAACGAATACTATGAGTGTCGTAGCGTTGTCATAATGTTAATTTTTGGTGAGGGAGAAGGGGTCGTTGCACGCATGACACTTATTCCTTCTAATTACTGTTTTTAGGTGTCCTGGAGTGGCAACCCACACTTTGCCACTGAATACCATTCCAGTGAATTTGACCCACACTCGTTTTTGTAAGGCAGCGGTACTTAGTTCCTTAGTTTTTTATGTTGTAGGCAAACACAACGTCAGTTATGATATGATTGAAAATCCATTGAAATTTATGGAGAATTCATTAACCGACTTCAAAAAGGAGGTTCTTAATTCGATCCGTATGTATGTTTGGATGTATGTAAATTTGTATGGCCGCGAGTTTTTCAAAAACTACTGATCCGATTTGGATGTGGTTTTCGATATTCAAATGTATAGTTTTCAGGGATGTTTTTTTTTGGTAAGTAGTTAAATTTTACTCACCCCATTTCATTTTTCGTAACGCGAAGTCCGTGTAGCTTATGCGACTTACAACCGTGAACTTAGTTGCTAATCGCGAGTCGTGTGGTGATCCTAATTCACTACTAATTACCATAGAGTATAAATTTATTAAACAGAAGGTAAACGTACTGGAGGGTAGCTTTAATTGGGAGTAAATAAAGTGGTGAATACGGTGATATCAATGGTTAAATATTACACAAGTAAACGCACTTTACTACTATTTAATTGGTAAATAAATGTCTATAAAATAATGACAAAAATCGACCATTAAATACTTAACGCATTCTGTAAAATGACAATAATGTGAATTTAATTCCTTTTTACCTTTTTATCATATTCAACTCATTAATTTATTGTTCCGGATATACCTATTTAGTATCCGAGTATATAGTAATATTATGTAAAATTATCGACATGTTTTTATTTCATACAACCTTTAGCGAGCTGTGAGATGTTCGCCTATGGACTCGACTACTAGAATTCAATAAAAAGGTTGTCTTTAGAGCAGCATTTCCTGAACTATGGGTCGCGCGCGACCCACTGGTTGGTCGCCAGTGAATGTTTAGTGGGCCCTGACAAACAGGACAATACAAACCAGCAGCCGGAAAATTACTGTTATTAAAAGCAACTAAAATTAAAGTTGATGCTGAGGGTATAAATATAGGAACCAATACATTAGTCCAGTCAGAACAGTCCGGCATTCGTAAAGTTATGCTCCTTTTTTCCTCATGGCAGCCAATAGCTGAGACGATGATTTGGAAATTTTTTCTTATGTGTCGGTCCGATGAACCTTGGGAATAACTGATTTATAGTAGTCTAGATTGTTAGACAACAAATATATTGCTTTAAGTTAAATATTCTGTGTGTGGAATCCATTCTTTATTTTCGTGACATACACTACTATATCATTTCCATACTCTATGTTGTTAATTACTACGTCCATAATTTGATTCTTCACGCGAATATTTCCCGTTGATTGATTTGTTCACAAATACTAATGAGCTAATATGACAAATTGTTTCTATGCTTTGTTATGAGAAAGCTTTGTCTAACAAAATATCGTTGAAAAATTTCCCGTCTCTACTGAAACATAGAGTTGACGCAATTTTTTATCTTACAAAAAATATTTGACTCATTTTTAGGGTTCCGTACCTCAAAACTCGTACCGTAGTGGTCGTTAGTCTAGTTGGGAATAGAACAGTCCGCCGAGACAAAATCCAGAGGTTCAAAACCCAAGGCACACACCTGACTTTTCGAAATTACGTGTGTATTGTTTATAAATTATTGTTCGCTTTAACGGTGAAGGAAAAGTACATACCAGAGAACTCTCCATAAGAATCTCGAGGCTATGCGAAGTTTGCCAACCCGCACTAGGCCAGGGTGGTGAACTAAGGCCTTAACCCTCTCAGTAGTAGAGGAGGCCCGTGCTCAGCAGTGGGCAGTACCTATATAGGTAATACTGATTGTACCTCAAATGAAAAATGGAACCCTTACAGAACTTTGAAGAACTAACGGCAGATGGGATAAAAAGTTCTCGAGTGGAGGCCACGTACTGGCAAGCGCAGCGTCGGCTTCCACCTGCAACGCGGACAGACCACTTTATAAAGGTCGCAGGAACGCGCTGGATGCGGGCCGCTTCTGACAGGTCCATCTGGAAATCTTTGGGGGAGGCCTATGTTCAGGAGTGGACGTCGCCTGGCTGATGATGATGAAAGGACTTTGTTGTACGTCTGTCTGTCTACCTGTCAAGACCCTTTTTCTCAGGAATGTGTAGAGATACTAAGTTGTTTATATCAAATACTCGGGTCTACAGTTTCTTGCAGCAGTTAAGCAACGCAATCAAAAGATATGACCGTTTATGGCGCATATTTTGCTATTTCGCAAGGGAATCAAAACCTAAAGGGTACTTTCCAATGACCTACAATCATGAAATTTTCCAAGAAACAACGTCTTACAGCACATATTGTAAAGGAAAAATATGTGAAAACCGTCAATATGTACTTTAGTAACAAGAAAAAGCGAATTTACTATTTAAAACTTTTTAATTTGTGTTGGGGTGCCTGTGAGTCCGTTCGGCACTCACAGACGTGCTGGGCGTGAATCTGAATTAACAATAAATTCAGTCGCCGGTACCCAGCCCGTAATGATCCCCGCGCTATCAAGATGTTAAAGCTTCTGAGGGAAGCGAGTGCGATTGCAATGTTGTTTGTACTGCGGGTGTGTACGACGTACTTGCAACAGCGACAAGTACGAAGTGTGTAAGGGTGAAGTGTAGGGGATGGCAAAATAAGAAACAATATACTTGTTAACTTTGGCGATACTTGTTAACGTTGTCGTTTGCCAACCACCTATCCCTACGTCCCTAAGCACCCCCGGGTACCGTATCGAAGCCACCGTACGTTGTGGGCCTTCGATACTGCGAGTCTTCCGTCTCGCTCTTCCAGTCTTCCTTTTCGCTCTTGCAGTCTTCTGTCTCGCTCGCTCTTGCAGTTTTCCTTCTCGCTCTTGCAGTCTTGATTCCGTTTTTCTTTCTTCGGTAGAACCCCGACGATACGGCATAGTGCGCGAGCTTAAGTACTCGCCGGCTATACCGTGAAGAGACCCATGCCCTATTGACCCGATTTCTAATCTGATTTTTATTATGGCAAACGACAATTTCGGCGATTTATTAAGAAACCATAAAACACACATACACGAGTTATATACCAAATTGTAGCTCTTAACTAGCTCTATAAAACAAAACAATAAGTAACACTACACATTAATACTATCAAAAGTTATTCACAAAATACTGACTAAAAAACACATTGCACTTATTTACTACATAATGTCACTTTCACATATAACGTCCGTATCGTTCATATAATGTTCCTATAGTCTCTGAGGGGTAGGCACAACACTTAATCACTTAATAATAATATCACACACTATTGTTCTGAGGGGTCGGCACGCGGCTAATGGGAGCCGGCGCGTCGCCAACAATTTGTTTAATTTATTATTTTGGCAAACTATTGAACCTATACTTTACCTACAAGTTTGTACGGAACCCTCGGCATGCTAGTCAAACTCGGACTTGTCCGGTTTATCTATCAATATATATGTTACAATCTAATCAAAGTATTATTTTATAATCCCTAACAAAACGATCTCATGACGGTTTAAAATTATCTGGGCCATCAATGGTTCCGCTACCTTATGATGAAATAATCAATGAATACAATACATTTTTATAGTAAATCATTTATTAGTACTATTATTATTTTCTTGTCTCAAATTTTCGTTCTTTAAGTTCCTTTTGTTATTATTATTTAAGTCGCAATTGGGATACACTGAAAAAAAAATATAGTTTTAAAACTGTTCCTTTATACATGACATATTAAAATTATATAAATGACTGCCTCGGTGGCGTAGTTGTATTACAGTACGACTGTAAAGCTGAGGTCTTGGGTTCGATCCCCGGGTCGGGCAAAGTGATATTGAGTTTTTCTATTCAGTATCAGTCCGGAGTCTGGAATTTGTGCCCGATATGGCGATAGGCTCGCCCCCTATCACATCATGGGACGGAATACCGACGAAAAGTGGGTGCACTAGTTGCGCCTCTGCCTACCCCTTCGGGGATAATAGGTGTGAATGTGTGCGCGTGTGTGTGTGTGTGTGTGTGTGTGTGTGTGTGTGTGTGTGTGTGTGTGTGTGTGTGTGTGTGTGTGTGTGTGTGTATATTAAAATTATTGCTTTTGGAAACAATAAAGATTGAACTGGGAAATTTTGCTGGTGCTAGGCCTCTTGTATACAATAGGCTGTCTGGGTAGCGACCACCACAATATCTATTTCTAGCGGCAAGCAACACTGTAAGTACAATCACCCAATTTGGTGATAGTACACTTTTCAAGACGTCAATTTTTTTTATTTTTCCACGCAAACGATCGTTTCGGAGATGTACAAAGGAAGCAGCAGATAACTCTTATAGTCTACTTTAGTTGGAAGTTGCATGTTTCTGACAGACGACGCGCAAACGACATATTTACAACTAGCATCTTGCCTGCAGTTCCTCGTATCGTTTAAACGAGCTACGCTAGGCCATGACCTCTATTTTGCACTTGGCTAGGTTTTTCCATCTTAAAAATTACTCAGTCGCTATTTGGAGTCAGGAAGTTGTCGGTGTGATACCCCCGTGCCGAGGAGACGTAAAGCCGTTGGTCCTGCGACTGACCTCTCTTCGGTCATGTCTGCCGTCTCACCGGACTATGAGAGTGAAGGAATAGCGAGTGCACCTGTGTATTGCGCACACACTTGTGCACTATAATATCTCCTGCGTACCTGGCTGATCTCCGTTGAGATTGGCCGCCGTGGCCGAAATTGGCTAGGAAGGGATTTATTTTTTGCCCGTATTTTTATCTATGGTATTGAATGACGAGACGAGCATGCCGTTCGCCTGATGGTAAGCGATACGACCACCCATTAACAGTAGCAACACCATCCAGCACCTTGAGTTACAAAGTACCTACTGTGTGGCATTTCATTGCGCTCGTCATCCTGAGATATACGATGTTAAGTCTCATTATGTTCAGTAAACAGTTCCGTAGCTACCTACACCACTGATCGTCTATGAATAAAATCATACCATTATCCTTCTCAGAGTATAGTAACATATTCTTCCCATCCATCAAGCTGGGATCTCCCTTCTCCCTGCAGTAAATGAACTTCAGTATCTTGTCTTCGTCGTCAACTAGCGTGATCCTTCCCTTGGGTTCTGTGTCTGGCTTCGCAGAGAGAAACGGTGCGGACATGACGCACGGGTATCTGGATACCAGTTCTAATTCTGTAACAAAGAACAAGTCCAAAAGCGGGCCTTAAATTGTAACCAAGACAGTTTATATTATACTAGCTTTTGCCCGCGGCTTCGTCCGCATTAAAAAGTTTTTCCAGGATAAAAGTCCCGGTTTATATTTTCCCGGGATAAAAAGTAGGCTATATGTTAATCCAGGACATGATCTACCCGTGTGCCAAATTTCATCGAAATCCGTTCAGTAGTTTTTGCGTGAAAGAGGAACAAACATCTATACATCCATACATTCTTACAAACTTTCGCCTTTATAATATTACACTTAAATGAACGTTTTTAAAAAAGTTAGAATTAAATGGAGGGGTCTAAAAATTTATTTTTGGATCGAAGATTCATATTTTTGCCTCTTTAATATCCATGAAGTTTGAGCCTGGTTAGATTTTAACACCTAGCACCCATTCAAAAAGCGGACATCTCTTTTGGCTTGGCTGTCTGCTATTGGAGTCCAGACCAGAAAAACTTTTTCACGAGGGTGAAGACACAAGCAACACCTATAAGGAAGATGGAAATTTCATACTAGGTACTCATTCCACCACCTGAATGGTATTTATCCCAGATGTTATTAAAAATAGGAATAAAATATATTTGATAGTCTACGATTATCAAACGTGGGTAATTAGCTTATAAAATCTGCAAATACAACGTGTAAGTCAAAGAGCATTATAATACTACGGAAAGTAAGTATTTTTGTCTCATGTTTTTTTTTAGGTCACAGACTTCCCTGCAATATAACTCTAATCTGTATACGCTAAAGGTTAATTATATTTGAGGGAATTTTGATTTCAGTTCTAGAATGTAGATGGCGTTATTATGCCTACTATATAATATATATACATACATACATATACACTCACGCCTGTTATCCCCGAAGGGGTAGGCAGAGGCGCAACTAGTGCACCCACTTTTCGCCGTAATTCCGTCCCATGATGTGATAGGGGGCGAGCCTATCGCCATATCGGGCACAAATTCCAGACTCCGGGCTAATACTGAATAGAAAAACTCAATATCACTTTGCCCGACCCGGGGATCGAACCCGAGACCTCAGCTTTGCAGTCGTACTGTAATACAACTACGCCACCGAGGCAGGCACTATATAATATTGTATTACTTTTATATCTTATACTCACTTTCATCAGTAAACCAGCAAGAGAACATCCTCATATGACAAATGCTCATGAATGTTTTGTACACATTGTGTTGGCACTTCGCGCAAACCATGACGTCACGAGTCGGACATGACGTCGGACACTCTGCTTGGTATGCGTCGTAGTCTGCAAGTTTATAACATTATGCAACTGTTATAACGATCCCGCTAAGACAATATATAAAGAATGCGGTTTGTATGATCTTTCCTGTCTGCCAAAGTTAATCATTATTGACACAAAAAAAATAGTTATTACAAAACAGTTTACAGCGGTCACTGCACTAGACTCCAGGCCAGTATCGCATTAGACCAAATAAGAATTTAACAAAAATACATTTCTATTAGGCGACCAAATACTTGTGCACACATTTTTTAAAACTCCAATAGGGTGCTAAACAGACAAGTGTTTTAGATTTATTTATGTTAGATGATTTAGTTATCTATACTAATATTATAAAGCTGAAGAGTATGTTTGTTTGTTTGTTTGAACGCGCTAATCTCAGGAACTACTGAACCGATTTTGAAAATTCTTTCACTAATAGAAAGCTACATAACTCCTGAGTGCTATGGGCTACTTTTTATCCCGGGAAAATATTTTTGTCCCGGAAAACTTTTTCACGCGGGCGGAGCCACGAGCACTACTAGTGCTTTAATAAAGCCACAACACGGTATAATATGTGTGTTGTACTTTCTATGTAGTGGTTACATTGAAAGTGATCGAATTTAATGTTCACGGTAATAAGCACCCGCCCTGTGGATTGGGGGCGTTTGGAGAATTCCACCACGGTATCCCCTGCCTGTCGTAAAAGGCGACTAATAGGGGCCTCCGGGGGTCACTTCTGTGACCCCCGTGATGGACGGCAGCGTGTCTCACGCTGCCTCGGACGCCAAGGGCGTCCTTCGGTGTACGAAGGCTTCTGAGCCCCCGCACCAACAGGAGAAGGACCGCAACAGCGGTACGCGCAGGGGCGGTTGCGGACGACAACTTAGACGTGAGTCGGAGGAAGCCCGCAGCCGTCCCTAATGCGCCGAAGATGGCCACCGCGGAGTTTTAGTTGGTATGCCGTGCGGTGTACATAGGTCAGGGACTCGGCCCGGCGGTCGCCCGACGTTTTCCATCTTTCCGGGCGGCTCAACGTCGGGTCGTAAGGCACGGTGAACCCAACATAACCGCTCAGTCGTTCCCCTTGAACACTGGGCGGTAGTAATAAGTCACTTTCTCCGCGTCAACAAAAAAAAACGGTAATAAGCACTGGCGCGTCCTTTTCAGATGGTCTAAGCGGGCACGGCAAGTCACTTTACTGCACCGGTTGGTATAAGATACTTTTGCTATAACTTTGGCCTACACTATGGCGTTAGTGTTCCAGTAACTTTTGTAACGTTTGCTGAAACTAACAATTTTACTGCTTATTAAGAAAGTCAGTTAAAAACAATCCATTTATAAATAGACACTATTTACCATAACATAACTCGTTCCTAACGTTTACAATAAGGTAGCAAAGATTCGCAGGTAAATGCTTTTTGGATACGAAAAGTAAAAACGTAATACATACCTTCCGACATACT
Organism: Lapara coniferarum; assembly: GCA_949316025.1. Taxonomy (NCBI): domain Eukaryota; kingdom Metazoa; phylum Arthropoda; class Insecta; order Lepidoptera; family Sphingidae; genus Lapara; species Lapara coniferarum. The sequence continues at coordinate 24,827,440 of OX438929.1, forward strand.
CCCATCTACAAATATTATCTTTTTATCCTTAATTATTGCTTTCTTTTTCAATTTATGTGGAAAATTGTCTGTGTTATCCTTTTCCAGATGTGGTAAAGAATCTACTATGACATGTCCAGATTCCATATTTTCTGAAAAATCTGTTACTGGCATATCTAGCATTGGTAAATCTGTTACCTCGTTTATCTTTGGTAAATCTTCTTTATCCGACAATAATTTATCTGCCAAATCATTATCTGACAAATTGCTTTTGGTCTCTATCTCTTGCATCTCTTTAGATGGCTCATTTGCATTAGAAGGTTCGTCGGGCGAAATATTTTTGACTTCGCCTGAATCTGAAGCATCTTCAAAACCATTTGGTGTGCTGATTTCTTCTGTTTTGTCACGAGGTATCTCTATATCACCAGAGTGCTCAAGTTTTATTATAGAATTGTTGTCAGTTCTGGCTATTGGTTTTCGGCGGCTTGGGTCGAATTTTTTGCCTGTTAAAGTTACGATAAAGATAGATAAGTTCTTTGCGAAAACCTTATATGATTTGATGCCATGTGTATGTATATCTATTAACATAAAATCTATTAAGTAAGTACCTAATTTACAATATGATTTATCGATAGGTCTCAATAACTAAGATTTAACTGGAGTTTAATATCTAATTCAAAAGTAAAATTTAAGCTAACTGTTACTGCTGTTTCAATACCAATTCTTATATATCTTAGTTTTTAGAAACACAGATAACCACGGAAAGTAAGCATTTGAACTGTTTGTTATCTGTTAGTAAGTTATGGAGACCAATCATTAGAGAATTCTCCAAATATACTTATAATAAATGTTCTACTAACCTGAACGTGTATTCCTTTTAACCCTTTTCAGGCCTGTAAAAATGGATAAAGTTTATTTTAAATCTAGTTTGCTTGCGCCCTGGTGCGTATGAAAATTGTCAGAAGCCAGGTTACCTTTATCTTTAAGTAGGGTTTTCAAAGTTTTATATTCATCGTGACCACAGTTTTTCATATCCACGATGCTTGCCCGGAGACCTTCGAAATTAAATAAGATAAGTTTATTACATATCTTTGCCGTTATTCCATTCCAACATCAAAACTTTAAAGAATAATATTGCATAAAGAAAAATGTTAAAACAAACCAAAATACCCGACTGCGTCAATATCTGCTATTCATTGCAGAACTGAAAAGATAGAAACAAGATTTGAATTTGAATATTTTATTTTGTTTGAGAATAATATTAGTTGACAGTGTTCACAAACGCTGACGGAGGCATAATACGCTCACTTCTCATAATTTGGTTGGTGATGTAGGTAGAGCAAGAAAATTTCGGAGTAAGCAGATGCCTCCGACTGCGTTTGTGAGCACTGTCAACTAATATTATTCAAAAACAAAATAAAATATTCAAATTAAAATCTTGTTTCTATCTTTTCAGTTCTGCAATGAATAGCAAATATTGACGCAGTCAGGTTTTTGTTTTTGTTTTAACATTTTTTTTTAATTCTAACTTTTTAGTTTTCTTTTTTTTATAGACTACCTATGTGCCAAAGTTCATCCAAACCCGTTAAGCCGTTTTACTGTCAAAAAGTAACAAACTAACACAAATTTCGCATTTATACTATTAGTGTGAAATGTGATTTGATTTATTAGCATTTTTTATTCCAAACTCCAACAAAACATATAAGTTGTACATATATTCGTAATCTCCGTTAAAAAATATTTATTTTGATACCACATTCGATGTATTTTGAAAACATTAATTTTTTGTTATTACTTTTTGCCGCCTAAAATCTTCAATTTTGATATTTTTAAATTTTGATGTACCCAGTGTCACTCTCCCGGTTAAGACGAATGTATTGACACCACTCACATAAAAATACGACAAGCCGTTTAGGCTCTAGGCCGTGCCAAAGTAATATACATACATACATACACTCGAAAAACATAACCCTCCTTCTTTCGCAGTCGGGTAAAAATTTGAATTAGTTATACAATGGTGTTAGAAAAATCTAACTCTGATGCTGTCGCTGTTTCAACGACCAACAAGAATCTCGAGGACTACCAAAATTATGTGTTTCTTTTTTTATATGGTCACGGCTTAGATAATTTATAAACGACACGACTTATGATCTTTCTTTCCGTCAAAGGTATAGGTATAGGACTTTATATTCAGTCCTACACGTGTAGATTTTTTTGTTAAATGTGTGCTATCCGTGTCTACCTCGCCCCCCGTCAGGATTGGCAGAAAAAATTGCTTACGCATTATTGCCATATCGTATCCATTGGTTAAATAAATAGTCTAAGCTGAAAATGACAGAATTTCGTTCGCGTTATTAGACACTTGGCGCGTCCATTCTAAGTGGCCTATGGGTCACGGCAAAGTAACTCCATTGCAACTGATTATAAATGCAGTGGCGCCCAAGAGTATGGGCTGACGAGAGATGATTATAGTCAGTCGACACAAGGCAAGCCTGTTTGAACGATAATTCAGGCTAATCCCGGAACGCGATACACTTTAAGCTGACCTAAATAAAGAGCTTACAAACATACCTTGATGGCATTTCATATATTCCATTTCACATTGATTCACCATTATTATGTACAGATTTTTGTTTTTATTATTAGTGCTGGTAACTCTCGCGCACACAGGTTCGTCTACAGGCGGACATTTTATATTCTGGCAATCCTTGTTTATGTTTTTCCCCTTTTTAACATATTTAAAACATATCGATGATTGGAAAGCTGGAAATGAATAAAAATTATTTATTTATTCACTCTTTTTTACACAAGATATCACAATTTAAAGAAAGAATAACACAAAAAAGTACAAGTACAAATGGCGGTCTTATCGCTTTAGGCAATATCTTCCAGACAACCATGGGATGGATATAAAAAAAGGAGATAGAGAGGGCAGTCTAGTGAATAGATAATAATTACGTTCTTTTGAAACATATATTTTTGCGTAAAAGATATATGACCCTTACAAGTGTATTGGCATGTTTCTAAATTAATAAGGGTCAATCCTTTTACAGAATCCATTTAAACTACCCACAAAATGTTGCCCGACCCAAGAGTTGCACCCAGGACTGACTATCCACAACCTGTATACACTACTACTAGAGTAAGGCAAAACCACATACTTCACGCCTTTATTCCCTGAGGGATAGACATAGGTGCAATAGGACACAAACGTTTCGCCATGTTTGTTCCGTCCCATGATGTGATAGAGGGCGAGCCTACCGCCATAATGGGCACTAATTCCATCCTCAGGACTGATAGTACTGATCAGAAAAATATAATATCACTTTGCCCGACCCAAGATTCGAAACCGAGACATCAGAGCGGTCTTCGTACCGTCTAAATACGCCATACAACTATGCAACCGAGGTAGATATCTAGGCTAAGGCATTTGAATCAAATCATTAAAAAAATATCCTTGATGTATGTCATAAAATTAAAAACAGCTATTCAAATCATATACATACCAAGGAACAGTAGAAAAATAATGTGTTTCATCATAAAATAAAAGTTTTTACAATATTACAATATTGTACCATGAAAGTTGATTTTTATTGCTTACTTTATGCTTGGTTGCATTAAATAAATTATGCGATATAAATGGAAAATGAAATAATGGCGGACTGCTACGAAAAACGGTTTTCGTTCATTTGAAAAACTATCAATCTTTTATTTTTTTTATGATTCTTAGTTACGAATTCAAAACATAATATTAAGGGATATCAGCGCCATTGTGAATGCTCTGAGGATAATAAAAAAATCCACTAAGTACCTAAATAACAAATGACCTGATTCCTACTAAGTATTTACATACATTTTGATGAAAATTAGTGATATTTTTGGAATTTGTTAGCATTACCTGTGCTATATGTATAAACCAGTAGACATATTTGGAAACACAAAATCTTTATTCTATGCATAAAATACATTTTAAATCAACAAACCGCTCATTAAATTTTTACTGTTTTATTTCATGTACGTATGTAAGTACTGTTCACTAGATGGCGTGAAACTAGATCTCTTGACGGTATCAGTATTTTTTCATCAATATGGAATGTGTAAAACGCCGTAGAAATGCTAGAGTTACGAATAAATTATGATATTTAATATTACGAGTTTTTATGGCCAGAAAATCTTTGTCTCAAATCCTTGGACTTGGACGCCCTGCTTGTCAAGTTGACGTTTTGTAACTGTGTCAGGTTACAAAACGTCACTTGTCATCACACAGCTGTGTTTTCAATTCGTATAACATTCAAAATATCAATTATAGAATTTATAATTGTTTAGCTAAAGTATTATGAAATTTACAAAATTAGGACCAGAAATTTATTATTACAAGATTTAACATAATAATGGAACAATACCTCGCAAATACGATAATTAAACTGGTAAATAAAACTGTTTATTATAATAACCTTATTTAAATTTATTTGAATAATTTTATATAACAGAAAGTTACCTAATTAAACTCTACTGAATAAATTTTTGTATTTGTGGCAGGGACTTTTTGTACAATGTTTCACATATTACAAAATTTTCTTTTACGCATGGTTTTCTTAATAAAAATTCTAAACGAGTAAGTAGTACATTTTCACAGGATAAAATGAGTTTTTATTACAAGGAATTTGTTATACATACACACTGCCCTGTAGACTTACATATAGGCTACTTTTAAACTTGGAACATGATTTTTTTTGTCAAAAACGTTTGTTATGATATAGTCGCTAGTACCACCAACTTCTAAATTAATATTATAAAGAGCAAAGATTCGCATTTTTGTATTTTTGTAATGAATAAACTTAAAAACTGCTAGACCAGTTTTAAAAATTCTTTCACCGATATAAAGCTACAATATAAGCAACTAACTTAGACTACTTTTTGTCCCGAAAAAATATAAGGCGGCTCTTTTATTTCAGAACACAAAAAACTATAATGAGCTAACTCTAGTGCTAGGCAATGAGAGCTGTGATCTAGATTCTGCTGTGTGTGCTATGGTGTATGCTGCATTTCTAGATTGGCAGTACAACCAGATTAAATGCAAGGTAATTTTGTTTATATAAATGAGTGCCAAATCTCTTATTTAGTTTATAAAAAAGAAAAAAGGCTTTTCCTTTGCATCAATAACATGGTAAGTTAGAAAAAATATATTTTTCTATTAGAACCACCATGTTGAATTTGTTTTTAAAACTTTATGCATAGTATTATTAGATTTAATTTTTTTTATGGCATTGAATGATGAGATGACCCTGCTATTCGCGTGATGGTAAGCAATACATCCGATATTGGACTGCCAATATCGGATGTATTGCTTAGGAGAATCAGGCACTGGCCTGATTCTCCTAGTATCATATTAATGGGCAGTGGAGACTACTTAGTCACATAAAAGTCTTGCTTGTTTGCCATCCCATTGAGTTCTAAACCAATTTGTTATTTTTTTATTTTTGTATAACATGGTGGACAATAAAGTATTTTCATTCATTCTTTCATTCATTCAACCCACACATTAAAAACATATTGGTTTGATTCAGGTGTGTACAAGAACCAATCGAGACCCCCAGTTCTTTAAAGATGATATCTTTGTGCCAATTCTTAATGTGGATAGAGAAGATTATGAACTGAAGACGGAGGTGGCTTTCTGTTTAAGAGACAATGGGATTAGTGACAGCCAATTAGTGCTTCGGTAAGGAATTATACTTTACTTTTCAGCTGCGCTTATATCTCTTTGATGTGGGGTTGATGCAACACATAATTTTCTAATCACCTTCATAATGGCAACTTACTGTCAAGTGTCCTAGGAAAAATGTATTTTGGTTGATTTCAATAAATTACTCCAACTGCTATAAATATATGCGTATATATGCGTCAATGGTAAAAATAAGCCTATGAAAACAATGTATCTGTAAGCTTGTTCAACTAGCTTCATTTTAATTTGTCTATTTTGTAATGGACCCATTGTAGTTTAGATCGTTTATAGGAATCAGCTATAAGAAAAGGTCTATGTTTATTTATTTCAATTTATGAAAACAACTTTATGGCACTAGCGGCCTTGGCAAAAGCGAGGCTCGGGGCGGCAGACGTTTGCGCGGGGCCGTTTTTCTTTCTAGTTTGTGTCCTTTATCAGTCGCGGGTTCAGGCACCGTGAGGTTCGTGCGGGAACAAAAAAAAATGTCCCCGATTACGATTTTTTATGTAAGATGCTTGGGATTCGAGGGTTAACCGGGTGATGACCTAAAAAAAAACTAGTTGGAGTTGCGAGACTCCGGCCGGTGACCCGGTTCGCCCTCCCACCCTAAGGCCGTCTCTGCTTAATGGTTAAGACATTATCTACCATGAAACCAAGGGAAGTGGTGATCCTGGTTTTTTTTTTATTTGTAATCTAGACAAGTAAATTGCAGTAGGGTAGTTTTCTATGTTGGATTTTGTACGTATTTTATATATAAAAAAAAATAGGACGAAAAAGAAATTCTTCTGTGAAATCATCAAAATCGATTGAAAAATAAAGCACTTCATATTTGAAATATTGTTATGTGTGAGGGCGTGGTGGGGATATCACGCTATCCTTTTCGCACGCACGCAGCGTTATAGCCGTTGAAACTTGGTGACGTCACAGTTTCATATTACTTTTATTTGACAGATACCCCTTCCAGCAAATTTCAAAGCTTTATAACTTATTATAGCGACAATTTTGAAAATTCTTTTTCAATTAGAATTTGGATTGTATACATTTTTGATAAATATATTTAAAAAAATGATCAATTACCCTATTTGGCCATCCCCTTTTACATGGAATAAAAAAGCTGGCGAAATAAGCGATACACCTCTAAATTTGCAGGGGCAAAGAAAAATATTACATGATTTATGTTCCAAACACACTTTATGCTCAGTAATCGACTAGTGAACGTTGGTTTGTTTTTTATAACTTTTTTCTCTTCCAGAGATGACCATGACTTGGTACAGTTGACAAGCGCCACCAAAACCAACGTGGTGTTGGTGGACCATCATGTCTTAGCTGCTAAGGACCAGTTTCTAGCGCCTTTTGTGACTGAGATTATTGATCATAGACCTTTGCAAGGTTGGTATATTTTCAAAGTATATAAAGTTGAAAAGGCAAGTGGCCTGATGGTGGTTTGAAAAATAGGTTAAAAATTTAAATAGTAGCATAGGGCAGAGGTGGTTTTGGTGAAAAAAAGGGTGATTTTAAAAAAATATTAACAGTTGAGACATTCGCTTTAATCCAAGGTATCTATCTATCAGGTACACCATTAAAAAAAACCTCACAAATGGTTTGTGTATTTTCTTTATTTGTGCTTTCTTCCAATCTTTTTTTTTTTTTATAATAGTCATATGAGAATGTTTTTTGTATTTAAACAAAAAATGGCCGTAAATGGTTATAATATTTATTTTATTTGTACTTTTTTGCAATCTTTTTTTTATGGTCACACAACGACAATGATTTATGTATTTAAGAGTTAACTTTTTTCTAATACAATTTTTTTTCTTTTTTTTTTTAGAATGGTCATACAATGACGATACGCGAAGTACGATGGAAGTAGTGGGATCATGCGCCACGTTAGTGGCACAGAGGGTTAAAAATTTGTGTACATTACTATCTACTGAAGGAGCTTTCTTCGAGACCCATACGAATTGTGCCAAGCTTTTACATTGTGAGTAAAATATACGGAGATTTTATTCGTTGGCGTAGTTTAGCGCGACTACTCTGAGGTCTCGGGTTCGAATCCCGGGTCACAGTAGCGTGGTTTGGGTGACCTGCCCTTTTAGGGGGCCTAAAATAAAACTTTTTGGGGGGGAGGGTAGTGATATTGGGTTTTTCTTCTCAGTATCAGCTTGGAGTCTAGAACTTGTGCCCCATATGGCGACAGGCTCGCCCCCTATCACATCATGGGACGAAACACACCGGCGAAAACTGGTGCTTTAGTTGCTTTCTATCTTCGGGGATAATAATCGTGTGAAAGACCATTTGCTGAATTAACATTGGCTCCTTTTTATCCCAAAATCGTACAAGACTTAAATACACTTTTTTTGCAGCTGCAATTGTTTTAGACACAGTGAATTTCTCCAAAGAAGTCAACAAGGCTACACCTCATGACGTTGAAATGATTTTGTTCTTGGAAGGTTTATTGAAAACTGAAGATTGTGAGAGTTTGAGGTAAGCTTTGTCACTACAATAAGTATGCTTTGCATTAAAAGATGTATGAAAAAACTACTTTAAGGATATTATCGCGATTATTTGCTTAATTTTTTAGTTTCAACGTTTCAAAGACAGGTGGACTGGTTTTACTGGTGGTATGTCTCTCATATGCAAGTATATTCGCGTAAACATATTATGAAAAAATATTTTGTTAGATGCTATAAGTTTGCATAATTCTGTATTACAATTATTTATGTCGACTATTTCGTTTCCACACGTTATCACGTTATGGAATACACACGTGTGTGTGCATGTATTTGTGTGTATTTTTATACCTTTCTGGATTCATCGTACTATACTGCCCCCGCAATTCTGAATGCAGTACTCGCAAAATGGCGGTTTCGAGAAAAACGCGGTTAAATGGTTTTTTTTTTAAATCTCTACTCATTTACAAATCAAATCCATTCATATCTCTAACATTTTTTTTATTTCAATAGTTAAATACGTGTCTTATGATGCCGTTTTGCTAAAAAAAAATAATGCAAAAATGTCGATTACTGCATTCTTTATTATGACGGCAGTACAGTACCGGCACGCTATTATGGTCGTTTTGACGTTTGTCCCCTTATCAAGTTTCGTATTGACTACGTTGAAGCTAATTGCTGTACATTATTGTCGATTGTTTTTCGAAATTTTATAAATAATATCTAATACGATTATCACTTATGGGATCGCTGACCAGTACAACTTTCACCTCAACTTCAACTTAATATTTTCTCAATATTCATTCGAGATTTCACCTCACTATTGTAATCTGTCAAAACAGTCATCCAAGCGTGCTGTTACACATGATAAAATAAGAATGTTGATCTGTAGGAAGACGCAGCTGGATCGCCTGGTGGCGGCTAGGAGTGACGTCTCCCGGCTCAGCGCCGCTCAGCTACTAAGGAAGGATGTGAAGATACTAAAAGATATCTTGGTACCAAGCTTTCCCATACTAGTCAAGGTATACATGGCCCACTATAGTCGATTAACAATCTTATCTGATATAGTTAGATCTATCATGAGCACGGACTGTAGAGACACATGCACAGCTTTGTAAGTGCACGCGCGGTTGCGTGAGAAAGCTGTGCCGCACCATATTTTCTTTTTCTCTTTGGCAAGGCGCGGTTTGTGCATCTGCTAATGTCAAAGTTTTTGGTTAGACATTTTTTAAAATAAGTTGCTGTCTCTTTTTTATCCTCAATACTAACTACTATGTCGAATTGATCGAGGAGTTTTGGCGGCAATAACAAAAACACTTGATTAGCTCAGTTATTTCAATTCACTTCATTTGAGATAATATACCACCATAACTATGCAATATAACACTAAGTATCACCAAAATAATGAATTAAAACAAAAGCACCTCATGACACTTCCGAGTTCCCGGCAAAACTCCACACCATACTTATACTATATGAAACCGATGTACGCTTTCATTAATCCTACTAATATTATAAAGGCGAAAGTTTGTAAGTATGTATGGATGTTTGTTCCTCTTCACACAAAAACTACTGAACGGATTTCGATGAAATTTGGCACACGGGTAGATCATGTCCTGGATTTACACATAGGCTACTTTTTATCCCGGGGAAATATAAACCGGGAATTTTATCCCGGAAAAACTTTTTAATGCGGGCGGAGCCGCGGGCAAAAACTAGTTCAAAATAAAATCAAATCGGAAATCTTGTCTACGCCCAATACCTCCCGCCCCCGCCTTCTGGCCGACAACATCGAGACGACATATTATAATATAGAGCCGTTTTCAAAGTCTAAACTGCGGGTAGACCAAATTGTTTTTGTCCATCATTTCTTTTAAATACGATTGTTCGCTATTTTTCGAGGTACAACATTTTTGTTCTTGCAATATCAATTGAATTAGTTTAGAATTAGAATCAATACTTTTAACATTTATCACTGAATTGTTTTTTTTTTGTTGTAGCATGTAAGAATATATCAATTCTTGTTGCATGATGCCATGCTTTGAAAAGAAAATTGTAGTTTTGGGACCTAAAAAAGGTCGTCGGATTTTTTTTTAAACAGATTATTTATGTTACAGTTGCAATTTCTTTATATGCTTGTGTGTGTACCATTTTTTTTTTGTCAAATACCGACATTCAGTGACATCTGTACCAATATTATTGAGCCACTATCTGACATCCCTGTTCTGAACCCCACCATGATATGCAGTCAATGTGCCGTGACGGTATAAAATTTTCCCAGGATTTCCTCCAACGTCCCGGGGCACTGGAAGCGGTGACTGAAGCCCTGGGCAAGCGGGGGTGCACCCTGGCCCTACTCCTGGGGATGGATCTCGCAGGAGGACTGCGCAGAGACATGGCTGTGTATTGCCCTGACGATGCTACTAGAGGGGATCAGGTGAGATTCTTAGTAATGTTTTTTTCTATAGTACCGGCACACTATGACGGCCGGTTTGACGTTTGTCCGCTCATCAAGTTTCGTATTAATTCATAACTACGTTGAGCTAATTGCTGTGCATTATTGTTATAAGCGACGTGCAGTGTTTATGGAATGTATAACTTTACGACACAAATCAGCATTATATTTTAGAAATTTGAAATAAAAAATACGACAGTTCACGTCACTTTTGTAATGTGACAAAACGGCCATCTCAGCGTGCCGGTACTATAGAAAATTATATAGTGCAAAAAGTCCTTTCAAGAAATAAGTCACACGTATATCCACCCCCCCCCCCCTAGCAAAAAGTAAAAAAAAGATAAAGTGTACAAGTTTTGTCGCCCAGGTTATTTTTGTTGTAAGCTAAGGGAGGGGGGATGTGGACCCCTAAAACCCCCCTTATTTACGCCCATGCATCTACATAGACTGCCTCGGTGGCGTAGTTGTATTATAGTACGACTGCAAGGCTGAGGTCTCGGGTTCGATCACCGGGTCGGGCAAAGTGATATTGAGTTTTTCTATTCAGTATTAGCTCGGAGTCTGGAATTTGTGCCCGATATGGCGATAGGCTCGCCCCTATCACATCATGGGACGGAATAATGGCGAAAAGTGGGTGCACTAGTTGTGCCTCTGCCTACCCCTTCGGGGATAACAGGCGTGAGTGTATACCGGGTGGAAGGGAAACGCTCTCGGAAACGAATACAGGTGATAGTATTGGTGATTCCTGATGTAATGGCACTAAAAAAATCGCGATCGCATTGTTACAATTTTAGTAGGATTTTCTCAAATTTCTGTACAGCTTCACGTATGGATAGATAAATCAAACTATTATTCTGAAAAACATAGTAAAAAAGGTCAATATTTCAAAAAAATCGTAATGAAACACGTACATCAGCTGACGGGTTAACGACCGCGGGCCGGTCCCGGCGCAGCGCGACGGCCGCCCAGTTCTTTGTACGCTTTACATTGCGCGCGCATGAATTACGGAAATACTAAAATCGTAAGTATTATCGCTTAGCTTTGCAAATGAATATAGTTTTTCGTTACTGTTATGGTTCTTCTCTCTTACCGTTCCGGTATAGAGAGCGTTTCCCTTCCACCCGGTATGTATGTATGCATCTACATAATTTCCTTTAAATATATCGGGTCTACCCGTGTCTATCACATTAAAATATTACTTTTAATTTACAGCTGATCAAATTTTTGCAAGAATGGACCTCCCCACCCCTGCAGTTATCGTCAGAAGCAACTAGCAACTGCAATTACAACCAACAATTTAACCTGTCTGCGTCAAGAAAACAATATATGCCAGCCCTCAATGAGTTCCTAAATAAACAATAATACACTATTGGCTAATTTTTATACAATCTTCACCGCTCCCTCGAATACTTACAGACGGTCTCAATAACTTGGGCAGTATTTAAAAAACAATCTCACATTTGAGTTAAATCTCAAGTAGATATTTGATGTCTTGAACTATAAATAAACCAAGCTTAAGTCTGTCCAGCTGTCAGTTAAGAGCTTGTTCTCAGCTGAGTAAGCGTTGTTACACAAACAAAACTTAGCTGTCAAATTACGTCACATATTGTCACTTAAGATGCCACTTGAGCTGTTGTTAATTTGGATTTATTATAGCGACTATCTTAAGAGCGTCTCAGCTGATATTAATAAGTCGCACCTTTAGAACGAAAACGACCCAATTCAAAAAATAGAAAATTGAGTTGTCATTTTTAAAGGACTAAAAACTGCTAAAAACTAGTTCCTTATTTATAAAAATAAAATAAAAAAGGGACTTATCTAAAAGATTTGTCCCTTTCCTGTTCGAATATGGCTGTTTTTGAACTATTGTTGTATTGAGAACTTCGTTTTAAGTAATTTTAAGACGATAACTCAATTTTCTATCTTTTTGAATTGTGTCGTTTTCATCCTAAAGGTGCGAAGTCTCTAACTTTAGACGTCTTGACCGTGTCCGTAATCCATATGTCAAGGTAAGACTATACTCGGGCTGCCGAATAAGAAGTCCAGCATTGGTTTTTTTATTGTATTGAATGACGAGATGAGCATGCTGTTCGGCTGATGGTAAGCGAGACGACCACCCATAAACAGTAGCAACACCATCCAGCACCTTGAGTTACAAAGTACTGTGTGACATTCCACTGCGCTCGTCATCCTGCGACATAAGATGTTGAGTCTCATTATGTCCAGTAGTTACGCTGGCTATAATGTCCTTCAAACCGAAACAAATCAGTGCTTGCACGAAATTTGGCGAAAAGCAACGCCTTACAGCGCATGTAAAGGGAAAAATCAGAAAACCGTAAATAACAAAAAAACACATTTACAAACTTTTTAAATTTGTTTAAGCTGTCAATTATGGCGAACCATTGAACTCATGTACTAACATACCTACCTACAAGTATCGCCTCCAAGAATTTTAGATAATGTTATAAACTTCTTGATCGCCTCGGTACAGTGCCGGATTAACCACGTAGCAAGAGTAGCAATTGCTACGGGCCCCGCGCGAAAGGGGGCCCCGCATATTTAAACCCACTCATCTCTGCCTGAGCGTAATTTTTTGAGTGAAAGATATTTAGATGTGGTATGTTGAATTTTTTTGATATCACAAAAACGTGAAACGTTACAACTTTTCCTACTAAGACAATCCACGTCAGACACTCGATACCCGACTATTTCCTTGCGTAAATAATTCAAATAATTTCATACGGTAAGCACACAACTTCTACAAAAAGTTGCTTGTATATGCAAGCTCTCTGACCCAACACTTAATGTGGATGAGTAGCAGAATTGAAATAGCTCGATTTAAATTGTTAAAATTTTCTATTTATTTATAAGATTAACAGTCTACATTATTCTTAATATAATTTAGTAACCATATACCAAAAATCTATTTACTAGAATATAAGTATACTAGCGGCCCGCCCTAGCTTCGCACAGGTAGCAAAGCATAATATTTGCACATTTAATTTTCTGTCGTACAAAATACTTATGAATTATACACATAACCCTTCCTCTTGAATCACTGCGTCCATTGGTGAAAAACATATGAAAATCCGTTCGGTAGTTTTTGAGTTTATCGCGTTCAGACAAACAGATGCCATAAGGGGACTTTGTTTTATAATTTGTAATGATGTAAAGACATATCCTTAAAAATAAAAAGATAAAAGTAGCCTGTCCTTCCTTGGATCTCAAACTATCTCCATATTTATTCTCTCACGGTTCCACCAGCAAGAAAATATTTTCCGGGATAAAAATACCGGCTTATATTTCTCTGGGATAAATCAAAAAAATCGGAATTAAATATCCGGTTTATATTTTTTCGGGATGTACAGTACCTTGTGTCCTACCCTGAGTCTCAAACTATCTCCATACTTATTTCTATGCGGTTCCATCCGCAAGAAAATAGTTTCCGGGATTAAAGTCCTGGTTAATTTTTTACCGGGATAAGAAATATCCTACATCCTTTCTAGGGTCTTAAACTATGTCCCTTCCAAATTTCATCGAAATCGGTTCAGTGGTTTGGGCGTGACGGCTCCACTCACGAGAGAAAATATCCGGGTTAAAATTCCCGGTTTATGTTTTTCCGGGATAAAAGTAGTCTATGTCTTTCCCTCGGTCTCAAACTATTTCCATACTTATTTGTTTGCGGTACCACTCGCAAGAATATTTTCCGGGATAAAATCCCGGTGTATGTTTTCCCGGGATCAGAATTAGCCTTGGTTCTCCCCAAGATTTTAAACTATCTCCCTACCAAATTTCATAGAAATCGGTTGAATGGTTTGGCCGCCCCACTCGCGAGAATAAAACCGGGATAAAAGTTCTGGTTTATATTTTTCCGGGATAAGCAGTAGCTTGTGTTCTTCCCTGGGTCTCAAACTATCTCCATAGTTATTTGTTTGCGGTTCCACCCGCAAGAAAATATTTTCCGGGATTAAAATCCCGGGATAAGAAGTAGCCTAGGTCTTTCCCAGGGTCTTAAACTATGTCCCTTACAAATTTCATCGAAATCGGTTTATTGGTTTGGCAGTAACGACTCGCGAGAATATAAAATCCGTGATAAAAGTGCCAGTTTGAATTTTCCCGGGATATAAAGTAGCCTATGTGACTCAGGGATACAGGAGCATTCTAATGGTGAAATAATTTTTCTGAGTCTGGAATTCGTGCGCCATATGGCGGTAGGCTCGCCCTCCTATCACATCATGGGACAGAATAATGGCGAAAAGTGGGTGCACTAGTTGCGCCTCTGCCTACCCCTTCGGGGATAAAAGGCGTGAGTGTATATGTATGTAGATTGAGTTATAGAAGTTATAACTAAAAAAAATATTTTATTACTTCAAGAGAGATTCTCATGATCACTAATTGCAGTGGCGAACGTTCATTTTCGACAAATGACTTAAGGAACACAATGAGTCAAAAACGTCTGAATTATCTTGCTTTGATGTATATAGAATATGATTTGCTCAGAGAAATTGATACGAATAGTATTATTTATAAATTTGCCCACATGAAATCTAGAAAAGTTACTTTGTAAAAGTTAAAAAAATAATAAGGAAACAGATAAATAAATATCTGCCTCGGTGGCGTAGTTGAATTACAGTACGACTGCAAAGCTGAGGTCTCGGGTTCGATCCCCGGGTCGGGCAAAGTGATATTGAGTTTTTCTATTCAGTATCAGCTCGGAGTCTGGAATTTGTGCCCGATATGGCGATAGGCTCGCCCCCTATCACATCATGGGACGGAATAATGGCGAAAAGTGGGTGCACTAGTTGCGCCTCTGCCTACCCCTTCGGGGATAACAGGCGTGAGTGTATATGTATATATGTATGTATAAATAAATATAAAATATAAACATTATTTAAAGTACACCATTGATAAAATAGGTATAACATTAGCTATTCCTAAAAATATAATATACTTTGTATTAAATATAAACTTTGAAATTTGTATTGAAAAAAATATTTTGTGTAGTATCATCTGTTTTCAATTGTTAGTTTCCTATCAAAATTATTCTAAATTGCCAGGAAATCTTATCTCAGGTTTTGTTTACTTGTCAGAGTCTAACAGCGCCTATAGTAATTTACTACACTATTAATTACCCACAAAATTGTAACCTATAGATGGCAAATAAACGTATTGAGTATTGAATTGTGTCTTTACCACTTTATACTTAAGAACCCATAGCAGATCAAGGGCTCTTTGAAAGAATTTGCTACGGGCCCCGCGCTTGCTTAATCCGGCACTGCCTCGGTACGCAAGTCCAGCTCGCACTTGTCCAGTTTCTTATTTATAAATACACCCATTTTCATTCATCATTCGTTCTTTAACTACTTAACATGAAGTATCGGATGTATCAAGAAAACTCTTCTGCGTATGACGTCATAAACCCACATGTGATAAACACACGCTAACACATGATTTATATCGAAATTAACTTGTAACGCGTGTTCAAAGTAAATTAAATGCTTGCCATAAATGCAGAAATGCTTTTTGTGATGTCCGCATTTCGTATGGGCTTCAACCTAACCGGGCTCTATGGATATTAAAGGTGCAAAGATTTGGACGGGTAGGGTTGGTCCACCAGTTTAAAGTCGCTCAGCGGGCTATGGAGAGAGCTATGCTCGGAGTTTCTCTGAAGGACAGGATTCGCAACGAATACATCCGATAGAGAACCAAAGTTATCGACATAGCTCAAAGAATTAGCAAGCTGAAGTGGCAGTGGGCTGGCCATATCTCACGAAGAACCGACAACCGCTGGGGTAAACGTGTTCTTGAGTGGAGACCGCGACTGGGCAAACGTAGTGTAGGACGCCCTCCGGCCAGGTCACAGGTGGGATGACGATCTGCGAAAGACTGCAGGCAGATGCTGGATGCGGCAAGCTGAAGACAGGGCGCTATGGCGCTCATTAGGGGAGGCCTATGTCCAGCAGTGGACTGATAAAGGCTGATGATGATGAAAGATTTGGACCTTGGGTCCATTAAAAATAACGTTACCGTATTATAAAACGTAACTTCGTGCTAGGGGTACTGTAAGCATTGTCAAAGTATTTTGATTGGTCCATTCACAACCGGGCGTCTCAATAACTTACTGACAGAGACTATCCCGCCCTCACACCCACCACCGCAACTCCTGCGAGCCAGGATCAGCAGTGGCACGCATTTTATGACACCGAGCGGTGAAGCTCGGCGAGTCTCAGGGAACACTAATACGTCTGTAACCCGCAACGAAATTAATCAAATAGAAAGATAGGGAGGAGTTGGAAATATAAATTTTTCACTTATGACAGACAACAAACAGAACTGCTGCTTGGCAGTAGAGATAGATATTGCGGTGGTATCCACCCAGACGGACCCTTGCATATGAGACACCTACCACCCGTCTTAATCATGAAGTCACGGTTTATTGGCGAGCTTTTGTCACTTTACTTCACACTCAACTTTTATGTCTCGTGTAGTCAAAGCAAGTGTTCCTCTATAGTTTCCTTCCTTTGCTATGGTCTCGTCAGTCCTTAGTATTAACCTATCACATTGAGTATCTAGCAATGCAAAGGAGATGGGATGACCAGGCGAACCCTTCGTTGGTCATACATGCGCAGCTGGTCATAAACTTTTATTAAAACCTATGTGAATTGCGATCGCTGTCATTACATTCTACGATAATGACATTAAGCGGTGCTCCACAGAAATTGTGATTTTTGCTTGTTATTGTGTAAAAAGCGACCTTATATTCAGCGCTGCACGTGTGGATTGTTTTAGTTAAATGTGTGCTATCCATGTCTACCTCGCCCCCCGTCAGGGTTGGCAGAAAAAAATGTTTGAGCATTATTGTCATATCGTGTCCATTGGTAAATAGTATAAGCATGGGACGGAATACACTAAGTGAAAACTGAACTAGTTGCGTCTCTGCCTACCTTCGGGGATAAAAAGCGTAAATACGGAGTGCCAAAGTGTGGTATTTTCCAATCAATACTCGTTCTATAAAAAGATGTTATCGCTTCTCTAAATAGCTAATGTTTCTCGAATCAATACACGTGGCCCCTATTAATTATTTGCTGAAGTTTATAAATAACATTTACGCAGATTCTTTAGTGTAAAAGAAGTTTCCTGGAACGAAAGTCTCATACAATTTCTTCATATACAGACACACTTACGCCCTTTATCGCCAAAAGGTTAGGCAGAGGTGCAACTAGTGAACCCACTTTTCGCCGTGCGTATTCCGTCCCATGATGTGATAGGGGGTGAGCCTATTGCCACATCGGGCACAAATTCCAAGCTCCGGTCTGATACTGAGTCGAAAAACCTTAATCACTTTGCCCGACCCGGGGATCGAACCCGAGACCTCAGCATTGCAGTCGTACCATAACAACTACGCCACCGAAGCAGTCTTTTTTTATGCCTGCCTCGGTGGCGTAGTTGTATTGCGTACGCGTTACGAGTACGATTTGCGCGCTGAGGTCCTGGGTTCGAATCCCGGGCCGGGCCAAAAAACTTTGTGACTGGGTTTTTCCATCTTAAAAAAATTACTCAGTCGCAGCTCGGAGTCAGGAAGTTGGCGGTGTGATACCCCCGTGCCTCGGAAAGCACGTAAAGCCGTTGGTCCTGCGCCTGATCTCTCTCCGGTCATGTCGGATTGCCGTCTCACCGGACTATGAGAGTGAAGGAATAGCGAGTGCACCTGTGTATTGCGCACACACTTGTGCACTATAATATCTCCTGCGTACCTGGCTGATCTCCGTTGAGATTGGCCGCCGTGGCCGAAACTGGCTAGGAGGATTTCTTTTTTTTATGTCATTAAATGCCGAGACGAGCATGTCATCCGCCTGATGGTAAGCGATACGACCACCCATAAACAATAGAAAAACCATCCAGCTCCTTGAGTTACAAAGCATTGTGTGGCATTACACTGCTCTCGTCATCCTGAGACATGAGATGTTAAGTCTCATTATGTCCTGTAGTTACACTGGCTATATAGTGTCCTTCAAACCGAAACACAACAGTGCATGCACACTGCTGTTTGGCATTAAATGTAAAATTAATAGATAGCTAAAGTAAACTATAGGTAAGCTAAAACGCAAAGGTCGTAATTGTAATTTTCATTACCTCTTGCTCTATAATAAACACTCTATATTTATTGCTAGCAAGCAATAAATAATTAATAATGTTAATTATTAATCGGTAGCCTAGCAAGGCTACCGATATGAATTACAATCTGGGTCTTCGCGCTTATGGGGCCTCGGGGGAGACGGCAGGACGTCACCTGCCGCGGGTTATTTGCCGTCGTGCGCGGAATTGGTAATAGTGCACAGTAGTGCAGTCTGCCGTCGCTGCACATGCTGTTGCCGTCTACCGCGTTCTGCGGAATCACAGCTTTAGACATTGCGGTGGTACCTTTCCAGAAGAAGAACAGGCTGCTCGCATACGAGAGACCCATCACTAGTAAAACTTAGAAGATGCTGCGGTTTACAAATGCATCTTGGCCTTCAGGCAACTTGCTCATTTCATTCCATCGTACCACTGACTTGATTTTTCATACATAAAGGGTAAATTAATTGACGTTTTTTGCGCGTAATAAAAGTTTACCAAGTTGCCGCTCGATGTCCCAATTGCGATAACATTATCTGAATATCTTTGACCTAAAAATGTTTCCTTGGTTCGTATAAATTGTTTTTCGTCGTTAAGTTTGGTCAGTATTAAGTAAATTAAATTTATAGCGTTTGTGCGTATATATTGTAGCATTTAGTTGTTGATCCTCCATTAATTTAACAAAAATGAAAACGAGTTATAAAAGAAAGTCGGTTAATGACTTAAAAAGAGTTCTCAATACAACTAGCTCAAACACAGCCATATCTGTTCTCCATTCGACCGCGCCAAATGGAGACGGCCGCGTTCCGTATTAACCGATCCAGAGGACGAAATTTCCCAATGTATATAATACTCTTTGGACGAAATCACTCTGGCCATCCGCCGTAAGACAAAGTTCTTGAAACTCCAACACTCTACAAGACCGCAGTTCCGTCCTCGCCGCGTTCCCCGTCGCCCCCCCGACCCTCCTAGCAGTTCCGGCCCGCGTGTCGATGACAACACAATCTAATAGGATTAAGCCTAAAAAACAATCTTTCCCTAATTGTTGATGTCTCATCCTCTCTCAATGGCCGTCCTGAGCCGAGGTTCGTAACCCGTTAGTGGGTTGCCCTCAACATAGTCACTTAATTCAAAGGGTTGCGAGCGCCTTCTGCGTTCACCCTAAAGACCGGTGTGGCCATAAAAGCCGACTCGCGTCAGGCTACTGGCAGTAGGGCCATTAACAAAAAAAACAGCCATATTCAAGCGGTAAAAGGACCAAACTGTGAGCCTTTTATACATTTACATGTAAAATGGACCAGTTTTAAGTCATTTTATGACGATAAACGATCCTTTTCGTTATAAAGGTGTGAACTGTGAAACAACTAGAGATTGCGCGCGCGGTATCCTCGTCTGTCAGACGTGTACGCCATAGCGATACAGCGTCTTCACGGCGCGGCGTGCTAAACGCTTTTTGTACATCTCTGAAACTGTCTCTTGCTTTGTAATATAATATGAAAAATGTGCGTTTTATCTTAGAAAGTGTAGCACCAAATTGGCTGATTGTACATTCGGCTACAAAAGTAGCTTAACTAATTAGACTTCAAATCTCCTCAAAACGTTAATTATTGAAAAAAAAGGTTTTTCTTTATGTGAATTGTGGCCAATCACTTATTTGAATTTGTTGAACTACTTATGCGCCTATCTTTATACAAATTCCAGACTCCGGGCTGGTACTGAGGAGAAAAACTGCTCATTTTACTTGACTCGGGGTAGAAACGAAATAGTGTGAAAAGGAAAATAATAAACTGGTTTCAGTATAAGCTTTCTCTTATAATAAACATTTAGCTTGTCAATACATATTCATACATTTAAAATCATTTATATCGACTTGTACCCTATGATAACAAACACGTAACCCAAAAAAAAATATTTTTCGAGTCGCATTAAAAATTCCTGTGACATTTAAAAAGAATACATCAACATACAAAATTCCATATATTTTATCTTAAATCTTATTTTTAGTAAGCCTCTATATTTTGAAATGTTATTTTTTAGTATAATTAGAAAATGCCGAGTTAACACAGTTCTTTGTCTTACATTAAACATAGTTTCAAGTCAGATTTTGTTGAAATTCTGAGATAACAGAAGTAAGAGTTTAAAGATTCGGTAGATAAATACTTGCGGATCTAATTCCTTCATAATAAGGTAGGTAACGGCTAAAATAAACGGAAGCTATAAACTATTCTAGAAGACAAATGTCACTAGAGTTTAAAGCATTAGAGTAACCACAACTCAATCCTCATTTAGGCAAAAGTGACTGTTACTGTCTTAGGCAATATGTGAAGGACGCGGCTTGTATCTTCGTTTCTGACAAAATAGAAGAGTAAATGCTCATGCATGCGTATACATAAACTGTTGTAGTGTGCGTAAACCGGACAAGTGTTAAGGATTTATTTACATAACCTTTAAGGTGTTTTAATTATTGCATTGAATAACGAGACGAGCATACCGTTCGCCTGGTGGTAAGCGATACGTCCACCCATAAACAGTAGCAACACCATCCAGCACTTTGAGTAACAAAGTACTGTGTGGCATTCCACTGCGCTCGTCATCTTGAGACACAAGATGTTAAATCTCATTATGTCGAGTAGTTACACTGGCTACAATGTCCTTCAAACCTAAATACAACAGTGCATGCACACTGCTGCTTGGCTGTAGAAAGACATTGCGGTGGTACCCACACAGACGGACTCTTACATATAAGAGACCTACCACCAGTGAATGTATTATACTTTCTATGTAGTATGTATGTAGCTACCTAAACTGTAATTTTTCGCGGCAATAAGCACAAGCCGCGTCTTTTCTAGATGGTCTAACGTTACTGCCAAAAAAAATATTGTTCGAAGTAGTTTTCTATCGAATACTTTACACCCTTATATCTCTAAAGTTTAATAAAGAATTTCCATAATTATTTGTGTTTTTATCATAAGCTCTTTTTTCACAGAAATAAATAAATCCGACATTTAATATCTATATTTTTTACACAATGCGATGTTTAAATAATTTTAATTGTACTCATTTCGGATAATTTTTTTTAAAATAACATTCGAATTAAAGTAAGATTTCGCACGACGCGCAGACGGCAGCGGCAATCGGTGACAGCAGTTTTATTGTATGGATTAAAATGAATTGTCGCGCGGCATTTGCAGTCGTATGTCTGAATCGCTCTCATATAAATGAATACTGCAAAGTAATGCTGTCTGCCACCGCAGCACATTCTATTGCCGTCTGCCGCGTCCTACGGAATTGCCGCTTTACGGTCAGCGACTAAATCTCACCTATTTTATATATAACATTTATTTTTAACTTATAAAATATTAAATTGTACCAATGAAAATACAGGTGAGTTATTCTTCAAATAAGTAATACTTTGCGACAATTCTGCGTGATTTTACAAATAAAGACGTTCGGAATTGTACATCTTATTTACTTTGTAAAAAAAATACTATAAATAAAAACTTAATATACTCGCAATGGTTTTTACTAAGTTTACATTACGACAGTCATTGCGACAGAAACGGTAAAGCAAAACATCATTTACGGCCGGTCTCAATAACTTACAAACAGATAACCAACAGTTAAAATGCTTTCTTTTGGTAGTTGTGTTTCTAAAAACTAAGATAGAATTGATACGTAACAGCAGTAAGTCTTTTACTGTCGAGTTAGATTTCGAACAATTAAATGTTCGTAAGTTGTGACCGGCAGTTAGACGGTTCAATCATTGTTAGAAACATACGCAATTCTTGCTAGCAACATTAGTTTATGAATATCTCACACCTTTAGGATGAAAACGACACAATTCAAAAAGATAGAAAATTGAGTTATCGTCTTAAAATTACTTAAAACTAAGTTCTCAATACAATAATACACAGTTCAAACACAGCCATATTCAAGCAGTAAAAGGACAAAAATGTTATATCGGTCCCTTTTTTATTATATTTTTATAAATAAGGGACTAGTTTTTAGTCATTTAAAAATGACAACTCAATTTTCTATTTTTTGAATTGTGTCGTTTTCGTACTAAAGTGCGATCTGTCAAGAATCGTATGTACGTCAATGCGAGCGAGAATCGCCTCAACATTGTACAGTCAGCCGTTAAGCAAATAGCTTTTACACGTTTAGCTCAATTGAAACATTTTTTCTTGTGTTAATTAAAAGCTTTAAATATTGCGTTTGTGAAAAAAAATTGTTAATAAAGCAAAGGTGTGCAGGCGATATTAGCTGTCAAACTGACATGAAATATTGAAAAGTTAGTTTTGAATTTGTTCAGCTATACAGGGTTACAGGTTAAGTCGACCTAGATCCTTTAAGAGGTTGTAGTTTCCATCATTTCTGACTACTTTCACTATGAAACACCATATCTCATATCTAACCGTATTCGAGATATTGGACTTTGAAGTTTTTTTTAGAAAATACAGTCTTTTTTTCCATTGGCCTGTTTTTTTTTTTATTTTTTATCATTTGATTTACGTGTATTTGTTATTTTTGTGTAGAAGACAAGTTGTTTTATTATTATCAACACTAAAATTTCAGATTAATGAACCGACTGCGTTGTAGCAGACGATTGATTATAAAAAATCTGTAATGACTTTATTTTTATTAGTTAATCTTTCTGAAATATTGAAAAAAAAATCTATGAAAGATATTCGGCAGATGTGCTTAAAAATATCTAAGTTTCAATAGCTGTCTAACAAGGTATAACAAGTTTGGGTTTAATGAAAATTCTTAGAAAAAAACATCGTTAAAAGGTTGGTTACCTGCTTCGCCTATTGTGTTTTATGGGGTTTTGGGTGCGTGCGAGTGAGACAGTATGTGAATTTAGCAGGTGTCAGTGAGAAAAAAACCGGCCATTTTGTTGTTATTGAAATTGGTGTTAGTCTGCTAACGCGATTCGTCCGTTGTAGATGCGATTACTTTGTGCTCTTGGTGTTTTTACTCGACTTGGTTTGGATTTTTGGACTGTTTGATTCGATTCGTGATTTGACTGTGCTTGCATACTGGACTCTGATTTGTGCTTCCGGCTTGGAACTGTTGAAGATGACGTCCTTCACGCACGAGGAATATGCTGATATTTTGATTTGTTATGGATACTGCGACTGCGTATCCGCACGAGCTCGCGATGAATACATATCACGTTATCCTGGCCGCAGAATACCGGATGTTAGTGTCTTTGATGGAGTTTACCGACGACTTAGAGAGACTGGCTCTGTTTCGAGGCGAAAATCAGACCTGGGTAGACCACGTGTCAATGATGACGATGAACAGCAACACGAAATTGTTCAACGCTTTAGATCGGATCCAACAACGTCAACTAATATCGTTGCCCGAGAACTTGGACTATCGCAGTGGAAAGTTTGGTTTACGGTGAATACTGCTGGATTATATCCGTACCATTACACGCCGGTACACGTTATCGAAGAAGGAGATCCTGTCAGGAGGTTGGATTTCTGCAGATTCATGCTCAATGCGGATTTAGAAAATCCATCATTTTTTAAAAGTATCTTGTGGACAGATGAGTCGAAGTTTGATAAAGACGGTATAACAAATTACCACAACGCTCATTACTGGGCTCTAAAAAATCAAGGTAATCCCAATAAAAAACGGCTACGAGGATCACAAAGACGATTCAGTTTAAATGTATGGATGGGAATAATATGTAACCATTTGATTGGGCCTTTCTTTCTCCCTGAAAATTTAAACGGAGAAATCTATGAAAACTTTTTAAGACAAGATTTACCGGAATTATTAGAAGACATACCACTCAACCTCATTCGAGAAATGTGGTATCAACATGACGGGTGCCCTGCACACTACAGGCGGAGTGTCAGAGAGTGGTTAGATAATAGTTTCCCTAACAAGTGGATCGGAAGAGGTGGACCTATACCGTGGCCAGCAAGAAGTCCAGACCTGACCCCCATGGATTTTTATGTATGGGGGCATATGAAGACTTTAGTCTACAGTGAATCAAATCCCATCACCTCTGTTGATGTTTTAAGACAAAGAATTATCAATGCAGCCAATAAAATGAGAAGAACTCTAACAACTGGCGTAGTAAAGACTGGATTAAGATGCAGAATGAGACTATGTGTGCGAAACAGAGGTGGACATGTGGAACATAAACTGTAGACAGTAAACATGTTAGAAATTAATATGAAATAGAAATAAACATAATTTTTTAACCATTTCATTGTTTTATTTTATTTTCCTTAGTTCTACTTGGAAGCCTTTCATCAAAGTTTTTTCCAAAAATATGGACAAAACCCAAGCTTGTTATACCTTGTCAGACAGCTATTGAAACGTAGATATTTTTAAGCACATCTGCCGAATATCTTTCATAGATTTTTTTTTCAATATTTCAGAAAGATTAACTAATAAAAATAAAGTCATTACAATTTTTTTATAATCAATCGTCTGCTACAACGCAGTCGGTTCATTAATCTGAAATTTTAGTGTTGATAATAATAAAACAACTTGTCTTCTACACAAAAATAACAAACACACGTAAATCAAATGAAAAAAAATAAAAAAAAACAGGCCAATGGAAAAAAAGACTGAATTTTCTAAAAAAAACTTCAAAGTCCAATATCTCGAATACGCTTAGATATGAGATATGGTGTTTCATAGTGAAAGTAGTCAGAAATGATGGAAACTACAACCTCTTAAAGGATCTAGGTCGACTTAACCTGTAACCCTGTATATTTGGATAACTAGACACATATATTTTCAGACAGTGTTCAATAATTCGCACCTTTAGAACAAAACGACACAATTAAAAAAAATCGAAAATTGAGTCATCATCTTAAAATTACATAAAACGAAGTTCTCAATACAACAATAGTTCAAACACATCTATAATCTATATTCAAGCGAAGACATGCCCAAACTGTTATATAAGTCTCTTTTTATTATTTTTTTATAAAGAAGGAAACCGTTTTAAGTCATTTTTATGACTATAACTCAATTTTCGAATTTTTGAATTGAGTCGTTTTCATTCTAAAGGTGCGAATTGTTGGCAATGCAATCAGTCAAAACGACTCTCAAGGGCCGTATTAATAAATTCAACTCAGTTTCGCCCAAGTGGGATGTCAGATGATGCGCTGTCACATCAGCATCTTGAGATCGTCACTATTTAATAAATACATTAACAACGTTACTTGAAAGCCTGATCCAGTTTCTGCTATGTCAGATATGATTTTGAGAGCCGCGTTCAATTAAACAGCCCCGACACAGCTAACATACTTTCAAGTGTCTCAAGATTTGTTTATTGAATAGTTGATTATCTTAAATGATTGCCAAGTTCTTAGTTAGGTCCAATTCCAACAATTTCTTGCTAAACGGGCGGTAGGTTATCAGTTATTAGTATTAACGGGAATGTTAAAGTACATGTCCCATGAAAGAACGCCTAGTTAAGGAAGATAATCACCGGTTAGGGCATGGTGGGACACTCAAAAACTATAACATTTCATTAAGGCAGTTAACAGGCTGTAACAAGACAATGATGAAATTGGACCATGATGTGATCATAATTTATTAAAATTGCCCTGAATTTATTTACCGTGTATCCTTTACGAATTGCTCACAATTTTCACATCCTTTTCGCGCATAGCCAATCGATGTGTTCAATGTGTATATATGTAGTGTATAATATATTTACATTAGAAAAAAAGTGAGTTATCAGAAAATCGCCTGCCAACACATAGCACCTTAAAAGAATCTTCTTGAACGGATTGTATGACTCACTATTTTCTTAATGCAATTTTCTTGTGCCGTAGTTATAACTTAGGAAGCCAACTTAGGAAGTAACTTACATTAGGAAGCCTAAATGATACTTAATTCGCAAAATAATTCTAACTAATGAAAGACATGAAATACTATAAAGGTAATTCAAGGACATTTCCTTATTCTAACCACCTCTTTGAGGGGTCCGGTGGAGTTGTAAAACCTCCCTTATATTGAGTAGAGGAAGGTCGTAATACCATAAAGCGAGTTGCGACCTTCAGGGCAAATATTACAATACGTTAATCGAGAAATAACACCATATCAGTATTCATCAGAAAAAAACATTAAAATTAACTGTAATAAACGTAAAAACAACTGTTTTATCTATTATTGACCTAAGTCAAGGGCGATATTAACGAATCAATCTCACATTTGAGTAAAATCACAAGTAGACATTTAATATATTGAACTACTTGATAAACCAAGCTTAAGCTGTCATTTAAGAGCTCGTTCTCAGCTGAGTAAGCGCTGTTCCATAAACAAAACTTAACTGTCAAAATCCGTCACATATTGTAACTTAAGATGTCATTTGAGCTGATGTTATACGGTTTTATTATCTCAAGATGTTGACCTTAATCAGCTGATATCAGAGTTCAGAGCGATTAGTTGCATCCATTAATACGGCCCTTAGACTAGCAAATTCTCGCTGAAATATATTGCGCAAGACTTCCATACGCCTTTACACTAGCGACAATATTTTAATAAGGGGCGATTCATTTATTACGTAAGACGATTTAGGGGGGAGGGTTGGCCATGTCTTATTTTTTCTTACAAGGGGGTGGGAGGGAGTCTAGATAGTTCTTACGTGAAATCACAAAAGTGCTCAAAGTTAAAATTATACTTTTAAAAAGCGCGGAGAATCGCGCGAGTGACGAGGTTATCTCGGATGCGTATCGATAAACTATTTCCAAAGTACAAAATACAAATAAACATTAAAACAAACCAAACGTGTCTTAAATTTTTCGTTTAGATTCTTACGTAATAAATATTAAACAGGGAAAGGGAGTTGGCCTATTCTTATTTTTTATTATAATAGGGGGAGCGGGGGTCAAAAACTAGCGAAAATAGTCTTACGTAATAAATGAATGGCCCCTAATTCTATACACATGCGACTCGCCGCAAGCCCTTCAACATTCAAAATTAGCAGAAGTTGGCTTGCCGTCACTATTTACACGCTAATAGCTTGCGGAAGATAACTTCAAGTTTTCTTGTTAATCTAAACCATTTATAAACAAAAATGGATTTAGATTACAGACTACATTTAAATTTGCAACATTTGGTCTTATTTTCGTTTCTATCCACATAATTTTACTCCTCTTTAAACAATCTAAACGTAAAGAAGGCTGTACTAAAAATATAAATTTATAAAACCTTGATCGACGTTTTTAACAAGTTTTCTATTTCTATAATCATGCTAGTAGAAAGAGAATACCATATGATAATAAACACAGTACTGTTAAAATAAATTTGTTTTTTCAATAAAATTTAGAAAGTCTATAAATATCCAATAGGAAAACACCACTGATGAAGCCAGAAAAGCAAAATACGCAATTTCATATACTTAGACGACATACTTTAAGTTATTTTGATTTTAAAACCAAACTACTAAACCGATTTTGATAAAAATGCTATGGGATTAACCTGGAAGTATATTCTTTATAATGATAGTAGAATAGGATAGTAGACTACTTTTTTTTAAATACATTTATCAAAAATGTACGTCTTCTAAAATCAAGAAAAAAAAATATTTTTTGAAATACAAGCATACATGCATTGCTATAAACGAGTTATAAAGCTTTAAAGTTTGGTGGAAGGGGCATCTGTCAGATAATGGAAACAGCAGAATGTGACGTCACCGAGAGTCGCCAGCCATAACACTGCTTGCGTGCGAAACAGATGAAACGATATCCCCACTTTTGCTCACAACAATATTTCAAATATGAATATCTGCTTTAGCTGACAACCAATTTTGATTCTGATTTTACAGAAGAATTTAGTTTTCGTATTATGTTCTGTTACATATAAAATAATGTACAAAATCAAACATAGGAAACTACCCTATTTTCCAATACAGCAAATAAATGATGGAGTCTGAGGTAACAAATATTGAGAACCTCCTACTTTTTTGAAGTCGGTTAATCCAACGTTTCAAAATAGTTTGTACAAGTAAAACTTTAACCCATTAGTATTTTAATTCCCTTAATTCTGTACTACAACGAGTGCACTGGGACTATTCGCTGTGAGTATTCTGTACCACGATAGGAAGCGAGTCTATCGCTATATTGGGTACAAATTCCAGACTTCGGGCTTAGCAGATAATTCAATATCACTATCCGCAAGGGCGGGTTTGTAATGACTCTTATTGACAATGTTCAAACAATTTTATACGTTCAAATTTATATTTCAATGAAATACTGTTTCCTTTGTAATTAAATTAATTATTGTAATCTATTTTGAGGCAGCCCTGACTAGACCTCAACTATATAACCCTCGCCCCTTACTTGAAAGCTGGATACGCCTTTGCCTACGCGACTAGGGGATCAAACCAGAGACCATCACCGTCGTACCACAATAAACAGTAGTCAAACTTATACATAGCTATAATAGAAACAATACAAGCCAGTGTCAAACGTTGAAAAAAAAATGGGATAAAAAAAGAAAGGGGGGTGACTAATGAAGAGTAACAGAACACAAATTAATGATTTTTAGAATACTCATCTATCTGGATGTTTTTCTGTATGTTCGAGCACATATCCGAACTACTGAATGGTTTTTCATGTAGTATACCCAGGTGGAAGGAATATAATTAGGAGCAGAACACAGGCTTCGTTTCATTAAACCGGATATTATCAGGATATGATCCAAATAATATTAAAATATAAATAGAAGTGGACGATAGCCTAGTTGGGAATGGAACGGTCTGCCGAGACAATGTCCGGAGGTTCGAAACCCAAGGCACACACCTCTGACTTTTCAAAGTTACGTGTGTATTGTTTATCAATTATCGTTCGCTTTAACAGTGAAGGAAAACATGGTGAAGAAACCTGCATACCTGAGAAGTTCCTTATAAGAACTTCGAGGGTATGTGAAGTCTACCAACCCACACTAGGCCAGCGTGGTGGACTAAGGCCTAAACCCCCTCAGTAGAAGAGGCCCGTGCTCAGCAGTGGGCAGTATAATAATACAGGGCTGGTAATATTAATATAAGATATTTGCAATTTACTTTAAAATTTTGATTTTAATTCTACATGGTTTGAGATAACACCAAATTCCACAGCGGCAGTGCTAGTAAATCATAAAAACGTAGTTTGTTTACATTTCACGCGAGTTCTATTGAAGATATATTAATAGCCTCTAACAATAGGTTGAGTCAGTTGAGATACGAGATAAACAAACGTTTGTAATAATGAAGTTTTAATAGAGCGGAAGTCGAAATATCGACATAAGAGAAAAAATGCGTGTACAATTAAAAAATCCTACTAATATTATAAAGGCGAAAGTTTGTAAGAATGTATGGATGTTTGGATGTGTGGATGTATGGATGTAAGGATGTTTGTTCCTCTTTCACGCAAAAACTACTGAACGGATTTCGATGAAATTTGGCACACGGGTAGATCATGTCCTGGATTAACACATAGGCTACTTTTTATCCCGGGAAAGTATAAACCGGGACTTTTATCCCGGAAAAACTTTTTAATGCGGGCGGAGCCGCGGGCAAAAGCTAGTATTGAATATTATTACTATAATATCCGGCACATTTTAAACATCGATCTAATGCTACAAAATACAAAAAATAAATTTATAAAAAATATGATCTGATCAAAATCATCAAAAAATGACTTAGGTACACACTATTAGAATTTCTGACAAAATATTTTAAGTCTGTGTGGGGTGATGACTTGTTATTTTTAAAAGACTTGTATATTTAATGCACTGGAGCCTCCAGATGGCCTCTGACCTCAGGGCCCTGATGCGCTGCATGATATTGTTAGAAACTGCGATTTAGATTTAAATCAAAAATATCTACCACTGATTTTATAGCAATAATTTTTAATAGGACACTACGACTGAGCCAAGACTGAGACCGAAATCCAGCATGAATGAGAATGCACATTGATATGGCATCCTTTTGATGCATCCAACTGTCACCTTACCCTCGCAAAACATTTTAACCTAATAATATTATTAGTTACAATTATTGGCATTATGCAATAGCAGATCATGCAAAAATTTGTCTCAAATCAATCATTTAGGCTCACATTTTATATAACTACCAGTTACCACTGCAACTTAGGTTTTTGTAGTTGGCAATTACTATGGCATAATCAAAGTGGGCTGAATCCAATCACATTTGAAGAACACTTGGTGAATAATGGGTACTCTGGTTGACTTGGATCTTCAGGGATATAGGCCGAATGTGTGTTTAAGCTGTTTATGAATAAGACATATTAACTGCTTTTCTTTTTCATTGCATTGAATGACTAGATAAGCATGCCTTTGGGCCTGTTGGTAAGCGATACGACCAACCATAAACAGTAGCAACACCATTGAGTTACAAAGCACTATTTGGCATTCCACTGCGCTCATCATCCTGAGACGTAAGATGTTAAATCTCATTATGTCCAGTAGTTACACTGGCTACAGTGTCGTTCAAACCGAAACACAACAGTGCATGCACATTGCTACTTGGGGTAGAAATTGACATTGTGGTGGTACCCACGCAGATGGACTCTTACATAATATGAAAGACCACCAGTTACTGTTACACAAATATACAATGTTTATTAGTCAGGCACTGAATGTGTTATGCTAATTTTAAACATAACTCCCTCTGTGGTGTAGTTGTATCATGGTACAACTGCAATGCTGAGGTCTGGGGTTCGATCCCAGTGTCAGGCATAATGAGTTTTTCTATTCAGTGTCAGCCCAGAGTCTAGAATTTGTGCCTGATATCTCGATAGGTTCGCGCCTTATCACCTCATGGGATGGAGTACGCATGGTGAAAAGTGAGTGCACTAGGTGCGCCTCTGCCTACTCCTTTGGGGACGAAAGACGTAAAAGCGTGTTTTTAAAGGTATTTTAAATATATTCTATAATCTAAACCGAACAATAAATTTTTGTAACTTTGTTCATTAACAGAATCTTTTTTTATCAAACATCTAGTTGTTATTCGTGCAAGTCGATACGTCAGCTTATTTAAAACAAGCATAAGCCGTCAATAATTCGTATTTTGCATCACAAGCTGTACAAATCCGAATGTCGCCATTTAACAGACTCAGCAAATCACAGTACATATGTTACGATGTATAAAATCAGTGCAAACTGTGCAAAATGCACAAAGTCAACGTAAGCAGGTCATCTTGCCTGTTCTTTCGCTGCTGCAGACAACGCTTGCCCTACTAATACCCTATCACCCGCCGCCATATCGAATTTAAAGTCTTTCGGTGCTTCGAACAACAGTATAATCGTACTACCCATGTTAAACTGACCGAATAAGTCACCTTTCTGGTATGTTGCCTGTAAGTCTCTCTCGTTCACTATGTTTCGTTTTCCTTTCGTGTTTGTCCTTAATTCTGGGTCGGAGTATATCTCTATTGAGCCAACGTTTGTCGCTCCAACTGCTGTCATGCTGAAGAACCCATACTTCCATTCTCCGACGTATATAGCCCGTTCGTTCATCGTAAATAATCCTGGAATGAGTCTCGCAAGCCATGGATTAACAGATAATAGTTTACCAGAGAAATGTCTCCGGAATGTTGCCGTCCAGTTGCACGGAGAGTGGAAGCGATGGTAATCACCCGGCGCCAAATATATAATACATTGATGTAATACATTTTCTTTGTTGGTCAATAAAGAATTGTAGTAATCTTCAGATTTCTTCATAGACCATTTATTTTCGCCCAAAAACTCTTCTAAACTGTATGTGACACCTTTAACTTGCTCTATTTTGTCTGTGTCCGCTGGACCGCAGTTTAAAACCACTCCATCGCATGGAGAAACACATGGGGACGGCGCGATGTACCTAGCACCTTCTCTAAGAGGCCTCGTAAAGAACGCGGACAAGCTTTTATAATAACTCAAGTCTGTCACCGCTGCATCGTTCAAATTCACATTAAACATCTTCACATACGTACCGTAGACAAAACCGCGCAGTGGTACAGGTAACTCGCATGCCGCAATTTTCCCCCATAATCGACTTGTGACTCGAAAAGGGAATAACTCGTAGAAGCGTATTTCTACTTTAGACACTTCGTAATTAATACTAGCTCGTATGTAACACCATCCTACGTAAATAACACTGCCTAGAGGCATCCACCGAGTGAATATAGCGCGAAAATTTAGCCATTTCGTCTTCTGAAGATTAACACTCTTTGTTTGATGGACGGAACTCGTTTGCCGAAATGGTCGGTGCGGACGCAACCGCTGCTTGAAAAGTGGATTCATCACTGGAAGGCAGCTTCTGATGCGCGTCGGAGGAAACATTTTCGATTTCGCGTCGATTTATAAATATATCTTTTTGTTTGTTTTAATTTTCCGCGATCCGTGCCGTAACGTCTCGTCCGCAACTGCTTACTAGTGATGCGACTCGAGTCGTATTTTTACTCGAGTGAGTTTACGAAAATCGTACTCGAGTGAAAAGAATATTCACTCGAGTCAATTTGTACTCGAGTTGCCGAGTCAACTCGGCGCACCGAGTAGTCTACTCGGTAACCTTACTTCTCAGTCAAGTGTCAACGTCACGAACGTCAGTACTGCCTATTTAGGTAAATATTTTTCCCGCTGTATATATCCCGGGATATAAAGTAGCCTATGTGTTAATCCAGGATATGATCTACCTGTGTGCCAAATTTCATCGAAATCCGTTAGGTAGTCTGTGTGTGACAGTAACACACATACATGTGGGATAGAGGGCAACGAAAACTCATGTAGTCACGTTTAAATCTTTACTTGGTACTTGGTTATACAAATTACAAATTATAAATTAGCGCACACGCCAACGCGTACATTGCAGCCGCCATCAGTCTTAAGAGAGAGCGAGACAGCGCTATCGCGTCTCGCGATTACCTCCGATCAGATACGCATACAAAATAAATTTCTTAAATTACGTTCGGATATAATTTCCCACAACTCGGCCATCCTCCAAGGAGTCTGGCCCCAGACTCAACTAAACACATACTAAATTTATATGAAATGCCAACAAATTAATTAACATGGCCTCGGCTACAGGCGTTATCAACACAGCTATTAGGGAATACAATACAAATAATATACTACTACAATACTACTCTATACCTATAGGATAGTTACACTTTTTGAAATTTACTAGTTTTAATTATATTCAACAAATTTTAAGCTTTGAGTAATATCACCTCCCAACACAAATATTAAATCCCAACATAACCTAAGTTACATCACTATAAAAGTAAAAACCCATACAAAACACAGGTATACTAATTTCCAACACAATTGTTAAATCTTAACATAACTTATACATAACTGCGCAAAGCACAATGTTTATACAGGGTACATAGGTTGCCATGTCCCTAGAAACAAATATTCTTTAAATATGCAAAATGCACATTAAACAAAATCTTACATGCTAAGTTAGCTAGGTACATACTGCTACACACAACTGAAATAACAACATATTAAATGTAGTTAACACCACGATCAACATTTTATATACTTTATATTTTTATTCATTTATTTACTAGTTAAGATGTTATTAATTTTGATAATGCCAGAGACACAACGCTACACAAGATGAAATTTAGTTTACCCCTTATTACCTATATTGTACTTACTTTTCAAATATATTTATCATATTTTAATATTTAAAAATAAACACAGGAAAAATTTATAAAAATAAAGTTAATCATGTCACCTTATACTGGCCAAACCTTCATGTGGTCAGCAGCAGAGGAAGTCTTGCTAGGCCCCTCTGTACAACTGTTTACCTTTACTACCTCATAACGATCCCGCCCCAATACCTTTGTTACCTTATATGGACCTAGGAACTTGGGTCTTAGCTTCATTTTACATCGCGTTAGCAGTTCAAATGGTGACATAGCAATACTTCTTTGATATGTGCTGTTGATTGCCCTCTGCACTCTACTGACATGACGGTACCACATCTTGTCATCTTCTAAGCATAGCTTAGTTAATACCAACAGAATATTTTTCAGTATTTCAAAAGAAATCTTATGTTTATCATTGAATTCAAATTTGCAGTTCTTTTTCAACAGATCCGTCAGTGGCTTAGCCAAAGCAGCATAACCTTCAATAAATTTTCGGAAGTAAGAAGTAAGACCAATAAAACTCTGTATTTGTTTAAATGTCTTTGGTATTGGATATTTCATGACAGCTTCAACTTTATCCATTGATGGTCTAACCGTGCCATTCTGCACAATGTGGCCAAGGTACTCTACTTGTGTGGTAAGCAAGTCACTTTTCTCCGAGTTAATTATTAAACCATACTCAGCAGCTACCCCTAACACTAGTTTTAACCTATCTAGACCTTCTCCATATGTCTTGGCCGAAATAATTATATCATCTATGAATATTAATAAAAATCCTTTAGGCAACAACTCACGGAAAATTGCATTAATAAATCTAGTAAAATAGTTAGGACAAATAGCCAAGCCAAACGGTGCTCTTGTAAATTCAAATTGCCCTGAAGGGGTCACAAAAGATGTATATTTAATACAGTCTTCTTTAATTTTCAAATGGAAAAAAGCATCTTTTAAATCTAATTTACTGTATATCACAGCTTCAGACAAGCTGTCCAAATGATCATCAATGACTGGCAAAGGAAAGTGATCGTTCACCATCTTTTCATTTATTTTACGGTAATCTACACAAACCCTTGTTTGACCATTCTTTTTCTTAATTAACACCAAGGGGCTAGCATATTCGGAAAAACTAGGTCTGACAATACCTTTTTGTAGCCATTCTTCTACCTGCTTATCTACCACCAGCCGCTCTTGAGCTGACAAACGCCTCGGACACTGCGACACAGGAATGTTGTCCTTCAACACAATGACCATCTCCAGCGGTGTCTCCTTAGTTTGGACGGGCTTATAACTGCCCACCAGGTCACACACAGCACCTTGAATACCTGAAGGAATATGGCTCGACGGAGTAGATTCTGTATCTGTAAGCAAACAACTTAACAATTCACCCTCGCCCTGAGGCATAATATTCACAACCCCCTTTTCAATAACAACTTTAACATCATCTAAGAAAGGTTGACCTAAAATCATCTTATATGGCATTGTATCTCTGGGCACAATATAATATGTTACATTATAAGAGTTATCATCTATTTTTACATCAATTTTAAACTTGCCGACGGCTACTACTTTGCTATGGCCTAAGCCTGTTAACACTATATTTTCTTTAGTGTAAAAACAATCTTTAAGTTCGAAAAACAAGTCCTCTGTAACTAAATTAAGATCACTACCTGAATCAATTAGACTTTCAACACTGACACCATTAATTTCTACATTTTTAACAGATTTACGCGCCTTATTTACGTTTAGAACACTATGTCGTTGTACACTAACACTGAGGCTGTCGCTGTCAAAGCCATCGGTGACATTGTCGTCGGCCGCCATCTTCGCGCACATGGAACTTTGTTTCGCGCCAATGCGTTCTTTCGTGTTGGTAGTCGCCGTGCAGCGCGGAGCCACGTGACCATACGAACCGCACTTGAAGCATTTAACTCCCTTGGTACATGACGATGAAAGATGGTCTCTATCTCCACACTTGTAGCACCTTCTATCAGCTTTCTCGCCACGAGCCGATGACGATGACACCGCAGTTGCATGCCGCTTGACAGACTTGGCGGAATTTTTCTTCATATTTTCGTAGATTGTTAGTTTCTCTTTTAAAACGCCATACGTAGTAGCCCCGTACAAAATTGTTTTATTACTTTCATAATCATTAATACCATCGACAATATACTGGACTGCAACATAATCCGCTATTTTACCTCTTTTCGCGAGCTCCTTCATACTTAACATGTATTCATAATAGGACTCCTCCTTCCCCTTCTTTCTAGAAGATAACAACTCGTGGGCTTCTTTCGAATTGAGCCCATCTGGGAACTCTTTAAGCAGTGACGACTTGAGCTCCTCAAAAGTTTTATGTATTTTTTCCGTTCTCAGCCATAAGGCCGCGACGCCACATAATGAGCGCCTAGCTACGATGAGCGTTTGCGCCGGCGTCCACTTCATAATTTCTGCATGGTCTTCAACGTCTTGTGCCCACTTACTGGACGTGTACACCTTATTTACTCCATCAAACTTCGGTACCAAACCGTCGTACCAAGATGGCGCGGCCATTTCTATGCCTACTTGCTTCGTTTCTATTTCGGACTTCGACATAATAATAATAAAGTTCTGCAGCTCACCAATAACACCTTCACACCACACCTTCACACCTTAGTTTCTTCTTATTATTATTCACCTCAACCGCTGCCGGCATCGCAGTCCGCACCATTTGTCTCCGGGTCACGTAGGCACCTTGCCTAGGTAGTGCACGTGGCACATGAAGTATTTGCCCGCTCCTATCCCGGACGAGCCCCCAAATTTGTGGGATAGAGGGCAACGAAAACTCATGTAGTCACGTTTAAATCTTTACTTGGTACTTGGTTATACAAATTACAAATTATAAATTAGCGCACACGCCAACGCGTACATTGCAGCCGCCATCAGTCTTAAGAGAGAGCGAGACAGCGCTATCGCGTCTCGCGATTACCTCCGATCAGATACGCATACAAAATAAATTTCTTAAATTACGTTCGGATATAATTTCCCACATACATCCATACATTCTTACAAACTTTCGCGTTTATAATATTAGTAGGATAAAATGGAAAAGATTAACACCAAAATCTTCGATTCTTATGTTTTTTTTTGTTAATTTGACTGATCAAAAGACCGATACGTCAGTCTCTCAACTAATCACAATAAAACGAAGCGGAGACGCGTCGTGTTTTTTTTTCACATTCTAAACCCACTGGTATCACTATAAATATCTTATAAAGACATTTTCTTATAACACATTATTAAATCTGTGCCTAATGCAGATACATCATAGCATAACAATTACTGTAAAGACTGATTATTTAAATAAATTTATATTTTTGAAGTTATACTTATTTGGGCGCGTTATGAAATATTGATGGGAGTGAAATTTTACGATGCGAGGTATGTGTGACACAAAATTTTCTCACGGGAGAAGTTGCCCTCTAAACCACTCATTAAGGGCAGATTTAATGTTAGATTTCAAAAAAGTGGCCGCCATTTCGACTTTCTTTGTTTGAAGACCCACCGACCTCAAAATCGATATCTAAGTATGGCTTTAGTCACAAAAGGCAGATCTAATGTTAGTAATGAAAAAAGTAACACTAGATTTTGAAAAGAGCAACACTAGAGTTTCTTGCCCAGGGGCGGTTGCGGACGACAACTTAGACGTGAGTCGGAGGAAGCCCGCAGCCGTCCCTAATGAGCCGAAGATGGCCATTTAAAAAAAAAAAAAAGAGTTTCTTGCGCGTTCTTCTCTAGTGAGAACTGCTTTCCGAACTGGTGGTAAAGTTAATATTGACTGAATCTAAATAATGTATAACATTTTATGGGTTCGAATAAATTTATTTCATTTCATTTCATTTCAGTGGCCGCCATTTTGAATTTATTTGTTTTAAGGCCAATAGACCTCAAAATCGATATCTGAGCATGGCTTTAGTCACAAAGGGCAGATCTAATGTTAGTAATGAAAAAAGTAACACTAGAATTTGAAAAGAGCAACACTAGAGTTTCTTGCCCGTTCTTCTCTAGTGAGAACTGCTTTCCGAACTGGTGGTAGAGTTAATATTGACTGAATCTAAATAATGTATAACATTTTATGGGTTCGAATAAATTTATTTCATTTCATTTCATTTCATTTCATTTCAGTGGCCGCCATTTTGAATTTATTTGTTTTAAGGCCAATAGACCTCAAAATCGATATCTGAGCATGGCTTTAGGTACAAAGGACAGATTTAATGTTAGATTTCAAAAAAGTGGCCGCCATTTTGAATCATGGCTGTGTTGACTATCCTTTCCCAGTCCTTTTATTATGCTAAAAAATATAACTTCTCACGCGCGTACATAAGTACACGCACCCATTTTTTATTATTGTATATTATTAATTATTTTCTATGTTCCATGTCAGTTTGACAGCTGTTATTTAAAGTTTCTTATTAGAATCCTATAGGTAGGCGTGTAAAAACGACTTTCACTTAATAATTGGCAAGTGCAAATTGACAGGTTTAATAAAGGTTTTAGAAACTGCCATAAAAATGTCACTCGAGTTGCATGGCGTGAAAATAAAAAATATTTGACTCGACTGACTCGAAAACTCGAGTACAACTCGAGTAACTTACTGAAATGACTCAAGTGACTCGAGTCATAAAATTCTACTCGAGTCGCATCACTACTGTTTACTGCACAGATAATAAAATTAATTGTGATGCGACTTGCGACTTTAATTAAAAAATGTAAGTATAGTCCGACGAAATTACATAATACCGTATTTACGAATTTCGCAATCGATTCCTGACTTTAACGTATTGCGGTAAGAATAATAGTTTTCTTTACTGTTACCACTCCTAACGCGTTTTTATCGGAGCGGTAGTATGAGGCCATTCTGAACCATTAAATACTTGAAATAACATTTACGCTATCATTTTACTACACAAATTGAACATCAATTAGGTACTCATATTAAAAATGACTAATAATAAACTGTAATAAAACCGATGTCAGAGCACTTTACAAAAACATAAAAGCATGCCTTACAAAGAACGGTAGGTATTAATTATTATTTCATTACAACATACATAAGATTGTACCTATTATACTTGGCAAAGTTTCTAAACGCATCAAGCACAGATACAAAAGAGGACAATTTTCTCAGAAGAACAAGAGATATATTATAATCTTCTTGCAGAATAAGGACTATATTCTATGACAATATTGTAACTTTCTAGCTCAGAATAATAATGACTTTAGTTATTATTCTGAGCTTTCTAGCATAGAATAAAGTTTCTGAGCTTTTTAGAGTGCGTTTCAACTTTAAGTTCCGATGGCGTGATGTTGGCAGCACTGTGTATGCAGTTGTGCTCAAGAAGTTTATAATATAACTACTGGAGACCGCAGTACACACATTTTTTTGAAGACAAAAAAATTACCTTTTGTTTTGTCTTCTATCTCACTCACTCTTTAACCTATGTTGCCAAAGCTTACGGATTATTTCCCCACCCATAAAAAAATATCAATACCGTTATTGTCGTCTTAATCATTTATATATAAATATTTCCAACATATCTTATATAATGATATAAGTACTATTTTCATTTCAGAATTATTCTTGTTGAATAAGATATCCTTAAGGTTTAATATCCTTATTAACATTTTAGTTAAACAAAATTTCCTCATTTAATTGGTAATTGCGAATACATATTTCGGCAACACTGTTATAAAACGTTAAGTTCGATGTCAATATAGTTGTCAAATAAATGTTCACTTCGAAATTTTCTCTGTAATTATCTATAATAATAAGTGTGTTTTAGTGATATTTTAATGTGAATTGTGTAGTTCATGGTTGCAGAAATATTTGGCATCCATCATTTAATGTGAAATTCTACAGGTAAGTTCATTGTAATCAATATTGTGTAAATATTATAATTTTATCAATATTTATACGAAATGTAATAAAATACGTGAATATTTTATAAATGAACTGTAGAAAAATATCGCTTAATGTGATTTGCTTTATATATGACTACTTTTTTCATATTAACGTAATGTTAAATGTGACTTTTTGTATTGTAAATAGTGTATATAAACAAGAGGCTAGGGTGACCATGGTGTAAGCTTTGGTGGACCGGTTTGACAATGGTGCTAGAGTATTTGTAATACTAGCCGCCTTACTAATGAATATTATAAAGTTTATTAATCTTTAAATAATCATCGTAAATAAAAACTGAGGATCAACAGTTACAATCGAGTTCTCAGTGTATCCAGCATTGATTTATTGAAACTTTTATTTAAAATAAAATCGAGTTTGTATTTCTCTTTACAGATTTCTTAAAGATCTAGATAAGCAAAAACGTGGTTAAATATAAATACCATTAAAAGGTCAATTTGATGTCTGCAAGAATTACTAGTCAACATTTAAAGACAGAAGATTATGATTCTGAATGTGATAATGTGTCTTCTACTTCTCGGAATATGGCAGTAGATGTCAAAAATAATTATTTATTACCAGAAACTCATGCTGTAAGTATATTATTTTTTATCATTTCACTGGTATAATTATGATCCACTTAGACTTTATTATTTACTAGCATTTGCCCGCGGCTCCGCCCGCGTGAATGTGTTTTTCCGGGATAAAAGTCACTGTTTATATTTTACTGGGATGAAAAGTAGCCTATGTGCTAATCCAGGACATGATCTACCCGTGTGCCATATTTCATCGAAATCCGTTCAGTAGTTTTTGCATGAAAAAAACATCCATACATCCAGACATTCTTACAAACTTTCGCCTTTATAATATAATAAGATTAGTAGGATAGGGCATTAAGCTTGCGACCCACCAAATTTTATAACGGCGGTACATTGGGTGATATCTGAGTGTACTAAATGGCACCTCTGCCTATGTCTAAAATGTATAGGTACTTAAATATATTATTATTGATTGATATTTACTTTTTACGTTACATGTCAGCGAAATGAATATGAACCACCATTGAAACGTCAAGACTTGAAAGATTTCAATATATCAGTTAATGTGAAGACATCCAGTGAAATAAGTTTAAAGAAATAAAAGAAAGTATTGCAGCAGAAGATGAAGAGATAAAAGAAGAAAATTAATTACAAGATATTTCTTATTAAAGTTGTTCATGATTATACAGTCTGAAATTGAAAATATTTTGCAGTGAAATTTTGCTAATATTTGAGATTTTTTTAAAAAGTATATTCCAAGTAGCAAGCAAAGAAAAATTACATATAGTGATAACATAAAGACTTTTGCTTTAACATTACACTTTTAGTCGCCGAAAACATTTTTGTTTTATAAATTCAAAGATATATTTGCCGAAAGAGAGCACATTATGGTGATCTTTAGCAATCTTTAATTGTTTTGTTGGCTTCTTCACAGAAGTTTTAGAATATTAAAAATAAATTTAAGGACGAAACCTCACCCGCAGAATGTAGCGTTAATTTTTGATTCCATGGCTCTCAAACAAGAATTTATTTAGTATTGTAATTTGTAAAACATCCACGTGTTTATTACTTTTGCTATAAATATCTACACAACTTTGTTTACAATCAACTTACCTATGGAATTTCACACTAGATGTTGGATTGCAAATAATTCTGCAACCATGAATTACACAACTCATAGTAGAATATCTCTAAAACACAATATGTATTATTATGGATAATTACAGAAAAAAAGTTCGCAGAATACTCGCAAAAATTGTAAAAAATAGATATTTAGATAGATAAAATAGATATTCGTAATATTTCGAAATTACTTACTGAAAATTAGGTTATTAACTTCCTAAATGTGTATTATTTTTTTATGTATGATTGTTTACTTTTATGAG
The DNA here is from genome assembly GCA_949316025.1 of Lapara coniferarum. Lineage (NCBI taxonomy): Eukaryota > Metazoa > Arthropoda > Insecta > Lepidoptera > Sphingidae > Lapara > Lapara coniferarum. The sequence goes on from OX438929.1 coordinate 24,869,637, forward strand.
TATGTTTTTTTTTTATTTTTATTATATTTAAATTCAACAATAACTGTAGTTTTCATTTTTAAATATCCCAATGTTTTTCTGTCTAACCTTACAGTCTCCATATTTGGTTATAAAGGCCGGCAAACAACGTGAACATATCCAGTCGCGGGGGAAAGTAAAACATATACAATGTCAGGCTGTGTGCCGAGCAAAAAAAAAGCACGCGAGGCCCCGTGCGAAGCAAATAAATTTTTTTAACAGCTTTGTAAGTAAGGTGCCAAAAAACGGGCCCCCAAGGAGCTGCAAGATACCCCTGTAACTGCGAGGCCCCAGGCGGTTGCCTGGTTCGCCCCCCTCCTCCAAGGCCGCCACTGAATTCACCACCGCGTGGTGAGGTATTTTTTTTATGTAAGTGGAACTAGTAGTTCCGAACTACACATACCAAAAAAGTATGTAAATATGCCAATTTTGTTTGGAATAAACTTTCTAACTCAAATTATATTTTAATTTTATCAACTATTACTAGCCGCTGTAGTTGGTTTTCATAATTAATTTAAACCGCATTACTTTATAGAGATAAAAATAAATATTATGGTGCGATATCATATTATTGCACACTCACACACTCACGCCTCTCATCCCCCGGGTAGACAGAGGCGCAATTAGTGCACCCACTTTTTGCCGTTATTCCGTTCCATACTGTGATAGGGGGCGAGCCTATCGCCTTATCGTGTACAAATTCCAGACTCCGAGCTGATACTGAATAGAAAATAATCACTTTGCCCGACCCGACTAACCCGGGGATCGAACCCGAGATCTCAGCATTGCAGTCGTACCATAATACAACTACGCCACCGAGGCAGCCATATTATATCATATCATATTATTATGGACAGTTAATTATGTTACGTCCTGGTTTTGAAAATAAACCTTTGTCACTCTAAAGAGAGAGACAGCAGACAGTTGTGACGTCACATTTTATTCTTCAGTTTGTTGAACGGAATGAAAAATCCATATATGGGTATAAAATTCTTGGTTGTGCTACATCACACAAAATGTGTTACCATGAAATAAAGGAAATTCTATTTTTTTTTTTGTAATGGAAACATGTTTTATCTAGTAACAAAATACTACCATTTTTAAGTAAAATTATAAGATATATAAGCATAAATTATGTACCCACTTTTCAAATAATTTATTATTAAAATCTTTGAATTCTGCCCTAAGTTCGTGTTGAAATCATAATATAGAAATTGTGCGTTAACCAACTATGTAAGCCTGACTTTATATTTTAAGTCTATACTGTCCCTACTCGTAGCATAGTGTGTATTTATGGTAGCACGCCTATAAAATATTATAAAAACATTTACTTGGATTGATCACACTACAATAATACCTAATACATGAACGTTACACAGCAGATTGAAAAAGATATTTTATATAGTATAAATATATATTTTATATAGTATACAATATCTTTGACAATCTGCTGTGTAACGTTCATGTATTAGGTATTATTGTAGAGTGATCAATCCAAGTAAATTAAACGCAACATTCATCAAAATATTTTATAATTACAACAGTTTGTAATAATCAACTAGCTATATAGTTTCCAATAAATACTTCTTTTTTTCCAAGATGTATGGTGCAAAACTATAAATAGTTATGTCACGAAATTAATAAAATAAATAATACCAGGCCTGTATTATACTACTTATGTACTAGGTACTGAGAGGGTTTAGGTCTTAGTCCACCACGCTGGCCTAGTGCGGGTTGGTAGACTTCACATACCTTCGAAATTCTTATAAAGAACTTCTTAGGTGTGTAGGTTTCCTCACGATGTTTTCCTTCACCGTGAAAGCGAACGATAACTGATAAACAATACACACGTAACTTTGAAAAGTCAGAGGTGTGTGCCTTGGGTATTGAACCTTCGCACATTGTCTTAGCAGACCGTTCCATTCCCAACTAGGCTATCGTCCACGTGTCACGAAATTACACTTTGAAATTAATCTGCACCTTACGGAAGTAAATCAAACAGTATAAACGTAATTGATGGGTGGGTAACGTAAAATGAGTGGGTAGATATTTAACAGCCAAATCAACTTTAGTATGTTTATGATTTAGGATAATATATTAATAAATAAAAAAACGACGAATATTTCTTTGTAATAATAGAATAAAATTAGTTTTTTTAATGAGTCACAGAGGTAAGTAATTAAAAGCAATCATGAGTTATGACAAGTCAGTACAAAAAACACAAAACGTATTATTCAGCATATAATACATTGTATTATTTCATTGAATATTTATTTATTATCGATTATTATCGACATTTATACAATTATCGTTTTTTATTTTTGATATGTTTTAAATTTTATTCAAAGAAACACTTGAATCCTCTGGTAACCCTACTTTTACGAACTGAAATGGCTGCAATACGAGCCCGAACACATTTTAAACGAATAAGTGGTTTTTTTACACTCACACAGGTTCTCTACTTTCAACGCCGTCCGTCTTTCACCATTTCTTAATGTTTCCAACACAGAACTCGACTCGTCAAGCCCCTCTATGGACGCCAGCGTCCGAGTATATAGAGTCTCCCCATCAGCGTTTGGAACCGTACGATAATTATCGTACACATACGATAATTTTGTGCCTACGTACGATGTACGATAGCATATTATTATCGTACGCAGATTGTACGATAATTTCTATCATGATGCAAAATTTGAGAATTTATATTATTTCACTCATGCGTTGATAGTCTAAATCGCAGTAGCATGATTTTATTTTGTCCAATAAAATCTTGGGAAAATACCGGGAAATACAAGTTCTCTATTCCTATTGGTCCTTACGATCCGCTCTACTAAGTTTCACCACTGCCGATACTGTAACTTTATCCAGCGCCTGCTGTACACGCTTTCTTATTGGTTAGTATAGCATCTACCAATGCGAACAAGAGAATATAAGTTCGATATTTCGATATTTCTTTAGTGATTATATTCTCTTTGAGTGTTCTGTTGATTTGACAGCGGTGGTTTAAAAAAGATAAACTATAGAGTACTTGCATGCATATCAATATTACAATTTATATGATTTATTTATCTATAATAGACATTATCCAAAAAAATACGATAATTTCGATCCATGTACGATAATTTTACGCCCCTGAACGCCCCTGGTACGATAGTCAGTCCACTTCAAGTTGCTAACGCTGCTCCCCATACATCTATATTTATAAGCGGGGTTTACGGGTCAAAATCTGCATAGTTGTCTTCATAATGTCCACCATCTTGTCAAATGTCAGACAAAGGTTACAATATCACGCAATCGTTAATATAAAATTAAACACACTCTAAATATATTATATTTGTATATTCAATTTTGTATTTATTACGCTCAAAAAACTACGAACGGAGTAAATATTACTAGAATTCGTTTTTTGATATGCACATATAAGTTTTTTTTGTTTAGTGTAATAAAAATACTAGAAACTGACAATTTTATTTTTCAGACAAAAAATCTTTGAAACTAGGTGACAGCCTGTGGTGCCAGATTAGGCGACTTTTACCATTTAGGCTATCTCGGAGGGTGTCGAGGCAACCAAAAATTGCGAATGGCGATCGGTTGCCGCCTTGGTTGCCGCTTAGGTTACTCGAATGGCGATCAGTTACCAATTTAGGCTACCTCAGAAAGTTCGTGTTTTATACCTTTTTTGTCGAATTTGAGGATACTGAGATCACTTTCGACACGATAACTGGAAAATTGGGAAGCTTTTTTTAGCTGTTACAATTGGCCGACTTTAGACTATGTTTTTGTTCGTGAAGTTTTCACAAGTTTGGCCTGCATTCATTTGTAATTCGGGACGTTTTTTGCTCCTTCGCCTCTCCATATACACTCATTTGCAAAAAAAACGGGCGGTTTGGATTTTAATTCTTTTTAAAAAAAATACGGTACCAAAATGATTTCAATCATTTGTACCTGTTACTGGCCGGTTTTAAAAATGCCGTGGTGTTTAAAACAGTACGTTCTAAATTAAAATTTTCGTTTGATGCTCGTTTTTACAGAAAACCACTTTTTATCCTACATTTTTGGTGCGAAGTTCCAAAAGATAATATCGGTTTATTTCATATTCTTAATTGTCAAAGCTTCATTTATTGCTGTTTAGCTGTCTCAATAATGTTAGAGAAAGTGGTAAAAGCTACCAAAATTATTGCGCTGCTCGAAGAGGGCTGCAGCCAATGCTTCGTGGCTCAGAGGCTAAGTGTGAGTCGCTCGACGGTTCAAAGGACCTAGCAGCGGTATCAAGACACCGGTTCCGTCGAGAGAAGGCCTGGTTCTGGAAGAAAACCATGTACCCAACCACGGGATGATCGTTTTCTTGTGAGTCGCGCATTGAGAAATCGCAAGTCTTCGTATGTGGACCTTAAGAACAACCTCGAAGAAGTAAGAAATGTGCATATTAGTCTATGGACGGTCAGGAGGAGGCTGCTCGCGGCCAATATACGCAGTCATCGCCCGGCCCGCGGCCCTAAGTTACTCCGTGAGCACAGAGTTCCCAGGCTTAGGTTTGCTCGAAATTATGAGTCATGGACTCAAAAAGACTGGAATAGGGTATTGTTCTCCGATGAAGCCAGGATATCTCTGTTCGGTGAAGATCGACGTCGGCGAGTGCTACGAAGACGAGGAGAACGCTTTGCAGAGGCTTGTTTTGAAGAAATCACACCTTATGGTGGGGGCTCTATTATGTTTTGGGCAGGAATAAATTCAATGGATCGTACAGAGTTAGTCTTCATTGAAAATGGCTCACTGACTGGACATCGATACATAACGGAAGTTCTTATTCCTCATGCACAACCCGCATTGGCCGCTTTAGGCGAAGACTCAATTTTTATGGACGACAACGCTCGCGCCCACCGGTCTGGCGATGTGGAAGCGTATGTGCAAAAGGTCGGCATTCGTCGTTTGGATTGGCCAGCTCGAAGTCCCGACCTCAATCCTATAGAGCATGTCTGGGACGTTCTGAAACGACGCGTGAGATCAGTACAACCGGCTCCGCAAACCATCAGAGAGCTGAAGAATGTGATTACCGCGGAGTGGGAACGTATTCCGCAAGCAAGTATCCGGGATATCCTCGCTAGCATACCCAGACGAATTCAAGCTGTGATTTCAGCTAGAGGGGGTCACACTCGATACTAAACATTTATCTGCTTTTACTTTATTAAAGAAAAAACAATCAAAAATCTTTGTTAACTTTTACTTCACGAGCATGTGCACTACTAGCGAGCATACACTACTAGTGAACTTTAGCATTAAAACCCATAAATTTTATCAAAATTTTATGATAATACTGACGAAAACGATTATTTGCTTATTAATTTACAAAATTGTGAAAGTAAAACTACCTATAATTATCAAACAAACCAATAGTAACATTTGAAATGGTTCATTGCTTAGGTGCCCGTTTTTTTTGCAAATGAGTTTATTATACGATGAGGTGACTTTAGGCTACTTCACAATGAATTTTCTGCGACTTCAACAATCATACATCTGGCAACAACTGATAGCTGTCAAACTGCCGATGGCCGCGTATCCAGCCTATTATAATGAAAAGTAACACAACTGTTGACGTTATTATCAGTTTGCGCCGTTTTTTCCTTTCATTATTTTTTTTTCCCGCGTTTATTTTACAATTCCATGTCATTGAGTTGCGATGGCGACATTGACACGAATAATACGAAGAAAGAGTCACAGAGATGCGAAGATAGTCCAGGCGTTTTGGAGGAAGATATCGCGTTTGAAAAAGAATTCAAGGGTTTCATAAGGGTGCCTGTTGTGCTGCTCAAACGTCACGATATCAGCGCCTACTTACCTCCCAAGGTTCCGAACAACTTGATAAAAACATCTCCTGTACATTTACGACGTCTTTCTCAAATATGTTCCGTTAAACTTAAAAGAGATGTCTTGGACACCATTGTAACATCTTTGGCCCATAAACGCAGCGATTCGGTGAGTTCTGATTCAGATTCTGAGATTATTGACATAAACATGGCTGCTAGATGTAATATTTGTGAGAAATTATACGCCAATGAGCGAAAATTGCATAAACATCAGTCGAAAAAGCATATGACTGTGTACGAGAACAAGCCACAGAAGCGTGTCTCGTTCTCCGACCATGTAATCATTCATGAAGTGAAAGAATACCATAAATGTAGGAAATGCTCCAAAATATTCGAAGATTATAAATCTTTGAAGATTCATATGAAAAGTTATCACAAGAAACGTAAATGCTACATTTGTCATTACTGTAATAAGAACTTTGTTGATCGGATGTTCTTTAAGGTTCATATAAAGCTGCACTGTGATGTGTGTGGCCTATACCTCCAGAACAAATCCAAGCACGCTGAACACAAGAGAAGCGTATGCCGTACTTTTAAACTCCACCCTTGTAAAACTTGCAACGAATCATACTTCAGATTCATGGACTTGAAGGACCATAGTTATGGGCATTTGGGGACATTTTTTATCTGTGACATATGTAAGGACCAATTTGTCACGAAATGTGCCGTCTCCCATCATATTTCATTTTTACATTCAAAAGAGAGACCAGTTACGTTGTATGGTATGAGAAATTTGGGTACAGAACGGTTATATTTATGCAATTTTTGCGATGAAAGCTCTGTAGACAAAGATGTAATCGAAGCGCATGTAAACCTACTCCCCGATCTTACTAACAGAGCTATGACAGGTTATAAAGACTATTATTTTTGCGATCAGTGTCTCAAGAAATTTGATACGGAGACAGACATGCTTCAACATAAATGGACACACTTTTTGAAGACAAGCGATAACTCACAAAAACGAGCAGAGCCGAAGATGAAATATGATTTGAATCAGATTCCTGAGAATATGAAGCCTAAAGTAGTTGTGGAGAGACTGAAGATGGAGAAGGTTAAAGGAACGGAAGTACCGAATGCAGTTAAGAAGTCTATTCTCAAACCTAAGAAGACTTTGATATCAAATCATCGGTGTGAGGTGAGAGCAGCCTTATTTTAATTCACAGGTCGATTAAAATAATTTGGAAATAACTAAAATTTTGTACAGCAATTTTTTCATTTGTATCAAGTGTTTATCATATTAAATATTATAAATGTGAAAATTTGTGCAGATATTTGGATGTTGGTTAGAAGTAAACACAGAAACAACTACTCACATGTAGGTCATGTCCTGTATTAACACCTAGGGTACTTTTTATCCTGTTAATTTGGCCCCATGGGAAGCAATGGATATTTTCTGCAATCTGTTTTATTTATGTAGATGTTGCTGGTTTCGTACTGTGTTTTAGAGACTTTTGTAGTGGGAAACGCTTATCTCGCGGACGAAGCCGCGTGCAACACCAAGTACAGTCAGGAGCATAAATATCTGTACAAAAGCAAAATCGGAAATCGCCTATATATGCGTTAAGTTAAACTGTAAAGTAAATCTCTTTTATTTTTGTGATGAGAAAAAAAAGATAAGCAAGAACACAAAAGTATGTAGGCATATGAAATTCTGAATTTGTTCACCTACTTATGCTGGTGACTGTGTATAGTATCACACCTTTTCTCTACTTAACAGTAGCCAAAGTTGTTATCACTCATTTACCAGGTATGTAAGGTTTCAAAGAAGTATGCTGAGACTGCCTCGGTGCCGTAGTTGTATTACAGTACGACTGCAAAGCTGAGGTCTCGGGTTCGATCCCCGGGTCGGGCAAAGTGATATTGAGTTTTTCTATTCAGCATCAGTCCGGAGTCTGGAATTTGTGCCCGATATGGCGATAGGCTCGCCCCCTTTCACATCATGGGATGGAATGTCGTCGAAAAGTGGGTGCACTTGTTGCGCCTCTGCCTACCCCTTCGGGGATAATAGACGAGAGTGTATATGTATATGTATGTAACTTTCCCAAAAGTACAAATCGAATCAGAGATTGGTGGTAGGTCTCTCATATGTAAGAGTCCGTCTCAGTGGGTACCACCGCAATGTCTATTTCTTCTGAATATGAGCAGTGTGCATGTACTGTTGTGTTTCGATTTGAAGGACATTGTAGCCAGTGTAACTACTAGACGTAATGAGATTTAACATCTTATGACTTAGGATGGCGAGCGCAGTGGAATGCCACACAGTACTTTGTAACTCAAAGTGCTAGATGGTGTTACTACTGTTTATGGGTGGTCGTATCGCTTACCATCAGGCGAAAGGCAAGCTCGTCTCGTCATTCGACGCAATAAAAAAAGACATGTCTGCACTACCATTATACCACACCACATGCAAGGTGTATCTATCACTAAGATTTATATTATATTTACAGAACTGTGGCAAGTACTATTCATCAAGATCCTGCCTGAACCGTCACATTGAAACACAGCACAGTGATTACGAGAACCTTCGCTGCAAAGTCTGCGAGGAGACCTTTGTCTGGCCGTCCCTTCTCAGAAGCCACAAGTGCATCCGTCTCAAACACCCTGAAATGCCTTTCGACGACGCCAGACCGGAAATACATTTCGACAACATGCCAGAACTAACCCAGAATGGTTTTGATGATTTGAATATAGAAGAGAGTGATGATTATACTCATATTGTAGATTTTGAGGTGCCTGCGCCTGTGCAGTGTGATTATAGTACTAGCAATGGGGAGAAGTATGAACAGTTAAATGGCTTAGGGTACAAGCTGGTCATGCAGGAGGTACCGATTGAATTTTAGCATGGTAAGGTGTTGTTTATCATTGTGTACAACATATATGTAAATGAGAAATTTGAGGTTATTTCTGCTTTTAGTTGCATCATATTATGAGTAATTTGACACTTCACTTTTTAGTTTGTAGTCACATTTATTTTGATGATACTGACATGAATAAAGCAAATAACTTGGTCCATCCACTGTACTCCATGTGACATATTATTTGCTATTATCGGTAAAAATTGTGGTATCGATTTTTATACAAAAGGATCAGGCAAGCTTGATACTTGCTTGATGGTAAATGTCTGCCCTTAAACAGTAGCATCTTTGAATTGCAAAATTGTGGCTATGAGTTTACACTTTCGTCTTTCATTATGTTTATTATATGGTTGGATATTTGTTTATTTATTGTATGCAGTGTTACTCAATGATTTGGTTAACAATTATTCATATTTCATTATTTATTTTCGGCTGGTAATAACATATGCTATTTGTTAAATATCTGTTGTAGTAGTAAAGTCATTAAATTACGAGATTTCATGGCACTGCATGGTGCTACCCCTGAGGCACTGAATATCTGCATAAAACATAATTATAGTATGAAGCATGCCTATTGTAGGCTCTCTACATACAATCAGTACATAGTACAATATTTACGTATTAAATTCCTATATGATTTTATGTAAGAAAAAATTATATGTTATTTAACTATTATATTCAATATAGTTTAGTTATAGACTGCCTCGGTGGCGTAGTTGTATTACGGTATGGCTACAATGTTGATGTCTTGGGTTCGATTCCCGGGTCGGGCAGAGTGGTATTGGGTTTCTTTAAATTCAGTATCACCCTGGAGTCTGGAATTTGTGCCCGATATGGCTATAGGCTCGCATATCACATCATGGGATGGAATACGCACGGCGAAAAGTGGTTGCACTTGTTTCGCCTCTGCCTACCCCTTCAGGGATAAAACACGTGAGTGTGTGTGTATAGTTTAGGTTTTCTTTTATTTTTGTTTATATTTTATAATCATAGAGCAAATAAATAAGAAAAATCACGCCATCAAGCTTTCTTGACAATCATAAAATCAAGGTAGGAAATAGGTTACTGTGCTAAATATGCCAACGCGAATGTTTACAGGGTCATTTTGCTGACATTGTGCCAAAAAATGCAACGGTCTGTCAAGACAATGTCCAGAGGTTTAAAACCCAAAGCACACACCTCTGACTTTTCGAAGTTACGTGTGTATTGTTAATCAATTATCGTTCGCTTTAGCGGTGAAAGAAAACATCGTGAGGAAACCTGAGAATTCTCCATAAGAATCTCGAGGGTATGTGAAGTCTGCCAACCCGCACTAGGCCAGCGTGGTGGACTAAGGCCTCAAACCGTTTCAGTAGTAGAGGAGGCCCGTGCTCAGCAGTGGGCACTATATAATACAGGGCTGATTGCATTGTATGATTTAGTTCGAAACTTACACTTTTATATTTTAGATCAGCGGTTCCAATTACTTATTGTAAAGTGTTATTTTCAAGAAGTGTGTGGTTTCATTTAGAAACGCAATGTCAAAATGACCCTATATAAGGCCGGTTTTAGACGAAGCGTTTATATCAACAGTAGGTATGTCAAGCATCATGCGAATTGACATATGCTTGATACTACGCATGTGGTCTACGTGTAAATACTTTTTATAAGCGTAATCTTTTCAGCATGCTACGAAAATTAATGCTATAAGCATCGTCTAAATAAAGTTTAATTGAACTATTCCTATCAACTTTGTCGCGTCTACTCATTTTCAGGTTATGTTATGTAATTCCCGTATTCAAGAAATCTTGATGGTGATTGTTTGCTAATTTTTATAGAACTTATCTAAAAGAAAAATAATCTATTACTCAATACATTTACACATGCAGGTTGTATATTTTAAAAACGACTTTAATACATTCGTGTTAGAATTTCTATTATCATGAAAATAAAATTTATTTACATCTGAGACACATTCTGTTGAAATGAATTTAAGTCGTTTTAATATGATAACTTTAAATCAATAGAGCACATTTTGACATAGTTTGTACATAAAAATGCAGCTTTCCTCACAGTTAAGTATAGGATATAACATACAAGAAGCCACCAATAGGTTTTAATGTAAATCCTTTAATTAATATTAATGAAATATAAATAAGTATTGAAAACTATGTATTGGGGCAACTTGTGTAAAAAAGGCGGTGTAACGCTAATAACCACATACAATAAATAATTGTTAAATATAAAGAGTTGTACAAAAGATGAACGGTTTTTTTTACTGCCGTCAGTAAATGAGTACATTTTGAGGTCATTAGTGCAAGTATGTAGTTTAAAGGTAATATCTACTGTTTTAATTCTTACATAAACTAATATACAACTTAAGGGCCTACGAATACGACGCTCTTCTCTAGTAAATCGCCTCCATCGATGCCATCGTGTATAACTTATGTGTTATTTTTTATTATTACTTAATGACGAGACGAACATGCCGTTCGCCTGATGGTAAGCGATACGACCACCCATAAACAGTAGCAAGACCATCCAGCACCTTGAGTTACAAAGTACAGTGTGGCATTCCACTGCGCTCGTCATCCTGAGACATAAGATGTTAAGTCTCATTATGTCCTGTAGTTACACTGGCTACAATGTCCTTCAAACCGAAACACAACAGTGCATGCACACTGCTGCTTGGCGGTTGAAATAGACATTGCGGTGGTACCCACCCAGACGGACTCTTACATATGAGAGTCCTACCACCAGTAAAATAATGTATGACATTTCGTATTTTATATTTTTTTAACATAGCTAACGGTTAAACCCTTATAGGTATACGGTACTCAGCTTATTTTGTTTCCGAATAAAATAATTATAATATCTTCTGGTAGAAGCATGGAAGGGTTTTGCATTTTTGTAATATTGAACTTCTGTCTGTACATTATTTCTTGCCAAATAACATCCTACGGTGATAAAAATATGACTTGGGTAATTTACATTATTAATTAAGAATACGTTTTAAAAATCAATTATACGGTTTAAATTTTCTTTGGTTCCTGTTATCTTATTTATGCTGAGTACAGGCATAGGATTAATGAGAGATGGGATAGTGGGACACTCAAAAACCAACCGCCTTATTGCAAAAAGATAGCTTAGTACTGGGTTTAAACCAAGACTAAAAAGTCTTGGTTCGCTACGGTATTAAAGTTAGTTCTCGGACTAAAATTCATTCTTATTACAAATCCGAGACTAACCGGGATTATTTAGAACCGAATATAGTCCCTGGTTCAATTAGTATCCACAGATTATAAGCAAAAAATTACAGTGATAAATTTATTCATTCACTCTCACTCAAACCAATCAACATGACATTTTTAAGCATCTCATAAATAATTTGTTCTGATTGGTCTATTTTCGCGATGGATCGAAAAAGCGAAGGTGATCGTTTATTGTAAATGGCGGTTAAAGAACTAAAATATATCTGAGATATGAGATTGAGAAAGGAGGTAACATTGTGTGGAACATAATTAAGATAGACTCACATAATATTGTTGTGAAAACAGTTCGGTTAAATGCTGCATTTGCATCTCTATTCTCAACCCACGTATTCGAAAAGAAATAAATTAATATTATTTATAATAAGTCTATGCATGTATTTTGTTTAAATGTGTATGTAAATGTGTTTTTTTTTTTATTAAATTTAGGTAAATTAGTGTTACATTTAAGTGACTGAAGTTTCAAGAGTATTTTCATACATAAATATAGTATTTTAAAGGGCTATTCAAATGTTTACACTAGGTTGTGAACAATCATAGATTTTTTTGGTATTATGTTTTATCTTAGACTAATTGTTTTATGTGAGTCGCCTTAGAATCACCGGTGCCTCGTGGCAACAATGTAAATTTTATTATTGGTTAAATGGTAATTAAATAAAGGCAGTTCTTTATATTTTTTTGCTTATTTTCTTTTGTTTGTTGCGTTGAATTCTCTTTACAATACAGGGTCATTTTTAAATTGCGTTACTAGATGAAACCACATAGGTATCTCCTTGAAAATTACACTATCCATGTTATTTTGACCATAGATGTGTAATAAAAAAGTGTAGATTTAGAACAAAAGTAATTTAAACTTTACACGCTCTAATGCCACTCTTACTACTCTAAGAGGATTCATCGCTACGATACCATTACACTTTCTGTCAGAAATACACTTGCACACACGCCATATTCGCATTAAACTACAATATAATAAAAAGGTACAATAATGTTAGCAGAGGCAAAGACGACTATGTGTTTTCATTTATTAGCGCAAGGTCAAAATGACCCTGTTTATCCCTGTCAAATATTTTTTGTCTTAAATTATGTTTCGCCCCCTATTCTCTGTCACCCTTTAGTCTCAGCGCGTTCCTAATGATTGGCTAATAACATATTTTTAGGATTGGTTGGCGCTTACTTGGGGAACCCTACGTTCAGTAGTAGACGGCGATAGGCTGATTGATATAGCTTTAGGAATGTAGACGCCATCACAAACGTGTCATTGTGCTTCAAATAAATAAAAAATGTAGAGCAAGATTGTCTGTATTTTTTGGATGTTAGATTTTTCAATACATCAAGACATTAGTTAAGAAAACGCTGAAATCAAGAATTGGGCCGCTTACTTGGACAACGTATAAAGGACGATTGCTGCGAAAGTATAAGACATGCGCATTGCAAAATCTTATAAAAACTGTTGTAGTACGCGTAATTGTGTGCGTTCATGTCGACACAAAACGGTTAATAGTATTTTATACTTTTTATGAAGTTACATTGAAAGTGACAAAATATTTTGATCGCGGCACAAGCACACGACGCGTTCTTTCCATTTGGTATAAGGCTGCTTATCTAAAACACTTCCTTTATGCTAAAACACTATACTTATAGTGTTTTGTCTTGCTATGTCGAGGTTTGATGTGAAAGGAAGCGAAACTAATCGTATAATTATAACAAACGTATACTACGTCTATTAGTATGGCAAATAGAGTAATTTTACATATGGCCCTTATTGTGAAACTGCGTCTATTATGAACGCACCGAAGCACACCAAGTCATGTTACCACTTTTACAAAACAAATGCTATTCTTGAAGCCTGTCAACGCTGGGCATTAAATGTATGAAATAATTGATTCGTAATTTATTACAAAAAGAATAGGAACTATTGCGGTAAGAAGTGTGCCTACCGTGAACCAGAACGAGACCAGTGTGGCGTAAAGCCTAAATTAAACTCCATCAGAGATGGCCCGTGCCCAGTAATGGGATAGAATAATGTAATAGCTCATCAGGGCCGCGCCGACCCAAGACAGCGCCTGTGTGCGAAATCTATGAAGCGCCTTTGATTTTTGTCGTCCTGTTTCGACATTAATATTTTTTATTATTCAACGTTAACCTTTCATGGCTCATTGTAGAGTTCGGATATTTTTTTATAAGTTTTAACTTGATAAATTACCTTTTCTAAATCGTTTGTAATAAGATATTATGTAGTTGGCTATTGTAACGACGGCGGCGCGCGGCGGTTCCTTTGATTGTTAAAATTCAAGTAGTTTAATATTTAAACTACAGACGTGAGTATTGTTTTGGGGCACTTGTACCTACTCAACTATAAAGAATGTATTGTAGTATAACAAATATAATTTCAATAATTAACGTTGGCATGGCATCCTGATTCCGGCGTGGCGCCCCTATTGCCTTAGCACCTGTGGGCGCCGCAAACTTCGCACATGGGTACGGCGCGGCCCTGTAGCTCATTAAATATTAGGTACATGCCAGTCGCCCTGTATATTGAGTACTGCTGAGCACGGACCTCCTCTACAACTGAGAGGGTTTAGGCCTTAGTCCACCACGCTGGCCTTGTACGGGTTGACAGACTTCACATTCCTTCGAAATTCTTATAGAGAACTTCTCAGTTATGCAGGTTTCCGCGAGCGATAATTGACAAAGAATACACATAACTTTTTAGAATAGTCGGAGCTGCTTGCCCATGGGTTTTGAACCAGCGGACATTTGTCTCGGTAGTCCGTTCCACTCCCAACTAGGCTAACCGCTATCGCCGCTTAAATTACAGACAAATATGTACATATTTCGTAATAAATATGAAACTTAACGCAGTAGTTGTCTTAGCCATGTATTTCAATTTATATTTTATAAATTTTTACTCCGTAATTTTATTCGATTCGCCCTAACTTACATTAATAATAATTATTGTAAATAAAAAATGAGGATATAGGATTGTCATGCTAACCACAATACTTATTGATAGTTTGTAGGTCGCCTAAAGTTGCATTTATTCAAAAAGAATGTTTTTGTCAAAGGAATCGATGTTTTTTTCTACACAAATCGTAAGTGTAATTTGTAAATATTAAATAATGTAGTTATTTAAGTTAAGACGAAATGAGGAAAACGGCACAAAATTAAATATATTTGACGCATTTGAATTAGTTTTATTGGGTTGGAGAAAAGTGTTATTAAATTTTTATGCTTTAGTACCAGTTACCTCTGCCAGCTACTATCTAAAGTCTGTCTCACGAAAGAAGTCCCGCGGCAATATGTGGAACTAATCATGACAGATCGGCCATGTTGTTTTTTTGGTGCTATTTACTTGCAGTGTTGCAATAGTTCCCGATTTATCGGGAGATATCCCGATTTTTTCTGTAGTCTCCAGATATATCGATTTTACTATCATATCTCGCGATCTATTATGCTAAAATAAAACACGTTATTACATTTTCCCCTTTTTTTAAATATTTCATTTTGTATACGACGTTTTGAAGATTTTGCAAGCTTGCTCCATTACTATGAAATGATGCAAAGCATTCAAAAATTTGGGAGTAAAATAAATTTGTAAACCCGTTCTGGTAACCCTAAATCCTCTACCTACCCTAAATCAAAATACCACCATATTGTTAACTATTTACGGTGCCACGACAACGATGCCAACGACTGCCTCGGTGGCGTAGTTGTATTACAGTACGACTGCAAAGCTGGGGTCTCGGGTTCGATCCCCGGGTCGGGCAAAGTGATATTGAGTTTTTCTATTCAGTATCAGCCCGGAGTCTGGAATTTGTGCCCGATATGGCGATAGGCTCGCCCCCATCACATCATGGGACGGAATAATGGAGAAAAGTGGGTGCACTAGTTGCGCCTCTGCCTACTCCTTCGGGGATAACAGGCGTGAGTGTGTATGTGTTAACTATTTTGTTTTTCTTTTTATTTATTCGGGTAACCAAAGACCTGAAGAATTAGTTTTAATAATCACTAAAATATAATTATACCGTAAACTTTTATTGATTTCGGGACGTCTAACGCCTTAAAGCTAGCAACATTACGTCGCCTGATGGTGGCGTCTGCGGGACTTCTTTCGTGAGACAGACTTTACTAATGTTCTCTCAGAATAAGGATGTTTAGTCTTTATTCTATGAATGTTCTAGTCATTTGACTATTGATAAACTTTTTCTCTAATAATGCATGACAAACAAACTTACAACAGCAACTTTTTTTTTCTCTTTGGCAAGGCGCGGTTTGCGCATTTGCCAGTATCAAACTTAGAGTATTTATCCAATGCTCTAAGGTGTCAAAGTTTATGGTTAGATATTTTTTAAAATAAGTTGCAGTTGTATTGTTTCTTTTTATCCTCAGTACTAACTACTATGTCGAAGTAAAGCAGTGGCTACCTTACGAAGACTATATCGAAGAGTTTTGGCGGCAACAAAAAACACTTGATTAGCACAGTTATTTCAATTCACTTCATTTGAGCCCTTTGATAGAACTATATTGGATAATATACCACCACAATTATGCAATTTAACACTAATTATCACTAGCATACTAATTAAAACAAGAGCACTTCATGACACTTCCAAGTTCCCGCCAAAACCAACAAAGGCAATTGTTTCTGAACGAAGTTGGGCGTCAACCAAGGTCAATAGTAGAGATGCATTACATATTTTTAAGAAACCGTAAAATTAATTCACTGTCATCAAATAAGCAATATTTAATTATTTTTTATAGAAGATAATGCTGGAATAACTTGTTAGACAAATTTAAAAGGTACATTTTTGTGTAGATTTAACCTAGGAATTTGTAAAATTTGTACAAATGTTAATGTTGATTTGTCTAAAATCCGAACATTGATCTAAAATCTTCTAAAAACTATTCGGCACATCCCTAGTTGCAGCAGATTGCTGTCATCGTGGGGAGTGTTTTTATTTCGTGAAATCAACAAATTGTTATAAACTAATTAATTCCATTAACTACATTTATTTCATAATTAGTTCCAAGCTAACGATGTGGTAATCCTGCATTGTAGAAATAAATAAGTTTACTAACTTCTTGCGGTCGATAAGTGATCAATTTAGTTAATTTCGTTGGCTAATTTTTGCTTGATTAAATATGTCTGTAAGCGAAAAAGTGTCTTTATCGGATGCCCTGAGCAATGTTGATGTGTTGGATGAGCTCACTTTGCCCGGTAAGTTGTGTTTATGTATGTTTTTTTATGAAATATCGGTACGTGGTTTTTGTAGGCGCGGCCGGATATTATCAAGAACTGATGTACAATGAAGAATTATCGTATAGAATACTTTATTGGCGACTCCGTACTCTTCAAAATTTTTTTTCGGGAACTAAAATCTCATTGTTTACTTATGTGTTTATTATGGAGACAAGTTGGTAGATTTAATCTAGGATATGATCATACATTTAAATATTGCCATAAACATCTATGACTATTAAGTAAGTTTATAAAAAAGAAATTAAACAATGTTTAGAGGTAGTAGCTGCCTATTTCTGATGTCAAACTACATGGTACAGTATAAATGAGCTGCATAATACTATATAATAATACGCCCGAGGAGAACATTCTCTGACCAAATAAATGATCTCCTCAGAAAAGGGCAGGTCAGGAGTATCCTTAACAGACTAAAATGTATGAAAAGAACTATGAATGTGGAAGAGGCGAAAGAGGTTTGTCAAGATCGTAGCATGTGGCTCTCAATAGTCGCTGCCTACCCCTATGGGATAAGGGCGTGAGTGTGTATGTATGTATATGTATGTATAATACTATATGTACAGTAATAGTTGCTTTAGTATGAACTTGAACCCAGATTTTCTTATTTATACACTCTGAGCCTGAGTACTGCTGACACTGTCTTAATCACAGCATCATAAAACACAAAAACATACTGTATGAGGCAATAACCCTCATATAGCAAATTTTGTGTATTGTATGTAGATATTTTGCACCTTTAGGACGAAAACCACACAATTCAAAAAATAGAAAATTAAGTTGTCATTTATAAATGACTAAAAACTAGTCCCTTATTAATAAAAATATAATAAAAAAGGGACCAATATAACAGTTTTGTCCTTTTCCTGCTTGAATATGGGTGTGTTTGAACTATTGTTGTATTGAATACTTCGTTTTCAGTAATTTTATGACGATAACCCAATTTTCTATCTTTTTCAATTGTGTCGTTTTCATCCTAAAGGTGCGATTTGTAAATATCCATTAGGCAGCGGCTTCTCTGAGTCCATGAGCAGCAGTGACCGCTTACCATCAGGTGGGCCGCTAGCTTGTCTGCCTATACTGACAAAATGAGCGTAACAGTATGTTTGATAGTATACAACTATATTAACATCTGGAGTTGTATACTACATGGACCTTGTGGAGACTAGGCAGAATTTTCATGCTTTATGGCGTTTTTGCCATACTTACTATTGGAATCAAATCTAACAGCTCAAATGATAGGAACCTTTAAAAAAAATAATTATCCATGGTGCTTAACATTTGGCTTTTCCAGTTGTAAAAGTCTCAATAATTAA
The DNA here is from genome assembly GCA_949316025.1 of Lapara coniferarum. Lineage (NCBI taxonomy): Eukaryota > Metazoa > Arthropoda > Insecta > Lepidoptera > Sphingidae > Lapara > Lapara coniferarum. The sequence continues at coordinate 24,888,195 of OX438929.1, forward strand.
GGTTACCTTTTTGGTTCGATATTTTGTCTCCCGCTTTTCTATGGACGGAAGTAAGAAATATATTTCTAACTCCTCCCTATTCTTCTATTTGATTACCTTTGTTGCGGGTTAACCCGTCGAGCCCCGACCGGTTACATTGGCGCGGTATGACATCTGTCAACAAGCGAAAATCGACCTTATACGCACCCACATCGACCTTATGTGGGTGCGTATAACGTCGATTTTCGCTTGTTGACTGATGACGTACCGGGCCAATGTAACCGAGCCGGGCTTGATCGGTTAAGACTAATTAGTGCTCCCAGAGACTCGCCGAGCTTCACCGCTCGGTGTCATAAAATGCGTGCCACTGCTGATCCTGGCTTACAGGAGTTGCAGTGGCGGGGGGATAGTCTCGTATTCTCTAAAACTCGCCTCGAAAATAAAAAAAAATATATATATTCTAAAAACATTCAGTCATAATAAAAAACTTATCAGACCTAATTTAAATATAAACATACTAGCTTTTGCCCATGGCTCCACCTGTGTTAAAAAAAATTTCAGGATAAAAATCCCACCTTAAATTTTCCCAGGATATAAAGTAGCCCATGTGTTAATCCAGGGCATGATCTGAATGCCAAATTTCATTGAAATCAGTTCAGTAGTATGCGTGAAAGAGTAACAAACATCCATACTTACAAACTTTTGCATTTATAATATTAATAGTATGTAAAGTGCGATTCAGATAACTACATTCAGCTAGAATAAACTATTCAACTTCAAAGTGGTCAGGCATTAACTATTTTGGCGGACAACAACATCACTACTACCATATAGGGGGCGAGCCTATAGCAATGTTGGTGACAAATTCCAGGCTCAGCTGTGATACTTTTTTTTTTTTTTTTTTTTTAATTGGCCATCTTCGGATCATTAGGGACGGCTGCGGGCTTCCTCCGACTCACGTCTAAGTTGTCCTCCGCAACCGCCCCTGCGCGTACCGCTTTTTTGCGGTCCTTTTTCCTGTTGCGGGGGCTCAGAAGCCCCCGAAACACCGTACCGTGTCCACCTTTTGGTGTCCGAGGCAGCGTGAGACACGCTGCCTCAGACATGTCCATCACGGGGGTCACAGAAGTTGGCTAGACTAATGGGTGGGCGGCACGTCCCGCCCACCCGTGACCCCCGGAGGCCCCTATTAGTCGCCTTTTACGACAGGCAGGGGATACCGTGGTGGAATTCTCCAAACGCCCCCAATCCACAGGGCGGGAGACGTCGGTCAGTCGTTCACCCGACGCCTCCTACGTCTCGTCTGGCGGCGGGAGGGATCACCACTGCGCTGGCGATCCCTCTCGGCACTCTCCTTCCGCGAGAGGACCGCCTCGCAGAAGTGGGCCACCGCCTGCCAGGCCTCCCGGCCGCCGACCATGGAAGCGACCACGGCCGGCAGCGAGAGGTCTTCTCCGACGACTGTTCTGAGAGCGCTGCGTTCTTCATCCCAGGCTGGACAACACTCCAACGTATGTTGGGCCGTGTCCATTGGGCAGTTGTCACAATAGTGACACACGGCCGACTCCTCTATCCCTACCACCCGAAACAGGAACTCACCGAAGCAGCCATGCCCGGTGAGCACCTGCGTCAGGGGGTATGTTGCCGCTCCGTGGCGCCTGTCCATCCATTCGGCAAAGACAGGACGCACTGCCTCTACGACCCGGTGCCCCCACGACGGGGCCTCCAGCCTGAGACGCCACTCCTCCAAGGCGGCTCGCCGTAAGGCGGCCCTCTTGGCCTCCACCTCCTTCAGGGCCGGACGCTCCCCGCGACTGAACGCCTCCTCCCGCCAATGGACTACACGGAAAGGGATTTGGCGTCCAGGTCCCAGGGCAGAAATCCGGCCAATAGGTAAGCCGCCTCGAAAGAGACCGTGCGGTACGCCCTGACCGCCCGCTGCGCTAAAGCTCTCTGCGGGGCGCGCAGAAGGGCGACGCAGGGGCGGCCCAGGGAGTCAGCCCAAACGGGGCTGCCATAAAGGGCTATGGACCGCACGACTCCGTGATACAGCCTCCGGCAAGGGAAGCCAGGACCTTCCAGGTTGGGCAGCCGCACCCCCCCAACGACGATGCTGGCACCGGCCGGTGGCCCTCTCCGAGGTCCGTGAAAACACACGGCCTCGGTTTTCTCGAGGGCCACCTTCAAACATAAACGTTGAATTCTACCAACTACTTGGCCGGTGCCCGCCGCCGCCAGAGTTGCGGCGTCCCGGAAGGTCCCAGCAGTCGCTGTGACCAACGTATCGTCGGCGTAACATGTCACGCCGACGCCCCGGAGATTGGAACCACGGAGCACCCAGTCGTACCCGATGTTCCACAGGAGAGGGCCCAAAACCGAGCCCTGTGGAACACCGCACGACATCGCTCTTCGGTGCCACCCATCGGCGCCCGGATACACTACGTGCCTGTCAGACAGGTACGCGTGCACCAGACGCCGGAGATAGGGCGGCACCACGTGGTACCGCAGTGCCTCGTGGATGCAGGGCCAGGGCAGCGAGTTGAAAGCGTTGCGTTCAGCTGTGATACTGAGCAGGAAAACAGGATATCATTTTGCATGGCATAATATCCTTTAAAATAGTATTTCCATGTATCCCGATATACCAGGATAATAAGTCCGAGTTTGGAATGGCTTTCACAGTTGTTCCGGTTAAAGTATGAAGTGTCCAGAAGTTGAAGACTGCCTTGGTGGCGTAGTTATATTACAGTACGACTGCAAAGCTGATCGGGTTTGATCCCCGGGTCGGGCAAAGTGATATTGAGTTTTTCTATTCAGTATCAGCTCGGAGTCTGAAATTTGTGCCCGATATGACGATAGGCTCGCCCCCTATATCATCATGGGACGGAATGTCGGCGAAAAGTGGATGCACTAGTTGCGCCTCTGCCTACCCCTTCGGGGATAACAGGCGTGAGTGTATATGTATGTAAGTAATATCATTTAAAATAGTATTTCCATGTATCCCGATATACCAGGATAATAAGTCAGTAGTTTGGAATGTCTTTCACAGTTGTTCCGGTTAAAGTATGAAAAGGCCCAGAGTTATAATTAGTAGGTGGTAGTCATATGTACCAATAAAAAGTAAAAGTTTTGCTATGGGTTATACTTAATCCATCAAAAGTTTAAAATATTCCACTTTGGCATAAACTAGTTATAGCAGTCAAGCCCCACTTATATATATAGATGTACTAGCGGCCCCGACAAACGTTGTCCTGCCCTAAAAAGAAAATAAAGTCCTAGAACCCGAGTACAGCGCTACCTACCGGATAGAATTGTAATCTAAACCATTCTCGAATCCTCTTGGAGACACACAAAAAAAATCATTAAAATCGGTCCAGCCGTTTTTCCGCGCAATTTTCTTAATTTTTACTTTCATAAGCGCCTTCTCCTGACAATAATAAACACATCAAAAAAAGAAATAACGAAATCAGTCCAGCCGTTCACGCGTGATGCCGTGACCAAGGAAAATGGGATTAATTTTTATATAATAGATGGGGAAACCCTATATACAATATGGACGCCGGCGTCCGTCGTGGGTCTGACGAGTCAATCAGCATTCCCTTATTATATACTAGGTGATACTTGTAGTCGGAGAAGCTTTTCCCTCTTCAGAAGTCCCTAAAATCAGTACGATGTCTGCACCATTGACTTAAAGAATCAGATTAAAAACAACTATTATTTCTCATGGGAGCAAATTACTAAAATAATAACTAGCCTATGTGATAATCTAGGACATGATATACTCATGTGCCAAATTTCATCCAAATTCGTTCACTAGTTCGCCCCCTATCACATCATGGGAGGGAATAATGGCGAAAAGTGGGAGCATTAGTTGCGCCTCTGCCTACGCCTTCCAGGATAAAAAAAAGAAGTGAGTGCATATGTATGTACGTCATTCACTAGTTTCTGCATTTACTTCTAACAAACATACAACCTTTTTCACACACTTTTGCAATGATAATAGTAAGATAAGATGATGTAAGAAGTAAGTTTAACCTATTTTCCTATGAATCAACTCCAGATGAGCAACCATGTATAGAGGCGGCGCCATGTTCGATCCTGTACCAGGCTAACTTCGACACCAACTTCGAAGACCGCAATGGCTTCGTCACTGGCATCGCCAAGTACATTGAAGAGGCTACTGTGCATGCCAATCTGGTAAGTCTATAGTGTACTGTGTACAAGTCTTTTCGAGAACTGCATGATACTATCAAGCTTCTTGCCTGGAGGCTGGTATGTGGGACTATCCCGCCAACACATCCACCACTAGAAGTCCGGTAGGCCAGGATCAGCAGCAGTGGTGCCAGATTAGGCGACGTTTCGCGATTAAGGCTATCTTGGAGGGTGTCGGGACGACCAAAAATTGCGAATGGCAACACTTACAGATGATAACTGGGCGACTTTAGGCAACTTCGAATTTTTGGCGAGTTAGGTCAGCATTCATTTGAAATTAGGAACTATTTTTTACTCCTTAACCTTTCCATATACGAGGAGGCGACTTTAGGCTTCTTCACAATTTTGCCGGCTTCAACCGTCATACATCTGACAACACTGATCAGCAGTGACACCAAGCGGTGAAAATCGGCGAGTCTCTGAACACTAATCAGCCTTAGCCTGCAACAAACAAGGGCGGATCCAGGGGGGGGGTCATGGGGGTCATGACCCCCCCCTGGACGGAGGCCAGAACCGAGGTGGACCACTAATTAAAATTATTAAACATAATGTTTTTATATATTTTTTGTCACAATATAGATTTTATTTAAGTACTTTAAATATTTAATTAATCTATTCATATAAAAGGCTTAGTCCTGACTGACTGATGGATCAACGCACAGCCTAAACCGCTGATCGTAGAGACCTGAAAATTGGAGGGTGTGTTCCTTGTATGACGTAGGCTTCCGATAAGAAAGGATTTTCCGAAATTCTACCCCTAAGGGGATGAAAAAGGGGGGCGAAGTTTGTATGGGGCAACGCGATTCCTTGGTCCAATCTAATTCAAATTTAGCGTAAACTTTTTTAACACAATTGATGGAAGACATGTTTCGTATTTTATTGAAATTCCTTCCCTAATGGGGTTAAATAGTCTAATCAATAAATTCAAAAACGTGAAAAATAGAGATAAAGGACCTAAAAATATGAGCGATGGCTCATTCGATTTGTAATCACCTCTAGAAAATTGTTTTTGAAGGATTTTGGTACAGGTTAACAATTGCAATTGTTATTAACAAAATAAGATGAAAAAAAAAATGATATTTCGTTTTTTGTTAATGACTCGAAAAATATTAACATTTAAGCAATTTTGAAAAAAGCTCGTTAAAGAGGAGGAAATTTCCAATAAAAAAGTCCAAACTCCCGGAATTCTATCTCCATTATTTATAATTTTAATTAGACGTGGAAAATAGTGCTCCGCGCGGCAGTTACGGCATGCGCGCGCCGCCGCTAAAGAGAGTTCAGCAATAAAAATATTTTTTTTATAACACAAAATGTGATTTTAAAAATTTGAAAAATTTCTAGTATCTTCTTAACACTTGAAAGAACCGCGCCTTGAAGAAAAAAAAGTTTAATCACCATTTTTCTAAAAGTTATTCTATTGTTAACTAACCAATTTTTTCCCAATCTCCATTGGCATAAACAATGTGATGAAAGGTATAAATAATTGGCCTATAAATATTAAACTTCGTGGAGCCCTTTTGATATATGTACTTTATAAGATCTTGCGGTAAATTTTCATTAAAGTTTATTAATTTATTAATTATGATTTTTTATAACTATTGAAAAATTACAAAATTTATAAAATTAAGTTGTTCTCTTCCCTACACACTATCCGACCTATAAGGAGTATTGATATCTTACTGATACTTCGAAGCAAATCAATGCCAAAATAACTTTCTACGCCTTTTTTAGTCTAATCAACAAGTTCAAAAACGTGAAAAATAGAGATAAAGGGCCTAAGAATATGAGCGATGGCTCATTCGATTTGTAATCACCTCTAGAAAAATGTTTTTGAAGGATTTTGGTACAGGTTAAAAATTGCAATTATTATTAACAAAATACGATGACAAAAAAAGATATTTAGTTTTTTGTTAATAACTCGAAAAATATTAACATTTAAGCAATTTTAAGAAAAGCTCGTTAAAGAAGAGGAAATTTCCAATAAAAAAATTCGAACTCCTGGAATTCTATCTCCGTTAAATTAGTAAATGCTTTTAAGTCAATTAACCAAAAAAAAACCTCTGACTTATGGGGAATTTCAGTCAGTTTAGTTAGTAATATTATTTATATTATCGCCCCAAATCTAGCACTAATATTTAATAAATGTGTTGATGAGGGCAGTTTCCCAGACCTCATGAAATATAGCAAAATAATACCCTTGTTTAAAAGTGGTAATAAAAGTGACCCTAGTAATTTTAGGCCTATTTCTATATTACCGGCACTGAGTAAAATATTTGAAAAAATTATACTAAATCAAATATTACAACATTTTAAAACAAACAAATTATTGCACAGTCAACAATTTGGATTTAGTAAAGGTCGGTCAACTACTGATGCCGGTGTTGCTCTTCTACAACACATTTTTGATGCCTGGGAAAATTCGCAAAACGCAATTGGTATTTTTTGTGACTTATCTAAAGCTTTCGATTGCGTTGAACATGCCACACTCTTGTGTAAACTACGCCATTATGGCATTAGAGATACCGCTCTGGATTTAATAGCATCTTACCTTAGTGATAGATCACAGTGCGTCGATGTTAATGGAGTCAAGTCTTCTGGTTCCCCAGTGCATATGGGGGTTCCACAAGGCTCGATTCTAGGTCCTTTGTTATTTTTGATTTACATTAACGACTTGCCTTTCTTCGTTGGAGGTATGTGTGATATTGTGCTATTTGCCGATGATACCTCTCTTGTATTTAAGATTGACCGTAACAAAACAAACTTTGACGACGTAAATAGTGCACTGTCGCAAATCTTAGATTGGTTTACTACCAATAATCTGTTATTGAACGCAAAGAAAACCAAATGCATTCGTTTTACGTTGCCTAACGTCCAAAAGCAAACGTTAGACTTATTTTTAAATAATGAATCTTTGAAACCAGTCGATTCAGCAGTTTTCTTGGGAATAACATTGGACCCTAAACTTCAATGGAACGCTCAAATTACTTGCCTGGCGGGGAAACTCAGCTCAGCGGCGTTTGCGATACGCAAAGTGAGACAGTTGACCAATGTCAACACTGCTAGGCTTGTCTATTTTAGTTATTTTCACAGTGTTATGTCCTATGGAATTTTACTTTGGGGCAGAGCCGCTGACATTGAAACAATTTTTATATTACAAAAAAGAGCTATACGAGCTATTTATAACTTAGGGGCACGAGTTTCTCTTAGGGAACGCTTTACAGAAATAGGCATTTTGACAGTTGCATCACAATACATTTTAGCAAATATTATGTATGTAAGACAAAACATTGCATGTTTTAGTAAAAATAGTGATCATCATAATGTTAATACTAGAAATAAAGATAAATTAACAGTACCAGTTCACCGATTGCACAGGGTACGTTGTTCGTTTGTGGGACTGAGTATACAACTTTATAATAAAATACCACCAACTGTCTTAAATTTACCCTTGAACAAATTTAAGCAATTTATTAAAAACAAATTATTAAAAAAGGGTTACTATACTGTCGACGACTATTTTAATGACAAAAACCCATGGGAATAGTTGCTCGCTACGCAAGGATAAGATCGATTGTATTTAGCTTAAGTGATTTGTGACAGATGGATATGTGCGACTTTTCCGGGTAGTCCTAAGAGTATATTTGTTAATATACTACGTTACTCATTTGATATACCGCTTTGTTGCATCTCTTTTCTGTTGGTTAGCCACAATCTGAGTAGTCACGCTCGCTTTAATGTCTGTGCTTGCGGCGGCGTCGTGTGCCGGGTCGGTCACTTCCCTGTAACATGGTTGAGGAGGCCGATGGCTGGCACATGCGTCATACTCGTGAACGGGTGCTGCTTGTGTGGACTGGTCTGCTCCGTTTGATGGTTGACTTTATTTTTTATTTTTTTACTTAAAATTAAACATGTAGGTGGTTGTTTCACTTAGGTACTTTCCGTTAATTTTCGCACTTAATATCCATCTTTAAAATTGAAGTAATATTGTAATTTGTAAATTGTAAAATATATATTTAAAAAAAAAAAAATGAAAAATGACAAAAGACCTACGCTGAGTTTCTTGGTGCTTCTTCTCAGGTCAGTGGGCTTTTCCGAAGCACTGGTAGAATCTTAAAGTAAAACTTTGTGAAAAATGACGTGTAAAAGTGCCTTTAGGGGCCTAATTACTGAATAAATGATTTGAATTTGAATTTGAAAAGTTATTTATAATTTTAATTAGACGTTGAAAATAGTGCTCCGCGCGGCAGTCACGGCATGCGCGCGCTGCCGCTTAAGAGAGTTCAGCAATAAAAATAATTTATTTATAACACAAAATGTGATTTTAAAAATTTGAAAAAAAAAATCTTGTATCTTCTTAATACTTGAAAGAATCGAGCCCTGAAGAAAAAAAAAGTTTAATCACCATTTTTCAAAAAGTTATTCAATTGTTTACTAACCAATTTTTTCCCAATCTCCATTGGCGTAAACAATGTGATGAAAGGTATAAATAATTGGCCTATAAATATTAAACTTCGTGGAGCCCTTTTGATATATGTACTTTATAAGATCCTGCGGTAAATTTTCATTAAAGTTTATCAATTTATTAATTATGATTTTTTATATCTATTGAAAAACTACAAAATTTATAAAATTAAGTAGTTATAAAAAATCATAACTAACAAATTAATAAACTTTAATGAAAATTTACCGCAGGATATTATAAAGTACATATATCAAAAGGGCTCCACGAAGTTTAATATTTAAAGGCCAATTATTTATACCTTTCATCACATTGTTTATGCCAATGGAGATTGGGAAAAAATTGGTTAGTAAACAATTGAATAACTTTTTGAAAAATGGTGATTAAACTTTTTTTCTTCAGGGCTCGATTCTTTCAAGTGTTAAGAAGATACAAGATTTTTTTTTCAAATTTTAAAATCACATTTTATGTTATAAATAAATTATTTTTATTGCTGAACTCTCTTTAGCGGCAGCGCGCGCATGCCGTAACTGCCGCGCGGAGCACTATTTTCAACGTCTAATTAAAATTATAAATAACGGAGATAGAATTCCAGGAGTTAGGATATTTTTATTGGAAATTTCCTCCTCTTTAACGAGCTTTTTTCAAAATTGCTTAAATGTTAATATTTTTCGAGTTATTAACAAAAAACGAAATATCTTTTTTTTTTCATCGTATTTTGTTAATAATTGCAATTTTTAACCTGTACCAAAATCCTTCAAAAACATTTTTCTGGAGGTGATTACAAATCGAATGAGCCATCGCTCATATTTTTAGGCCCTTTATCACTATTTTTCACGTTTTTGAACTTGTTGATTAGACTAAAAAAGGCGTAGAAAGTTATTTTAGCATTGATTTGCTTCGAAGTATCAGTAAGATATCAATACTCCTTATAGGTCGGATAGTGTGTACTGTGTAGGGAAGAGAACAAAAAATCGGTTGCAACAAAGAATCGATTTTTGAATGCAATTGATTTTATATTCAAGGATTTTGTTATCGTATGTAAATAGAGTTAGATTATTATCAAATCTTACACATTACAATCAAGAGGTTTTTTTATTATAATAGTTTTTGTTAGTCGTTCATTTTGATTTGTCGATAGAATTTCACGATTATCCTTTCATAACATTTAAATTGGTTATTGGACATTACTAAGAAATAATGTGTGTACTGAAACTTAAATCACAAATTTAGTGGTACGGTAAATTATTTACTTTGGAGATCTTCATTTTCAGTCTTCTATATCTAAATTTAAATATCTAACTCATTGTTCAAATATGTTTGTAAAACATACTTACAACATAATTTTTAAATATACAGCTGTGTTTTATTTGCATCCAAAATTTAGATTTTTTAAAGTAATCGTTTACGTTTTGTTACCAAGCGATTTAAAACTTTCGGAACATTACGCTCATAAGCTGAAAAATACAACACTGTAAAAGCGTTGATATAAGATTCAAGATGTTATTCTTTATTTCAGTATATTTATACAATTTTAAATCAAATATGTTAAATAAGTATGATACTATTTCTTATAATGTATAGAAAACATGATAAATATTTGTAATTATGTAGCCGACTTTAGAATTTTTGGTTAGACGTTCTCACAAAGCTTTCGCGTCGCGAAACATTTGAATTGTCATACCAGCCAGCTAAAATTGTATAGTACTATACTAAGTGTATTTAATAAAGTAGTAGAATCAGTATGTCCGTACATTTAAAGAAATGTGATAAAAAAGAAAGGTAGTGACTACAGAAGAGTAATGGAACACAAATCAGTGATTATTGTAATTCTTTTCTGTTTGTACGTGTGTTTTTCTGTTTTTTTCTTACTGCACATCTCCTAAATTACTGAACGCATTTCAATAAAATTTGGCACGTGGGTAGATCATGTCCTGGATTAATACATAGGCTATTTTTTATTCCCTGAAAATATAAAGCGGGACTTTTATACCGGAAAATCTTTTTCACGCGGGCGGTGCTGCGACCAAAAGCTAGTTTAATATAATACTTTGGTGGCAAACGTATTATTCGGGAACGAACGCATCGAAAAGAATTTTGTCGCGCCACCGCCACGGCCGCTACCATTCATATTACGTATGTCAAATTTCGTGTGACACTTGTGCGCGCTTTTTTTCGACTAACGCGTAATGTCTAACTAGAACTAACCTCTAATGGAACATTTAAAAGAACGAACGCATTAAAACAAAGAGCATTATAATAATACGGAAACATTAGGTAACGCGTTTCGGGAGAAGACTTAAAAAAATGTTATTTAAATATAGGTAGGTATTTTTAAGTACCTACAGTAATTACATTTATTAATAGAATACCTACTTTTTACTTTTCAAAATTAAATTATAACTTCTTGTGACTTGACCACGACTATGTGACCCCCCCCTGGCGCCAAAGCTGGATCCGCCCTTGGCAACAAAGTTAATCAAATAGAAAGATATGGTGGAGTTGGAAATATATTTTCCACTTCACAGGTTGTGCTCTTGCCTGCATCTCCCAAATTAACATATACATCATCTTTTAATCTTTTCCCTCCAAGAACGAAGACCCAGGCTTTGCCCACTCGCCATACTCCAAAAGCTAGGATTTACCTGCCCATGGCACATAAAGTTGGTTTAGCTCATGTGGACATCTATCAACTGTATCTATTTTGCCCACAGAACGAATTGCTAGAAGAAGGGAACGCGCACGCGGTAATGCTTTACACTTGGCGTTGCTGTAGTCGGGCGATACCTCAGCCCAGGTCGAACGAGCAGCCAGACAGAGTCCATATATATGAGAGGACGGTCCAGGTGCTAGCTCCTGAGGTGGATAAACTGTTGCAGTTCATGTATTTTCAGGTGAGGATGTTACATAGTATCTAATCACAGGTAGGTAGAGTGGTTATCACATCTACAGACTGGTGTTTTAGGTCCCATGTAATGGGGTGAGTTTTTTGTCATGTACCAAGCACAATTCTAGAGACCCAGTTGATAGTGAGAATAAAACGAGGCATTATCTGAACCGGGGAATCAAACCGGTGACTTCAGCAAGGCTGTGTTAATGCAAATCTGCTGGTACAGAGTGGTACCTGGTAAATGTCAAGCTGATGCCCTATAACGTTGGGCCAAAGACCTTAACATAGAGGTGCCATAAATAAGGGAGATGGAATATATTTTTTTATTTATGAATTTTATGAATGCAAACAACTTTTTTACTCTGTAAACATTAAATAATTGTGTTTACCTAATGCATAGTTTTATATAAAATAAATAAATAAAATAAAATACTTTATTCATCATGTAGGCGAACATAGCTGCACTTATGATAAGTCGAGACACATTTAATTATTTATTATTAGTCACTTACATAACTACAGACACTTTTATTACGAGTAAACTAAATGATGAAAAATTAAAAGTAAGGAGCCAGCTCGGGCTGGAAAGAAAAGCAATATAAAACAAGAGATAATTTTGTTAACAAAAATAATAATAATAGTAATGATAATGGGAGGAACGCGTCGTGATCCTCACCGGTGAGGACACTACAGGCCCTAGCCTAGCTAACCTACCAACCTTTCACTAGCTACCCAAGCGATGACTACCCGAAGAAAACTATATTTTATAATATAAAACTATATTATGTACCAAAAATTATACAATAAAGATTTTATTAATTGTTTGATCCATCATCATATTCAGTCTTTGGAAGGACACTGATGAACATAGTCCTCCTTTAAATATTTCCAAACCAACCTGAATGATTGATATTAATAATTATTTGTTATAGCGTAAAGCTATAGAGCGTTTCTGCGGTGAGGTGCGGCGTCTCTGCCACGCGGAGAAGAGAAGGGACTTCGTGTCAGAGGCGTATCTCCTCACGCTGGGCAAGTTCGTCAACATGTTCGCCGTGCTTGATGAACTTAAGAACATGAAGAGTTCGGTCAAGAACGATTATTCTACGTACAGGAGGTTGGTTCAATATTATATGTGTGTACTTGGTAGACTTGACCTTGACCTTAACCTTTGACCTTGACCTTCTCAGAGCTGCTCAGTTCCTGAAGGTGATGTCAGATAGCCAAAGTCTACAGGAGTCGCAGAATTTATCCATGTTCTTGGCAACGCAGAACAAGATACGAGACACTGTGAAGGACGCTTTGGAGAAAATCAACGGTAGGTATTTTTGTTAAATTGTCTAACTTTGACAAATGTTGTTACGTTGAAAAAATATTTCTGTGCAGTAAAAATTTGATGTTTTTCTCTTATACATTTGGCATTTGAATATTAATAAAACACACCTCTATCTTTATATTTAAGTAATATTTATTGCCATTCCGATGTATTATTTTAAATCTGTAATGAAACATTTATCTCAGTATTGTATAACTAATGAAGTACTATAGGTAATATCAGCAGTTTTGAGTCTTTTCCCAACAGTAATAGAGGTTTATTTCGTTCAAAGGTTACGAAGACCTCTTGGCGGACGTGGTCAACATATGTGTACATATGTTTGAAACGAAAATGTATCTGACGCCGTCGGAGAAGCACATGCTGGTGAAGGTAAGCTGACCTTGATGTTTGTAAACGTGACCTTGACCTTATGTTTATAATTTCTTATAAGTTTTATTATGTAGGAAAATGTTTTTAAGGAGTTAAAAATTTTTATTTTGACGTATGAAATCTCTACCTACACAAAATAAATAAGATCAATATAATATTAACTAGATTTTGCCCGCGGCTCCGCCCGCGTTTAAAGTTTTTCCGGGATAAAGGTCCCGCTTTATGTTTTCCCGGGATAAAATGTAGCCTATGTGTTAATCCAGGACATGATCTACCCGTGTGCCAATTTTCATCGAAATCCGTTCAGTAGTTTTTGCGTGAAAGACGAACAAACATCCATACATACTTACAAACTTTCGCCTTTATAATATTAGTAAGATATGTTTATATGGTTTAAATTTTCTGTTTAAATTTGATTTTTTGTTATTAACATATTATTTTATTGTAATTTTAGACTGCAAATTATTGCAAGGTGATTATGTTCTTTTATAGTTTGTAAATATATCGATGTTCATATATTATTGTTATCTTTGTTTTCAATATAAAATAAATTATAATCTGTTACTTTCCAATGATATTTCAAAAACATAGATATGTCTATAGCAATCGCAGTCTGAGGACTCGAAAGTAACCCAATTGGGATAGTTTTATACATGCCACGTAAATGACAAACACTAGCTGTTTTTTTTATTCGTACCGGGTTAATATGTACACTCTCTCAGGCAACATGTCAATGTTAATGTGTATGTGTGCGTGCGGAACACTTTTTAACACGCTTTTATTGCCGCCAGACGTATGTAACTGACACTTTGAACATGATTTTGACCCCCCCAAAACGTCGAATTAAATCGAAATTTCGCATACTTATCAAGAACCAATGACGATTCAATATTTTAAAATAAAAGTGTTAACAATCCTACTTGTTTTTAGTGACATCTGTTGGACAATAGTAGAACAGACTAAAAAATGTAAAATAAATAACAAGGTTTTTTTTTACAGTAAAATACATTTTTTTCTTATTTACTGTAGTATGTATAAATCAATAGGTGTATTGTATCCATTATTATAAATATCAATGTTATATTCTAATAAAGTGCAGTTACTATCCAGCAGTCAGAGCGTATCATTTCTCATCATAACACCCAACCTTACATGGCGACCCTGCCATGTTTGGTGCGAAGTGTCGGTTCGCGTTTGATCGCATTTCATATGCGCGTGGATTCGAGAAGCGATCAACGAGTTTGATAGAAAGTATTTTTTAAAATTATTTAAAAAAAAAGATGTGCAATTCATATACACCGAAGAAAGAAGAAGTGATCATAAATCAAAATGGAATTGGTACAACAAACTCTGCGAGCACCGAGCAATTGCAATTTCATCTGTCGGCGATTAGCACAGTGATGATGATAATTCTTGGCTTAGTTATCATATGTGCAGTTTATTTTGCATATAAGTGCTACAAGGGATGCCATCGTAAATGGATTGATGATCAAATAATCCGCCAAAACCTTAGAAGGTCATTTACTCGACGTAGAGACGATACGGACGGCGTTGGGTGTTCTACGTGTGCAGCCAAAGGGAGGTCTACCGATGCGTTTGTGCCAAAAACAAGTGTTTGATGAACGATAGCAGTGGTGATATGTGTGTTAAAGTGAAAATAATGGTATACTGCGAAAATTTGTAACGGAAATTTGACACGGTGACTATTCTATGTATCCTTAAATATAAGAAATTTTGTTTACCCATGATAATTTCGGGTACTATTACATTGTTTATTATGTTGCTAAAATAAGTTTATTTCTATAAAATGTTGTGGTATGGCCCTAGAACTCAATGATATATATATGAAAAATTAAGGTCAATTAAAGAAAATTTTGTAAAGTTGAATTATGAAAAGAGAACGGCAAGTCGCTTAAAGGAAAAGTTGACAGAAGCAGATGTTGTGTATAATAGATACACTATTTTAATTCATAGTATAAATAATCAAATTAATAAGGAGGAAATTAGTGGAGAAAGCTTATTATTAATAAAATATTATAAAGATAAAATAAAAGAATTGTATTCGGAAATAAAAGAATTTTGTAGTAAGACACATGTACATTTAACTCCTCATATGAGTAGTAGTAAAACAGCCGAATCAACATCGGAAAGGCAAATAAGTTCCAAAATGGAGTTTAATTTAAAAACCGCTTTGAGTTTGTTACCAGTCATGAACAATGATATATTGACGACTAGGCAATTAATAGATGGTATTGAATACTATAGCTCTCTTTTGGTTAAGGAAGAGTGTAAATTAAATTTAATCCAGTTTGTTTTAAAAAATCGTCTTTCACAAGCTGCTAAGTTTAAACTTAAATCTAATTATACATCTGTTGATGCATTATTAGCTGACATGCGCACAATTCTTTTACCTAAAAAGAGTTATATCGCATTACAAAACAAATTACAAAATTTACGCCAGGATCAAAAATCTATTGATGATTATGGTAAAGAGTTGTCAGAGATATTTATGGATTTGTCTGTTGCACAGGCCGATGGCAAATCGGATCATCTTACAATATTACAACCATTAAATGAAAAACAAGCTATTAAACGTTTTGCCGACGGGCTGCGCAATAGACGACTCAGCACAATAATAGCGGCTCGAAATTTTGATTCGTTGACGGACGCAGTACAGGCAGCGATAGATGAGGAGATAACAATGCCATCTAAGTCAGGAGAAGTTTTTACTATGAGGAAAAAAGGTCATTATAATTTTTCTTCAGGTAATAATTATTATACCAGTAATTTCAGTGGTAACCGCCAATCTCGAGGTACTCGTACCTACAACAATAACGGACGCAACTTCAACCGTGGTGCTACATTCTACCGAGGTCGTGGGCAGCCCTATCAAAATCAAACGGGAGGTCAGTCAGTGTCATACCGAGGTAGGTACCCTAGCTTTAATAATAATTCTAGAGTACATGAAAAGAAGCTACGTCAAAAAGCAAATGTTCATATGATAAACACGGAAACGACGGAGAAAAAATCACCTAACGAGCAAAGTCAGTTTTTTCGTGACTAATGATTTCATTTGTGCAAGCGACAGTACTTGTTGCGTAGATTTACATGTAGGTAAATATACCTGCTCATTCCTAGTAGATACAGGAGCTTCCATTTGTGCTATTAAATATAAACATATCAAGTCATTTAATATACCGATCCATATAGAGAATGTAAAGATAAACGGAATTGGAGGCACAATAGAAGCAATCGGATATGTTTATTTAACAATTAGGAGTTGTTATGATTTATCGGGAAGTTTATTCAATCATACCTAAGTTTTATGTTTTTAATTCCTTGCCTTGTAAGGCACATGCCATTTTAGGTCAAGATTTTCTTTCTAAATATAAAGCTGTTCTGAATCTTAGTTGCTCAACTATAACATTGCAAAAAAATCATAATGAAAGTATTGTATTACCTTTAAAATCACAAGAGGAAAGAAAACCAAATTGTTTTATTTTGCCGCCAAGGTCTGAATCAATACACTATGTTCGTACTGAATTTACAGAGGAATGTTTTGTTTGTTCTTCTCAATTATGCGAAGAAATTTTTCTTGCCAGCACATTAGTTAAACCTTTAAATGGTTTGATACCTATTTTAGTTTTAAATACAAGTGAAAATGAGGTCCAACTTGACGATATCAAACCAACTTTACAGAAAGTTAGCGATTATAATATGTGTGTTTTTGATCAAAATCATAGTTTAAATGCAGACCGCGTTAAAAAATTATTCAGCTTATTGAATCTTAACTGTTTGAACAGTGAGGAGCAATTGGCCATTGAAAAAATTTGTGCCAAATTCTCTGATGTATTTTTATTGCCAGGAGACAAATTAACTACTACAAATATCTACAAGCATCATATTAATTTAAAGCCTAATGTTCAGCCAGTGTATAGTAAGCCTTATAGAATTCCATATACGCAAAAGAGCGAAGTAAGCAAACAGATTAGTGATATGTTAGGAGAAGGCATAATTGAACCATGTCAGAGTGAGTGGTCAAGCCCAATACTACTGGTTCCTAAAAAACTAGATAATTCAGGAAACAAAAAATGGAGACTTGTAATAGATTATAGGAAATTATATAATAGTATACAGGATGACAAGTTTCCCCTTCCGAATATTGCTGAAATTTTGGACTCTCTTTCAGGATCTATCTACTTTTCTACTCTTGACCTTTCGCATGGGTATTATCAATGTGAACTCGACCCTAAGAGTCGGAAATATACCGCTTTTAGTACAGGACAATTTCGAGTTTCCGAAAATACTACAGTTGGGGATAATGCTTCTATTTCAGGACAATATCAGTTGACGAGAATGCCCATGGGGTTAAAAACAAGCCCTAATTCATTTTCAAAAATGATGACGATTGCAATGTCAGGTTTAGCTTTTGAAAAATGTCTTGTTTATTTAGACGACCTTATTGTATTTGGTAAGAACTTAGAATCCCATAATAAAAATCTTATAGATATTTTTGTCAGACTCCGCCAGGTAAATTTAAAATTAAATCCAAATAAATGTACATTTTTAAAAAAAGAAATTTTGTATTTAGGACATGTTATTTCGGGCGATGGAGTGTTACCTGACCCTGAAAAAATCAAAGCATTGAGCAATTGGCCAGTCCCAAATAATGTAGATGAATTAGTAAAATTTGTTGCATTTGCAAATTACTACAGAAAATTTATTAATAATTTTGCATTAATCGCTTATCCTTTAACTCGTTTAACAAAGAAAAATGTACCCTTTAATTGGGATGATAAATGTCAGACTTCATTTCACACAATAAAATCATTAATTAGCTCCCCTCCAATTTTACAGTATCCAGATTTTTCGTATAATAATAAATTCATATTACAAACAGATGCATCGCAACATTCATTAGGTGCAGTTTTGTGTAATTCAAATCAAAAACCAATTGCATTTGCAAGTAGGAATTTGAACAAAGCGGAAGTTAACTACCCCACAGTAGAAAAGGAACTATTAGCGATAACGTGGGCTGTTAAACATTTTCGCCCTTATTTGTATGGTCGTACTTTTATAATACAAACCGATCATAAACCACTTATATATTTGTTTAATATGCGGGATCCTTCTAGTCGCCTTATGAAGTTTAGACTTTTACTTGAGGAATACGATTTCATTGTAGAGTATATAAAAGGATCACAAAATATAGCAGCCGATGCAATGTCGCGACTGCCTATTACCTCAACAGAATTAAAACATATGCATGAAAGCATTATTAGCGTTATGACGCGAGCTCAACGTAAACAAAACGTTGATTCACAGAGTTATCGGAGTGCTGAGGTTTCTACCGACGATCGGCCTGCGCAACCGAAAGTTGTAGAAATTCACAGTAAACCGAAAATATCTGTTGAATTAAAATTTATCGATAGAAATTGCTTAAACCAGCTACGTAGATGTCATGACATAGAATTAGAGAATAACGTTTTTTGTTATTCGTCAGCAAAAATGATACTGTTTATTAAAACTATGTCCCAATCACAACTGACGCCAGACGCTTTTGTGAGGGAACTTAGAGATTTTTGCGATAAAATAAACGTGCACGAATTAATTTTTGTAAGAAGTAGATTTTATGATAATATTATAGAAAAAATTGTGAATGAAATAAAGAATCATACAGATTGGTCCGGACCACGATTGTGTATTTTAAATAATATTAAAAGAATTGAAGATAAAGACGACCAAAAGGTAATATTGAATGATTTTCATCTTCTACCAACAAGTGGCCACGCTGGTATAAGACGAATGTATAACAATATCAAAAAATATTAATTTTGGCCAGGTCTTGAAAAGGACGTTAAAGAATTTATTAAAAAATGCGACAAATGTCAGAAACAAAAACATAGTTCGCATTATGTTAAAGAACCTTTAGTTGTTACAACTACAGCTGTTTCGGCAATGGAGAAAGTTTTTCTTGATGTAGTAGGTCCTTTAGATAAAGATGACCATAATTATTCGTATATATTGACCATTCAATGCGAATTAACAAAATATGTCGAAGCGTATCCTATGGTAACGAAAAGTTCTGTAGAAGTGGCGCAAAATTTTGTCAATAATTTCATCCTCAGATACGGTATACCTGCTAGAGTCGCAACGGATAGGGGTACTGAATTTTTGTCGTCTGTTTTTAAAGAAACATGTAAACTTTTGGGAATTTCCATTTTACATTCTACTGCTTACCATCACCAGACACTTGGATCTCTAGAAAATACTCATAAAAGTTTGGGTAATTTCTTGCGGATTCAAACTAATAATCATCCAGAATCATGGAGTACATGGATACCCTTTTGGTGTTTTTCTTATAACACATCAGTTCACACAGCTACTAAATTTACACCATTCGAATTAGTCTTTGGAAAAAAGTGTAATTTACCTTCTAATTTAAATAACAACATAGTAGACCCGCTTTACAATTATGGTAATTATCCCTTAGAATTAAAGTACAGATTGCAAACATCCCAAAAGGAAGCGTATGAAAATTTATTGCAAAGTAAATTATTAAGAAAAGATAAATACGACTCGAATTGTAACCCCATTACGTATAAGGAGAACGACTTAGTGTTAGTGAAAAACGAGACTGGAAACAAACTCCAAAGTGTTTATAACGGACCATACCAAGTAATAAAAGATGTCACGCCAAATGTTGAAATATTAAGAGATGGTAAACGTGATTTAGTTCATAAGAATAGGACTAAGCTATATGTAACCTAATTTTTTTTATTTCTATTACTTATAACACCTATCATTATCATTTTATACAATGAGGCTTTTTATATTGTATTTAGATTATATACACTGTGTTTTAGTAAATATACCATTTGTATTGTACAACATATTATTGTCATATTTTTTTTCTATACGTCAGTTATGATTATAATCAGATACAACCACTATACAGGTTGTTCAAATATTTAGTTTTATATTAAAATAAAATAATTGTGTAACATTATTTTATTTTTTTCTTTTCGGGGAAGGTGTAGTATGTATAAATCAATAGGTGTATTGTATCCATTATTATAAATATCAATGTTATATTCTAATAAAGTGCAGTTACTATCCAGCAGTCAGAGCGTATCATTTCTCATCATAACACCCAACCTTACATTACACTATTCTTAATTCAAAATTTATTTTCTATTTTTTAATAGAATTTTCTATAAAGCGTGTTTTTTTGTTTTTCTTAATTCAATTCATTTGTTAGGGTATGACATATGCATACTTTTCATAAATCATTGTTACTTTCCTTCAGGTGATGGGTTTCGGTCTGTTCTTAATGGACTCCGAGGTGTGTAACATTAACCGCCTCGACCAGAAAAAGAAGATACGCCTGGATCGTATCGATAGGATTTTTAAGGTAAGATTAAGAGGAATTACTCTCCCTCCATGGTATGATAGCACTACAATGCGGAGGTTTCGGGTTCGATCATCGGGTCGGGTTGGTTTTGATATTGGCTCGTCCCCTATCACATCATGATACGGAATACGCATGGCGAAAAGTGGGTGCAAGTAGTTGCCCGTCTGCCTACCCCTTTGGGGATACAATGCGTGAGAGTGTGTGTGTGTGTGTGTGTGTGTGTGTGTGTGTGAGAGAAATTACTCGTCTTGTATGAGTAACTGACGAGCCGAGCAAACCGCAAGTCGAATATTTTTTTTTTATAATTTTATTTTACACACACAACAGGTAACAATCATAATATATAATTAATGCTAGAAATGAGGTTTTTTAAGATAATTATAACCCGAAACTTTTGTTTCGGGTTATAATAAACTTATACATACAAGTGCGAGTGTTATTAATAATGAAAAAGGAAGAAAAAAAGTACAAATACTGAAAAATTACTACAAATACAATGTTATTCCATAAAATGTATACAAAAATTAACTCAATCTGCTAAACATAATTTAATGTAACGGAGTCATCGAGGAAATTGCGGATCAGTTTTTTATGTGTAATTATATTGATATTACTTTTGACTGCCTGCAACGCTGAGGTCTTGGGTTCGATTCCCGGGTCGGGCAAAGTGATATTGGGTTTTTCTATTCAATATCAGCTTGGAGTCTGGAATTTGTGCCCGATATGGCGATAGGCTCGCCCCCTATCACATCATGGGACGGAATAACGGCGAAAAGTGGGTGCACTAGTTGCGCCTCTGCCTACCCCTTCGGGGATAATAGGCGTGAGTGTTTGTGTGTGTGTGTGTATATTGTTATTATGAAATATGAATGGATTGCAAAGAACTGTCTGCCACTGTATTACGCTCTTCGCTTTTTTATATGCCAAAGTGACACCTAATGGTAAGCGGAAAGAGGTCTCTAGTACACAAGAAACCAAGCAGACATAGCTTTATGTTTGATAATTTTTTAGAACCTGGAGGTGGTGCCGCTTTTCGGCGACATGCAAATAGCACCGTTCAATTATATCAAGAGGTCCAAACACTATGATCCTAGCAAGTGAGTACATTATTATTAGTTTTAATGTGTCCATAGTAAAAAATGTTTCGAAGCAATGGCTTTTGGATGTCTATTTTGTTGACGTACGAAATTGATATCGTATGTTATTAATGAAAAAAAAAATCGATATGTTATTGTTTGTGAAGACAAATCGATTCCAAAAATCGATTTAATTTCACCGTTAACGCATAGAATTGATTTGAAGTTTTGAAAAAAATCGATATATGATATCGATAAAAAAGAATTGTATATCGATAGTTGTATCGTTATGAATTTAAAGGACAAAATTGTCTACTATGTTACTCGGTATACTCCTAGGATGCATTTGTTCTTTTCTATCAGATGGCCTCTATCTTCGAGCACCAACCCACCGTCTCCTCAGGCCGATCTGATGGTCCACCTGCCCCAGATCAGGGACGAGCATCAGAACTACATCTCTGAGTTGGCGCGGTACAGTAACGAGGTATGAGTCTTTGTGGTTCAGTAAAAAACAGTTTTTTCCTTAAGCGTAATCATTAGAAGATAGTTAAAAGTTTAGTAAAAAATACAACCATAGTCATGATGAGTTTTGGTATAGATTTAAAGCTACAAAATTGTCGTTATTGTTAATCGATTTGGTAATTAATTCTTAGCCAGTTTTTTTATCGATACATTGAATCGATATTCATACATTAAATCGATAATCGAACAATTGCTGATTTATTAGGTGACAACCACGTTCAAAGAGGCAGGCTCTGATGCGGAAAACAAGGCCGTCACCGAGCTGTGTCTCCGAGGTCTTCAGTTACTCTCCTCCTGGTGCTCGGTGCTGACGGAGCTCTGCTCGTGGAAGCTCCTGCATCCCACTGACCACGCGAGCAACCCGCGCTGCCCTCCTACCGCCGAGGAGTATGAACGGGTAAGTTCAAAGATGGATACGTTATGTTGAGGTCAAGGTCAAGGTCACTGTCGGAGCCAGCGTTGGAATTAATATCAAACCATAATTGCGGTAAGGCATCCCCAAGCTGTGTCTTAGAGATCTCCAGTTGCTGTCCTAGTGCTCGGTACTGACGGAGCTGTACTCGGAAGCTCCTGCATGCTAATCAGACAATGTGTTGAGGTTAAAAGGGTCAATGTCACGAGGTCAGTCATGAAATATATAAATCATTCGCACATTATTGAACCGGATACGGGATAAAATCAAAATCATCCTCGAAGTCCTTGAGAAGCTGTACTCCCAAGTCTTCAACTGGTGTCATCTTGATGTTTAGGTCTTGTCTGACTCCACCAGAAGCGATACCATTTTATTACTTATTTTTTGTTTTGTTTTAAGTTATTCATAGACTGTATTTATCGATAAACTGTTTCAATGAATTTGTTTCCCACCAAAACATTTTCATGGAAAATGTTGCCAAGTCCAGATCATACGGCATGCACTGTCAAAAAGTTACCAGATCTACTTATGTAGAGCCTAGCTTCTAACTCTACACGCCCTAACTTCAAAAACTCTGTAGAGTCAAAATATGTGTCTTGGCCTTTCGCTGCCGTCACATGGGCGTAAGATGAAAAACGCATTAAAATCTATTATTATTATTTGTTGTGGAAGTCGACTCCTTGGGATAGGCCTCCCCCAATTGCCTCCATTTTTGTCTATCTCTGCCTTGTGTTCTCCAGTCTCCGCCACTTCTTTCTTTGAACACATCTTCCCATCGCTTCTTTGGTCTGCCTCTGTGTCTTTGGCCATCTCTGGGTAACTCAAGTAACTTACCAATTTTTCTTTGCCAACAGGCAACACGCTACAACTACACGTCCGAAGAGAAGTTCGCCATGATCGAAGTGATAGCGATGATCAAAGGTCTCCAAGTGTTGATGGCGCGTATGGAGACGGTGTTCGCGGACGCGGCGCGACGTTCCATATACGCGGAGCTGCAGGACTTTGTACAGCTCGCGTTGAGGGAACCGCTACGGAAGGCCATCAAGAACAAGAAGGACTTGATACGGAGGTATGTGAAGTGTAATAATAAGGTCATCGAGGTCAAGGTCACAAAGTTCAAGGTCACTAAGATCAAGGTCACAAAAGTCAAGGTCGGTAGATCACATGATCAACGGTCTGCAAGTGCTTATGGCGCGTATATAGACGGTGCTTGCGAATGCGTTATGGTGTTCCATATACGCGGAGCTGCAGGACTTCGTACAGCTCGCGCTGAGGGAGCCGCCACGGAAGGCCATCAAGAACAAGAAGGACTTGATACGGAGCTACGTGAAGGGTATAAGGGTCAAGTTCACAAGAGGCAGGTCAAGGTCACGAAGGTCATGGAGAGTTAAGTTCATGAAGGTCAAGGTCACGTATGATACTCAGTTTATGGATGTAGTCTGATGCGTGGATTAATTTTTATTATGATGTAAAAGTTGTTCTTGAACAAACTACAGTCGGCCAAGCGTGTGGCACCGCCTTAAAAAAGTTGGCAACACTGCGAGTATCGCATCGAACGTGTGCGGCATGCGTCGGCTATTTTTGCATTTTTATATGTAAACTTCTATACTAACACTAGCTCTCGCCCGCGGCTTCGCCCGCACTAAAGAGTTTTTCTTGGATAATAATCCCGCTATACGTTTTCCCGGGATAAAAATTAGCCTATAGCATTCAGGAGTACTGTAGCTTACTACTGAAAACAAAATCAAAATAGGTTCAGTAGTTTCTGAAGTTAGCGCGTTCAACCAAACAAAAAACTCTTCAGCTTTATAATATTAGTATACATTTGTGGCCGTTTTCATGGTGCACACGCCTGCCAATGAATCAAGAAAGTTGTTCTCTCTTTCCAGTATAATAGTGTCAGTGCGTGAGACGTGCGGCGACTGGGCGCGAGGCTGCGAGCCGCAGCAGGACCCCGCGCTGCGCGGCAAGAAGGATGCCGAGGCGAGCTTCACCATCAAAGTGCCGCGAAGGAATGTCGGTGAGTTATCCACAGAAAGTATTAAGTGAGAAAGTTACATACTAAAAAAAATCCTGAAAAATACACATAAGAATAATGAAAACCCTATCAAAATTGCATCAGTAGGTTTTGAGAAAATCGTGGCCTTACTTCACACACATAGATACTACTTCTTCTCCCTCTCCTTCTTCTTCTACGTCTCCCTTTCCTTCTCCTTCTCCCTCTCCTCCTCCTTTCTCTGTCCTGCCTCTCCTTCACACTCTTCGCCCTCTCTTTTCTTCTCATTCTCCCTCAACTTCTCACTTTTCTCTCTCCCTCTTTCTTCTAATCACTCTCCTCTTTCTCCTTCTCTTTCTTCATCTTTTTATCTTCTGCTTCTCCTCCTACTCCCTCTTCTACTATTTCGTACTCTCCCTCTTCTCCCGCTCCTTCTCCTCCTGATCTCCGCCTCCTTCTCCATTCCATCTCACTATTTTCTCTCCTGCATCTCCTCCCTCGCCTTCCCCCTTCTTCTCCTCCTCCTTCTCCTTCTCCTTCTCCATCTCCATCACCATCTCTTTCTCTCGCCTTCTCCTTCTCCTTCTCCTTCTCCTTCTCCATCTCCTTCTCCGTCTCCGTCTCTTTCTCCTGCTCCGTCTTCTTCTCCTGCTCCTTCTCCCTTATCTCCTTCTCCTTCTTCTCCTTCTCCTACTCCTTATCCTACTCCTTCTGCTCCTTCTCCTTTTCTCCTTCTCCTTCTCCTTCTCCTTCTTCTCCTTCTCCTTCTCCTTCTCCTGCTCCTACTCCTTCTTCTCCTTCTCCTTCTCCTTCTCCTACTCCTTCTCCTCTTTCTCCTTCTTCTTCGCCTTCTTCTCCTTCTTCTCTTTCTCCTTCTTCTTCTCCTTATCCTTATCCTTCTTCTTCAAGGAAGGAGTTCTCCTCCTCCTCCCTCTTCTTCTCCCACTCCTCCAGTTTTGTCTTAGACAAAACTTCTTTTTAAACAAAAGAAACATTGCACTTATTTTTTTTCGCCTTATATTGTAAACAGTGAGTGAGTCAAACGCTTCCTTTTTTTTAAGTAGTACTAGACTTCTGCTCGCGGCTCCGCCCGCTTGAATTAGTTTTTCCGAGACAAAAGTCCCGCTTTATAAAAAATTATAAAGCTACATTTATATTGGTGAAAGATTTCAAATTGGTCACTGGACCGGAAACCTGCTCTTAAGCTACTGAGTTTCGGAGCCTATTCCATGCAAACAAACAATCAAATCTATCCTCTTTAGACATCCTTTAATATCCTGTTGTCTCTAGGTCCCTCATCGACCCAGCTCTACATGGTACGAACCCAGCTCGAAGCTCTCATCTCGGATAAGTCCGGCGGCAGACGGACCCTGCGCAAGGACCTTGACGCTGCTACGCTGCATCAGATCGAAAGCTTCCACCGCACCAGCTTTTATTGGACTTACCTGCTGAACTTGCCTGGTGAGATATGGATTATATACGCGCAGGTAGACGTAAGGAGGCGCAAGTAGATGCAGCTAAATGCAAGTAGGCACAAGCGAAGTCTGCTAAATGTAAGTAGGCGCAAATAATCACAGCTAAATGTAAGTAGGCGCAAGTAGTGGCAGCTAAATGTAAGTAGGTGCAAATAATAGCAGCTAAATGCAATTAGGCGCAAGCGAAGTCTGTTTAATGTAAGTAGGCGCATGTAGAGGCAGCTAATTGCAATTAGGCGCAAGCGAAGTTGGCTAAATGTAAGTAGGTGCAAGTAGTGGCAGCTAAATGTAAGTAGGCGCAAGTAGAGGCAGCTGAATGCAATTAGGCGCAAGCGAAGTCGGCTAAATGTAAGTAGGTGCAAGTAGTGGCAGCTAAATGTAAGTAGGCGCAAGTAGAGGCAGCTGAATGCAATTAGGCGCAAGCGAAGTCGGCTAAATGTAAGTAGGTGCAAGTAGTGGCAGCTAAATGTAAGTAGGCGCAAGTAGAGGCAGCTGAATGCAATTAGGCGCAAGCGAGGTCGGCTAAATGTAAGTAGGTGCAAGTAGTGGCAGCTAAATGTAAGTAGGCGCAAGTAGAGGCAGCTGAATGCAATTAGGCGCAAGCGAGGTCGGCTAAATGTAAGTAGGTGCAAGTAGTGGTAGCTAAATGTAAGTAGGCGCAAGTAGAGGCAGCTGAATGCAATTAGGCGCAAGCGAAGTCGGCTAAATGTAAGTAGGTGCAAGTACAGGCAGCTAAATGCAATTAGGCGCAAGTAGGCGTCATTAATCGCAGCTAAATGTAAGTAGGTGCAAGTAGTGGCAGCTAAATGTAAGTAGGCGCAAGTACAGGCAGCTAACTGTAAATAGGCGCAGGTAGAGGCAAGCACGAGCAGCTGCAGGCAGTTATATATCCAAGTATGTGCAGATAGACGCAAGTAGTTAAAATCGAAAATACAATACCAAAGGACTAAAAACTTTTTAATTGTTGTAATATAAAATACTGGGTTACCAAATTGTTTGCGGCGCCGTCCTCATGAAATACAAATAGAATTTAATATGTGTTATTTCAGATTCCCTAGCGAAATGCTGCGATCTCTCTCAATTGTGGTACAGAGAGTTTTACCTCGAAATGACAATGGGCAAGAAAGTCAACGTGAGTTATTTCAATATTTTTATTTTTTTATGGCATTGAATGACGAGACGAGCATGCCGTTCGCCTGATGGTAAGCGATACGATCACCCATAAACAGTAGCAACACCATCCAGCACCTTGAGTTACAAAGTACTCTGTGGCATTCCACTGTGCTCGTCATCTTGAGACATACGATATTAAGTCTCATTATGTCCTGTAGTTACACTGGCTACAATGTCCTTCAAACCGAAACACAACAGTGCATGCGTACTGCTGCTTGGCGGAAGAATAAACATTGTGGTGGTACCCACCCACCCAGAAAAAGCACCCCACACTTTTTTTAAAACAAAATTTTTTAAATTTCTTTTCAATTTTTTAGTTGGATTTTATATAAAGCGTGTTTTTTTATTGTTATAAACGTTTGTGTGCGTCCCAGTATTGTGCGAATAAACGTTTCTCTCTTTCAGAAATGCACAGTTCGCCATCAGCATAACGAGGAGTGTAATGACCTAGTGACTATGGAGAAGCGGATTCAATTCCCTATCGAAATGTCGATGCCGTGGATACTCACTGATCACATCTTACGCACCAAGGAACCGGCTATGATGGAGTGAGTAACCTTATTACTATCTTATGGTAATCTGTCAAGGCCCGCGACGGACATCGGTGTCCATATACATAGGGTTTTCTCATACATCTGTACATATATAAGCGGGGCTTGAAGGGTTAATACTAGCTTTTGCTCGCAGTGTTGCCCGTGTAAAAGAGTTTTTCTGGGATGAATAGGCGTACGCCCTTCCCAGGCTCTCAAACTATCTCCATACCAAATTTCATCAAAATCGGTTCAGTAGTTTCAGAGGTGTGCAGTAACGAACAGAAAAAGTCAGAAAATAATTATATAAATAGCAGGGGCTTATAACGTGAAAAAAAAAACACGATGCATCTCCGCTTCGTTTTATTGTGATTGGTTGAGAGACTGACGTATCGGTCTCTCGATCAATCACAAACATCAAAATACCGATACGTCAGTCTCTCAACCAATCACAATAAAACGAAGCGGAGACGCATCGTGTTTTTTTTTCACATCCTAATGATTAGTGTTCCATTACTGTTCATTAGCTATCACCTTTTTTTTCAATGTACAGACACCGGGTCTACTGCTTTATTATAGTACTCGTTTCTGCCCGCGGCTCCGCCCGCGTGGAAAAGTTTTTCCAGGGTAAAAGTCCCGCTTTATATTTCCCCGGGATAAAAAGTAGCCTATGTAATCGCTGATAATGAAGCTTTATATTGGTGAAAGATTTTTTTAAATCGATCCAGTAGTTTTGGAATTTATTCGTTAAAAATTTTCAAATCTTTTAATAGACTTTTAATAGATTGCCTCGGTGGCGTAGTTGTTGGCGGTACGACTGCAAAGCTGAGGTCTCGGGTTCGATTCCCGGGCCGGGTAAAGTGATATTGGATTTTTCTATTCAGTATCAGCTCGGAGTCTGGAATTTGTGCCCGATATGGCGATAGGCTCGCCCCCCATCATAACATGGGATGGAATACGCACGGCCAAAAGTGGGTGCACTAGTTGCGCCTCTGCTAACCCCTTCGGGGACAATGGGCGTCAGTATGTGTGTGTAGGATTTTGATAATTATTTTTATTTTTTACAGATACGTACTCTACCCACTAGATCTATACAATGATTCTGCGCAATACGCCTTGACAGTGTTCCGAAAACAGTTCCTCTACGACGAGGTGGAGGCGGAAGTGAATCTATGCTTCGATCAGTTCGTCTACAAACTCTCTGAGCAGGTGTACGCGCATTACAAACAGCTTGCGGCGAGGTAATAACCGCATAGGGTCTATATCTACACCTTTTTATTAAAATATTTGCCAGCGGCTCCGCCTGCGTTAATGAGTTTTCCGGGATAAAAGTCCCGTTTTATATTTTTCCGGGATAAAAAGTAGCCTATGCGTTAATCCAGGACATGATCTACCCGTGTGCCCAATTTCATCAAATCCGTTCAGTAGTTATTGCGTGAAAGAGTAACAAACATCCATACATCCAGACATTCTTACAAACTTTCGCCTTTATAATATTAGTAGGATTGTAGGAAATAAGATTGATCTGTAATGAATGTGAGTTATCTGGTAGTATGATGCTGGACAAGCGGTACCGCGCGGAGTGTGCGACCCGCGGCGCCAGCACGGGCTGCGGCGCGGGGCGCTACGCCTCGCTGCTGCGGCAGAGGCATGTCGCACTGCTCGGGCGGCACGTCGACCTGTGCGCACTGGTAAGGATAGTGGTGCACTACATTGCACTAATTTGCACTACATTGCACTAATTTGCACTACATTGCACTAATTTGTACTTCTCTGCACTAAATTGCACTACTTTGCACTAAGTTGCACTAATTTACACTACTCTGCACTATATTGCACTAAACTATTCTACAAGTCACAAAACAAGAAATTACCTTAAACTACACTGATGCTTTGTAGGATAGGAAGTAAACCATTATTAATGAATCAAATGATACTTTTTTAAGTCATATACGCATTTAATTACTACGTATGTAAGATAAAGGAGAGAGAGACAGAGAAATACAGTTGTCAAACTGACAGCTGAATATCTCATGTAACATTGCTTTTAACTATAACTTGTAAATCTACTGGTGGTAGGTCTTTCGTATGCGAGAGGCCGTCTGGGTAGAAACCACCGCAATGTCTATTTCTACCAAGCAGCAGTGTGTATCAACTTATGTATTCCGGTTTAAAAGATCCCCTAATGTCTCGAGGTGACAAGCGCCGTTCAGTACCACGCAGTATTTTGATCAAATTTCTGTATGGTTTTACTACTGTTTATGATGGTATCGCTTACCATAAGACGAGTGACATGCTCGTCTCGTCATTCAGAAGGAATAAAAAATATATCTCCAATATAACGCATTCTTAATAAAACAATGACGTAATCCAAGATTTTGGCTGGCTAGATGAGATTTAGTACAATATGGACCCTAAAGGGCAAGCTGCATCGACTAAGAAAAAAATCGTCTTTTCAACATTATAAATAGCGTCAAAATTATTTGAATTTATGTTCCTTCCCCGCCCAACTAAAAAAAAAGATCTAATACAGACTGCCTCGGTGGCGTAGTTGTATTACAGTACGACTGCAAAGCTGAGGTCTCTGGTTCGATCACCGGGTTGGGCAAAGTGATATTGAGTTTTTCTATTCAGTATCAGCCCGGAGTCTACAATTTGTGCCCGACATGGCGATAGGTTCGCCCCCTATCACATCATGGGACGGAATGACGGCGAAAAGTGGGTGCACTAGTTGCGCCTCTGCCTACCCTTTCGGGATAACAGGCGTGTGTGTGTGTTCTGTGTGCGTGTGTGTGTGTGTGTGTGTGTGTTTGTGAGTGTGTGTGTGTTTGTGAGTGGTGTGTGTGTGTGTGTGTGTGTGTGTGTGTGTGTGTGTGTGTGTGTGTGTGTGTGTGTGTGCGTGTGTGTGTGTGTGTGTGTGTGTGTTTGTGAGTGTGTGTGTGTTTGTGAGTGGTGTGTGTGTGTGTGTGTGTGTGTGTGTGTGTGTGTGTGTGTGTGTGTGTGTGTGTGTGTGTGTGTGTGTGTGTGTGTGTGTGTGTGTGTGTGTGTGTGTGTGTGTGTGTGTGTGTGTGTGTGTGTGTGTGTGTGTGTGTGTGTGTGTGTGTGTGTGTGTGTGTGTGTGTGTGTGTGTGTGTGTGTGTGTGTGTGTGTGTGTGTGTGTGTGTGTGTGTGTGTGTGTGTGTGTGTGTGTGTGTGTGTGTGTGTGTGTGTGTGTGTGTGTGTGTGTGTGTGTGTGTGTGTGTGTGTGTGTGTGTGTGTGTGTGTGTGTGTGTGTGTGTGTGTGTGTGTGTGTGTGTGTGTGTGTGTGTGTGTGTGTGTGTGTGTGTGTGTGTGTGTGTGTGTGTGTGTGTGTGTGTGTGTGTGTGTGTGTGTGTGTGTGTGTGTGTGTGTGCGTGCGTGCGTGCGTGTGTGTGTGTGTGTGTGTGTGTGTGTGTGTGTGTGTGTGTGTGATACAGTTCGTTTTCGTGACGATTCCCACAAGTCAACGATTTTGTATTAGGTCATTGTTTTATTAAGGGTGCGATCAATACTCAAACTAATCGTCATATCCCAGGTGGCGCAGCGCATCAACGCGGACATGCACCGCGCGTTGGACGCGGCGGTGGCCAAGTTCGAAGCCGGAGACATCACTGGTGTGGTGGTAAGTGACCCAGGATAATTTTGACCCATAGTACCATTGTAATGGTCATTTGAAACCTAACAGTAAGTTTTCAAAATTTAAAAAAAGAATGAAATTCTGAATTATGATTATTTTCACTGTTATTACAAGAAAAATAATATTCATATTTGGAAATATTAGTTATGATGTTAGTCTTAACCGTCATCGTTTTCTTATTTTTTTTTCTAGTATTTTGTGTTTATTATTGAAACTAAGCTGCCTTAATTATAAAAAATAATGGTGAAATAGTTCCAATGAAGGCGAACTGATCACCCGTCTGCGCGACTGCGTACGTCCCCACAAAACATACAGGCTGCCTTAATGGTATACTTGTATTGCGTTCCGAGTAGGATAAAATGATATTGATTTTTCCGTTCTGATACACTCGTCCCTTATTACATGCGGCCTAACATGGTAGATTCACAAATGGGGGTGTGGCAATATGTATTCGTAAATAAAAAAAAGTATAAAAACTGAAACCAGACACCGGTAAAAGCAAATGAACAGCACAAATATTACAAGTTTACTACACGTAATAAGACAATAATGTTAAGGGTATAGGATGTTTTAAATTTAGGTAATATGCAAATGCCGTTTCTTCATAGAAAAAAATCCTTAGATGTATAGACTATGGTCTATAACCATCGTACAATAAATACTAATCGATGGACACCTCGTTTGTAAAAATCGGTTCAATAGGAGCGACGCTAGAGTGGAACATAAAATAGATACCTAAAAATGGTGTTAAAATCATCACCCTTACTCCGCTGTAGTCCGGAAAAAAATGCCATGTTTTTTTTTTCAGGAACTAGAAGGTCTTTTATCAGTCAACCGACTCTGCCACAAGCTCCTGAGCCGTTACCTCGCCCTGGACGACTTCGACGGGATCCTGCGCGAGTCGGACCACGGCGTGCTCGCTCCCTACGGAAGGATTACACTGCACGTGTTCTGGGAGCTGAACTACGACTTCCTGCCAAACTACTGCTACAACGCGGCTACGGCAAGGTTAGTGTTCGAAAATAGATGAAAAAAAGGGGGAAAAAATATGAAAAAAAAATTGCAAAGCGGCTACGACAAAGTTGAATACTAAAAAAAGAAAAAAACAATAGAAAAAAAGGAAATAAAGCAAAAAAACCGGTTAAAAAAACTGTTGCAGCAAAGGCGAGGTTAGTTGCAGGAACAAAAAAATAAATAAGACACATTATATTCATTTTTTATTAAATAAGTACAAATAATCCGCTGGGGTAGAATGTGAAAAAAAAACACGATGCGTCTCCGCTTAGTTATATTGTGATTGGTTGAGAGACTGACGTATCGGTATTTTGATTGATCGAGAGACCGATACGTCAGTCTCTCAACCAATCACAATAAAACGAAGCGGAGACGCATCGTGTTTTTTTCACATTCTAAGCCCCTAGGTGAAGATTTCCTGCTAAAAAAACATTTTTTCCAGATTCGTGAAGTGCAAAGGCATTCAGTTCGGCGCGAACGTGCAGCGCGAGAGGCCGCAGCAGTACGGACACGCGCTGCTGTGGGGCTCCAAACAACTCAGCCTGGCGTATTCAGCTCAGTACGCTCAATACAACGGTGTGTAGTAAAATTAGGTGTATCACCATAGACAATAAAATTAATGTTCAATGGAAGTTTATGAAAATAACTGTTACCAGAGATAAGTGTAAAAAAATATACGCTCACGCTTGCGTGATATACACAGATATTAGATAGACAGAAGAAAAGCATGACTGTTTTTTTTTTGCCTGATGGTAAGCGATACGACCACCCATAAAGAGTAGCAACACCATCTAGCACCTTGAGTTACAAAGTACTGTGCGGCATTTCACTGCGCTCGTCATCCTGAGACATAAGATGTTGTCTCATTATGTCCTGTAGTTACACTGGCTACAACGTCCTTCAAACCGAAACACAACAGTGCATGCACACTGCTGCCAGACCTACCACCAGTAAATGTATGTATGTTGCTTACAAAATACATCGTGTAAGGCTGGAAACTTGGAATTTTTTTGGTCCTTCGAACAGGATTCGTCGGAGCTCAGCACCTGCACGCGCTAGTACGCCTGCTGGGCTACCAAGGGGTGGCGGTGGTGGTGTCCGAGCTGCTGGGAGTGGCGCAGGGCCTCCTGCATGGTACTATAGCGCAGTTCACTAGAGCGCTGGCCGCCGCCATGCCGCGACACTGCAAGCTGCCTAGATACGATTACGGGTCGAATGGTGAGTGTTCTGAAAAAAAAATGTTTTTTTAATTTACACACACACACACACACACACACTCACGCCTGTGATCCCCGAAGGGGTAGGCAGAGGCGCAACTAGTGCACCCTCTTTTCGCCGTTATTCCGTCCCATAATGTGATAGGGGGCGAGCTTATCGCCATATCGGGCATAAATTCCAATCTCCGGGCTGATGCTGAATAGAAAAACTCAATATCACTGCCCGACCCGGGGATCGAACCCGAGACCTCAGCTTTGCAGTCGTCGTTTTTATTTTACTAAATAATAATATAGATAAAACTGTTCCTGGAACAATGCAATGCCTGTATTATATACGGCCCATTGAGTGTTTTTCAGAAAAAAAAAATTTTTTTTTCACGAAAAAAAAAAACGGAAAACTGTTCCTGGAACAGTGAAATGCAATCAGCCCTGTATTATATACTGCCCACTGCTGAGCATGGGTCGCCTCTACTGAGAGGGGTTAGGCCTTAGTCTACCACGCTAGCCTAGTGCGGGCAGACTTCACATACCTACGAAATTCTTATGGAGAATTCTCAGGTATGTAGGTTTTCTCACGATGTTTTCCTTCACCGTTAAAGCGAACGATAATAATGGATAAACAATACACACGTAACTGTGAAAAGTCAGAGGTGTGTGCCTTGGGTTTTGAACCCCCGGACATTGTCTCGGCAGACCGTTCCATTCCCAACTAGGCTATCGTCCACCTGGAACAACAAAACAATTTTTTTTACTAATTTTTCCCTATAAATTCTTATTCAGCTCCTTAAAGCATTACCTATTGTATGATGACTCCCAAAAAATTCTTACTTGTCCTCATAATTGCAGTTTTGTTAGTGTTAACTTTAAAAATCAATAGTTGGTTTTTCTTTCCTTAATATAACCTGGCGTCTGGTACATATGCCCAATATAGTGACAGGCTTACATATCACATCATGGGACGGAAAGTGGGCGCAGTAATCGTTGATTGCAACTTGCTGGGATGGCCATACTTGAATCACTTGACTGCCTCGTTGCCTGATCGTTGTGCCTGGGTTTTAACATCTTAAAAATGACTCAGTCGCAGCTCGGAGTCAGGAAGTTGTCGGTGTGATACCCCCGTGCCGAGGAGACGTAAAGCCGTTGGTCCAGCGGCTGATCTCCGGTCATGTCTGCCGTCTCACCGGACTATGAGAGTGAAGGAATAGCGAGTGCACCTGTGTATTGCGCACACACTTGTGCACTATAATATCTCCTGCGTGCCTGACTGATCTCCGTTGAGATTGGCCGCTGTGGCCGAAACTGGCTAGGAAGGGATATGGTACATACTTTAATGTCTATTTCCCATAAACGATGTTAACCTCTACCCACGGATTGATCACGATAATTGACCTATAATTGAAGCAGTAGTTAGTTGAAATATTTCATTCGGATCGGGTACATAGACGTACTTAATCTATGGTGAATATAAAACTCTTCGAGCGTTTACACATTACCGAATCTATACCGATGTAGAGGCAAGTAAAATGTATGAATTATGTACCTGCCTTTTTCATTGTGGGATCCGATAGGGGCCATTCATTTATTACGTAAGACTAATTTCGCTAATTTTTAACCCCATCCCCCATTTTAAAGGAAAAATAAGAATAGGCCGACACCCTCCCCCCCTGTTTAGTATTTATTACGTAAGAATCTAAAGGAAAAAATGAATACACCTTTGGTTTGTTTTATTGTTTATTTTTCAAAGTAACAATTTTTAGAAATGTTTGTTTGTACTTTGGAAATCGTTTCTCGGTATGCATGCGAGCGAACCTCGGCACTCGTGCGGTTGCCCGCGCTTTTTCAAAGTATAATTTTAACTTTGCGCATTTTTTTTTATTTTATGTAAGAACTATCGAGACTCCCTTCCACACCCTTGTAAGAAAAAATAAGCCATGGTCGTTCCCTCTCCCCTAAATCGTCTTACGTAATAAATGAATGGCCCCATGTCGGATCGGACCTCCTTGTAATGGCGGATATTGGCGTCCGATACCTATATCGAATTGGATCATGTGGAATCCCTGAGTTTCTTTCTGCCTTTCTTCTTCGCGTAGTCATCGCTTAGGTAGCTAGTGAAAGGCTGGTAGGTTAGCTAGGCTAGGGCCTGTAGTGTCCTCACCGGTGAGGATCGCGACGCGTGCCTCCAATTAATTTTAATAAAAAATATTCTTTTTTTATGTCTTTCCTGCTAGCCCGAGCTAGGCATCTTTATATTTATTTTTAATTGATTTTGCTCCCTTAAAAAGGTCTAGTTATATACTAGACTATTTGTAATAATAATTATTATTAATTGAATGTATCTTCACATATCATAAGTGCAACTATGTTCGCCTACGTGATGAATAAAGTATTTTATTTATTTAAAAAATTCTATGGTGTTTGTCGTAGGTGTACTCGGTTACTACCACGCGCAGTTGACCGACATCGTTCAGTATCCCGACGCGAGAACGGAGCTATTCCACGCGTTCAGGGAACTCGGGAATATTATATTGTTCTGCATGCTGATTGAGCAGGTACGTTACATCACTTATTAAATAGAAAATACTAATCGTTACCAATAAAAAAAAATAGTTTTTGGACATTTTCTTTATTATTAATTGTTATGGCATTGAATGACGAGACGAGCACGCCTTTCGCCTGATGGTAAGCGATACGACCACCCATTAACAGTAGCAACACCATCCAGCACCTTGAGTTACAAAGTACTGTGTGGCATTCCACTGCGCTCGTCATCCTGTGACATAAGATAATAATAATAATAAGTTAATGTTAATTATGTCCAGTAGTTACACTGGCTACAATGTCCTTCAAACCGAAACACAACAGTGCATGCACACTGCTGCTTGGCGGTGGAAATAGACATTGCGGTGGTACCCACCTAGACGGCCTCTAGCATATGAGAGACCTACCACCAGTAAATTATTTACTACTAACTTTTGCCCGCGGCTCCGCCCGCCTTAAAAAGTTTTTCCGGGATAAAAGTTCCGCTTTATGTTTTCCCGGGATAAAAAGTAGCCTATGTGTTAATCCAGGACATGGTCTACCCGTGTGCCAAATTTCATCGAAATCTGTTCAGTAGTTTTTGCGTGAAAGAGGAACAAACATCCATACATCCAAACATCCAAACATCCATACATTCTTACAAATTTTCGCCTTTATAATATTAGTAGGATGTACAGACATACCGGTTTCTCTGCTTTATTATATGTATAGATAGATTAGTGAGATATGTGTTGTTTTTTTAACAGGCATTGAGCCAAGAGGAAGTGACAGATCTGCTTCATGCAGCACCGTTCCAGAACATTCTGCCGCGCCCGTACACTGCAGGTAACTTGATTCAATTTGTAATAAACTAGTCAATCAATTGATCAATCAATCATTAATCAGTCAATAAACTTCGTAGATTAAATGGTGAAATAGTTAATGTATTGATTAAATATTTTATTATGAGTTGCATAAATGTAATATCGATAAAATAATCGATTTATTAGTCGATTTATCATAAAGAATATGAATCGATTGTGGATCAATATTTTAAGTATCAATTTGTTAGTCTGAAAGTTTGTTAATATACCAATAAATTACTCTAATATTCAAAGAATCAATATACATACAAAAGTATTGAAAAATTACCGAAAAAAAAAATTTTTTTTTTCAATAAGTGTCTACGAATCAATCAATAATTCATAAAAACTACTGTATTTATTTTTTATATAATAGAAGGTGAAAAACCAGAGACCAAACAGAAACGTCTCGAAGCGAAGTACGTGGCGCTGCAGATCGTGCAGAATGTTGACAAATACGGAACAGCCAAGGTGAGTTTTTTATACGTTTATTGGTGGTAGGACTCTTATATGTAAGAGGCCGTCTGGGTGGGTACCACCGCAATGTCTATTTCTACCGTCAAACAGCAATGTGCATGCACTGTTGTGTTTCGGTTTGAAAGACATTATAGCCAGTGTAACTACAGGACATAATGAGACTTAACATCTCATGTCTCAGGATGACGAGCGCAGTGGAATGCCACACAGTACTTTGTTACTCAAGGTGCTGGATGGTGTTGCTACTGTTTATGGGTGGTCGTATCGTTTACCATCAGGCGAATGGCATGCTCGTCTCGTCATTCAATGCCATAAAATAAAATCTCTATTAAAATGATGTTACGTTTTGTAACTGCATCAGCAAGGTCAGCTGTCTCGCGAGGGCGACCTGCTGACGCGCGAGCGGCTGTGCTGCGGGCTGTCGTTGTTCGCGGTGGTGCTGCGGCGGCTGCGCGCCGTGCTGTGCGCCGCGGCGTGGCCCGCCCCGCCCGCCACGCACCACCACGCGCCGCTGCACACCGACGACACCAACGAGTTCCACAGGTGCGCCATATCACTACCGACCACTAAGTTACACGTTTCGTATCGTATTCGTATCGTATACGTATCGTATTCGTATCGTATTCGTATCGTATTCGTATCGTATTCGTATCGTATACGTATCGTATTCGTATCGTATTCGTATCGTATTCGTATCGTATTCGTATCGTATTCGTATCGTATTCGTGTAGTAGTCGTATCGTATGCGTATCGTATTCGTATCGTATTCGTGCCGTATTCGCATAGTAGTATCGTATTCGTATCGTAATCGTATCGTATTAGTATCGGGTTCTTATAGTAATCGTATCGTATTTCTATCTAGTAAGTTAGCGCATTAGACTATACCATACATATAACCCTATGTAAAAACACCACTGAGACATTTACAGGAAACCAATATTCGCAATTTCGTTTATTCAGACGACATATTTCAGTTATTTTGTTTTTAAAACCAAACTGTCAAACCTATTTTGAAACAATTTCTATGGGATCAATCTGGAAGTAGATTCTTTCAAATAAATAAAGAATTATCCAAATCGGTTCAGAAATGACAGAGTTCTGAGGTACCAAACATAAAAAAGCACTACGATGTGACAACTTCCACCTTTTTTAAGTTTGTTAAAAAAGAGACACTTGCTATAATTTTCCATACATTTCGCACATACTTGTCTATGGTTTCTCCATCTACTATTCGAGCTTTAATTTTAGTTCCAAATACGCTCACCGGGGCGCTGTTCACAATGCCATACAAAACTTTACGTAGTCGAAACCATTACGTTAACTTAGTGCGTTAGAACTCGCGGTAAGGTTACAGTCAGCAGCAAAATTATCTATACAAAAACATTACAAATCGCCTATATACGCGTTAAGTTAAACTGAAACAATTTTTTCTTCGTTCGAAGTAAAGTAAATCTAATTTATTTTATTTTTGTGAAGAGAAAAAAAAGATTAGTAAGAACTCAAAAGTATGTAGGCAATTTGAAATTTTGAATTTGTTCAGCTACATATTGCAACTTTAGAACGAAATCGACACAATTCAAAAAATCTAAATTTGAGTTATCGTCACAAAAGGACTTAAAACTGTCCCATTTTCCATAAAAATATAATAAAAAGAGCTCGATATAACAGTTTGGTCCTGTACCCGCTTAAATTTGGCTGTGATTATTGTATTGGGAACTTCGTTTCAAGTCATTTTAAGTCGATAACTCAATTTTCGATTTTTTTTAAATGTGTCGTTTTCATCCTAAAGGTGCGTTATGCTGGTGCCAGTACATGATGGATCAAGCGATGATAACCTAGTTAAGAATGGAAGGGTCTGACGAGACGGAAGTCTGCCAGTCAAGCCTAAACGCAACTCTGATTTTTTCGAAGTATTGTTTATGAATTATGGCTGCAATGTCAAGGTCCTGGGTTCGATCCCCGGGTTGGGCAAAGTGATATTGGGTTTTTCTACTCTGTATCAGCCCGTAGTCTGGAATTTGTGCCCGATATGGCGATAGGCTCGCCCCCTATCACATCATGGGACGGAATATGCATGGCGAAAAGTAGGTGCACTTGTTGCGCCTCTGCCTACCCCTTCGGGGATAAAAGGCGTGAGTGTATATGTATGTGTATGTGTTTATCAATTATCAATTATCGTTCGCCTTAACGGTAAAGGAAAACAAGGCGAGGAAACCTACATACCTTAGAATACCCAAAAAAAATAATAATTCGAAGATATGTGAATGTCACCCTCTCAGTTGTACACTACAATGAATGTATCCCCCTGCGCAGGTTGTGGTCGGCACTGCAGTTCCTGTACTGCATCCCGGTGGGAGACACGCAGTTTACCGTCGAGTGAGTACATCTTTATAAAGATAAAGATTAGTATTAACAAAAAATACAATTTGCACAATATCAAAGAATCTAAGTGATTTTTTGTGAAACTTATTTAGTATATACTAGCTTTTGCCCGCGGATCCGCCCGCGTTAAAAAGATTTTTCGGGATAAAAGTCCCGCTTTATGTTTTCCCGGTATAAAAAGTAGCCTATGTGTTAATCCAAGACATGCTCTACCCAGTTGCCAAATTTCATCGAAATCCGTTCAGTAGTTTTTGCGTGAAAGAGGAACACACATCCATACATCCATACATCCAGACATTCTTACAAACTTTCGCCTTTATAATATTAATAGGATTATAGAGCTGCTCTTGGATAGTGTATACGGGCTATGCACTGGCAGTTCCTGGGTTCGAGTCTCAGGTCGAGCGATATTTTGTACTACTTACACGTTTGATCTCTTGTGTGCGTGTGCGTGTGCGTGTGCGTGGGTGTGGGTGTGCGTGTGCATGTGAGTGCGTGCGTGCATGTGCGTGTGTGTGCGGGCGTGTGTGTGTACGTACTGTTTTTTTCTTGGATATGATGAAAGCGTGTTGTCCCCAGGGAGCTGTTCGGCGAGGGTCTGCATTGGGCGGGCTGCACCATCATAGCGCTCCTGGGTCAGCAACGCCGGTTCGAAGCGCTAGACTTCTGCTACCACATCCTGAGGGTGCAGAGAGTTGACGGGAAAGACGAGCTGGTTAAAGGCATTGTTAGTGAACCAACTTACAAGGGTTTTCATGATCTGTTTGTTTACTCATGTGTAGAGTTCACGCTCGGGCCGATTTCTGCAAATGTATGAAAACTGAACATCTACAGATTGTTTCTTCATTCGCTATTTTCGGGTTGCCGTTGAATGCAAGATCTTGACGTAATGGTACAAGTTTTACATAACAATAAAACTTGTATTATTAAGCAGAGACGATGCACAGCATCTGTGAGAGAGTGCGTCATACTTCCCCTTTAACATTTCCGGTCAATAGCGGTCCTTCCGGTCCGTTTCAGCCAATCAGCGTTGAGCAAATATCACGTGGTCTCAGGTGACCGCTTGCGGTTTGGTTCTGCCATCGTGCTTCATAGAAGTCTCTCACCAGGAGGCCTTACAGGGATGCTGTGCATCGTCTCTGCTTAATAATACAAGTTTTATTGTTATGTAAAACTTGTACCATTATTCGGCATGTGACGATGCACAGCATCTGTGAGAGACCTGTTTATAGCTCCTGGTGACCACGCAACGACGCTATGTGATGAGATTAATATAGAACAACAAAAATCTGTAATAACAAAAGTGATTGCACTTTTTCGTATTATAATTCAATCAACACACATAAGTGAAGGTGGCTGATTAACAAAGTTTGCCAAGATTAATTATAACATTATAATAATACTAAATGAGTTCATAATGACATATTGATACGAAATATGTTATGAAACTGGTTCGAAGTTTAAAGAAAGATTTGATACCGATGGCGTTGATTTACCAATAATTTGTTTTCGATAAAACTTTGAAAAGGTATTCTCCTTCCGCCAGTTACCTCACGCAAGGATTTCCTCTAATGGGAAATTTTCATACCAATTTAAAGACGCTACTGCTGAGCGTACACTACCTGGCGAGGCTGATATACCTGCATCCTCGAGGATAGACTTCACCCAATTCCCTATTGTGGTTCGTGACGCATCACGATTAGGACTCGGCTCCCATTTCGGTTCCCAAATTGACAACTTTATGGATCCAATAAATGGGGCACACATTATTGTAATTGCGCTGTAGCAACTTCCAACCGGATTGTCGATACGAACATGTATCAGTCTTTGAACCGAAAGATGGATATAAAATACAGTAATTACCGTTATTTACATAATATTCCGGAGAAATCTTAAGAAGCGTTAAATCATGTACACGCCTACCTGAAGCTAGCAGAAGAATACATGCCAACCTGCGTGAAGCTTCGAATAAAGATTCACAATTTGGGGGGTTCACTTGTAGCCAGTCGACCAAGTCTCTAGAATCCCAAATTGGAGCTTTTTCAATTCTAGGTTTTTGAAGCGAAATAGCTTTTAATATGTGTCTAACCAAGAAATTTGAATTTAAATTTTCATTATTAACAGTTCGGCCAAAGGTTAAAACGACTGACTTATGCAGCAAAATAGTGGAATAAGCTAATTTCTCCACAAGAAATAAATGAGCCAAAAACTTGGATAAAACGTCACCCGTGGGGTGTTTAAAATCAAAATTATTTGCACTGCACCACATTACCCATCGCTGCCAAGTAGGCTGGTATGTTTTTATAGTTGATTCCGTCCAACTAGATCGAAGTAAAGATTTTTCGGCTTCAGACCATCCTTTGGTAACTTCGTCCCAGCCCCAATTTTCCAGACATAAAGCTACATGTCCTGTACTCGTGGGGGCGGTAGACCGGTCGTCTGATCTATCAGTACTTGATGGAGCTGATGGATTTTTATGGGTTTGCCAAGTTTTCGACGGCGCAGATCTGGCAACCAGAACGCTTGCTTCGACATTGGAGCCACTATTAGAAACAATCCTTCTGCAGAGTTCAGATGATGCAGGATACGCGGTATCAGACTCGGTGGAGGGAATATCCATGCCAGTTGAAATCTCCACTGCCGGCTGAAAGCGTTGCAAAATTGGGCAGACACATCTGAACTGTCCCTCGTTACGTATTTTTGCACTACCTTCGTTTCTTTGCTGGCAAAAAGGTCTATTTGAGGAATACTGAACCGATGGAATATTTTCGTAACCGCTGGTCGAAGAAGGTGCCATTCGGCTGGGCATTTCCCTCGCGATAGTCTGTCCGTAATATCGTTGAATTTCCCTGGAATGTACTCTGCAGTAATTGAAATATTCCATTTGTCCAATAGTGCCAGAAGCTGGTAAGTAGTTTCGAGTAGTG
This sequence comes from Lapara coniferarum, assembly GCA_949316025.1. Lineage (NCBI taxonomy): Eukaryota > Metazoa > Arthropoda > Insecta > Lepidoptera > Sphingidae > Lapara > Lapara coniferarum. The sequence continues at coordinate 24,931,084 of OX438929.1, forward strand.
TTGCGGATCTCGTCCCTACCTCTTTCTGCACATAGGATACTACTGTGCGATTGTCCGATTGTAGTGTAACATGGCGGCCTCGTGATCGGATTTCGAAATGCTCCACTGCAGCTATTATGACAAAAAGCTCTTTTTGTTGCAGTGCCAGCTCCGTTGATCGGTTTTTCATCTGCTTGATATTGTGAGGTCGTCTACTTGTGCCCCCCATCCATAGTCGAATGCATCCGTAGTGAGAAGATTATGAATCGGCTTCGGAAACAATCTGCTTTTTACCAAGGATGTTCGCATGGCCGCAATCCACCACTCTAGGTCGTTCACAGTAGAGGCTGGTAGTTGCACTTATTTTCGTGGTGGTTGTCCAAATAGTTGCCTGGGCAATCGTTGTAGATAGCGGCAATGCAAACGGCCTCTTGGCACAACAAAATTGGCAAAGTTTTGTGTGCCTAACAATACTCGAGTCTCCTTCAAGCACATAGTTTTCTTGAGAAGGGCTCGTCTCAAGCTGTGTAATATTGCCTGTACCTTCTTCAATGGGAGGCCCTTGAAATTCTGTTTCGTATTCCAAACCAACCCCAGATATTCGATTACCTGTGTTGGCTTGATTACAGACTTCTGGTAATTGACGGTCCACCCCAGGGACTCGAGTGTGTTCAGGGCTACTCGAACCTGTGATTGTAGTAGGTCTTGCGACTGACATGCTATCAGGAAATCGTCTAAGTAGACGATAATCCGCATTCCCTTGGAGCGGAGATACTGGGCAACCCAATTCGTCAAGGACGAAAAGATCTTGGGTGCGCATGACAGTCCGAAGGGTAAGCCAGTCATTTGTAGTATTTGGCCTTTGTACACTAGCCTCAAAAACCTTCAATGAGATTCTACAACGTTCATTCACATGAAAATATGCTGACGACAGATCTATTTTTACTAACCAATCCTTCATTTGAAGAAAGTGAGGAATTTGGAAATGAGTAATTAGTCTGAATGGCTTGGGTACTATGTATTGATTTAATCTCTTGAGATTGAATATCGGCCGATTGCTTCCGTCGCTCTTTTTTTTGTCAGAAACATCGTTGACAAAAAGCTGGGTCCCAGACAGGTTTGATCTGGAATCTCCAAAACACCTTGATCGAGTAATAACTCTACCTGTTGCGACATTCCAGCTAATTGCTGGGTTTCGAACTGGCGAAGTAACCTCTGTGATGGATAGACCAGCAGAGGTTTGGAGGTAAATGGCAGACGCATTCCCATAATCAAATTGAGAAGGGCCTACGGAGCCCGAAGCGCCAACCACTCCCTGCGATACGCTCGCAGGCAGCCCCCATAAAAACCGCTCCTGCGCGGGCACGGCCGTGAGTCATTGATCGGCTTTCTTTTTGTATGCCTGACCATCCTTCTTGAAGGATTGCTTAGATTTGGCATGAAATGATTGCTTGGTGACATTACTTCTGGGCTTACCTTTTCTATCTTTCCCTGATTCATGGTCATATGACCGAAAGGAGTGATTTTGTATCCGCTTATGTGCGGCTATAGGCTTTCCGTTCGCTTTTTGGCCTTCCTTTCCTCGGTTGTACCACGGACGAACCCATTTGTCAATGCCACCAGTATTAACTATGTAAGCCAGTAACAGAGACTCGTCAAAAAATATTTAGAGCTCGGAGGTATCTTACGCAGACCCTCTCGCAAGTTCTTATTAGGTGTCTCGTTAGGATACGCTCTCTACGATTTTCGATATATTCCGCTCGCTTTCCACAAACAAGCTGCATCACTTCTTCATTGTTTTTTATGAAATTTTGAAGTTGAATGGAATAAGCTAGATGTCTTTACAAATACAGTCGCAGATGACAGGACTGTATCTGGAGCTGCGGCCCAATCTACTATTTCTTGTAAATTATTATTCAATAATACATTGTGAGTAAGCAAGGCATTAGTTAATGCCGCTACAATCCTCTCTGAATGTAGAATGTAATTGGTCGTTTATTTCTAATTCGACGAACCCCAGGGATGCAATGCACATTTAGAGCATCAGAATACCGCACATTTTTCCAGTCTACACTGATGAACCGTTGAAGGAATTCGAGTTGTTTTACACGCTCGGGATTCGCCACGGGATTACTTTAGGATCTTTCACTAACGTGCTAACTAAGTTCAAGTTTAATCTCAGTGCATCAGTTACAGCAGGACGATTCAATATAACACCAAGTGTTTGTGTACTAGGGCCGGGATTCGGCTACATGGCGGTGGTGGCCTCTCTCGACGGTAACAAGGGCGCACCGGTCGCGGGTACCCCCGGTGGTAACAAGGACGCACCGGTCGCGGGTACCCCCGGTGGTAACAAGGACGCACCGGTCGCGGGTACCCCCGGTGGTAACAAGGACGCACCGGTCGCGGGTACCCCCGGTGGTAACAAGGACGCACCGGTCGCGGGTACCCCCGGTGGTAACAAGGACGCACCGGTCGCGGGTATTCCTGGCGACAGTGAGGGCCCACCAGATAGACGCGGCGGACAATCCGCCGTCATATTCGAAGCGAATTTATGCCACAATAAATTAGTTAGGTTACTTACTTGATGAGGTAGTTCTTCAATTTGTGACTCACCATGACGGCTACGTTCCACCTGACAATATTCTGAGCTTGAATCACTCGATGCGCTGGATACCGAAGATCGGCGCTTTCGCCCTGCCGATGGCCCGGCTCGGGGACCTGACGATTCGGCGTGATTTGTCGGTAGGTTGACATAGTCGTCAACCGATCTTCAACTCGCTGCCCTGGCCCTGCATCCACGAAGCACTGCGGTACCACGTGGTGCCACCTTATCTCCGGCGTCTGGTGCACGCGTACCTTTCTGACAGGGACGTGGTGTATCCGGGCGCCGATGGGTGGCACCGAAGAGCGATGTCGTGCGGTGTTCCACAGGGCTCGGTTTTGGGCCCTCTCCTGTGGAACATCGGGTACGACTGGGTGCTCCGTGGTGCCAATCTCCGGGGCGTCGGCGTCACATGCTACGCCGACGACACGCTAGTGACAGCGACTTCTGGGACCTTCCAGGATGCCGCAATCCTGGCGGCGGAGGGCACCGGCGACGTCGTGCGTCGCATCCAGCGACTTGGTTTGAAGGTGGCCCTTGAAAAGACCGAGGCCATTTGTTTTCACAGGCCTCGGAAAGGGCCACCGGCCGGTGCCCACATCGTCGTGGAGGGGGTGCGAATTCCCATCGGCAAGAACATGAAATATTTGGGTTTGATTTTGGATAGCCGATGGGAATTTCGCACCCATTTTGAGAAGATGCGGACGAAACTGTCCCGGGCAGCGGGCGCTCTTTCTAGCCTGCTGCCCAACCTGGAAGGTCCTGGCATCCCTTGCCGAAGGTTATACCACGGAGTCGTGCGGTCCATGGCCCTGTATGGCAGTCCCGTTTGGGCTGATTCCCTGAGCGACCGCTGCGTCGCGCTCTTGCGCAATCCTCAGCGTGTAGTGGCGCAGCGAGCGATCAGGGCATACCGCACGGTCTCGTACGAGGCGGCTTGCATGTTGGCCGGATTCCTGCCCTGGGATCTGGACGCCCGATCCCTGTCCGATGCTTTTCATTGGCGGGAGGAGGCGTTCAATCGCGGGCAGCGTCCGGCCCTGAAGGAGGTGGAGGCCATGAGGGCCTCCTTACGGCGAGCCGCCGTGGAGGAGTGGCGTCTCAGGCTGGAGGCCCCGTCAGCGGGGCTACGGGTCGTAGCGGCAGTGCGCCCGGTCTTTGCCAAATGGCTAGACAGGCGCCACGGCCCAGCTACATTTAGATTGACACAGATGCTCACCGGGCATGGTTGCTTCGGTGAGTATCTGTGTCGTATTGTTGGCACGGAGGTGTCGGCCGTGTGTCACCATTGTGACAACTGCCCGCTGGATACGGCCCAGCACACACTGGAGTTTTGCCCAGCCTGGGACGAGGAGCGCAGCGCTCTCAGATCAGTCGTCGGAGGAGACCTCTCGCTGCCGGCCGTGGTCGCTTCCATGGTCGGCAGTCGGGAGGCCTGGCGTGCGGTGGCCCACTTCTGCGAGGTGGTCCTCTCGCAGAAGGAGAGTGCCGAGAGGGATCGGGAGCGTGAAGATCCCTCCCGCCGCCAGAGGAGACGAAGGAGGCGCCGGGTGGACGACTGACCGGCGTCTCCCGCCCTGTGGATTGGGGGCGTTTGGAGAATTCCACCACGGTATCCCCTGCCTGTCGTAAAAGGCGACTAATAGGGGCCACCGGGGGTCACGGGCGGGCGGCAGGGGGCTGTCCGTCATTACACACTATGTTGTGACCCCCGTGTTGGACGGCAGCGTGGCTGGTTGGCCTCACGCTGCCGTAGACGCTGAGAGCGTCCTTCGGTGCGCGGGGGCGTCTGAGCCCCCCCATAACAGGAGACGGGCCGCACCAGGCGGCACCGCGCAGGGGCGGTTGCGGACGACAACTTAGACATTCGTCAGAGGAAGCCCGCAGCCGTCCCTAATGCGCCGAAGAAGGCCACCGCGGAGTTTTGGTTGGTATGCCGTGCGGTGTACATAGGTTAGGGACTCGGCCCGGCGGTCGCCCGATGTTTTCTATCTCTCCGGGCGGCTCAACGCCGGGTCGTAAGGCACGGTGACCCCAACATAACCGCTCGGTCGCCCCCCACGAAGGCCGGGCGGTAGTGGTAACACACTTTCTCCGCGAAACCAAAAAAAAAAAAAAAAAGTCGTCAACCGATCGCTCAGGAACACCATAGCCGTGGTCACTCATACTAATTGTAATAATTTGTACAAAACTTTTGCACTTTCACTTTTACTTTTTATTTTAATTTACTTAAATCACTTTAATACTTTGCAAGTGATGTTGTCTCTTCGGAGAATAACGACGCTATGAAGCACGATGGCAGAACCAAACCGCAAGCGGTCACCTGAGACCACGTGATATTTGCTCAACGCTGATTGGCTGAAACGGACCGGAAGGACCGCTATTGACCGGAAATGTTAAAGGGGAAGTATGACGCACTCTCTCACAGATGCTGTGCATCGTCACATGCCGAATAATGTTAGAATAGAGTTATGTGGCTGCCATCTTTAACTCTTTTGGGTTAATACCAATTGGCTTTAAAATTGATATGTGGACATGCCATTGATCGTAAAAGACAGATCCAATGTTAGAATTATTAAATAAATTAATCAATCTATCAATAAATAAATAAATCAATAAATCAATCCATCGATATCGATTAATGAATAAAATGGTGTAAATCAATCAATCAAATAAATTAGTCAATCCATCAATATCGATCAATGAATAAAATTGTGTAACTCAATCAAATAAATCAATCAATCAATAAACCAAACAATCGATAAATAAAATGAAGGTGTAATAATTTCAACACACTTTACACCGAAAATCCGATTTTTTTAAATGTATGGCGTCACGGAAGCGTCTTTTACGCAGTTGGTAGTGTCTCGTGCTAACGATCTGTTTCCGTCGCAGCCTCTCAAGCGCATGGTGGACCGCATCCGCCGGTTCCAAGTGCTGAACTCGCAGATCTTCGGCGTGCTGGCGCGCCACCTGGCGGCGGACGAGGAGCGCGCCGGGGTGGAGCACGTGCGGTGCTTCCCCCCGCCCTCCGCCCCGCAGCATCAGATCAACTGAACATCTCAACCATCAACCAAAAACACTAAATATTTTCAAACATTCTATACTATATGGGGTCATTTTGACATAGCGTTAATAAATGAAACCACATACTTGTCTTTGCCTCTGCTAATATTGCGCAAAAAATTATCCATTTTTACTTTCCTTATTTGCTTAACATTTTGTAGTTTCGTGCGAATATGTTATTTCTGACTGAAAGTGTAATGTTGCCGCTGCGATGAATCTTAGTAGTAGTGGCATTAAAGCGAAGTTACTTTTTATTGATATTTATTTTGTTCGAAACTTACACTTTTTTATTTTACATCCATAGATAAAATTACTTAATGGAAAGTGTTATTTTCAAAGAGATAAATATGTGGTTTCATTTAGTAACGCAATGTCAAAATTACCCTGTATGTTTTATACATTACATATTACAATACTATTCTATACATTCTACTGGTCTCTCATATTTAAGAGTCCGTCTGGGTGGGTACCACCGCAATATCTATTTCTACCGCAAAGCAGCAGTGTGTATGAACCGTTGTATTTCGGTTTGAAGGACATTGTAGCAAGACTACTGGACATAATGAGACTTAACATCTTGTGTCTCACGATGACGAGCGCAGTGGAATGCCACACAGTACTTTGTAACTCAAGGTGCTGGATGGTGTTGCTACTGTTTATGGGTGGTCGTATCGCTTACCATCAGGCGAACGGCATGCTCGTCTCGTCATTCAATGTAACAAAAAAAAATATATGTCGGGACAGGAAGGAAGTATAAAAAGGAATTATGATTTTTATTAATCTCATTGAGGGTGTCTGAATATATTAAGTCGGGTAAGATAAAATAATAATCGTGCGACAAACCAGTCGGTATGTCGAACTCGTAGTGGGAGTTACAGTTGGGTGTATAAAAAGAGTGCCGAATCATTTGAAGAAACAGTCTTAGTCTGTCGTCATTAAGTTCAGTGGTGTTGCAAGTAGTTGGGTGCAGTTCAATACTATGTGGTAACTATGGTGGTGTCCATATCGGTCAGTGCTTAGTAAAGCGGTTACTATGTTATTTCGAGTTGTTACTAGGTGAGTTGATTATAATCACTTAACCAAACGGTTAAGTAATTGTCTCGATATGCAGTGTGTTATAATAACCAAAGTTAATAACTATTCCTGACGTGGTATTGTACTCTGTGAACATTCGATTACGCAATAATTGACGAACGAACAATAAATAGCGAGTTGAAGATAATTCATTTGTGACTTTTACTATGTGTGCCCACGTATACCTATATCGGCCGCCACTCTGTCTCCGACATATATAATATTTATTATTAAGTTATTACTATAAGAGGCCATTCCTTACATGATTTTTATCTCAACTACGTTTAAGAACATTATCTGAATTAAATACTAATTAAGACAAAATCGGTTCAATAGGAGTAATGCTAGTGTGGAACAAAAAATACATGGATGTTAAAATCATTACCCTTCCTTGCTTCGCCGTAGTCGGGTAAAGAGGAGTCAACGACAGTAAAAAGTGATTATCTGCCAATGACTTGTATCAGAATGCGTTCAGCGAGGTCGAATGAATGAATAAACTAAAATAAATATTTTATGCTGCCTTGATTACATCGGTGGCCTAGTTATATTAAGGTACGACTGCAATGCTGAGGTCTCGGGTCGGGCAAAGAGAGATTGAGTTTTTCTATTCAATATCAGCTCGGCGTCTGGAATTTGTGCCCGATATGGCGATAGGCTCGCCCCCTATCACATCATGGGACGGAATAACGGCGGAAAGTGGGTGCACTAGTTGCGCCTCTGCCTACCCCTTCGGGGATAACAGGCGTGAGTGTATGTGAGAGAATGGACGCGGCTTGTGCTTATTACTGCGATCAAAAAATTCAGTCACTTCCAATGTAACTATTACAAAGTAAGTGCAACAAATATTATACCGTTTTGTGACGTCATGAACGCATACATGTAGATCTTAAATAATTGGTTACGCACACTACAACAGTTTTTATAAATCGCTGCTTTGCATGAATAACGACTCAATCCCAAGAAAGCAAATTTTACAGGACAGTCATTTGAAAAAAAAAAAATTTTTTTGTAACTTTGTAATTATTGAAGATATATGTATATGTTTTGATGAAATCCTGATTGTTATGTGCTTGGCTTTTAATACCATAATTAATTTGGTAATAACCGAAAACCAACCAATGATGTAAAGAAATTTTAGCATGCCACTGCGTTTTTGCCGATATGACTGTGAGTTTTATTTAACATAAAATATAGACTATTGTGGATTGTATGGTGTTAAAAAAAGGAAATTCAATAATTTTGGATTCGTGTGGTTATTCATGCAAAGCAACGAAATGTGTGCATGAGCCTTTACTTTTATACTTTAACAGAAAGGAAATATACAAGCCGTGTCCTAAATATTATTAATGTCTAACTACCCTATGCATAAATGCTTTATAAACCAATTTTAGTTATAAAATGTTTTGTCTTCTTCCTCCAAACTCGATTCAAAATTCGTTCGAAGAAGACAAAACATTCGATAACTAAAATTGGATTATAAACTTTTTATGAGTAAGGCCGTTATTTTTATTGTACGGTCAGCATGAATCCACAGAATAACTATAGATATAAATGACAATCGTAGCAAATAATTTTGCCAGTATTCTAATAAAAATGTAACGTCAGCAAATTATGTCTTAGATTGAAAAATGTGTTCGGAAATAAACCACAGTCGTAGTAAATGTATTTGATAATCCTATATTATGATTTTTTATACATGTTAATGGCCATGTAGTGTCTGGATAATGATTTTATATTTTTATGGAAACTTGAAAAAGAACAGTCGAAGGCGGGACTCGAACCCACGAACTCCGGCGTACCGTGCCGGTGCTCTTCCAATTGAGCCACCTCGACTCCCACCTTGGCCGTCAAGATCCATATTTAAATCTCTTAAAGGAGATGACAGCTTTAAATCTCTTAAAGGAGATGATGTATTTGATATTTGACTGGATTCAAGTGATATGTACGGTCAGCGAAACAATTTAATGGATTGTGGAAAATAATGTACCGTTAGCAAAACAGTGTTGCTTGTATCGCGTAGATATATTATACGTATTTAAATCAATATTATTTGTAACTTTTTAATACATCATATAAATTATACTGACTTTCATTTAGCAATCTTTTTTCCTTCTCGGTGGTAGGCAGAGGTGTAACACAGCCAAATATCGCCAGCTAGGTCTCATGCATTAAATTCAAAAAAACTTTACCATATATGACGAATTTTGGAGGCAGCACAAAATCGACAGAGCCACATGTGGATAAGAAAGAATATTTTCAAAGCTGTAATTTATTTTTATTTTACTAGCTGATCCGGCGAATTTCGTTCTGCCCGACACTCGATACTTTATTTTTTTTGTATTTTTTTAATTTATACCTACTTAGTAGCCTAAGTTAGTCCTTATTACATCAGCTACCTGCCAATAAAAGTCCCGTCAAAATCGACCCAGCCATTTCAGAGATTAGCCGGAACAAACAGTCAGACAAAAAAATTAAAAAATGTTATTTTAGTGTACGTACCGTATACCGGGTGGAAGGGAAACGCTCTCGGAAACGAATACAGGTGATAGTATTAGTGATTCCTGACGTGATGGCACTAAAAAAATTGCGATCGCATTGTTATAATTTTAGTACGATTTTCTCAAATTTCTGTACAGATTCACGTATGGATAGATAAATCAAACTATTATTCTGAAAGACATATTAAAAAAGGTCAATATTTCATAAAAATCGTAATGAAACACGTACATCAGCTGACGGGTTAACGACCGCGTGGCCGCCGCGCCGCCTTGTCGCCGTTTGCTTTGTAGTTTGTACCCTACCCAGTTTTTTGTACACTTTACATTGCGCGCGCATGAATTACGGAAATACTAAAATCGTAAGTATTATAGCTTAGCTTTGCAAATGAATATAATTTTTCGTTAATGTTATGGTTCTTCTCTCTTACCGATCCGGTATAGAGAGCGATTCCCTACCACCCGGTATATATTCATATACATGTAGTAAAAAACGGTTATTCCAATATTACAAACAGACATTTCAATCTTATTTATATGTATAGATTATGTCAAAAATGATAAAATATAGGTCATCATCATCAGCCACATGACTTCCACTGCTGAATATAGGGCTTCCCAAAGCTTTCCAGACGGACATGTCAAATGCGGCTTGCATCCAGCGCGTTCCTACGACCTTTACCAAGTCGTCTGTCCGCGTTGCAGGTGGAGGCCGATGCTGCGCTTGCCAGTACGTGGTCTCCACTCGAAAACTTTTTTCCTCATCTGCCGTCAGTTCTTCGAACTATGTGCCCTGCCCACTGCCATTTCAACTTGCTAATCTGCTGGGCTATGTCAGTGACTTTCGTTCTTCTACGGATCTCCTCTTTTCTGAATCGATCGCGTAGAGAAACACCTAGCATAGCCCTGTCCAAAGCTCGCTGAATGACCGTGAGCCGTCTTAGACGGCCCATCAGAGGCCACGTCTCAGTGCCGCATGTCATCACTGGTAACACACATTGATTGAAGTCTTTTATCTCAGGTATTTTGGACGAGAAGATCTTGCTTAGTTTCCCGAACGCCGCCCATCCGAGCTGGATTCACCAATTGACCTCTTTCTCAAAGTTGGACTACTTGACCTAAATAGACGTACTCGTCAGAATTGAGCTCCCAATGGTAATGGAGGTAGGTACAACATGAACATTTGACATGATCTTGGTCTTGTCCATGTTCATCCTGAGGCCCACCAGTTGAGAAACTCGGTTGAGGTCACTCAGCACTGTGCTCAGACCCAGTGCCGGATTAAGACAACTTGATGCCCTAAGCAATTCACGCCTATGGCGCCCCCCTACCATAAGTAAACTAACATCAGTCTTTAATCGCGCGGATTTTCAAACAGCTTTACTTTTATGTGCTAGCATTTTTTTTGTGCTGTTTCTGGTGCCCCGTATGACGTGATGCCCTAAGCAATTGCTTAATTTGCTTATGGGCTAATCCGGCACTGCTCAGACCCTCCAGCGATTCTGCCAATACAACGATGTCATCGGCAAAATGAAGGTGAGTGATGTATTCGGCATTGATGTTGATGCCGAGTCCTTTCTAATCCAAGAGCTTGTAAACATCTTCCAACGCGGCAGTGAACAGTTTCGGAGAGATAACATCTCCCTGTCTCACGCCTCTGTGTAGTGGAATAGCCTTCGAGCTCTGTTCTTGTACTCGGACTGACATGGTGGCGTTGATATACAAGCACCTCAACACTTCGATGTACCGATGATCAATGTGGCACCGCTGTAGAGACTGCAGCACAGCCCAGGTCTTGATCGAATCGAAGGCTTCCTCATAGTCCATGAACGCTAAGCAAAGTGGCAAGTTATACTCCTCATTTTTTTGTATAACTTGTCGCACCGTATGAATGAAAATACTTTGAGTATCATAGCTATGCAAAGGAGATGGGATGACCAGGCGAACCCTTAGTTGGTCATACATGCGCTGCTGGTCATAAACTTTTATTAAAACCTATGTGACTTGCGATCGCTGTCATCACATTCTACGATAATGACATTAAGCGGTGCTCCACAGAAATTGTGATTATTGTCGTGTTATTGTGTTAAAAGCGACCTTACATTCAGCCCTGCACGTGTGGATATTTTTCGTTAAATGTGTGCTATCCGTGTCCACCTCGCACCCCGACAGGATTGGCAGAAAAAATTGTTTGCGCATTATTGCCATATCGTGTCTATTGGCTTAGTTTAAGATGAATATATGATGAATGAAAATATGGGTTCCGGCTGAATATGATTGATAGCTAGTTTGGCCAGAAAAAGCTTTTTTTAGATGGGACCTAGTTACTTTGATGTTATTGAAGCAAAATTAGGAGGTTGTTGTTCCCTTACTTACAGATTTGTTTGTATTGAATGTTATTTTCAAAACGAATTTATTTTTATAAATTACGTAATAAGACATTTGTAAATGCTTTTAGAACTCAATTATATTGTATGTTTAATAGAGCTTTTATTTTTGTCGATTTTCACATAACCATGGAATGTAAGTACTTAGGTACTATTCTTGGGTACATAATATAATTTCGCACTATTGTTTTTTTTTATGTTTTGGAGCATCCAAATGCACAGCAATATATTATCAACAAAATAAATGTTTATTTTTCATCCTTTTAATATGAATGTTTTACGTCAATGCGAAGTATTGATGGGCTGAAAAAGATTCAGATTGCGCCACCAGATGGCAGTATTTAGGACGTGCACGTTCTTTATACTTTGGTTCGAACCAAATACCTCAGCATAATACTCATAACTGGTAACAACTATACCATTGTGGCAGTAAACGTGGTAAATAAAAAACACGCATAAAGTTTCATAGTTTTATATTAAGATCCTTACTCTATGTTACCCTAATATCGATGTTAAAAGTAAAAAAGTAAACTTACTCGATATATTTTACAAAAGATTCGCGTTACACTAAATTACACTTTAATAAGCTATTTACAGGGCGTATTGTTGCTTAACTTAGACAGCTATCAAATATTGGTAGAAAAATTCTAATTTTAAAATAACTTTATTTTTAATAAACTCACCAGTCACAATGACTATTAATTTTTTTTTTAATTAACACGCTTGTCCAACATGTGAATTTTGTCATGAAACATAAAAATAAAACCTACTTTGAGGCATAATAAGTCTTCATCTTTTTCTTTTAAAAATGGCTTCGTTTCGCATAATAAGTGATAATTTGTTCTAATTAATTTGACAGCTGCCAAAGGTTAACGAACAATACTTAAGATGGTGAGCGACAGAGAAAAATGCGTGGTAACTTTTACAATCAAAAACTGTGCTGGATTTATAATGAAATCTTGAGAATCTGCGACCTGCGCTTCAAACAAAATCAAGTATGATAAAATCTAGTGGGTCATTTTTGACCCGTGACACTCCAGCACAGAGCAACTATTTAAGATTTGCTTATTTTTACATTTTCCTCGAACGCTTCCCAAGCTACCGGCGAAGTCCATGTTAACAAAGCAAGAAGTGGGTCACTTTAGGGTCGCATACATTGCCCAGGCAAGTTAAAGCTAGTTATTGCTTACTCTACTGTTACTTAACGACCAATACCTATAGTGACCTAAATTAAATTCGCCTGAAATTTAAGATACCCACAGCCTTTGTACAATCAGCTCGGTAAATAAAAAACAAACTTAAAAGAAAAATGCTTTACCCGTCGCCTACTTATCTTACTTAATAATAAATATAAATATGTATTTTTTTATTTTCCGTTTTTAATAAGCTGTAATTACATTGCACTTTACTCGACCACGGCTTTAAGACTAATTTTACTAAACTAACCTCCTTGATGTAACAAAGTACTATTAAGAAGGTAAAAATTTTACCGCGATAAAAAATAACTAGGGGTCCGAATTGACCCATAAGTACCTTTGTGAGGACGACATAATTACAATAAATATTTCGCCAGAAATGTGAAATAAGTCCTTTTTTTTTAATTTCGTATGTTTCCAATAATTTTTCATAGATTTGATTACAAACATATTTTTTTCTATAAAAAAATAAAGGATCCGCCCTGCACAGACTGTGGTTGAAATAATCTGATTGAAGGAAGCCGTAGTCAAGATTTTGTTAATAAAAACATTTTTTTCGTAAACTATTTGAAAAAAAGTCTGTTAAATGATTATGCACTAACGGACAACATTACGTTTATATAACGTAATGTTATTTGAAAAAAATGTATTATTAAAAACATTTTATATACACAAGTAATCGTATTCAGATTCCACAAAAATAATACAATATATTTAGATAATTTGAGTTTTGGTTACAAATGAAAATGACCCTCTTTTGTTGCAAACCTGACTTACATTCTTAGGTCGATTTGATTTAATACTAACACTGGGAAACTTTGTCTGCTTTTTTGCTAGATATAAATCCCGGACATTTTTAATAATAAAAGGTCAAGGTAAAATATAAGATCACGGTCGCGTAGCAAGGATCAAGTCACATAGGAGAGGCTTTTAATTCACGCGTAACCAAAACTAGTTGCAATACACTATTTGAAAACTCTAATATTTGTACTTGTATTCGAAATATAATTTTTTTGTGTGTGACAATACTGCGTCTGCGTCATCCTTGGAGATCGGAGGTGCCAACATAAAAAAAATCGAGTATATAACCTCTTTGCATTTTAATAATTTACGGCATTTGAATTTAATTCAAAAACAAAAAATATGTTCTTTTTTAAATATTACCAGCGGACAATCACCTCAGCGCGACAACGACTTGCAACGGTTGTATGTCGTAATCGCTGTCAAAGATAACACAGTCGCATCCGAACAAGAATTTATAATTCCCTGATTCTTATATAAATAATGAAAAATATACAACATAGATCAAACTTAGTTGGCAGGAATAGAAAATGTATTGTAACATAATGGGGTCAAAACCGACCCACTGGCAATTTTTTTTTCTTTCGCCCTACTGACACGGCAATAACTGTACTAGATAGTAACCCTAATCAGCTGACACGCTGTTGGACTTTCTTTGCTTATCAGTGGAGAAGATTCTCTACTAATTTGGTATAGCAAAGTACAGTTCAGCTCAAATGTACCGGATTTTTTATGCATATACAAAAAAGGTTTATGAACTGATAAATATCGTCGTATTAAAAGTTTGCTTTTTAAGAAAAAAAAAAACTTTTTACGAGGAGACGAATAAGGAACATCTATTAATTATTCTATGAATTTACCACACTATTATAAAGATCGCAGTTCCATCATATTTTTTTTAGGTTTCAAAATTGCAAAGAATCGGTTTCCTAAACCCTGCCAATTGTTAGTAATAGTTTATAATATACTTATTGCGATTATCGACGTCACAGACATCAGTTTGGTTAAACTCTACGGTTTTTCAGTCGAGGCATAGACAAATGTCCGTGTGCCCATAGACAATCATTTATTTCACGTAATTATTAGCAAAACAGACAAATTTTGATAGTAAATATAATTGATTTTTTAAATTAAGGAATCCAATTATATGGCGTATTAAAAGAATTGTCAAACAATTGTCTATGGGCGATATAATTTTTTATAACAAAAAAAAAATCCTAATCAGTGTCTATGATAAATGGAATTATTCTTTTCTATCACATTTCATTTTGAAACATAAAACTTCGAGTTGTCTTCATTATTGGTTGGCGGCTTAGTGACAATCTCAGCCTACACAGCAATTGCAACTGGCGATTAGTTTTTTTTTATATTTTCTGCAATTGCGAGTGGCGAATAAGTTGTTAATTATTTTTGAGCATTTTTGGATTGTTCACTAAAGCTGCTCAAAATGGCGTACATGGTAAGAATTTGTTGTTTTAGTGATGAATAAAATCTACCATTTTTTTATTAGCATTTTACAAAACTTTAAAAAAAAAACAGTTAAGATTCGTAAAATACTTTACATATGCCATTTTTTCGACCATAAGTATTTTCAAAGTATTTACACAAAAGCTGGTGTTGAGGTGTTAGAAAAAAAAAACGTTTTTATTACCAACTTTTGCATAAAATTCATTCTATATTAGCAAATTACGAATATAAGTGTGGTTAAACACAGCTCTACTTTTAAACAACGAAATACTTGCAACTCGTTATTTTATTACTGACCACACCTTTTCGCATTAGCAAAAATCTTTTCATCGTTTTCAATTACATAGAAATAAGTCAAAAACTTTTTTTACATCTGAAAACTAAGGGTGTTTTTATGTAAACAGAAATATTTGCTGTGAGTTTTTTGTTAACGAGAATTATATAAAAAAGCTTATTTTCACCAATTTACACATGTTTCTTTTATTTTCTTTTGAAACTCATCGGAATAAATCTAAATTATTGACTTATTTCTATATAAATCTAATCATTCAAGTATACACCAATTGATCACAGAAATCACCTCCAATAAACGTAATTAGCACAAATACGATACATTTATCGGCAATATGCAGCAAATACAAAAACATAGCCATTGCGGTAGAAAAATTGACATATTGAGAATGAAATTGCCATATTTAGTATAAAAATGCCATATAAAAGGCGAAAATGCCATATAAGAAATTGCCATATTGAGAAACTGACATATGATGGTGATATTGCCATATAACGGTGATAGTGCCACATATTGCTTAAATATCTCGTAATCATCCTTATTACTTTAGAGTAAGCCCGTAAGCCCATACTGGAGGGGTCCCGTGACGTCATTGTCACATTGGGTGTCACTGTTCGTAGTTCTTAGCTTTTCTGTCGACGTCATCGTCTGATGTCCGGTTCATTGGGTGATCTGCAGCAAAATTGAGCTTTATTATGACTACGTTAGGAGTGGTTTTCGTTTGAATTCTCTATTGACGTTTAAAGCTCTTTTTGCCTTGATAATACGATTAGCGTCAAATGAACGTATTCTTTGATAGGAAGAATCCATATTAATTACTTTGTACACATAAACACATGACGCTTTTATCCCTAAGGGAAGGTAGAGATGGAACCAGAGCAACCACTTTTAGCCATATGTGTTCCGTCCCGATGTGATCCCCTAACACATAACGGGAAATTCCAGACTCCGGACTCATACTTGGTGGAAAAACCCAATATCACTTTTCCCGACCCGGGGTTCGAATTCGAAACCTCGGAGCAGTAGTCATACCGCGCACACAATACAACTACGCTACTAAGGCAATTCATATACTTAGTAATTTATACATTTCATTTTTATTCACCATTAATTTTCTTTTTACTCTGTGCCATTTTATACATTATTATTTATGAATGTAGTAAACTAAATGTATTTAATACAATAGGGTAGTTTCCTAAGTTTGATTTCGCCCATTATTTTATATGTAACAGAAAATAATACGAATAAGAAATTCTTCTGTGAAATCAGCATCAAAATCGATTGAAAAATAAAGCAGTTATTCAATTTTGAAATATTCTTGTGAGCAAAAGTGGGGGCGTGACGGGGATATCGCGCTATCTCTTTCGTACGCACGCAGCGTTATGGCCGACGGCGCTTGGTGACGTCACAACCTATTGCTGTTATTTGACAGCTACCCCTTCCACCAAATTTCAAAGCTTTATTATTTACTATTGCGCCCATTTTGATAATTCTTTTTTTATTAGATTTTGGATAGCATACATTTTTCATAATTGTACTTTAGAAAAGTAGTCATCTACCCTATCATTTGAGGCTGACTGTACCCATTATGGTCATTACTAGAAGTACATACACACATACACTCACGCCTGTTATCCCCGAAGGGGTAGGCAGAGGCGCAACTAGTGCACCCACTTTTCGCCATCATTCCGTCCCATGATGTGATAGGGGGCGAGCCTATCGCCATGTCAGGCACAAATTGCAGACTCCGGGCTGATACTGAATAGAAAAACTCAATATCACTTTGCCCGACCCGGGGATCGAACCCGAGACCTCAGCTTTGCAGTCGTACTGTAATACAACTACGCCACCGAGGCAGTCAATACTAGAAGTACATGGGAGTGGTATATGGTACGTACCGTGATGCTGCATCTTCGGCACGAGCACGACGTTGCCGTCGGCGGCCTGCTGCAGAGAGAATTGAGACGACGACAGCGGCTGCCCGTCGCCGTCACGGAGATTCTGTAAACAATTATAGCACTTAATACGCTTGGAATAAGGCACTATAGCGTGCGTAGGTTAAAATAAAATAAATAAAATACTTTATTCATCACGTAGGCGAAACATGGTTGCGTTGATAAGTCATACATTAAATTGATTGTAATAATTATTATTGATACAAAAGGACACTTATATAACTACCGACAATTTTATTGAGATTAAAAACAATGATGAAAACTAAAAATTAAAAAGCCAGCTCGGACTGGCAGGAAAGGGGATATAAAAAATAAAAGATTTTTATTACAAAATCTAGCTTTTGCCCGCGGCTCCGCCCGCGTCAGAAAGTTTTTCCGGGATAAAAGTCGCGCTTTTTATTTTCCCGGGATAAAATGTAGCCTATGTGTTAATCCAGGACATGATCTACCCATGTGCCAAATTTCATCGAAATCCGTTCAGTAGTTTTTGCGTGAAAGAGTAACAAACATCCATACATCCAAACATCCATACATTCTTACAAACTTTCACCTTTATAATATTAGTAGGATACAAAAATTATGGGAAGAACGCGTCCGATCCTCACCGGCGAGAACACTGCAGGCCTAACCTAGCTAACCTACCAAAATTGGAGTTTGTACATACATGTATAGTATCACGCCTTTCCCACTTTTCAGGGGTAGGCAGAAGTGTATCATACCCATATTTCCTATTGTCATTTACGGGGCACATATTCAAACTCCGAGAGCTGATGCTGAGTACAAAAACCCAATATTACTGCTCGACGCGGGAAACAAACCCGAGACCTCAGCTTTGCGGTCGAACTGTAACATAACGACGTCCCGGCAATAGGCCCGCCCCTTATTAAATGGGATTTAACGTATATGGCGATTTTTTTTTTACTGACGAAATGTGGTTGTGATACACCTCCGCCTACCCTTTAAAAGGGAAAAGGCGTGATGATATGTATTTTAAAAAATCCAACAAACCGAGAGGAACAGCGACAAGAACAAAGAGAAGAATGGAAGATTTATAGATTCCTCGAGTTTTGGCGGGAACTTGGAAGTGTCATGAGGTGCTATTGTTTTAATTCATTATTTTGATGATACTTAGTGTTATATTGCATAATTATGGTGGTATATTATCCAATATAGTTCTATTAAAGGGCTCAAATGAAGTGAATTGAAATAACTGTGCTAATCAAGTGTTTCTTTTTGTTGCCGCCAAAACTCTTCGATAAAGTCTTGGTAAGGTGGCCACTGCTTTACTTCGACATAGTAGTTAGGAGATAGGACTGAGGATAAAAATTTATGAAAGACGGGCTCAAAGGACTATTATCCAGAGCCGTAATATTTGACTGCCTCGGTGGCGTAGTTATTATGGTACGACTGCAAAGCTGAGGTCTCGGGTTCGATTCCCGGGTCGGGCAGTGATATTGATTTTCTCTATTCAGTATCAGCTCGGAGCCTGGAATTCGTGCCCTATACGGTGATAGCCTCGCCCCCATCACATCATGGGACGGAATAATGGCGAAAAGTGGGTGCACTAGTTGCGCCTCTGCCTACCCCTTCGGGGATAACAGGCGTGAGTGTATGTGTATATATATGTAATACTAGTAGTGCTCGCGGCTCCGCCCGCGTGAAAAAGTTTTTCCGGGACAAAAATATTTTCCCGGGATAAAAAGTAGCCTATAGCACTCAGGAGTTTTGTAGCTCCTTATTAGTGAAAGAATTTTCAAAATCGGTTCAGTAGTTCCTGAGATTAGCACGTTCAAGCAAACAAACAAACTCTTCAGCATTATAATATTAGTATAGATATAGAAGTGGACGATAGCATAGTTGGGAATGGAACGGTGTGCCGAGACAATCTCCGAAGGTTCAAAACCCAAGGCACACACCTCTGACTTTTCAAAGTTACGTGTGTATTGTTTATCAATTATCGTTCGCTTTAACGGTGAAGGAAAACATCGTGAGGAAACCTACATACCTAAGAAGTTCCTTATAAGAATTTCGAAGGTATGTGAAGTCTACCAACCCACGCTAGGCCAGCGTGGTGGAATAAGGTCTAAACCCTCTCAGTAGAGGAGGCCCATACTCAACAGTGGGTAGTATAATAATACAGGGCTGGTATTATTATTATATTATTATACAGGCTCATTTTGACATTGCGTTAATAAATAAAACCACATACTTATCTTGTTGAAAATAACATTTTCCATTAAATTATTTTAATCATACATGTAAAACTAAAAAGTGTAAGTTTCGAACAAAATAAATATCAATGAAATTCAACTTTAAGTTTACACGCCCTAATGCCACTTAGACTGCTCTAGGAGAATTCCTCGCAGCAGCAACAACACACTTTCAGTCAGAAATACACTTACGCACACACCATATTCGCACTAAACTACAAAATGATAAAAAAAAATGAATACTACAACCGGAATTTATCGCGAAAGTATTCGTTATTCATTGATAATTTTTGGCACAAAGTTAGCAGAGGTATAGACGCATATATGGTTTCATTTAGTAACATAATGTAAAAATGACCCTGTATAATAAAAATTTATACTAATATTATAAAGCTGAAGAGTTTGTTTGAACGCGCTAATCTCAGGTACTACTGGTTCGAATTGAAAAATTATTTTTCTGTTGAATAGACCATTTATCGAGGAAGGCTTTAGGCTATATAACATTACGATGCAACTATTAGGAGTGAAGAAATAATGGAAAATGTGAAAAAAAAAACGGGGAAAATTATTCATCCTCGAGGGCTTCCATTACGTGCGCTGCGAAAACGGTTCAAGATACCAAAAATATATGTATGAAAGAATTATTCCTCTTGAAATGATCAAAAAAAATGTCCGCGACAGTATATGTCTATCTTTTAAGATTAACTCACTAGAACCGTTTTTATGGTAATCAAATTTGATCGAAATTAATGCATTATTTGTTAAAAGTTGTATCAACGTCATGATATTAATCTTTATCCAAATAAATGTGTTGGATAGAGTGATTCAAGGGAAAGGTTTTTATGTACTTTTAGCCCGGAAAAACTTATTAACGCGGGCGAAGCCGTGGGCAAAAGCTAGTAATATATATTCCTCACCTGGAACACATGCCTGTAGAGCGTGGCGAACCGTTCCTTGAGCCGCTGTCGGTCGGCGAGCAGGGCGGCGCGCTCGCGCAGGCCGCGCTGCTTGCGGTCCCGCACCGTGCGCACCTCGTCCGCCAGCGACGTGATCTGGTCCAGCTAGTAATATATATTCCTCACCTGGAACACATGCCTGTAGAGCGTGGCGAACCGTTCCTTGAGCCGCTGTCGGTCGGCGAGCAGGGCGGCGCGCTCGCGCAGGCCGCGCTGCTTGCGGTCCCGCACCGTGCGCACCTCGTCCGCCAGCGACGTGATCTGGTCCAGCTAGTAATATATATTCCTCACCTGGAACACATGCCTGTAGAGCGTGGCGAACCGTTCCTTGAGCCGCTGTCGGTCGGCGAGCAGGGCGGCGCGCTCGCGCAGGCCGCGCTGCTTGCGGTCCCGCACCGTGCGCACCTCGTCCGCCAGCGACGTGATCTGGTCCAGCTAGTAATATATATTCCTCACCTGGAACACATGCCTGTAGAGCGTGGCGAACCGTTCCTTGAGCCGCTGTCGGTCGGCGAGCAGGGCGGCGCGCTCGCGCAGGCCGCGCTGCTTGCGGTCCCGCACCGTGCGCACCTCGTCCGCCAGCGACGTGATCTGGTCCAGCTAGTAATATATATTCCTCACCTGGAACACATGCCTGTAGAGCGTGGCGAACCGTTCCTTGAGCCGCTGTCGGTCGGCGAGCAGGGCGGCGCGCTCGCGCAGGCCGCGCTGCTTGCGGTCCCGCACCGTGCGCACCTCGTCCGCCAGCGACGTGATCTGGTCCAGCTAGTAATATATATTCCTCACCTGGAACACATGCCTGTAGAGCGTGGCGAACCGTTCCTTGAGCCGCTGTCGGTCGGCGAGCAGGGCGGCGCGCTCGCGCAGGCCGCGCTGCTTGCGGTCCCGCACCGTGCGCACCTCGTCCGCCAGCGACGTGATCTGGTCCAGCTAGTAATATATATTCCTCACCTGGAACACATGCCTGTAGAGCGTGGCGAACCGTTCCTTGAGCCGCTGTCGGTCGGCGAGCAGGGCGGCGCGCTCGCGCAGGCCGCGCTGCTTGCGGTCCCGCACCGTGCGCACCTCGTCCGCCAGCGACGTGATCTGGTCCAGCTAGTAATATATATTCCTCACCTGGAACACATGCCTGTAGAGCGTGGCGAACCGTTCCTTGAGCCGCTGTCGGTCGGCGAGCAGGGCGGCGCGCTCGCGCAGGCCGCGCTGCTTGCGGTCCCGCACCGTGCGCACCTCGTCCGCCAGCGACGTGATCTGGTCCAGCTAGTAATATATATTCCTCACCTGGAACACATGCCTGTAGAGCGTGGCGAACCGTTCCTTGAGCCGCTGTCGGTCGGCGAGCAGGGCGGCGCGCTCGCGCAGGCCGCGCTGCTTGCGGTCCCGCACCGTGCGCACCTCGTCCGCCAGCGACGTGATCTGGTCCAGCTAGTAATATATATTCCTCACCTGGAACACATGCCTGTAGAGCGTGGCGAACCGTTCCTTGAGCCGCTGTCGGTCGGCGAGCAGGGCGGCGCGCTCGCGCAGGCCGCGCTGCTTGCGGTCCCGCACCGTGCGCACCTCGTCCGCCAGCGACGTGATCTGGTCCAGCTAGTAATATATATTCCTCACCTGGAACACATGCCTGTAGAGCGTGGCGAACCGTTCCTTGAGCCGCTGTCGGTCGGCGAGCAGGGCGGCGCGCTCGCGCAGGCCGCGCTGCTTGCGGTCCCGCACCGTGCGCACCTCGTCCGCCAGCGACGTGATCTGGTCCAGCTAGTAATATATATTCCTCACCTGGAACACATGCCTGTAGAGCGTGGCGAACCGTTCCTTGAGCCGCTGTCGGTCGGCGAGCAGGGCGGCGCGCTCGCGCAGGCCGCGCTGCTTGCGGTCCCGCACCGTGCGCACCTCGTCCGCCAGCGACGTGATCTGGTCCAGCTAGTAATATATATTCCTCACCTGGAACACATGCCTGTAGAGCGTGGCGAACCGTTCCTTGAGCCGCTGTCGGTCGGCGAGCAGGGCGGCGCGCTCGCGCAGGCCGCGCTGCTTGCGGTCCCGCACCGTGCGCACCTCGTCCGCCAGCGACGTGATCTGGTCCAGCTAGTAATATATATTCCTCACCTGGAACACATGCCTGTAGAGCGTGGCGAACCGTTCCTTGAGCCGCTGTCGGTCGGCGAGCAGGGCGGCGCGCTCGCGCAGGCCGCGCTGCTTGCGGTCCCGCACCGTGCGCACCTCGTCCGCCAGCGACGTGATCTGGTCCAGCTAGTAATATATATTCCTCACCTGGAACACATGCCTGTAGAGCGTGGCGAACCGTTCCTTGAGCCGCTGTCGGTCGGCGAGCAGGGCGGCGCGCTCGCGCAGGCCGCGCTGCTTGCGGTCCCGCACCGTGCGCACCTCGTCCGCCAGCGACGTGATCTGGTCCAGCTAGTAATATATATTCCTCACCTGGAACACATGCCTGTAGAGCGTGGCGAACCGTTCCTTGAGCCGCTGTCGGTCGGCGAGCAGGGCGGCGCGCTCGCGCAGGCCGCGCTGCTTGCGGTCCCGCACCGTGCGCACCTCGTCCGCCAGCGACGTGATCTGGTCCAGCTAGTAATATATATTCCTCACCTGGAACACATGCCTGTAGAGCGTGGCGAACCGTTCCTTGAGCCGCTGTCGGTCGGCGAGCAGGGCGGCGCGCTCGCGCAGGCCGCGCTGCTTGCGGTCCCGCACCGTGCGCACCTCGTCCGCCAGCGACGTGATCTGGTCCAGCTTGCGCTTGCGGCAGTTCTGCGCCGCCACCTGGTGGGGGATCAAGGATTATTACAAGTTAGGTGAAAGTTCACGTTTTGGTGACAGGTTGCTGACTTAGTTCAAGTTTGGTGAGGGGTTGCTGACTTAGTTCAAGTTTTGGTGAGAGGTTGCTGACTTAGTTCAAGTTTTGGTGAGGGGTTGCTGACTTAGTTCAAGTTTTGGTGAGGGGTTGCTGACTTAGTTCAAGTTTGGTGAGGGGTTGCCGACATTATTAAAAGTTTTGTTGAGAGGGACTAGCTAGATTTAAATATTAATATAATTTATATGTAAAATTTTTATTTATATGTGTATCATTGGTACATTAAAAATTGTATACAAGTCAATTCTTTAGGAATAAACTGTATTTTACCTTATTCTTCCCCCTGCGTCGTATATCGCGTATTAGAGAGAGTTGCGCCTCGCTCAGATCGTGCTTTGATAGTCTCTCGTTGAATTCATCCATGGGCAAGTTTATGATATCCTGCACTTCCAGGGGTATGCCTGCAAGAAAAATACAATGAAAATCATGTTTGGAACTTAAATACTTTTTAAAAACAGATTTAAGAAATGTATGTCACCAACAATCTAGTAGAAAAGTTTTAAAAATTCACGCAATAAGATATAAATAAAGATGGAAGCATGAAAGCATTTTATCCTTAAAGACCCGTTGAGGCCAGGTTCAATGCCAAAAATAAAAGAAGGTTTATAGATTGACGGACATATTCTTACTAAATTATGGAGTATTTTAAAGCTTTTAATGTTTAGGCCATTTGAGGCCAGAACAAATACCACGAAGTGCTCACTGGGATGAGATTACAAATCATAGATTATGTAACAACATGTAAGCATATTATTTAAAGCTAAAGGCCAATCGAGACCAGAATTATAAAGACGGAAAGATCAAGAAAATAAAGTAAGAAATATGTAGACTGAATAATAACCAGTACGATAAAGTCGTTTAGAGCAATTTGCGCTAAAGGCCGATTGAGACCACACTAAAAACTATACTGTTCTGCGATAAATAACTGATATACCGAGTGTCTAACGCTTAAGCATTACAAGGTAAAGGCCAAACAAGACCGTAGAGTGCTCACCGAGTGCTTTAGCTCTCTTCTCATCTCTTGACAAATGCTGGCCGCTGCTAGTAGCCGAAGACCCGCCGTCGGACACGCTGCCGTCAGTAAGCCGCCGTACTGCGCATAGACAACGATTTTTATAGGTAAACATTAGAAGAGGAAATATACAAAAATTATACGTAGGTGGGGACAAATATACGTACCGGTTAATTCATTTCGTTTAACGTAATTTTAAAACAAAAAAAAAATCATAAAAATTAATGTGAATATGTGCCAGCAACTAAGATTTGTAATTGATTTAGTTTTTCATAACTATCCATATCGCGTATGTTTAGCCTCAGCTGGCCTTTAGCTAGGTTCTGATCTTAAAAAGCCTGGCCTCAGCGTGGTCTAGCTAGACAATCTATTAAGTTTCAGGTGATATCAGTCACAATGCCATATCTTAATATTCTAAACACCCGGCCCCACCTGGCCTCACCATGGCCTCACATGGTCTCATCCTTACCTCTCTTGTCTCTCACTGCGGCGGGCCGCTGATCAGCCGCGGCGAGTGGCGCGCTGTAAGTGTGGTTGTGTCGCACGCGTTCTGGGGTTGCGTAGGAAAAGCGTGGGGTCGGCTGCACGGGGCTTGGGATTCCAGTCTGGAACAATAGAATACATACTAACACATTTTTAATCTGTGTGTGTCCCTATATATTGAGCTGAATAATGTGTTTTTCTATATCCAATGTTATCGCTGCTTTGTGATTTAATTAATTAAAAAAAATCTCGCGTCATTTCGTAGATTTTGCAGTCTTCATGGTCACGTCCCGTGCAGCTATCTTAGTGCAACAAAATACCCCGGGGTCATCTCGTATGCGCCGATGAAGGCCACCGCGGGTTTTGGTTGGTATGCCGGTGTAGGGTGTACATAGTGTTAGGGACTCGGTCCAATGCTCGTTCGGATGACGCTATACTTCCGAGTGTCGACATTGGGCCGTAAGACTGTGTGAAACCAACATAACCGATCCACTCACCCCCCAGTGGTGGAAGCGATAACGCGTTTTTCCCCCAGAAAAAAAGTCTTCGGGGTCACGAGGGTGACCTACCAACTCAACCTTTCACGATTTGTCGTTTTGAAATTTCACCATGACAATTGAAAAATATAAAAAATTATAAAATTAAGTAGTTATAAAAAATCATAATTAACAAATTAATAAACTTTAATGAAAATTTACCGCAGGATCTTATAAAGTACATATATCAAAAGGGCTCCACGAAGTTTAAAATATATAGGCCAATTATTTATACCTTTCATCACATTGTTTATGCCAATGGAGAT
Organism: Lapara coniferarum; assembly: GCA_949316025.1. Lineage (NCBI taxonomy): Eukaryota > Metazoa > Arthropoda > Insecta > Lepidoptera > Sphingidae > Lapara > Lapara coniferarum. Next base: position 24,956,730 of record OX438929.1, read on the forward strand.
TGGGAAAAAATTGGTTAGTTAACAATTGAATAACTTTTTGAAAAATGGTGATTAAACTTTTTTTTCTTCAGGGCTCGATTCTTTCAAGTGTTAAGAAGATACTAGAATTTTTTCAAATTTTTGAAATCACATTTTATGTTATAAAAACAATTATTTTTATTGCTGAACTCTCTTTAGCGGCGGCACGCGCAAGGCGTAACTGCCGCGCGGAGCCCTATTTTCAACGTCTAATTAAAATTATAAATAATGGAGATAGAAGTCCGGGAGTTAGGACTTTTTTATTGGAAATTTCCTCCTTTTTACGAGCTTTTTTTCAAAATTGCTTAAATGTTAATATTTTTCGAGTTATTAACAAAAAACGAAATATCATTTTTTTTTCATCTTACATACATACATATACACTCACGCCTGTTATCCCCGAAGGGGTAGGCGGAGGCGCAACTAGTGCACCCACTTTTCGCCATTATTCCGTCCCATGATGTGATAGGGGGGTGTGTGATAGGATTTTTTTCATCTTATTTTGTTAATAACAATTGTAATTTTTAACCTGCACCAAAATCCTTCAAAAACATTTTTCTAGAGGTGATTACGAATCGAATGAGTCATCGCTTATATTTTTAGGACTTTTATCTCTATTTTTCACGTTTTTGAACTTGTTGATTAGACTAAAACATAGTGATGCAGTATTTATCTGTCACGTGCTAAGATAAAATATGACGCAAGTGCAAACGATAATTTGCGGATGTCTTCAAAATACACTTATGATAGCGTTTTATGTCAGGTTACGTTAGCGTTTTACTCTCTCCGGTCATGTCGGATTGCCGTCTCACCGGACTATGAGAGTGAAGGAATAGCGAGTGCACCTGTGTATATCGCACACACTTGTGCACTATAATATCTCCTGCGTACCTGGCTGATCTCCGTTGAGATTGGCCGCCGTGGCCGAAACTGGCTAGGAGGATTTCATTTCATGTCAGGTTATAATTGAATGTTGAATCAAGCGTTTGTTTTGAATGTTTGTGTTGGTAACTTTTATGACTTTTACTTAAGCTGTTCTGTTTACTGGTGGTAAGTCTCTTATATGTGAGAGTCAGTCCGGTGGGTACCATCGCAATGTCTATTTCTACCGCCAAGCAGCAATGTGCATGCACTGTTGTGTTTCGGTTTGAAGGACATTGTAGCCAGTGTAACTACAGGACATAATGAGAGTTAACATCTTATGTCTCAGGATAACGAGCGCAGTGGAATGCCACACAGTAGTTTATAACTCAAGGTGCTGGATGGTGTTGCTACTGTTTATGGGCGGTCGTATCGCTTACCATCAGGCGAACGGCATGCTCGTCTCGTCATTGAATGAAAAAAAAAAAACACACACACACACACATAGAGAGATGCCTTTCATCCTCGAAACGGAAGTCAGAGATGCAATTAGTACTTTTCGTCTGTGTATTCTGTCCCATGATGTGTTAGGTGAGTCTAACGCCATATAGAGCATAAATTCCACACTCGGGGCTCATAGTATGAAAAACAGTACAGTATTACTGCCCCCAGTTTTCGAACCTAATACTTCTGGTATGTCGTAACGCGCAATACAACTACGCTACGAAGGCAGCCCTTTAACAATTTAATGATTACCCGTCGTCAGTCGAGACAATTATGCCGGCCTGCTTTTGTTTATGTTTCTTTCCTATCAGATTTATGTATAGATGAAAGAAAGAAAAATCTTTATTTGGCCATTGTCTCTGGACCAGATGGCATTAAGTGTTAAGTACATACGGGAATACAAAAATGGATTAAAAAAAGAACTTAAAATGCATGTAAGTACTTACACCAAAAAAGAAAAAAAAAATTGAAATTAAACTATTATAACGGATTTTATCGCGGGTTTTTTATTTTATTTTCTATTTTATTAAGAAGTTTTTTATTTTATAAAGAAAAAAATAAAGAAATAGTCCCCCGGCATATAGCCATCACATTGAAAGTACAATACGCATATTTAAACCGTCAACGCTTGTCCGTTTTACGCTCACCAATAAGATTCTAAAAACGTGGATGATCATTTGATATTGCACTTTGACAGAGTGAAAAATTATACAAGACGCGTCTTTAATATATTGTCTGCTAGCTTTTGCCTGCGGCTCCGCCCGCGTTAATAAATTTTTCCCAGATGAACGTACATATAAACCTAACTCTTGAATCACTATATCTATTAAAAATATATCGCAGCAAAATCCGTTGCGACACAGCGGGAAGCGACTTTGTTTTATACTATGAAGTAAATGACCTAACAAGCAATGCTTACATAGAACAATGTTTGGCTCCCATGAAGTACGTACCTGTAGTAGAGCGTGGCTAGAGTGTGCTGTGTTGAGATCCAGGGCCGGCTGCAGGCTCGCTATGTGGGGGGGCGGGAGCTGGTGTCGTGCGCCGAACTCCGCTGGGGGACAAATTCATAAATTAATCATACACAACTTTTTTTTATTACATCGAATGAAGACAAGCATGCCGTTCGCCTGGTAAGCGATACGACCACCCATAAACAGTAGCAACACCAACCAGCACCTTGAGTTACAAAGTACTGTGTGGCATTACACTGCGCTCGTCATCCTGAGACATAAGATGTTAAGTCTCATTATGTCCAGTAGTTACACTGGTTACAATGTCCTTCAAACCGAAACACAACAGTGCATGCACACTGCTCCTTGGCGGTAGAAATAGACATTGCGGTGGTACCCACCCACACGGACTCTTACATATGAGAGTCCTACCACCAGTAAAACTGGACGACAAATTCACAATAATATGTACATAAAAGTCATCGTTTTGAACCCTAAAATAGTGTCATACTTGTGAGTACAAGAGATTATATAACACCGAGGTTTGGTTATCGAGCAGACGCTGTGAAGCTGTTACATTCCAGTAATATGTACAAAATGGCGTCAACGAACTGTCAATATTTCGTTATCATACAATAGGGTAGTTTCCTGTGTTTGATTTTACACATTATTTTATATGTAACAGAAAATAATACGAAAAAGAAATTCTTCTGTGAAATCAGCATCAAAATAGATTGAAAAATAAAGATTCAATTTTGAAATATTCTTGTGAGCAAACGTGGAGGCGTGGCGGATATCGCGCTATCTCTTTCGCACGCATGCAGGGTTATGGCCGACGGCGCTTGGTGACGTCACAACCTAGTATTGCTGTTATTTGACAGCTACCCCTTCCACCAAATTTCAAAGCTTTATAACTTACTATTGCGCCAATTTTGAAAATTCTTTTTCTATTAGATTTCGGATAGCATACATTTATCATAATTATATTTAAAAAAAAGTAGTCAAATACCCTATTATTATGAAACTTACAGTTATTTCAGCAGCGAAAATACTAATCAAATTTCATTTAAATAGTAAAGTCGATAGCCACTTCAAGTAAATTGGTTAAATTGAGAAATTTCATTGGACAAGTTAACATAATATAAATTGGTCAAAAAGTTACCAGTTGCTTCAACTAAATTGCATAACCAATCAACTTAGTTGCAGCAACTGTCAACTAATCAACATTTTATTAAAAGCTTGCAATTGTAACCAATAACCCATTCTTCAATACGCTGTTTTTTAAAATGGTGTTATCTAGTTGAAATACCATCCCATTATTGGTATTCTCGACTTTTATTGACTGCCTCGGTGGCGTAGTTGTATTACGGTACGACTGCAAAGCTGAGGTCTCGGGTTCGATCCCCGGGTCGGGCAAAGTGATATTCAGTTTTTTTATTCAGTATCAGGTCGGAGTCTGGAATTTGTGCCCGATATGGCGATAGGCTCGTCCCCTATCACATCATGGGACGGAATAACGGCAAAAAGTGGGTGCACTAGTAGCGCCTCTTCCTACCCCTTCGGGGATAACAGGCGTGAGTGTGTGTGTGTGTGTGTGTGTGTGTGTGTGTGTGTGTGTGTGTGTGTATTGCTATTCTCTGTACGTACCATTATGCATGTGCAGGTTGTCGTGATGGTACGCTTGTTCGGGACACTCGTATTTGACGGGAGCTGGTCGTGGGGCCGGCACCTCCATGGGGGGAGCGGATTGTTCCTGAAAGGAATATTTGAGGTTATTTATTGCAACCCGAAAAAACCATAATTTTTTTTTATTGCATCGAATGACGAGACGATCATGCCGTTTGCCTGATGGTATGCGATACGACCACCCATAAACAGTAGCAACACCAGCGCCTTGAGTTACAAAGTACTGTGTGGCATTCCACTGCGCTCGTCATCCTGAGACATAAGATGTTAAGTCTCATTATGTCCAGTAGTTACACTGGCTACAATGTCCTTCAAACCGAAACACAACAATGCATGCACACTGCTGCTTGGCGGTAGAAATAGACATTGCGTTGGTACCCACCCAGACGAACTCTTACATATGAGAGTCCTACCACCAGACACACATATACATACTGGAAGTAGGTCTCTTGCATACGAAAAGCCGTCTGGTACCACCGTTATGTCTATTTCTACCAAGCAGCAGTGTATGCACTGTTGTGTTTCGGTTTGAAGGGCATTGTAGCCTGAATTACTGGACATAATGGCTCTGAACATCTTATGTCTCAGGATGACGAGCGCAGTGGAATGCCACACAGTACTTTGCAAGTCAAGGTGGATGGTGTTGCTACTGTTTATGGGTGGTCATATCGGTTACCATCAGGTGAACGGCATGAACGTCTAAAATGATTAGGCGTGCATGCCGTTCACCTGATGGTAACCGATATGACAATCAGACAGTCAGTCTTTCTATACTTTTTTTTATTGCATTTAAATGTAAATGCAATAAAAAAAAATATAGAAAGACTATACCATTCTTTGTTGAAAAAAAATCTGTTCAAGTATTGAGTAGCTAATATTATTGTAGCATAATTTATTGATAAAATCAATCAATTGCTTTTTTAAGTTAGGCTTATACTCAATATATTAATGGAAGACATTTTTTGGAACCAATAGCTACAATTGATGTATGAGATTTCAAATATCTTACTATGAATATTCCTGAAACGGAAATTATAAAAATTCAACTAACCTGAAAGCATCTTTTGCCAAACATATGGTGCTTCTTCTGTGGTTGGTGCGACGCAGACCTTTCTCGCCCGTATGAACTCTCGTAGGGCCGGAATTTTGAACTGTATAAACAAGACAATAAGGGTCAATTTTGCGAAAAGGCTTTATTATAGAAGTGTGAAATATCTCTACCATGTAATGAATTGATAGAAAAAACTAGCTTGTGCTTGCGACTTCATTTGTGTCAATATATTCTGAATAAAAGTCCCATTATGAACATTTTGTGGATAATAATTAGCCAATTTTATTTAGTGCGGGTTGGCAGACTTCACATACATTCGAAATTCTTATAAAGAACTTTCTTAGGTATGCAGGTTTCCTCACGATGTTTTCGTTCACCGCTAAAGTGAATGATAATTGATAAACAATACACACGTAACTTTGAAAAGTCAGAGGTGTGTGCCTTGGGTTTCGAACCTTCGGACATTGTCTCGGCAGACCGTGCCATTCCCAACCAGGTAATCGTCTAGTTATATATGTGTATAACTGTCAAATAAAATTTACTAAGAACCTGTGAAACAGCCCTTAGAATATTTATCAAGAATTTTAAAACAAACAATTCATGACGTTTCACAGATAATAAAATTCCTGTGTAAACTGCCTCGGTGGCGTAGTTGTATTACAGTACGACTGCAAAGCTGAGGTCTCTGGTTCGATCCCCGGGTCAGGCGAAGTGATATTGAGTTTTTCTATTCAATATCAGTCCGGAGTCTGGAATTTGTGCCCGATATGGTGATAGGCTCACCCCCTATCACATCATGGGTCGGAATGTCGGCGAAAAGTGGGTGCACTAGTTGCGCCTCTGCCTACCCCTTCGGGGATAACAGGCGTGAGTGTATATGTATGTATGTTTGGTCCCATGTAATAAAAAGCGGATCATTTACCGATCATATTTTCAGACTCCAGGCTGAGTAGAAAAACCCAATATCACTAGCCGACCCGGGAATCGAACCCGACACCTCAGCAGTGCAGTCATACAACTACGCCACCGAGGTAGTCAAATCAAACCAATAATTTTATTGCACTCCACAATTCGCACCTTTAGAACGAAAACGACATAACTCAAAATATCGAAAATTGAGTAATCGTTATATAATGACTTAAAATGAAGTTTTCAACACAACAATAGCTCAAACACAATCATATTCAAACGGGAAAAGTACCAAACTGTTATGTTGGACCTTTTTTATTATATTTTTATGAAAAAGGGACCAGTTTTAAGTCATTTTATGATGATAACTCAATTTCCGATTTTTTTTATTGTGTCGTTTTCATTCTAAAGGTGCGAATGCACCTTGCTTCCTTGTCTTCCACCTTGTCATCAGTATCTAGATAAATAGTACCCGCGCAAAGCTTATGAAATTACATTTATAGAATATTATACAGAATACCTGTGAAATTCCTGTGCGGAGTCACTGCCGTCACACCATTCCCCGTCAGAGAGTGATGGGACCCTCTCGGAGCCCATAGAGGACACCGCACTGTCCGAAGCGGAATCCCTCTCTGCTGGAAATTAACGATCATCAGGGAATCGTGTTAAGGATCTTTGAGATTTAGCGACCAAAAAAACAGTAACCATAGTAACCAAAGTTAATTGTAAAAGGTTTAAACAAATTGAACTTTCTATATGTCGCGATCTATCATGGCAAACATCCAAATATCCAAACCTCAAAACATACAAATATCCAAACCTCCAAACATACAAAAATCCAATCCTCCAAACATACAAATATCCAATCCCCCAAACATTTTCCCATACACGCATATTCTATTCACAAGAAGACCAATCAATAAACATAGATAATAAACTATGATAATATTTGTTACTTATGTACTTAGAAACATTTTGTGTGTTCCAAATGTATTAAAAGTTTAGCGCTTTCCCCCAGAGAGTTAAGCAGAGGTCTCTAATAATTCCGACTTGTTCATTAAGAACGTTTGAAGACCACCACGATACCCCCTTTTTTCGTATAATGTAGGATGCGGTAAGGTAAACCCTCTCAGTAAAGGTGGCCCGTGCTCAGCAGTGGGCAGTATAATCAGGGCTGGTGTACCAACCTGTCATCATCATGTGGGAGTGGTTGTGGGGCGGCGCGTGGTGCGGCCCGGCCCCATCCAGCATCCGCATCGTGTACATTCCTGGAACAATGACAAATATCCATTAATATCTGTGGTGGTGTGTGATAGGCTTACTGTATATAGTATTTTTTATTGTTATAGATAGCTGTGAGCCATTAACATTAAATCAAATCTATCACTTTTATCCACCAAAATGGCAGACGTAACTTGAACCCCATTGCTTATTCCATGTCCCATGTAATAAGGGGCGAAACTGCTATCTATATCTATACTACTATTGTAAAGAGGAAATACTTGTTTTTCACAAGCATACATTCTCACGCCTTTTATACACGAAGGGGTAGGCAGAGGCGCAGCCGGTGCACCCACTTTCGCCGTGCGTATTCCGTTCCTTGCGATAGGGGGCGAGCGTATCGCCATATCCGTCGCAAATTCCTGACTATTTTTTTGTTTATTTGTAATGAAAGAAAGAAAGAAAGAAAGAAAGAAAGAAAACATTTATTGGCCACAAATTGGGTGGTGACAATTTAACAATGATAAAACAACACAGAGACAATAAAAGAGTAATTAAAAGAAAAAAAAAAATAACAAAATTGGATTTAAACAAGGATCCACCACGTGTGGACGGTATATGTCCCACCACAACAGAGCCAAAAGGTTCTAGATCAGCATAATGCCAAACAATAACTTGTTTGGCGCTGATTTTCATCTAGAACCCCTCGAGGAACGTCATCGAAAAAGAAAAACATAAAAAAGAAACACAATTCGCGTTCAGTGCGTAAGTATGTGTGTATGTGTGTGTGTGTGTGCGTGTGTCGATAAAATAAATATTTTTTTTTAATAAATAGAAAAAAAAAAAAAAAAAAAAGAGACATACAACTGATTTGAAATATAATAAACTAGATCAATAAACAAAGGTAAAAAAATAAATATAAAAATAACAATGACAAGGCTGTGTAAAACGCAATCCTTTGCCTATTGCCACAATGCCACGCAAAGAGAATATAAACCAATATAAACACTACGTTAGAATGCCACGCAGAGATGCCACGTACAAAGAGAATATTATGCCACGTAGGCAAAAGTGTCACATGTTCTATTTTTATAAAATTATAGATAAATTAACATCAACATCACCCAGTTGTTGTTGGGATTCCAAAAGATAGTTACGAAGACGTGTCCTAAATGTGTAAAGGCTACAAGATTGTCTGATTGGCGGAGGTACGTTGTTCCAAATTTTGGCCGCGGCGTAGCGAAAAGTACCTCTAAAAGCTGCAGTTTTGTGCCGCGGGATACAGATCTGTAGTGAGTATTGCCTACGTGAGCCATGCCTGTCACCCGAAATCCACTGAAGCTTGTTGTACAAGTATGTAGGTTGCTTGTATTTGATAACCCCAAAAAGGACACATGCAAGATGCAATTTGCGACGCAACTTCATTTTTAACAACGAGTGCTGGTTGATTTGAGTTAATGGAACTACTGGACCGATTTTAAAAAAACTTTCACCACTATTATTCTTGTTTAATAATATTTATATTTACTGTGAGCACCGGTTAGAACAACAACGAAGAGAACACCCAACCTGGACGCTATATATAGTAGTCGTTATAAAATAATGCTCCTTTTTAACCAACTTCAAAAAAGGAGGGTGTATGTATATATGTAAGTTCCGCCCTGTGGATTGGGGGCGTTTGGAGAATTCCACCACGTAAATATAATATATAATTCCCCTGCCTGTCGTAAAAGGCGACTAATAGGGGCCTCCGGGGGTCACGGGTGGGCGGTAGGTGCCGCCCACCTATTAGTCTAGCCAACTTCTGTGACCCCCGTGATGGACGGCAGCGTGTCTCACGCTGCCTCGGACACCAAGGGCGTCCTTCGGTGTACGGGGGCTTCTGAGCCCCCGCAACAACAGGAGAAGAACCGCAACAGCGGTACGCGCAGGGGCGGTTGCGGACGACAACTTAGACGTGAGTCGGAGGAAGCCCGCAGCCGTCCCTAATGCGACGAAGATGGCCATTATAAAAAAAAAAATGTATGTAAGTTTGTATGACCGCGATGTTTAAAAAACTACTGATCTGATTTGGATGGGGTTTCAAGGAAGGTTTTAGTGTATAATTTATTAGGATCTGATGAAGACGATCGGAGATAGACAATGGAACTCTTCAATGACTACCAGTAGACTCCAAATAACGTATATACTAAGTGAATATAAAGTTAATTTTTTTATACATGTTAATGGCCATGTAGTGCCTGGATAATGATTTTATATTTTTATGGAAACTTGAAAAAGAACAGTCGAAGGCGGGACTCGAACCCACGACCTCCGGCGTACCGTGCCGGTGCTCTTCCAATTGAGCCACCTCGACTCCCACTTCGGCGGCCGAATTTCAAGATCCATATTTTAAATCTCTTAAAGGAGATGACAGCGACGTCTGGTAGCAATTATTACAAATTACTAACTCAGTGTTACTCCTTTACGGTACGCCGGAGGTCGTGGGTTCGAGTCCCACCTTCGACTGCTCTTTTTCAAGTTTCCATAAAAATACGAAATGAATATAAAGTTATTTTTTGGTCTGTAGTTGTTTTAAAGTCCTAGCCCAGTGCCATAGCGTGGGTTCTTACCGCCCCATGGCATCAAAAAAGGTCGTGCACTGCAACAATTTTATTTACTTCTTTTTGATCGCGGGGAAAAACGCGTTATCGCTACCACCACTGGGGGGTGAGTGGAACGGTTATGTTGGTTTCACACAGTCTCCCCCACTCATCTTAAAATATGTAAATAGTTTCATTTCATGCACTTTGACGTCACCTTAATCCCTTCACAACCACGCTATGTCACTGACCTAGCCATTACGTTATAACCGGTTTAAACCGTACTTATATCTACATCGTATTATGGTGACGTGTAATGTCGGTACATTGTACTTTAGACGTTATTTTTAATGTTGATTAGAGTTCATTATCAATCGGAGCATTCGTGACACTACGCAGTTGTATATAAAACACAATCGTCATCTTACTAACATAAATGCGAAGTGTGTGCAATATGTTTGTATGTTTGTTAGAACTAAACGCAGAAACTAAACGGGTTTGAATGAAATTTGCCAGACGGGTAACTCATGTTCTAAATTAACACATAGGCTACTTTTATCCCGGTATTTCCTTCCATGGAAAATAATTAAAACTAGTAGTGCTCGCGGCTCCGCCCGCGTGAAAAAGTTTTCCGGGACAAAAATATTTACCCGGGATAAAAAGTATCCTATAGCACTCAGGAGTTATGTAGCTTCCTATTAGTGAAAGAATTTTCAAAATTGGTTCAGTAGTTCCTGAGATTAGCGCGTTCAAACAAACAAACTCTTCAGCTTTATAATATTAGTATAGATAGCTTTTGCCCACGGCTTCGCCCGCGTTAATAAGTTTTTCCGGGCTAAAAGTACATACATAAAAACCTTCCCGTTGAATCACTCTATCCAACACATTTATTTGTATAAAGATTAATAGTATGACGTTGATACAACTCTTAACAAATAATGCATTAATTTCGACCAAATTTTATTACCATAAAAACGGTTCTAGAGAGTTAATTTTAAAAGATAGACATATATTGTCGCGGACTTTTTTTTAGATCATTTCAAGAGGAATAATTCTTTCATACATATATTTTTGGTATCTTGAACCGTTTTCGCAGCGCACGCAATGGAAGCCCTCAAGGATGAATAATTTTCCCCGCATTTTTCACATTTTCCATTATTTCTTCGCTCCTAATAGTTGCATCGTGATGTTATATAGCCTATAGCCTTCCTCGATAAATGGTCTATTCAACACAAAAAGAATTTTTCAATTCGCACCAGTAGTTCCTGAGATTAGCGCGTTCAAACAAACAAACAAACAAACAAACAAACAAACAAACAAACAAACTCTTCAGCTTTATAATATTAGTATAGATAAGCGATTCTTTCAGTAGATGGCGCTGGCTTAGTATTGTATTTTAGGGACTTTTGGAGTGGGAAAGGTTTCTCACATGGGCGAAGCCGTATGAACACCTAATAAGCCGTATTATTATTTATTACACCTACAAATACTGTTTATCTCTGCATCACCCTAAGATTGGCTGGCAGAGAATGACATAGGCATTAAGTCCGCCTTATACATTGTTGTATAAAAGTAATAAAATAAACACCTAGTCTGATAATATTATAAAGTAAGTTTAGATTTCATTTTGAAAATTGTTTCACAAATAGTAATCTACATATAGTACACTTTTTATTCGAAGTAGGGTGCCTTTGGAACAGGTAGAGCTGTGGCCGTAAGGTAATGAAAACAATTGTAGGCGAGTCAGAAACGCGTAAAAACAAATACAGATAATCACCTTAATTTTAAATAGAAAAGATTTCACAACAGTACATTCTTCAAAAATAAAAATGTCTTACAATATTAACAGAAAAATAACATATCATTTAAAATGACAATTTAAATCGGCACTACAGGTGCAATACCTTTACCATAAAAAACAAAACACTCACCGTATTCATACGCCATAGAGACGGATTCTTTTTTTGAAATCTATTTTTTTATCGGAACGAATATGACTGACAACGATATGACAGCCAGTTCAATATTGTCATGCTCACGGTGACTATCAAAAATTGAATGTAGGAGGGGGCATGGGGGGACGAGGTGTTATCACTTTCAGGCGGAATTATCTGCTGTTATCGAGCAAGATACTTAAAAAACGCGATTACCATAACTCGTAGCCTTTGGACGAAGAAGTCAAAGATCCCTGACGAAGTATTAATGGAAAAGAAAGGCCGAAGTCTCGGAAAGCAGAACATGGGTGACTTTGCATAATTATTTAAAGAAAAAAAAACTTTTTTTATTTAGTATCTCTAAACAAATTGTAGCATTTTTTTTACACCGATTGGTAAACAACAGATAAAACGCACGACCTACACTGTGACGTCATTGCGAGGATAGTCCGTGCTTGCGAGCGAGACAATTATATGTTTAGCTACACGCCTATGCCCCAAGCTCGTATTAATAGTGAAAGTATCAATAGTTGCTTCATTCTGCAGTTGTCATAGTCTCTTCACATAATATTTCCTTTTTCTTGGAAGTGGGTACAATTTACGCGTGACATTTTTTAAATCAATTCTCTGCAATTCATTTGCTTTGAAATCTATCAGAAAACTAATTTCATGGAATATTTTTTGATAAATCCTTTAAAAATAGTCATCGACCGTACTATAAATATATTTTCCACTAGATTTTTTCTCGTGACTCTGCCTACGTGATAGAGTTTTTCCAGGATAAAAGTCCCGCTTTAAATTTCCCCGGGATAAAAAGTACCCCATGTTACTATCTGATAATGAAGCTTTATATTGGTGAAAGATTTTTAAAATCTAGACCTTTGCACAAAAGTACTTCAAAAAACTAGACATTTGTAACAAATTTTATAATTTTAAGGTACTCCGATTTTGAGATTTGTGTAATAATTTTATTTTACTCAAAAACTACACTTAAAATTAACGTCTTTACAAAAAAATATAAATGGCGGTGTCTAAAAATATTTTAATGTATCCAAGATTCATATTTTTGCCCCTTTAATATCCATTGAGTTTTTCTATTCAGTATCAGCTCGGAGTCTGGAATTTGTACCCAATATGGCGATAGGCTCGCCCCCTATCACATCATGGGACGGAATAATGGCGAAAAGTGGGTGCACTAGTTGCGCCTCTGCCTACCCCTTCGGAGATAATAGGCGTGAGTTTAATATTCATAACGAGCCAAAAAACCGGACATCTCACTTATGCGTCAAATTATTTATTATATAGCGTTATATACATAGTTATCTGGAACTTTATCAGGAACTGGCCCTTGATATCGCAAAAAATATCGCTTAGCACGACAAACCTCGAACTATGTTAGTGCTAAAACACTAATCGATATTGTTTAGTCATCCTTTAGTCACTTATATATCTAGTAATCAACACCCCAGTCGTGAACATTGATCTGATACCTTACCATACCTATTGTTTATTTTTTTTAAATTGTACCATACACTGGGAAGGCAAAGGGTTCAATCCCACACAGCCTCGTTTTAAGTTATATGTTTGTTTTTTTTAACCTATGTAGATGCGACAGCAAAGCAGTGGCTACCTTACCAAGACTTTCTCAAGAAGTTTTGGCGGTAGTAAAAAAACACTCGATTAGCACAGTTATTTCAATTCATTTCATTTGAGCCCTTTAATAGAACTATGTTGAATCATATAGGTACCACCATCATTATGCAATATAACACTTAGTATCACCAAAATAATGAATTAAAACAAGAGCACCTCATGACACTTCCAAGTTCCCGCCAAAACTCCGTATCATAAACCATGAGTCTATGGCAACTGCGAAATATTCAAAATTGGAATTAACGAAAATTTACTTTTGAAAAAAGAATGAACATATGAAATCAGTTGGCACTAACGTGGTGGGGACTGGTCTAAGCCCTCACAGTACAGGACTAGCAGTGGGACAGTACATACTGGCCATTACTCGGCGAATTTCGACACAATAGTTATCAGATTTATAACGTAATCCGTGTAATCTTTGGAAACATTTACATTGCTTTGTTTTATATTATACTAAAATGTAAAGTCATTGAAACGTTTGCTTAAAACATGCTTTAAAGATTTTTAAAACGTTGGGTTACTTTTATCCATTGAATATCCATCTGGGAAAATTTTACACGCTTGCAACACCTAGTAGAAATATACCCGTCAAGCCCCGCTTATATATATAGATGTATGCTTATATACTAGGACGGCGTCCGTCGCGGGGCTTGACAGTCAAAGAGTTCAAATGAAGTGGATTGAAGTAACTGTGCTAATCAAGTGCTTTTTTTGTTGCCGCCAAAACTCCTCGAGAAAGGCTTGGCGAGGTAGCCACAGCTTTACTACATATTACTGAGGATAAAAAAAGAAACAAGTATGCGCCTGAAGGACTTGTATCCATGGACAAGAATACATTAACAAAAAAAAAAAATATTTACTTTAGATATTTTTGTCGGTGTCTGGACTTTTATAGAGTTTCTACATGGAAGGAAATGTTTCGTGCCTTTTCCCGCTCATTACATACCAATAACCGAATTTCGATCGAAATTGTTATAAATAGATAAAATTTAAATCGAGTGAAATTCGGTTTTCATGTTTATTGGTGTTACTAAAGTAATACATTTGAATAAAGCTTATCCAACGACAACATTTATTTTTTTTGCAATTCATTCATATTTTTCATTAAATAAAGATAAGATAAATTTTATTAGACAAAAGAAAAAACATAACATAAATGAAGCAAAAAAATTAATTAATTGTATTCTTTATTCGAACATTTAAATATTATGAATTCTTTTTCAACATTAATTTTACAGCTGGTATGCATTTCGGGAATTGTAAAAACTATATATATTTAATTAATCATTTTCCTGTAAAATATCATTTTTAAACATCGAAACCATTTTTACCACCACCCAGTAGTTACCATTAAATATCTTACCATCGTATAGTTTATAAAACGGGTAGTACTCTGGTTCCCGGTATAGCATAGGTCTGAATGGTGTCAGAGGGAAGTATGGATGCGGGTACTGCAAACTCGCTACAGACAGATCCATAATCCCTAAAAATCCCAACGATCCCTTCGTCTTTCTTGTTTTTGTATAAAAAATCTTGTTATATACGTCCGTCCGTGTCTTGTGAAGATTATATTTCTTTCATATATCTTCACTTATCTATAGGTATAGATAATCTTACATCATCACGCCAAATTTCGTTATAAGTACCAACACGACGACATTGCGTACTGCACGACGTTCGTTTTTTAAAAATACAGATAATAGCTCCGTGCACACAATGAGTTCGATTATCGACCAATCAACGCTCGGTAACGACGAAAGATAATCTTGTATTGTTCCTTTTTTAAAATAACAGTGATATTGCGCTTTACAGCTGTAATTTTCTGTGACGCAACGTTAAACAGCGTTTGTGTTAGTGCAAATAACTCATTTCCATAATTCTAATGTACACAAACATACGACTTTCCATTGTCCTCTTATCTCTTATTGAGTAAACCAAGATATAACTCATGATGGATCAAAAAACAGTCTATACTTAAACGACCAGAGACAAAAGTTATATCGCTTTAATACACCAACGGATACTTTCGTTAAGGAATCACTCGTTGTCCTCGTACGGCGTAAAGCGCAACAAAATCTGCATAAGCAAATGGTTTCTTCTGAATTATGCACCTTTCTGCTCTTGATAGTACGGACGTGCAAAAAGAATGGCATAAGTAGGCTTTTTACTACACGTTCAAAGCAAAAAAAAACTCCTTTATAATTATATGGCACTATTTTAAAATAGTCTAGCACTGGCCGTTAGCGCGTACTCGTTGAAAATAACGTTCCAAATTCAAAAATACAAAGCCAATGATTTTGACTCGAAATTTAAATGTCCTTTTTTATTTTACGCTTTCGTTATTTTTTATTGTCTTTTTATCACAAGTCCTCTGACGTATCACAGCTTGAAGATGCCTTGCTTCATGATAAAGAAGTTGGAGCGATACGATCGACGTCCCATGTTGAAAACATTTATTTTAATCGAATAGAATTTGTATCGAATATTTTCACAATTTTATATTTAACTGTTTATGTCACTCGTATAAGCAAATGTATTGCAAAGGAAACAATTCGCGCTAAAGCCACCACATTGCGTGGAAACTTGAAGAACAATGCTCTACACCACTACGACAGGTTTAAATGTAATGTTATAACGTAAACACACACGTTATCAGTTATTTGCTATTTACACATGTGATTGCCAGTGTCAACACAGTTTCAAATATAGAACGCGATTGTGCGATATATTAAAGTTTAAAGCCACGTCAAATTCATATTTCAAAAACAGAATAGAATTCCCAAAACTGCCAGTAATCAAGCCATTTTATAAATATTCACAATTCGAACGCAGTACAATCACAATAATAAACACTAGAAATTCAGACACTACAACTTAATATTTTTTTTTATTTTAGACTAAGACCGACAACCGTACAGCCCCGTCCATGATGCGACCGCGCGCGTGCGCAGATTGTGACTAATCCGTATTTTTCGATAGCGGCCTATTGACGTCAACCAGGTCAAGTTAGCGACTGATAACAATTATTATATATACGCGATATACACATATACACACTTGTATTATGACGGTGCATAAAAAATACCCGATCGTCGTCTGCCTTGGTCAATGAAAAAAGCATTACTCGCACTCTTGGGTCTTATCAATGGTACAACATATAAAATATATCAAATATTTAAATAAAAAATTTGCTCTATTTTCACGTGCAAAATGAAATAATTTTGGGAAAGTTACGTAAAAGCCAGATAAGTGCGAGTTAGACTCGCGTACCGAGGGTTTCGTACAAACTTGTAGGTAAACTTCATATACGTATTTGCCAGTGGCTCCGCGCGCGTTAAAAAGTTTTTGTTTATATTTTCCCGGGAAAAAGTAGCCTATGCGTTAAGTACATACTTGTAGGTATGGTATCTTTACATACATATTTGTCAGCGGCTCCGCGCGCGTTAAAAAGTTTTTTTTTATATTTTCCCGGGAAAAGTAGCCTATGCGTTAATCCAACACATGATCTACCCGTGTGCCAAATTTCATCGGAATTCGTTCAGCAGTTTTTGCGTGAAAGAGTAATAAACATACATACATTTTTAAAAACTCTTGCGTTTATAATATCAGTAGGAAATTTGGAGTCGGTGCCTAATTTAAAGCTAGCTAAGCTAAGAAAATAAACGAACAAATATTCGAAAACAGTTTAATGTAAATTAGGCATCGACATCACATATATAAAGTTGAATTACTTTTTGATTTGTACTGGTATTGAAGCCGGTTTTAACTTTTGTTAAAAACTTTTTATTGTTTTATACTAGCTTTTGCCTGCGGCTCCGCCCGCGTGAATGAGTTTTTCCTGGATAAAAGTCGCTTTTTATATTTTCCCGGGATAAAAAGTAGCTTATGTGTTAATCCAGGATATGATCTACCCGTGTGCCAAATTTCATCGAAATCCGTTCAGTAGTTTTTGCGTGAAAGAGTAACAAACATCCATACATTCTTACAAATTTTCGCCTTTATAATATTAGTAGGATCTATGGCTAAAACAACTTGTAGAAAGTGTTATTGTCAACGAGATAAGTATATGGTGAGTTTTTGCGGTATGGGCGCACCCACGGGGCGCTTGCCCCACCCTGGCTCTGACCTATAAGGTACTTAATCTAACTTAAATATCTAAATTATCTAGGTACTAACTACAATACTGGATCCGTAAGAAAATTCAGACTCGTCAGTCGTCAATGGACACAAAAAACAACATGAGAGGTGTCAAGGGACACCCGGATGGAACGAAGTTCTTTTCGATTAATTAGTGAAGGTATTGTAATAAAATTTTATTTCTTTTAAATAATAATAATAATTGTATATTTCATTAAAACGTTACCACATCAATGAAAACATTTACTTCTACCTACACAATAGATATGTCATCGAATCACGATCATCACCTAAGCAAGCATTGACATTAAAATTAACATACAACTAACGAAAAAATTAACCGGGATAAGACTTCGGGTATAGTTTGCTAGTTACATATTATTTTATACTGCTGCCCCGCCTTAAGCCCATGGCTAGCTAGCTACGCGCATATTTGCCGGGAACTTGGAACGAACCTCGGCTCAGAGCGGCCACTGATAGGATAAGACATCATCGTTTGGGGAAACTGGTTTTGAACCTAATCCTATTCATTGCGTTGTTCGTAGTCTTCGGCACGCGGGCCGGAACTGCTAAGAGAGGTCAGGGTGACGGGGAACGCGGCGAGGTCCTCGACGGCGAGGACGGAACTGCGGTCTTGTGGAGTGTATGAGTTTTAGGAACTCGTGCTTACGGCGGATGGCCAGAGTTATATCGTTCTCTGGGTCAGTCAGAAAAGAGCGCGGCCGTCTCCATTTGGCGCGGTCGAATGGAGTATATATCGATGCTTTATGGATAAGCGTATTTGGGTGTTTTACCGCCCGATCGAATTGATACTTAGTGTTATATTGCATAATTATGGTGGTATATTACCCAATATAGTTCTATCAAAAGGCTCCAATGAAGTGAATTGAAATAACTGTGCTAATCAAGTGTTTTTTTGATGTCGCCAAAACTTCTCGATAAAGTCTTGGTAAGGTAGCCACTGCTTTATTGTGACATACTCAAACAGCATTATCGTGTATAATAAAACCAAAAATATCAATTAAGACGAGCTTTTTCCCAACTTGAAATCGGCAAAATGTACCCACAAATATGATAAAAACAAAGTAAATGATTTCATTTAATGATGCAATGTGAAAATGATCCTGTATAGCGTCATTTTGGCATAACGTTAGTAATACTAGTGGCAGTGGCTTAAAGTAGTTGGGGCGGAGGAGGCAGTTCGCCCCGGGCGGCGCTTTTTGGGGGGGAAAAATTTGTAAGACAAAACCTTTTACATTTTTAGGGTTAAAAACAATTCACCCTATATATGTCTATTTCTACCGCCACGGAACAGTGTGAAATGAAATGAAATAAATTTATTCGCACCCATAAAATGTTATACATTATTTAGATTCAGTCAATATTAACTCGACCACCAGTTCGGAAAGCAGTTCTCACTAGAGAAGAACGGACAAGAAACTCTAGTGTTGCTCTTTTCAAAATCAGTTCAAGGTATAAATGGTCCGTGGGCCAGTGACAGATTTCGATGACCAAGTTTCTCTCAAACGATAATTGGTGAGACGCATCAGAGACGTGTATCATAAAGCCTCGTGAACGTCAGCTTCGGCTCCGTGGGTGCCATGAGCGGTGGTAGCCTCCCAAAGATGTAGAAAAAAATATATTATTCAGTCATTTCCTCCCAACTAAGAATCATTTTAAATTGTAGCTAACCCGATACCTTGAAGAAAAAAAATAATCAGCTGACTGTAACTTGGGGCATTATGCGTCAGCTGGTCAATCAAACATGTAAAAAAAATATATCATTTCAGTGATTTCCTCTCAACTACAAATTTACCTGATGATAGCTTATACGCAACTATGAATAAATATATATGTCAGCTGGCTGTATGCCGGGGCAAAAACCGTCAGCTGATGCCTTGAAAGTTATAACGCAGGTGTTAGGCGAGAGCTTCTATTACATAATTACATGCATCAGCT
This sequence comes from Lapara coniferarum, assembly GCA_949316025.1. Classification (NCBI taxonomy): domain Eukaryota; kingdom Metazoa; phylum Arthropoda; class Insecta; order Lepidoptera; family Sphingidae; genus Lapara; species Lapara coniferarum. Next base: position 24,976,198 of record OX438929.1, read on the forward strand.
GACAATGTTTCCCTCGAATTAATGATAGTAGATTCTCTTTATTAATTACAGCATTGTATTATCAATCTATACATGTAAAATGCTTTGTCCTGAATGACTGACTGACAGTTAAACGCACAGCCCAAACCTCTGACCGTAGAGATCTGAAACTTGCAGGGTGTGTTCCTTGTAGGCATGCAACACTTTTCTAACCCTTAGATTAGAAACGTGTTGCAAAGGTGGTACCTGCAGTAGGTTGTGTTAATCTGAAAAGTCTTCTGCTGACCACTTTATCTTACTCCGGAGAGTACAATAAACTATAAATTCATAATCACTGTTCTTAATATTTCTTCAGTTATTTAATTATATACGTATTAGTCGTAAAGTATTTATACATTTCATCGGAAAACTCATATCTGAGCGTAAAGTCAAACATTTAAGATACATTATATCTTCCCAGATGAAAATTTATAAGCTGACTAGCTTTTGCCCGCAGCCTCGGTCGTACGAAAGAGTTTTTTTTTTGATAAAGGTCCCACTTATACATTTTCACGGGATAAGAAGCAGCCTAAAACTTTCCAGTTTCCCAGATGCTCGAATTATTTCCATACCAAATTTAATCAAAATCCGTTTGATAGTCTTTGAGTTTATCGCGTACAATCTTTTTACCCCATTAGGGGTTGAATTTCGCGAAATCCCGTCTTAGTGAGCTCCAACGTCCTAAAAGGAACCTCCACAAAATTTGAGACTCCTAGCACGTGTAGCTTCTCAGATTTCGTGATGAGTGAGTTAATGACCTTTCGTTTTTATACATATTATATATTACGGGATGAATTTCAATAAAACATGAAACATGTCTTCTATCAGTTCTGTTAAAAATAAGTTTAAGCAATATTTGAAGTAGGTTGGACCAAGGAATCACGTTGGCCCATACAAACTTTGCCCCCCTTTTTCACCCTCTTAGGGGTAGACTTTCGGAAAATTCAATCTCATTAGATGCCTATGGCATACAAAGAACACACCCTGCAAGTTTCAGGTCTCTACGGTCAGAGGTTTAGGCTGTGCGTCAGTCAGTCATTCAGGACAAAGCATTTTACATGTATAGATTGATAATACAATGCTGTAATTAATAAAGAGAATCTACTATCATTAATTCGAGGGAAACATTGTCAGCTGATGCATGTAATTATGTAATAGAAGCTCTCGCCTAACACCTGCGTTATAACTTTCAAGGCATCAGCTGACGGTTTTTGCCCCGGCATACAGCCAGCTGACATATATATTTATTCATAGTTGCGTATAAGCTATCATCAGGTAAATTTGTAGTTGAGAGGAAATCACTGAAATGATATATTTTTTTTACATGTTTGATTGACCAGCTGACGCATAATGCCCCAAGTTACAGTCAGCTGATTATTTTTTTTCTTCAAGGTATCGGGTTAGCTACAATTTAAAATGATTCTTAGTTGGGAGGAAATGACTGAATAATATATTTTTTTCTACATCTTTGGGAGGCTACCACCGCTCATGGCACCCACGGAGCCGAAGCTGACGTTCACGAGGCTTTATGATACACGTCTCTGATGCATCTCACCAATTATCGTTCGGGAGAAAATGACTGACGAAATTTTGCTACTGGCCCACGGTCTAAAAATACAATCAATAATAAAAAAATAAAAAAAATAACATGATATAGATATATTTGTTATTTTTGTTTAGAGCAGTTCATTTATGTGCATGCACTATTGTGTTTCGGTTTGAACGACATTGTAGCCAGTGTAACTACTGGACATAATGAGACTTGATATCTTATGTCTCAGGATGACGAGCGCAGTGGAATGCCACACAGTACTTTGTAATTCAAGGTGCTGGATGGTGTTGCTACTGTTTACGGGTGGTCGTATCGCTTACCATCAGGCAAACGGCATGCTCGTCTCGTCATTCGATGCCATAAAAAAAAGTTTGAACGAAGCACCGAAACCGCTGAGTGTATTTGGATAGAATTTGGCCCACAAACAGATCAACTCTTGGATTAACACATAGGCTACTTTGTATCTCAGAAGAGCACTTTCACGTCGGAAAAATTATACTATTATTCCGGAAAAAAAAACAGCGTGAAAATTTCGTGCCCGTTTTTAGCGCGCATTATTTTTTCAACGACGCAATAGTTTATTTTTGAAGTACCTATTTTTTGTGCAAATAATGTGATATTTGTATAGCTTTCGTAGCATTACAAACATGAATGATAGTGGTACGGTAAGGCAAAGAAATTTGTACGTTTGTTCGTCATATTAATTGTTTTTATAGCAGCTAACGGCGACGACGTGGACAATAGCCTGGTTCAGAATGGTCTGTCGAGACAATGTCCGGAGGTTCAAAACCCAAGGCACACACCTCTGACTATTCAAAGTTACGTGTGTATTGTTTATCAATTATCGTTCGTTTTAACGGTGAAGGAAAACATCGTGAGGAAACCTACATACCTGAGAATTCTCCATAAGAATCTCGAGGGTATGTCAAGTCCGCCAACCCGCACTAGGTCAGCGTGGTGGTCTAAGGCCATACCCCTATCAGTAGTAGAGGAGGCCTGTGCTCAGCAGTGGGCAGTATATAATACAGGGCTGATTGCATTGCATATTAGCTAACCAAAGAATCTAATCGCTTAGAGCAGAGTGGAAGGAAATAGGACTCGTGGTAGGTCAACAATGAAATGCACCGACCAAATTCAGCAGTAGGAGGCCTTGTAAACGAATGTACCCGATTGTCGCCTAACAGAGACAGATGGAGACATCGTGCGGCGAGCTACAACAGCATTTGGATACAAATCATCGTGACCATAACCGTTCAATCAAGCGAAGCGACGAAGAACCAAAGAATTTGAAGGTTATATAAAGCGGAATTTGGCAAAACTGTCAAACATTTTGAGCCTGTTCTTCAGTAAATCTACCGTGAAACAGCAAAAACCTATGCAAAATGCATTAGAAAACACTTTGAGACTTAACATTTTATGTCTCAGGATGACGAGCGCAGTGGAATGCCACACAGTACTTTGTAACTCAAGGTGCTGGATGGTGTTGCTACTGTTTATGGGCGGTCGTATCGCTTACCATCAGGTGAACGGCATGCTCGTCTTAATTCTTTTTTTTTTGTTAATGGCCCTACTGCCAGTAGCCTGACACGAGTAGGCTTTTCTGGCCACACCGGTCTTTAGGGTGAACGCAGGAGGCGCTCACAACCCTTTGAATTAAGTGACCATGCTGAGGGCAACCCACTAACAGGTTACGAACCTCGGCTCAGGACGGCCACTGAGAGAGGATGAGACATCAACGATTAGGGAAAGATTGGTTTTTAAGCCTAATCCTATTAGATTGTGTTGTCATCGGCACGCGGGCCGGAACTGCTAGCGGGTCGGAAGGGCGACGGGGAACGCGGCGAGGTCCTCGACGGCGAGGACGGAACTGCGGTCTTGTGGAGTGTTGGAGTTTCAAGAACTCGTTCTTACGGCGGATGGCCAGAGTGATTTCGTCCTCTGGATCGGTTAATACGGAACGCGGCCGTCTCCATTTGGCGCGGTCGAATGGAGATTCGTCTTAATCGATGCAATAAAAAAAAAAGATGAAAATGCCGCTGAAAACCAACCGAAACCGCGTCACCAAGCGTATCATATAAACACAATGGACCAAATTACGTTGTTACGGCGTTACCGTGTCATTACGGCGTTATAAAGTACATGATAACGATATGAGCTCAGTTAATGCGATAATGAGTTTTAACAATGACACAAAACTTTACAGCGGAAGTTTTCGGTGAAAACGCCCTGTCATCGGTGGAGCGCGTGATCGCTTCACGTTTTTCAATAAGGGTAGGCAGTTGGTGTGCTGGTGGTATTTTTTGTGGTACTCTGCGGTAAACTGTCGTTCGTTCAGAAGGGATTTTGACTTTATTATTTTATTTTTAACCCGTCAAGCCCAGCTTATATATATAGATGTATGGAGAAAGCCTATATACCGGGTGGAAGGGAAACGCTCTCGGAAACGAATACAGGTGATTGTATTGGTGATTCCTGACGTGATGGCACTAAAAAAATCGCGATCCCATTGTTACAATTTCTGTAAGATTTTCTCAAATTTCTGTACAGCTTCATGTATGGATAGATAAATCAAATTATTATTCTGAAAAACATAGTAAAAAAGGTCAATATTTCAAAAAAATCGTAATGAAACACGTACATCAGCTGACGGGTTAACGACCGCGGGCCGGTCCCGGCGCAGCGCGGCGGCCGCCCAGTTTTTTGTACGCTTTACATTGCGCGCGCATGTATTACGGAAATACTAAAATCGTAAGTATTATCGCTTAGCTTTGCAAATGAATATAGTTTTTCGTTAATGTTATGGTTCTTCTCTCTTACCGTTCCGGTATAGAGAGCGTTTCCCTTCTACCCGGTATATAGACGCCGGCGTCCGTCGCGGGGTTTGAGGAGTCAATTGTCGTTACTTTTTGATGTATTAGCTATCTTGTTACTTGTAGAACAAAAAAAAATTGAATTAACAATAGTGTAAATAAGATATAAACGTATTTTATTGTAAAAGAAGCGTGGGGTGCTTTTTAAGATACCTACTATCAAACTGATTATCCTTCTACTCATAATATTATTTGTCAATGAAGTATAATACTCAATACTCACAAATATTTATAATGTGCTCTATATTTGTATATGTACAGACCGTAAAAAAATCATCGAGCCGACGACCCTGTGAATCTCAACCCCACCCTGCAAATGCTAAAGCAAGTTTACGTCACTGATAAATTTGAAAATCGAACGATTCAAACGACCTTCGATATAGATAAAATAAAGATAACGCTGCTGTTATGTTATTCGCAATTCTTTTTTTGAATTAAATTTTAAATTGCAATCGATAACGGTTTTAGAATGCGCATTCTGTCATGGCGGACACACGTTGCTAAGCAAAATGCCACGTAATTTTTTTTGATGATGACTAATCATAAATGTTACATCGCAATATGAAGGATATCAGCTATCGTCAGTTTTATTGCTCACGCAATAATTGCTACGCAAACTTTTGCTCGCGAGTTCCTTTGTCGAAGTGCCTAGGTTATATGTTAATTCTGGACTGGATGTATTTCTGTGCGAATCCATTAAGCGGTTAAACTAGATTTTAATGATTTTTTTGATTTGAGGAGATAAGTAGGAAATAGGTATTTAAAAAAATTATTAGATTTTGATTTAAGCACATAATGAAAAAAAAAAATTCTTGATGGATATTATCGCAGTTTTTTTTGCTAATATTTTTTTGGGGTGGATGTTATTCGTTTTTTTGGTATTTTCTTCGTTCGCACACATATCACAGCCTTTATCACCGAAGGGGTAGGCAGAGGTGCAAACAAAGCACTCACTTTTCGCCTGCGCGTTCGGTCCCATGATATGATATAGGTGAGCCTACCGCCATATCGTACCCAAATTCCTGATTCAAGACTGATGTGGAGAACAAAATCACAATATCACAGTCCGATTCCAACCCTGGACATCAGAGCGCTGTCGTATCGCGTAAGACTACACCGCCGAGGAAGATAGTTTATGGGGATATTACAAAGAAAACTACTATAATTAACAGGTAACAGCTTAGAAAACATTTACTTTATCAATAGATTTATACTGCCTCGGTGGCGTAGTTGTATTATGATACGACTGCAATGCTGAGGTCTCGGGCTCGATCCCCGGGTCGGGCAGTGATATTGGGTTTCTCTACTCAGTAACAGCCCGGAGTCTGGAATCTGTGCCTGATGTAACGGTAGGCTCGCCCCCTATCACATCATGGGCCGGAATAACGGTGAAAAGTGGGTGCACTAGTTGCGCCTCTGTTTACCACTTCAGGGATAAAAGGCGTCAGTGTGTTACATATTTATGTATATGTAGACTTTATATAAACATTTACATTCATCTCAACAATTATTATCATCTAGGATTTCGATCTTATCGCAGTTGGTTGAAACTGGTTATACCAGCGTACGCGTGCACTTTCAAAAGTACACTTAGTTAACGTGACGTTTCAACTACGTCATTTTTTGTATGGGAATGTGAACAGCGCCCCGGTGAGCGTATTTGGAACTAAAATACGACAGCGTCAACATTGCGCGTGTCAACTTCGAATAGGAGTTTTGGCGGGAACTTGGAAGTGTCATGAGGTGCTATTGTTTTAATTCATTATTTTAGTGATACTTAGTGTTATATTGCATATTTATGGTGGTATATTATCCAATATAGTTCTATTAAAGGGCTCAAATGAAGTGAATTGAAATAACTGTGCTACTCAAGCGTTTTTTTGTTGCCGCCATAACTCCTCGATAAAGTCTTTTTACGGTTTTGATGGAACATTTATATTACAATAAATGTCTCGTCATTTAGTTGAAAAATATAACAAACACCAAAACATTTTCGCAGTCTTCCACAATTACATTATTAAGTAAGATTACTTACTATTTAAACAATTTGATAATAGATATTTATTAATTAAAGATTTTGCGCGCGGCTCCGCCCGCGTTAAATAGTTTTTCCGGGATAAAAGTCCCGCTTTTTATTTTCCCAGGATAAAATGTAGCCTATGTGTTAATCCAAGACATGATCTACCCGTGTGCCAAATATGTCATCGAAATCCGTTCAGTAGTTTTTGCGTGAAAGAGTAACAAACATCCATACATACTTACAAACTTTCGCGTTTATAATATAAGTAGGAGTTTTCGTTATACGCTGAATGAGCATTACGATGCGAGATCGCCGCAAGTTTGTTTTTCAACGACATGTTAGATTTATTTGATAAACCTCTTGTTTATATCAAACACTCTTTTATCTCCGAAGGGGTAGGTAGAGGCACGACTAGTGCACGGACTTTTCATCGCGCATATTTCGTCCCATGATAGGGGGCGAGCCTATCGCCATCATCATTATCATCATCATCATCAGCCTTTATCGGTCCACTGCTGGACATAGGCCTCCCCTAATGAGCGCCATAGCGCCCTGTCTTCAGCTTGCCGCATCCAGCATGTGCCTGCAGTCTTTCGCGGATCGTCATCCCACCTGGCCGGAGGGCGTCCTACACTACGTTTGCCCAGTCGCGGTCTCCACTCAAGAACACGTTTACCCCAGCGGTTGTCAGTTCTTCGCTAGATATGGTATATGAGATACCAGGACACAAATTCCAGACTCAGACTCTGGCCTGATACTGAACTTAAAAACCAACTTGATTTTGCGCGCCCCGTCGATCGAAACCGAGCCCTCAGCATAATTTTCGAGCCTGGTTAGATTTTCAAGACATATAAAAAGCGGATATCTCCGTTATTCATGTAAAATGCATTGAACACTCACCCTCGTTCATGGCCATGTCCATGAGCTGCAGATCCTCGTCGTTGAGTATCGACTGCAGGAACCCGTCCTGGTTGCCCGGCGGCGCCATATCGCTCGTCGAGTTTTGCTGGAAGGGTGGGCAGAGTTAAACTTATCGATATATAGATTTTTACGTATCATATTAAACTGGTGATGATCTCTCGTATGCGAAGGCCGTCTGGGTAGCACCGCAGTGTCTCTTTCTACCAAGCAGCAGTCTGCATGCACTGTTGTGTTTCGGTTTGAAGGACATTGTAGCCAGCGTAATTATTGGGCATTATGAGACTCCACATCTAATGTCTCAGGATGACGAGCGCAGTGGAATGCCATAGAGTACTTCGGAAGTCAAGGTGCTGGATGATGTTGCTACTGCTCATGGGTGGTCGTATCGCTTGCCATCAGGCGAACGGCATGCTTGTCTCGTTATTCATAAGCAATAATTGTTTATTTACAAATTCAGATTTAATCCTATATTATGATTTTTATACATGTTAATGGTCATGTAGTGCCTGAACAATGTTTTAGATTTTTATAGAATGATTAGGAAAGGGTTGGTGGAACCCGAGACCTCAGCTTTGCAGTCGTACCATAATACAACTACGCCACCGAGGCAGTCCGAGGCAGGCGCGAATATTGCTCGGTATATTGTTTTTTTCGTTTACGCGGAGAATGTGACTTATTACTACCGCCCAGTGTTCAAGAGGAACGACTGAGCGGTTATGTTGGGTTCACCGTGCCTTACGACCCGACGTTGAGCCGCCCGGAGAGTTGGAAAACGTCGGGCGACCGTCGGGCCGAGTCCCTAACCTATGTACACCGCACAGCATTCCAACTAAAACTCCGCGGTGGCCATCTTCGGTGCATTAGGGACGGCTGCGGGCTTCCTCCGACTCACGTCTAAGTTGTCGTCCGCAATCGGTATATTGTTTAAGAATTAATAATCTATACCTGATAGTAGATACCATCGTGTTGTTGAGGATGATGAGCCGACTCCACCTTATAAGCGCCTTCTATCGGAGCTGCGGCGCCTGAGAAACAATAATAGTCTGCTTAAAAAATCGCGTCAAAATCGGTACATTCGTTTACGATGCCACGGAGAGACATACAGATACACACCCTAAACATATAACACCCCTCATTTTACGTCGGGGGTTAGTAAAATACGTGACAACGCTCTTAAACATGTAGCTCTAGAAGACGAAATACCTTTCACAAAATAGGTGGACACTGGGATTTCTAAATTATACCCTTTTACTGGTGGTGTTGCTACTGTTTTTCGGTGGTCGTATCGCTTACCATCAGGCGCACGGCGTGCTTGTCTCTTCATTCAATGCAATAAAAAAAATGTGCCATATTTCATCCATATCAATTAAGTTGTGTCAGCGTTTACTTGTAACAAATATCCAAACATTTTCACAAACTTTCTCATTTATAATGTTAGTAAATATCTCAGTGATGAGCAAAATTCAGTAACGCAATGCTTGCAAAGTTCTGAGTGGTTACTTTTTTATTTACATGCTAGCTTTCGCCCGCGGCTCCACCCGCTTTAAAAGTTTTTCCGGAATGAAATTCCCGCTTTATATTTTCCCGGGATAAAAAGTAGCCTATGTGTTAATCCGGGACATGATATACCCGTGTGCCAAATTTCATCGAAATCCGTTCAGTAGTTTTTGCGTGAAAGAGGAACAAACATCTATACATCCATACAAACATATATTATCATACATTCTTACAAACTTTCGCGTTTATAATATTAGAAGGATAACACAGAATTCAATCGAATGCTCACTATTTACGAACTATTTTTCTGAGCAAAATTAAATACTATCAGAGTTGGTTATGCTGTTATCAAAGATCATAACCTAAAGGACTGTTCGACAATATACAAGTTAAACCAGTATGCAGATCGATTATAAAGTTTAACATTTACGCAAAGACGTTATGAAAGAAGTTTTGAAGACTATTCCCCAAAGTAAAATATGAATGCCCCTCCCCTAGCTCAGGGGCGTAGCGTGGTTGGAAGGATCGATCCGCCCCGAGCGGCACGTCAAGAGGGGAGGATAAATGCGTCAAATAAAACAATATTGTTTTTACTTTTGGTGATGGGTGAAGCGGCGATAGCCTAGTTGGGAGCGGACGGACTGCCGATACGAATGTCCGCAGGTTCAAAACCCAAGGGCACGCACCTCTGACTTTTTAAAGTTTTACTGTATGTATTCTTTGTGAATTATCGCTTACTTTAACGGTGAAGGAAAACATCGTGAGGAAACCTGTATACCTGAGAAGTTTTCTATAAGAATTTCGAAGGTATATGAAGTTTGCCAACCCGCACTACGCCAGCGTGGTGGACTAAGGCCTAAACCCTCTCAGTAGTAGAGGAGGCCCGTGCTCAGCAGTAAGCAGTATACCATGCGTAGCTCATTTGTTGAAACGAGTTGTTTTTAGTGCCTTGCCGCCCGTAAGAATCTACGCTACGCCACTGCCCTCGCTCAACATTGAATACGTAAACTTTTCTAAATCAAGTTTTTATTGCTTATAATTTCCTTACCGTAAGCGTCTGGATGTTTATCAGCCACGGGAGGGACCGGTGCGTGCGGCGCGTGGTAGTTCGGGGGGTACCCACCCGCCGCGCCGTGAGCGCTGGAACAAACACACAGGTCAAATACAAACTTCATCAATCATGACCTTAAAATAGCTGGTTAAATGTTATTATTATCTCTGCCCGGAAAAGGCAAAAAGGTATGATGTTTTAAATTGTTATTTATTATAGGGATTGAATTACACGGTAGGTACTACCCCGGTTGAACCGGGCTATCCTACTAATAATATTATAAACGTAAAGTTTGTAAGAATGTAACATGTTTGTTACTTTTTCATGCAAAAATTACTAAACGGATTTCGATGAAATTTGTCACACGGGTAGACCATGTCCTGGATTAACACATAGGATACCTTTTATCCCGATAAAATATAAAGCGGGACTTTTATCTCGGGAAAACTAAATCACGCGGGCGGAGCCGCGGGCAAAAGCTAGTGTATTATAATAGCACTATATTTTCTTACTTCATTACTCTTAGTACTAACTTAGGATAACTTAAATAAATTACCTGATGTTATGAGGATGCTGGTGGTGATGGTGGTAATGCTGATACTGCTCCGGCGGTGGTGGTATCGTCAGCAGCGAAGCCAGGTCCTGCCACCGCTGCTCCACCGACATAGATCGCATCAACGACTGCAATAGAACAAAAAAAAAGTACTTAAATCGTACGTCGTGCTAAGGTTGCGTCGTTCGGAAAGTGGTACCGCTATTCGCCGCTAGAGGCGGTAGTTAGAAAGTTGTCGAAAATTAATAACAGATGGCGTTAGTTAGTTATATTTAGAAGTAAATTATATATGTTGCGGTGGGTTTTGTGGTATTGTGTGTGGTCTTTTTACAAAACAAAATATCTCGATATGTATCGTTTTAAACATAATAGCATCGTTCCGATTCTCTCTAAGTCTCATTGTATCTAAAAAAATATCAGTTATAATCAACATACGTAGACGTGTTTTACAATTTTTATAAAAAAAAATGTGTATCCATTTTATAACAGGAAGTTAACGGAATTCTGTTATTTTGGCGTCTGTTATTTCATTTGAAGACCTCAATCATATTATATTACGATCTAACAGGATAGGTAATCAGTATTTTACCAGTTGCGCACGCGCACAAATGACATGACGGGATATTGTGCTGGATGAAACTTGGGCGCGCATTAGATATACCTTTGACTACTGTCTATTGGATATTGAGACGCGATTAAACTCGGAGAACATGTTGAATTATTTCTATAGAATGTTTTGAATTGTATTTGAATCTAATTCGTTGCATCAGTGCATATCCTAAGCAAAATTCCTCATCCATAAAACACACGCGAAATATTTCAAATAAAGAACAATCCCAAACCGTTAATTCCTTTACAACGTTAACAAACAAAAGATATGAAAGTCGGCGTATTTGCGATGGATTTCGCGCCAAAGTTCGAAAGCGACAACTCCACACGGCGTTCGATTTTTGAATATCATCATCGTTTCCAGCCAGTCATGGCTATTAGAAATTTCAAAAATCGAATGCGGTAGCAATGGCGATTTCACGCGAATGTAATAAGTTGTTAAAGTAAATAATTTGTAATAAAATAATTTACGCTCTACAGGAACTTTGAAAGTAATGATCATTTTGTATTAAACTGCTTCCGGCTTACGTATAATACGCAAATTTTTTATCTTGTATAATAAGACTAAGGGACGATGTTGTATATTAACCCGTTATGTTCCGAGTTTGACAGCTTTTATTTCAAATTTCTTGTTAGATTATATTACCCTATGGGTAGGCGCGTAACTATGACTTCCGCTTAATGACAAGTGACGTCTTATTCCCCGGGGAACCGCGAATATTGAATGGTTAAATATAACAAAGAGTTAATAACTATCACCGAAGTCTCGCTTATACACTCCATGAGTATTTTGTTTTACAACTGAGTGACGAGATGAGCGAGCCGCTCGCCTGATGGAGGTAAACGACGCCCATGAAGAACAGTAAACTTAGAACTTTGAATTACACAACACATCGTGGCATCGCATGGCTTTAAATCTTATAATACCGATTACACTGGACCGATTACAGCTTTCACAATTATCCTACGATACAAAAAGAAATTGGTTTGGGTGCTTGCCTTGCATGACACCGTCACGGCATTAGAGTGGACATGTTTTGTAGCCCCATCCATTTTAGAAGTTAAGGGGGGGTCCGGATCCCTAAAATATCAGAGGTCAGTGGCATAGCGTGGTTTATTGTAAGTTAAGGACGGGCGGGGGTCTGAACCCCCCAAACCTCCTTATATAAGCCCATGACAACAGTGTTTCCACATACATACGCAAAATTCGTAGCATCAACGGAATCTATGCTTTGCTGTATACTGATTAATAGAAACACCACACACTTGTGTACTATAATATCTCCTGCGTACCTGGCTGATCTCCGTTGAGATTGGCCGCCGTGTCCGAAACTGGCTAGGAGGATTTCATTCAATAGAAACATACAAATGAACTTACAGAACTATACCAGAGACAGTATAACGCTTCCAATCACATCATAGAAATAGATATTGCGAAAAGTGAGTGCACGAACGCTTCTGCCTACTCCTTTGTGGATAAAAGGCGTAAGGGTGTATACTTAGTAATGCTTAAAGTACTTTACAGGTACTTCCATCCAGAATTTAAACGCATATCTCTCAAAACTTACCAATTGACCTACGAGTCTACACAAGAGATCACCCACATTACGATACTTAAAAAAAACCATAAACCGTTTTAATAGACAAACATTGCGGTGAAACGCGCTGGCCAGTACGACGGCAAATAAACTCTTGTCTATGCTTTGTGCTTGCCTATGGTGTGTTTGTCAACGTTATTTGTTTTACGTGTTTGCGTACCGGCACGTGAACAACGGTGGCTGTTTAAAAAGTTAATGTTCCAAATTCGAATTTGAAATTTTAACATTTATGTAAATTGTTATAGATGCGATATAGAAACGCGTAGGTTGTCGTACGTGTACGCGCGTATATACAAATGCGCGTAAATGTAACCTTGTTTTGCCTTATTATATACTTGTTTTTAATGTACTAGCTTTTGCCCGCAGCTCCGCCCGCGTTAAAATGTTTTCCGGGATTAAAGTCCCGCTTTATGTTTTCCCGGGATAAAAAATAGCCTATGTGTTAATCCAGAACATGATCTACCCGTGTGCCAAATTTCATCGAAATCCGTTCAGTAGTTTTTGCGTGAAAGAGGAACAAACATCCATACATCCAAACATTCTTACAAACTTTCGCCTTTATAATATTAGTAGGATTTATTTGCGAAAAACTGGTTATATAATAAAATAGAAAAATGTTTTCCCGCAATTTTTATAACACTCCTTCACGATAACAGACATAAAACGCACGAATCTCGTCAATACTTACAAGAATCGTACGAATACGACAAAGTGCCATATACCAACATTCATTCAGTTACACCGTTGCAGATACTCGTAGGTGTGCCCCCATGTCTGCTAACATACCCTGCAGCTTATAGGGCCACTTGGCCCCTTTAGGCTCTCCGTGCCTAACGTTCACTGACTTAACTTTCACCGCCGTAACGGAGTTTTCAACGTGCCCTATAAATATGAGGTTTGAAGTTGTTACAATGCCGCCATGTAATAGCGTTTTTAAAGCCCACACGTACAAGTGGAAAATTAATATTCCAACTCCGTCTTTCTAAGCTAACGAACCCGTTGAAAGCCCACTTAATTTGATGAAATCATACAAAGAAAGTCTTTAATTAAATTGCAGCATATTATATGTTATATCCTACTAATATTATAAACGCGAAAGTTTGTAAGAATGCATGTTTGTTACTCTTTCACGCAAAAACTACTGGACGGATTTCGATGAAATTTGGCACACGGGTAGATCATGTCCTGGAGTAACGCATAGGCTTTTTATGCCGGGAAAACATAAAGCGGGACTTTTATCCCAGAAAAACTTATTGACGCAGGCAAAACCTAGATCTATACTTAATAGTATAACACTTAATATTATAAAGCTGAAGAGTTTGTTTGTTTGAACGCGCTAATCTCAGGAACTACCGAACCGATTTTAAAAATTTTTTCACTATTAGGAAGCTACTTTACTCCGGAGTGCTATAGGTTACTTTTTATCTCGGGAAAATATTTTTATGCCGGAAAAACTTTTTCACGCGGGCGGAGCCGCGAGCACTACTAGTTTATAATAAAGGAACTAACAAGAAATCGTAATATAATTTTACATTACAATACAAAAAACACCGTAAGCATGGTAGGTGGCCTTATTTGGAATCGGGCTATCTTTGGTCACCCTGACTTATTTGATTAATTTCGTTGCGAGTCGAGATTCATTAGTGTTAAGAGACTCATCGAGCTTCACCGCTTTGTGTCATTAAATACACACACTCACGCCTGTTATCCCCGATGGGGTGGGCAGAGGCGCAACTAGTGCACCCACTTTTCGCGGTTATTCCGTCCCATGATGTGATGGGGGGCGAGCCTATCGCCATATCGGGCACAAATTCCAGACTCCGGGCTGATACTGAATAGAAAAACTCAATATCATTTTGCCCGACCCGGGGATTGAACCCGAGACTTCAGTTTTGCAGTCGTACTGTAATACAACTACGCCACCGAGGCAGTCATTAAGTCATTAAATACCACTGCCGATTAAGGGTTACAGGACTTACAGGAGTGGCAGTGAGGGTGGGATAGTTGTACAATATACACACATCTGATGGGTGAAAGAAAAAAATAATAATTTACTGCCGCGGTACACGTGATACATAAAAAAAGCAAACAAACAAAGTACACCATAATATTTACCGCGACAATTAGATGGCCATCTCAGCATAAGCTGTGCTAAGAAAACCAAAACGCAGCACTGATTTTCAGTGGCCACCTAATGTATTGAACGTACGGGTGCCAAATCGGCCATAAAACAAAAATATATTTATATATATATTTTTTTATTGAATCGAATGACGAGACGAGTATGCCGTTCGCTTGATGGTAAGCGATACGACCTCCCATAAACAGTAGCAACACCATCCAGCACCTTGAGTTACAAAGTACTGTGTGGCATTCCACTGCGCTCGTCATCCTGAGACATAAGATGTTAAATCTCATTATGTCCTGTAGTTACACTGGCTACAATGTCCTTCAAACCGAAACACAACAGTGCATGCACACTGCTGCTTGGCGGTATCTACGTCAAATAGTCCCGCCACGTGACATAAGACCGGTAATTAGGCCGCACACGTGGGCAATTAGGGGACGCTCGCGTGTCGCAAATCACCGTACGCGATGTGTTATTGAGCCGCCTTGAGATCGACGCAAGGTCGGTATGGTCTTGTGTTTGTGTTGTTTTTTACCAGATAATATTTAGTTATAAAACATATAATCTTTAGGGTAGTTTCCTATGATTGATTTCGTAAATTATTTTATGAGTAACAGAAATTAATACAAAAAGAAAATCTTCTGTGAAATCAGCATCAAAATTGGTTGAAAAATAAAGCATCACAAGTTGCACCCCTGCCTACCCCTCGGGGATAACAGACGTGAGTGTGTGTGTATGAAACTTGACTTTTTTACGAACACGGCTATCTCCATACATCCCAAAAAAAAACTACGCGTTAATGGTAAGAATTAACCAATCAAGACCACTCATGTGTATGACATTTTTTTTCAAGTCATAACAGGATTAACTCACAAATAATGTATACATATTTTTAACCGACTTCAAAAAGGAGGTTCTGTATTCGATCCGTATGTATGTATGTAAATTTGTATGGCCGCGAGTTTCTTAAAACGACTGATCCGATTTGGATGTGGTTTTCGATTTTCAAATGTTTTTAGAGAAGGTTTTAGTTTTTAGATACACAATGGAACTCTTCAATAACTCACAGCAGATGACTCGCGAATGATGCAATCGTATATCTATGATGTATTGTTTACACTATTCTATAATTAACTACAGAACCTTACTATCAGCAGAACCACGCGTCCTGGCATGTGAAGCCACAGCTTGATGGTTAAAACCATCTCGGCCCGAACCAATAGGTTCGCCAAATCTTTTATTTGCCGCACCATCAAGCTTTGGAATAGTTTACCGGCGCGCATGTTCCCTCCTTCCTATAATCCTGGGTCCTTCCGCCGTAGCGTGAAGAAGCAGCTCAGTAGGCCGGCATGATTGTGTCGAATGGCATGAGATAACCATTGGCTGCCATTCGATACTCTATCTGGACGGAATCGCGCTTACCATCAGGTGAGGTGCAAACACTTTGCCGTGCCCGATTATAAAAAAAAAAAACTAACAAAAAGGCAATAAATAAAAGCTTTTTAACAAAAAATAATACTAATTACAACCTAGACTTACTTAATGCTCTAAATTGTCTGCGCAAAATAAAGAACAACTATTAACAATTAAGTTACAGATAAGTACATAATAATATTTTTTTGCCAGCTACAATATTTAAAAAAAAAAATCTTTCACTACGAAACCTACGATGGCGGGTCATTTATATGGTAATAATAAATACATTAGGATCCATATACATGGAAGGACGGAACATATATCCTGGTTAATGTCCTATATCGTCCCTAGTTGACATTATGAAGCTAAAGAGATTACAAAGTGTAATAAATAAAAAATAAATAGAAAGGTACATTTTCCCTCCATTTTATTAGGAACGAATTTATACCCGACAAAAGGAATGAAAATCTAGACCATTATTACTATAGTTTTAGTGTTGTGCCACTTTCGTTCGTAAAAACCGAAACATTAGCAATATTTGTTTTTTGAAACTATATATTCATCTGTACGTTGGAATCACTTTAAAAATAGAGATGAGTTCTTTTTTCAAATCTATGTACGAAATTAATAAATGACGTCAAACGATCACAGACAATAACTTTTTTTAGTGCTCATTCGTTAATCTAGCGTAGGTCCTGTTCCTCAATGGCGTCATCATTTTTTTGAGGAACTATAAAGCTTGATTTTTAAATAATCTATAATCTAATAATCTCTTAATTTTATGCCAAATTTTACGTTTTATAGTACACCAATCACAATAAATTACTTTTAAATTAAATTCAACGTAAAAGAAATCTGTTCAAACTTCAAAAAAAGAACGCTTATTTTTCAACATCAATTCGATCAGTGCCGAAAAACGTTACGTAACGTTTTTGTTAGGTACTTAATTCTATTTTCAAATTGAAATACTGAATTTATACGAATTCGAATTTTCAAACTGTTTTCAAGCGAAGGAAATAAACCAAACAGCCACAAAAAAATAGGAAACAATTAAAACCATAGTATTTGCTAATAATACAGCTTACCACAGAGAATCTATGGAAGTTGTAATCAAACGTTGTATTATTAAATGTATATTTAGTGTCATTACCTCAAAATTGGTATTTGTCGTATGATTTTGAACGCGGTCATATCAAGGTCTTGAGTTCGGTTCCCGGGCATTGTTATTTCGTTAATTATGCAGGTATCATATAATCACAGATTTGTATTATTCTCATACTAGACCATCTCAGTGTATTAAAAAGTGTCCGTTGAAAGGGAGTAAAGTAAGGTGGTGCTATAGTGCCAAGTGGAAGGATTTTAAATAGAGCGCCACAAATTATTAGAGAGATACTAAATTAAAATTGCTTCTATATTTTTTCTTTTTGTATTAACAACAATAAAGACATTAAAATAACAAAATTTCATAAAAAACGAAAGTTCGTATCATTTCCACTACACTAGCGCTATTTCGGTGAGTGTTCGAACTATAATTTGCTGTTTACAAGTGGACACTATTTCGACTAATCCCCCATACAAGATGGTCCTCTCTACTGCTACCCTCCATACTACATAATTAATTTTGAATAATATTGAACGTATAGTTGTAATATAGATTATTTGATACCCATTTACTTTAAAACTATTTATAGCCCACCTTAGATGTAAGAAATACAGCAATCATCACAACAAATTTGAACAATGTACCGTCTAAGAAAAAACATAATAAAAACTATAGTACTACGAAAATTATAGAAAAACATGTTGTACAATGAAACTACTAATTGTGACCTTCAATTAGGCCCTAACATGCCTCAGTGGCGTAGTTGTATTACGTGCTGAGGTATCTGGTTCGATTTCCAGGTTGGGTTAAGTGATACTGGGTTATGCTCAGTATTATTCTGAATTCTGGAACAGCGTATTTGACTTATCTCGATTTTCACTTTTATAAAATACTAACCTTTTACTCGTGGTTTCGTAAGTGTGAATAAGTTTTTCCTGGATAAAGGCCTGCTTTGTCACTTTATATTTTCCCAGGATAAAAAGCAGCCTATGCTATTTGCTGATAATGTAGCTTTATATCAGTGAAAGAATATTTAAAATTCGGTTCTGTAGTTTTTGAGTTTATCCGTTACAAACAAAACAATAAATCCTTCCTGTTTATAATATTAGCAGGTATAGATATAAATTAAAGAAGAATCATTGAAATCGGGTAATAAATCACGTTGCAAACTTTTGAAATTCGGTAGAAAGAGTAATCTTCAGGAAACGAGTTTGAATGTTGAGTGTACCTGTTATTGGCTTATATACATACATACATACATAGTATCACGCCTCTATCCCATAGGGGTAGGCAGAGACTATGGATCGCCACTTTGCTCGATTCTGGCACACTATTTTCGCTTCCTCTACCTTCATCAACCTTTTCATGCACTCCCGTCGGTTCAGGGTACTTTGACCTGGCCTCTACTTAGAATGTCAGATATTATATATCAGTCAGATTAACATTAACAGTGTTTGTATATAATTGTTTCAATATGTGTGCTGTTGGTATACCTTAAATAAATAAAAAAAGGAAAAAAACTGGAGTCGAAATACAGGCACGTGACGTCATCGTACGTAGCAAGCTTGTTGATAATTGTTGTCGCTGCCAATTGCTGTTCATGCAGTTTCTTAAAGATTTTTTATAGGTGCTGTGCTTCAAAATCTAACCAGGCTCTAACATACATAAACATATACACTCACGCCTTTTATCCCAGAAGGGGTAGGCAGAGGCGCAACTAGTGCACCCACTTTTCGCCGTTATTCCGTGCCATGATGTGATAGGGGGCGAGCCTATCGCCGAATCGGCACAAATTTCAGACTCCGAGCTGATACTCAATAGAAAAACTCAATATCACTTTGCCCGACCCGGGGATCGAACCCGAGACCTCAGCATTGCGATCGTACCGTAATACAACTACGCCACTGAAGCAGACAAACTTGAGGAATTAAAGGGGAAAAATAAGGATCTTGGATCTATTAAAAAAAATTTAGACCTCTCCATTTGTAACTGACTTTTTTAATAACGTTCATATTAAGTGTAGTTTGCTAAATAAAATTCCATAAATCACAAAATCGGAGGTCTTTAAAATTAAACGATTTATAATAGAAGGCTACTTTTTAGGAGCTCTTTCCAAATATAAACTGTCTTGGTTAGAATTTTAGACCCGTTTTTGAACACGTGCTTTAGTGATTTTTTTTAAATCAGCTGAGCCATTTGTAGTACCTTTGTGGAGGGCAAGTTAAGTTTAGCTGGTCTATATGTACCTCCACCGTTATGTCTATTAGTCAAGGAGTTTGCGAGCATTATATTCCCGTTACATTGTGCCAGGGTCATAGAAATAACCAAAATAGGTTATTTTCATCGCGCATTATTTAGAGCGCTTTTTGAATAAGGTTTTCCAGACGAAGTCACGAGCAACCTGGGTTTAGATAATTGTTGTGTCACTTTTATTTTAAATTTTCCCCTTATTTTGGGAAGGCAAAGGGTTCAATCCCATACCGCCTCGTCATAAGTAATAATTCTATGGAATTTAGTGCATTAAGGCTTAAGCTAACGTTTAATTGTTCGACATATTCCAAAAGTGTGCAATAGAAGAGGCAAACAAAATCCTTCCATACAGCCATGGTAATGACAGGCACTTGTGCCATTACTCAAAAATAAAAACGATAAAAAATAAATATAAATTAAAAATTTAATATTATGAACTCACCTGATATTCGTGAAATTCCATCATTTTGTATATTTAATTTACTAACACTAAATAGAAAAATATTGCACTTATATTAGACTAAAACCACAATAATGGTTTAATATTGCACAAGATTTAATTCAGGTACCACTGGTGATAAGACATTTAAAAAAAATCACATTGGCTTACGTTTTTTCTTGTTTCGAAAAAGTTTAATAAATAAATCTAAAATAGTAACTTCACATTGTCTCTTATTTAAAACTAAAATATATTATTTTATATTGCACTGTCCCTATTTTAATAATATTTAAAATTACATTGTCTATTATTTTGTTGAATTCAAGTCTTCCTTTGCTTTTTGACGATTAGAAAAAAACACATAATCATTGCCGTTTAAATTCAAAAAGTCTTTGCAGACATTTTTGGCGTCTTTATAATTATTACTGTCCGATTTAAAAAAGCAAAACAACCACTGTCCTTGGCCAATTTCAATTTCAAAATTTGCACACTGGCCGGAACATGTATTCCTTTTTCGAATTTTCAAACTGGCACCGTGTAACGAGTATTCCTTTTTCGAATTTTCAAACGGGCGCCATGCTATCTGTCACGGTGACAGCCCGCGCTTTTCGCCATGTTGTGAGCGCGGTGCGCCAGCGCGACGACTGTCCGGCATTACCGTTGTTGGTCAGAGAGAAAAAAACATCACATGCAATATGTCGGTGTGAAATCGGCGGAATTGCCGCGGCCCGAGTCTCGAGACGGTTTCTAACGGTCCCAGTAAAGAGGCTCAGAGAGTTACCCGTTTGCTTTCTTTGGCTTTTGGCTTAGGGATGGGAAAGTGACGCCGTCGACAGTTGAATAAGATAGAACTTTTTTTTAGTTTTAGTAGAAAATTTTAGACATGTAAATAGGTACTGCTTGTGTTAATAATACATAATATATCGTGGTCGAGTGTTCAGATTTAGAAATGACTTGAATGAATCAGCAATCAATGCGTCTCTACATTACAATGACAATAATTATATTTTGTCGATACTTAACATTCAAAACATGAAAAATCACAGGAAGGCGGTGTCTATTAGAACGTGACTAATCTCGTAAGAAATTCGAAAGAGTTAAAAAGTCCCAACTGTTTTTACCCTACAAAAACAAAATTATCAAACTTACCTAATTATACTGGCCTACCTAATTATATTTTTTCTAATTTTGAAAAAATATATAAATTCAAATTTCGAACGCCATCCCGCACCTCACTAGTCGCACGGCGCAGTCCGTAGAGAGCGCACATCGTAATTAGAGACGCGGGGTTCAATTCAATTTCGATTGTGGTGCTCGTTTGATTGATTGTGCCCGATGTACCGATTGAACAGTTATGCGTTTTTGATTTTTAGTTGCTGGGCTTTGCAGACGAGCGATTACAGTGCGATTATACGCATAAATGAATTTTATTCTAAAGAGATGTTTTATTTCATCTGTTACTTCAGAAGTTGTAGTAGGATAACACTATCATTGTTTTCATACTAGATGGACTAAATTTTTTATGTCAATTAATAATTCTATCGTTACATGAATCGAAATTATAATTAATGAATTCCGATGTAAATCTCAATATAAATGAATGCATAAAATTGTTAATACAATTATTTAATTTGCGTCTTCTCTGTTATATCACGTTTAGTTCTAGCTATAACATGCTTCCACGTTAGTCTTTTGTGGGGACGAAAATTTGCCTTTAGCACTTACGGATAAATTGGAAAGAATTTTTAGATAATAGATTACCTCTAAGTCCAAACTGTACCTCTTAAAATAACAGTATTAATTTTTAACGAAATTTACCTTAACATAATTACGAAAGCACTAACAAAATCGGCTTCACCGTATTAATACGCGAATTAATGAAATTATTTTACGCGTAATTTTTTTTACGACTTTGCGACAAAATGTCTTGCGTCTGTCGCGTACATCTCAATCCTATAATGATTTTTCTTGTAACTGCATACATTATTATTAACAAATATAATTTGATATACAATAGCGTCGTAAGAGTGAAAGCTCAGTACCGTAGCGGTTCATTCGCACGCCGACGACACGACGCCGACACGACATCGACAAGATTTCAATGTCGTGTATCGCTTGTTTTATTTTGCTACATATTTCCTAATATATACGCGAAAGTAATTCTTTCTGTTTTATGCTTTCGCTAAACAACTAAGCTGATGTCGATTACATTTGATACGAAGAAATCTTTGAAGGAAAACGGGAAGAAAGAACAAAGGCTACTTCAGAATATTTATCAGAAACAGAATTCCACGCAAGCGAAGTCGCGAGCAAAGGCTAGTATAATTATATTATACAAATACATCACTTAAACATCTTTCAAAGTTTAAAATAACGAATTTCAACCACCAAGTGACAACCGTGTTGAAACATCAAAGAAATTAATAAAAAAATCGTGACCTATGAAAACTAACCTTTTTTATAGTAACTTAAGAGTAAAAATGTAGGTCTAGGTAAACGTAATTCCTAGATTAAATCTAGACTAACGTACACAAATGTTATTACTGCCCAAATGATACAACATGTTAGTTCTTTGAAAAGTTTCTCTTTTATTCACAGTTGTAAGGAAATATGAAAACTGTTATTCAGTTGAAATTTGTGTAGTGGTTGGCTAAGTGTGCGGTCTAGGATTTGATTCTCAGATAGATATAGATAGATATACACTCACGCCTGTTATCCCCGAAGGGGTAGGCAGAGGCGCAACTAGTGCACCCACTTTTCGCCACTATTCCGTCCCATGATGTCATAGGGGGGCGAGCCTATCGCCATATCGGGCACAAATTCCAGACTCCGAGCTGATACTGAATAAAAAAACTCAATATCACTTTGCCCGACCCGGGGATCGAACCCGAGACCTCAGCTTTGCAGTCGTACTATAATACAACTACGCCACCGAGGCAGTAAACTAAACTTAAACTTGAACTTCTCAGATCCTTAAACTATTTAGCCAATGGACACGACATGGCGTTAATACGCAAACATTTTTTTCTGCCAATCCTGACGGGGGGCGAGGTAGACACGGATAGCACCATATCAGCCCTGTAATACTGCCCACTGCTGAGCACGGGCCTCCTCTACAGCTGAGAGGGTTCAGGCCTTAGTCCACCACGCTGGCCTAGTGCGGGTTGGCAGACTTCACATACCTTCGAAATTCAGAGAACTTCCCAGGTATGCAGGTTTCCTCACGATGTTTTCCTTCACCGATAAAGCGAGCGATAATTCACAAAGAATACACACATATTTTTTTAGAAAAGTCAGAGGTGTGTGCCCTTGGGTTTCGAACCTGCGGACATTGAAACGCGGATAGCACACATTTAACAAAAAAGACCACACGTGCAGGGCTTAATATAAGGTCGCTTTTAAGACAATAACACAACAAAAATCACAATTTCTGTGGAGCACCGCTTAATGTCATTATCGTAGAATGTAATGACAGCGATCGCAAGTCACATAGGTTTTAATAAAAGTTTATGACCAGCTGCGCATGTATGACCAACGAAGGGATCGCCTGGTCATCCCATCTCCTTTGCATTGCTAGATACTCAACGCTCAGTTCGGATTTATAAGCAAAGTGAAACACAGCTTTGGCTGACGCGAGGCTCTGGGCAGATGTAATGTGTGAAGCTGCCGCTGCGATGAATTCTCTTACTAGTAGTGGCACGAAGGCGCTTAAAATTAAAATTACTATTTATTTTTTTCAATTCCTTTTTTTTTACATAGATTTTAATCGCGGCTCCGCTCGCATGTAACACTTTTTTTAGGATATAACAAAGTCCATAGTTTTCTATTAGTGAAAGAATTTTCAAAATCGATTCAGTAGTTCCAAAGATTAGACAATCCTGCAAACATTTTCTCATAATATTAGTTATTTAGGTTATAATTGAATGGATATTTTTATTTAAAATTCTGTACCTAATAAAGTAACTAAACACTGATTCTGAATCTAGTGAGATTATTCATACAAATTAAAAAAGAAGTACATAGTAGTATTTTACAAAAGATAACACGAACAAGTCGCAGTTTATAACTTAACAGAAACATAACTTCCGTCGCTTGTAACTAGATGGCGTTAGTAGTCACGTTCTGGTAAAAATAAAAATTATTAGCTTTACTGTAATTTGAAGAGCCTTCGTAGCGTATATTTACATTTCAACTTTAACTATAGTACGAATATGATTGGACCGCTGTATTTTTGATATGCTTTATAGTAAAAAAAAATACAATTATTAATTGTATACTCTAGCTTTTGCCTGCAGCTTCGCCCGCATTAATCTGTCAAGCCCCGCGACGGACACCGGTGTCCGAGTATATAGGGTTTCCGCATACATCTATGTGTATAAGCGGGGCTTAACTTGACTTGATAAGGACGCAGGGACAGACAGCGGGAAGCGACTTTGTTTTATACTATGTCAAGAAGAAGATAGTTGTTGGCCGAATATTGTCAAACAGAAAACCTCCTTCTTTTTGTAGTTAGTTAAAATGGGCTTTCACATGAATGAAGACTGCATCGGTGGCGTAGTGGTATTATGGTACAGCGTAAAGGCTGTGGGTCGGGCAAACTAATATTGAGTTTTTCTATTCAGTATCAGCTCGTAGTCTGGAATTTGTGCCCGATATGGCGATAGGCTCGCCCCTATCACATCATGGAACGGAAAAACGGCGAAAAGTGGGTGTACTAGTTGCGCCTCTACCTACCCCTTCCGGGATAAAAGGCGTGCGTGTGTGAGTGAAGACTTAAATATAAAATACGTATACATAATACGATAAGATCATACAGTTATGTCCTGGAACGGTTCTAGTATTGAATAAACATAATTACATAGCACGGGTAAGGAAATGAAAGTTCAAATAGGAAACTGTACTGCTCATGCTACTTGCAGTAATCTATTTGAGATGTTGTGCAAAATTACTAATATTATTTGAGTTACGTTTATTCTCAAAATAACTGGCTGATTTTAAAAGATTTTTTTTAATGAAAGTATTGAAGCATGACGTAACTATTTCATGGGTTATGTTCTGAAGTATCAATAGAAAATATTAGAACAGAAGATAACAATAACAATGGTATACTGTACTTCAGATTCGATTTTTTATTCTGTTTTAATATTTAAATAAATTAAAACGCAATCATTACTGCCGCGATCGCTTCTTAGCCTGAGCTAATTATGACGGGCATTGCTCTTAAGTAGAAATAGTAGTCTCATGTAAATATGGCAGGCATTTTGCACGTTGCCGTAATTTCGCTCAGTGACGGCGGCATTCATCTGAATAGATCGTAATTGCTGACCTGTGAGTCGATAGATCGTCGATAATAAGACGAAAGTAGAAATGCCAGCACAAAGAGATATACGCGATATTATATTATACAAAATACATATATTTTTACTTTTTAGAACTACGTGGCACTCCACTGCGTTCGTCATGAGATATTAGATGCTAAGTCTCATAATGCCCATAATTCAGGCTACAATGTCCTTCACACTGCTGCTTGGCGGTAGAAACGCTTCAAGCACCTATATGCTTGACGATCTCTATATGCTTTTTTTTACATTAAGATTATGTTCGAATTGAAAATTTTGTTAATGTTTGTTAGGTCTGCTGGAAAATTCTGGCGATAAAGCGCCATCTTTTTTAGAATAACTGAAACTACATTCAAAAGATACAGAAAATATTGCCTTCAAATCCTACTAATCCTACTAATATTATAAAGGCGAAAGTTTGTAAGAATGTATGGATGTTTGGATGTTTGGATGTATGGATGTAAGGATGTTTGTTCCTCTTTCACGCAAAAACTAGTGAACGGATTTCGATGAAATTTGGCACACGGGTAGATCATGTCCTGAATCAACACATAGGCAGACTACTTTTTATCCCGGGAAAATATAAACTGGGACTTTTATCCCAGAAAAACTTTTTAATGCGGGCGGAGCCGTTGGCAAAAACTAGTATGTACATAATTCATTATCGCATAAATATGTACCAGTTGTAGCCAGTGCAATAAATAGTACTTTGAACACACGGGCCGAATACATGCTTCCTTGAAGTCGGTTAAAATCACAAAGAACAATGCATTGAAAAAAATATTATGTGCCTATAACCGTAACGTTTTATATAAAAAAAAACAATAAGCAATTATAAGACTTCGCTGACGAAAGAATTGAGATCTACATTGGCGCCAAGCCTTTTAGATAATCCTGAAATGTATTCTAAAGATACACCATACAAAGATGTTCGCTTTTTTACGAGTGCTGGGCCTCAAAATCTAAACAGGCTCAAACTTTAGGGCTATTAAAGGGGCAACATATGGAACTTAGATCTATTAAAAAAATAATTTTAGACCCCTCCATTCATAACAAACTTTTTTGAACTCCATTCATATTAAGTGTAGTTTTTAAGCCAAACAAAATTACATGCATCTCAAAATCGGAGGTCTTTAAAATTAAACGATTTATTGCAAAATGCTAGTTTTCAGTTCTATCCAAATATATATAAACTGTCTTGTTTAGATTTCAGGACCAATTTCGGCCATGCCCTTTCAATGAAGTTTGGTATGGAGATAGTTAGAGACCTTGAGAAAATGTATAGCGGGACTTTTATTTTATTTATTAATATTCGGGGAACAAACAGAACAATATTTCCTTAAACTAGATTTACATTAAAATATATTATAATCCAGCAAAGTTCCCACAGTAAAGTAGCACATCTTGAGCCAAAAGAGTGAACAAACGCGGTTATTAAAACATTAATAAAAAAAAAAGAAAAAACTCCATCCAGGAAAAACTCTTTCGTGCGGATGAAGTCGCGGGCAAAAGCTGGTATTAGTTTTTCATTCTCGCACTACTGTTAGATATATCTTAAAAACTTTGCCTCTAATACTATTCATAAGTTATGCTTCAAATACATATTTAACTACGTCGATTCGTATGCAAATTAAGTTTTCCAATGACTGGGTTATTTAACTGTTAAAAGGTTTATTAAGGACTGCCTCGGTGGCGTAGTTGTATTACAGTACGACTGCAATGCAAAGTCTATGGTTCGATCCCCGGGTCGGGCAACGTGATATTGAAATTTTCTATTCAGTATCAGCCCGGAATCTGGAATTTGTGCCCGATATGACAATAGGCTCGCCCCCTATCACATCATGGGACGGAATGATGGCGAAAAGTAGTGGGTGCACTAGTTGCGCCTCTGCCTACCCCTTCGGGAAAAACAGGCGTGAGTGTATGTGTGTGTGTAGGTTTATTTAGCTGGGAATTGTATGTATAATATTGAATACGAGGTTGTTTCTTATTAACTACTAGGCGTTGCTTGCGGCTTTGCTCGTGTAACAAGCCTAACACAGTTCCTATAACACAGTACGACGCTAGCTCCATCTATGAAAAAATAAACTAAAGATGCTCTTATTGACCATCGAAGCTCATCACCGGGATAAAAAGTAGCCTATGTGTTAATCCAGGACATGATATCCGTGTGCCAAATTTCATCCAAATCCGTTCAGTAGTTTCTGCGCTTACTTCTAAAAAACATACATTTTTGCAAATTTAGAAGTTGTTCAAAATAAATGTTTGAGAATTCTCCGAATTTAGGTAATGAAATCCGCTAATTCGCACAAGGTCAGCGTGGTGCACAAAGATTAATCCTATTAGTAGTCCATCAATGGCACTGTTTAATACGGGGCTGGGATTTTACTGGTGGTAGGTCTCTTATATGTAAGAGTCCGTCTGGGTGGGTACCACCGCAATGTCTTTCTAACGCCAAGCAGCAGTGTGCATGCACTGTTGTGTTTCGGTTTGAAGGACATTGTAGCCAGTGTAACTACTGGACATAATGAGACTTAACATCTTATGTCTCAGTATGACGAGCGCAGTGTAATGCCACACAGTACTTTGTAACTCAAGGTGCTGGATGGTGCTGCTACTGTTTATGGGTGGTCGTATCGCTTACCATCAAGGGAACGGCATGCTCGTCTCGTAATTCAATGCCATAAAAAAAAAATTCAAAATGTTAGAGGTACCATGGATTTTGCGACTTCTATCTCGGCATTCCATTCCTAAGTTAACATTACCTAATGATTAAACTTCTCGGCTTTATTCATAAAGTTTATAAACATATTTCAGCTATTGAATGTTTTGTCTTCTTCGAATATTGAATTGAGTTTGAAGGAAGAAGACAAAACATTCTGTAAAATAGGTTTATAAACTGTTAATAAATAAGTTCGCTATTTTAGCATAAATATATTTCTAGTTTTAAACATTTGCCCCATCCGAGAATCGAACCGACAACATATCGCTAGACCATCAAAGGCGAGTTCTTTTTTCAAACATGACAATACAATATTTTGACAAATGATTTGTTGACAAGGGAGTCAGGTAATATTTCCTCCGCCATCTTTAAAATATAATCGATTGTTATTTTTTTCATGTATTTTCTTTTAAACGACCGCTAATGGGTGTTTTAATGATGTTCAAATGATTTCAAATTGTTTTTTTATTAGGCTTTCGGCAGGTGCCGTGTTTTAACCAAGAATAAAAGTTATTAAATCAAAATGAAATGAAGCCTGTATCAAGCTGAGACAAAATAGCATTAACAGTAGTGTAAAAGTATCAGTGTATGCACACTGCTGCTTGGTAGAAATAGACATTGCGGTGGTACCAGATGGCCCCTCGTATATGAGAGCGACCACCATAAAACTGTGTTTAAAGTAACTAATATTATAAATAGTGGACGATAGCCTAGTTGGGAATGGAACGGTCTGCCGAGACAATGTCCGGTGGTTCAAAACCCAAGCCACACACCTCTGACTTCCTAAAGGTAGAATCTTGTAGTTAATAAAAAACATTGTTAAAAATGACGTGTAAAAGTGCCCCTAGGGGCCTAATTACATAATAAATGATTTGAGTTTAATTTGAGTTTGAAAGTTACGTGTGCATTGTTTATCAATTATCGTTCGCTTTAACGGTGAAGGAAAACATCGTGAGGAAACCTGCATATCTAAGTTCTTTGAAATTCGAAGGTATGTGAAATCTACCAACACGCACTAGGCCAGCGTGGTGGACTAAGGCCTAAACCCTCGCAGTAGTAGAGGAGGCCCGTGCTCAGCAGTGAGCAGTATATATAACACACGGCTGTTAGTTTTTCTTTATTACAATATTATAAATGCGAAAGTTTGTAAAATGTTTGGATGTTTGTATCTTTGTCAGAGGTAAACTCAGAAACAAAACAACGGGTTTCGTTTAGATCATATCCTGAATTAACTAATAGGCTACTTCTCATCCCGATACTTTGCTCGCATAGGAAATGTTATAACTAGATGGCACGTAACGCCGTTGGTCCTGCGCCTGATCTCTCTCCGCTCATGTCTGCCGTCTCACCGGACTATGAGAGTGAAGGAATAGCGAGTGCACTTGTGTATTGCGCACACACTTGTGCACTATAATATCTCCTGCGTACCTGGCTGATCTCCGTTGAGATTGGCCGCCGTGGCCGAAACTGGCTAGGAGGATTATTATTATTAACTAGATGGCGCTAATGTCGTACTGTTTTAGCGTCGACTTTTGCAGCGAGGCTTTATACGCGAAGCCGCGAGTAACACTAATAAATATCAGCAACAAACTACTATCGTTCCCTGTCTACCCCCAAACAATTTGTCACAGCATCACAGGTGGTCCACCTGTCCACCCTTCGCCACCACATCATTTGTCAATCGGTGTGTGTACGCGGACATTTCTACGAAGATTTTTGACCCTATTTTAGTTGTGACCCCTGAATCTTATCCGATGTGTATTTTATACTGTTTTATTGATAATTTAATTGATAAAACAAAGAGATATGGCGATAGGCTCGCCCCTATCACGGGATGGAATACTCACGGCAAAAAGTGTATGAATTAATTGCGCCTCTGCCTACCC
Source organism: Lapara coniferarum (assembly GCA_949316025.1). Taxonomy (NCBI): domain Eukaryota; kingdom Metazoa; phylum Arthropoda; class Insecta; order Lepidoptera; family Sphingidae; genus Lapara; species Lapara coniferarum. Next base: position 25,006,169 of record OX438929.1, read on the forward strand.
CTTCGGGGATAACAGGCGTGAGCTTGTGTATGTATGTGTTTAGTATAATTTAAAGTCCTCCGGTTTTGAGATTTATGTAATTTTATTTAGCTTCCGCATTTTGTACCGGTGCTACACCTCAAAATCTGGCTCAAACTTTAGAGTTATTAAGGGCCAAAATATGGATCTTGGATCCGTTAAAAATAATTTTACATTCCTCCATTTACAACTTTCACAAATTCCAGAATCCGGGCTGATAGGTACTGAATAGAAAAACTCAATATCACTTTGCCCGACCCCGGGATCGAACCAGAGACCTCAGCTTTGCAGTCGTACCGTAATCCAACTACGCCACCGAGGCAGTCTTAATAAGAAAAATATACTATTTATTGTAAAAGGCTAGTTTTTAACAGTTTTATCCAAATATATATAAACTATTTTGGTTAAAATTTTAGGCCAGTGTTTGGACATATCCTTTGATTTATGTATTCAAAAGTATTGTTTTATGCATTACTTATAACTAGGGCTGCCATCCGTCCGGATTTCCCCGGATTTGTCCTAGTTTGAAGGGCGTCCGGGGGCCGTCCGGCCGGGGTTTTAAAAATTGTCCGGGCAAAACCCGGACACTTTTGTTGTCAGGGGAAATCCATTTTTTATAGATGAGCGACAAATTGAAATAAATCTTAGTTAAAACTTCATGCATTTCCCCGCATTCAAGAAGGAACGGCAAAATATTTTTCAGAGGTGTCCGGGGAGATACCCATATTTCGCCCAAATGTCCGGGATTTTTGCCGTGTTTATCCGGCGTCGGCAATTTAGATGATGGCAGCCCTACTTATAACCAAATATCGTAAATCACTCCAATATAAGTAGTATTAGATATAAAAACATACGCGAGACTAAATATACTTCAACTATACATCTTGCAGACCATTTAAAACAAACCCGGAAGAGTAGGTATATCAAATTACATAATTAAACAAATAACAGTTATTATGAAAAAAACAACGTAAATGGTGTCTTAATGACAAAGAAAACATTGTTGCTTGAAGTGTTTTATTTTTATTGCATTGAATGACGAGACGAGCATGCCGTTCGCCTGATATTAAGCGATACGACCACCCATAAACAGTAGCAACACCATCCAGCACCTTGAGTTACAAAGTACTGTGTGGCATTCCACTGCGCTCGTCATCCTGAGATATAAGAAGCCTCATTATGTCCATCAGTTACGCTGTCTACAATGTCCTTCAAACCGAAACACTATTGTGTTTCGGTTTGAAGGACACTGCATGCACACTGCTGCTTGGCGGCAGAAATAGACATTGCGGTGGTACCCACCCAGGCGGACTTTTACATATGAGAGACCTAACACCAGTACCCATTTACATGGTTAAAATAACTTACTGGAAAATGTTATTTTCAAGGAGATAATTATGTGGTTTTATTAAGTAAGGCTATGTCAAAATGAGCCCGTATACTTGGTGGATTTTTGAGACAGGACAGTAAAGGTATAATCAGGACTCGGGTGACGGCAGCGGCATTCAGCGACGGCAGTTTTATTGTATGAATTAATATGAACTGTCGCGCGGCATTTGCAGTCGTATGTCTGAATCGCTATCATATAAATGAATTCTACAAAGTAATGCCGTCTGCCGTCGCGGCACATGCTATTGCTGTCTGCCGCTGCCGTATCCTGCGGAATTGCAGCATAAATGCACCTTAACTGTTGTAACAACATGAAAACTTTCAAGGACTGTCCATCATTTATGAAGCCATTAAGATCGGCTTTCAAAAGAAATTAAATATGAAACTAGGCAATCCATACAAAAGCTTTTTTGGTGCCAATTGAATTTGTAGCTAATGGAAATCAAAAGACTCTATGAACCATTAGAAATTGAAATACTATTAATGTCAGATAATGCAAAAAAGCTTTCACCATACATTTAGTAAGTAATGAGACTCCAAATCACTTTTAAATTAAACTATGAATTTAAGGCCGATTAATCCTACTATTATTATAAACGCTAAAGTTTGTAAGAATGTGTGTTTGTTACTCTTTCACGCAAAAACTACTGAACGGATTTCTATGAAATTTGGCACACGGGTAGATCGTGTCCTGGATTAACATACAGGTTACTTTTATCCAGGAAAAACATAAAGCGGGACTTTTATCCCGGAAACACTTTGTAACGCGGGTGACGCCGTGGGCAAAAGCTAGTCTATAATAGTTATTACATGCAATGCAATGCAATCAGCCCTGTAATATATACTACACACTGCTGAACAGGCCTCCTCTACTACTGAGAGGGTTTAGGCCTTAGTCCACCACACTGGCCTAGTGCGGGTATGCAGGTTTCCTCACGATGTTTTCCTTCACCGTTAAAGCGAACGATAATTGATAAACAATACACACGTAACTTCGTAGTCAGAGGTGTGTTTGGGTTTTGAACCTTCGGACATTGTCGCGGCAGACCGTTCCATCCCACACTAGGCTATCGTCCACTGAGCAATGACCACCACTATTTAAGATTTCTATGTTAAAAATACTTTCTAGAGGTCTAAATTGCAAACTGAGACTCGGGGTCCGAGACATTATTTTAAGCTTCATATTCGTCACGGGCTACAATATTTCTTACTAGCTTTTGCCCGCGGCTCCGCCCGCATTAAAGTTTTTCCGGGATAAAAGTCCCGGTTTATATTTTCCCGGGATAAAAAGTAGCCTATGTGTTAATCCAGGACATGATCTACCCCTGTGCCAAATTTCATCGAAATCCGTTCAGTAGTTTTTGCGTGAAAGAGGAACAAACATCCATACATCTATACATTCTTACAAACTTTCGCCTTTATAATATTAGTAGGACTTTATAAAAGCAATATAGACTTGCATACAAGAAACCATCTATCTAGACAATCAAATGTCGACTCCGAACAAAATTCCTTATGCCTTTATCAAAGTAATCTTTAAAGGAAATCTAAACTCTATTACATTATGACAAAGTGTCATTTGATGTGCTTTTATTACTGAAAGTTGTAGGCGAGCGGTGAGATGAAAGGCGATCGGCTAATGAAGCAGCAGGGTTGGCAGAGAAATATTAAATAAATTTACTGTCAAAAGTGTGAAAAGTATATTAAATTACAAGTAAGTTTAGAATAGAAAATATTCATAATAATAAAAAAAAATGAAGATGTAACTGAATTTGTCAACTTTTATGTATTTTTAAAATTTATTGCGATTTCCGATGTAGTACATGTGAAATTAATACAAAAAAATCATTATTCTGTGCAACAGCATCAAAATTGGTTGAAAAATAAAGCAGTTATTCATATTTGAAACATTGTAAGCTAAACTGAGAGCGTGATGGAGTTATCGCGCTGTCTTTATCTCACGCACGCAGCGTTATAGCTGGCGACACTCGGTGACGTCACATTCTGCTGTTTCAGTTGTCTGACAGATGCCCTTTCCACCAAACTTCAAAGCTTTACAACTCATTTATTATTGATGTATTTTGTAAATTCTTTTTCAGGTAGGTTTAAAAAGACATGTTTTGTTAACAAATGTTTTAAAAAAAGTATTCAACTAACCTATCCAGCGGGCAACCTCCCTTCCTTGTGTTTTAGTTCAGTAAGTACACACTAGATACCTATTTTTTTCAAATAAGTTTTTTTATATTTTTATGGAAACTTGAAAAAGAACAGTCGAAGGTGGGACTCAAACCCACGACCTCCGATCCGAAATATAAAATCATTATCCAGGCACTACATGGCCATTAACATGTATAAAAAAAAATCATAATATAGGATGTTTTTTTTAAATAAGTTGACTACCTTTTTAAATACATTTGTAAACAAAACATGTCTATGAGTGTACAGGCATACAAGATGAATAATTAAATCCTTGAAAATTGATAGCGCGTGTCATCGTGGATGAAATTATGTGCCAACCCTATGCATCGACCCTGGCGACCGCTCGTCTTCATTCCTTTGTTCGTCTTACGAATTAACCAATACTTTCTTTTGCCGGACAAATGCGCATACTATTTGCTCGTTGTAATGAACTAATTGCATTTGAAGAAACATGAGCAGAACTAAAAGTTTTATAATTATAATTATTGTATACTAGCTTTGGCCCGCGGCTCCGCCCGCATTAAAAAGTTTTTCCGGGATAAAAGTCCCGGTTTATATTTTCCCGGGATAAAAAGTAGCCTTTGTGTTAATCCAGGACATGATCTACCCGTGTGCCAAATTTCATCGAAATCCGTTCAGTAGTTTTTGCGCGAAAGAGGAACAAACATCCTTACATCCAAACATCCATACATTCTTACAAACTTTCGCCTTTATAATATTAGTAGGACTAAGTGCGCACGGCTTCGCCCGCGTGGAAAGTCTTTCCCACTGCGAAAGTCCCTAAAACACAGTACAAAGCTAGTGCCATCTATTTAAAAAAAAAATTATTAAAAACAAACAAAAAACCCGACTGCATCAATATATGCCATCTATATTAAATTCATTGAAGGACTAAAAAGATATGTCATCGAATCACGATCATCACCTAAGCAAGCATTGACATTAAAATTAACATAAAACCAACGAAAAAAAAAACTACTCTAAAAAGCATTTAAATTGTCTTTTTTTATTTAAATTTCATACATATTTTATTTGTTCCAAAACTACTCTAAAAAGCATTTAAATTGTCTTTTTTTATTTAAATTTCGAATGTCACTTTTACGGCCAGTTCTTTATTGTTACTGGCTGGTTTCACAGGGCAAGTATAAAAGTGTCGTTCAACCTGTCGTGAGAATTTTTTCCGCCTACCTCCCTTTCACAACGCACGATAAGGAACTTTGTTCCAAAAATACATTAAACCTCAACAATATAGCAGCCGATTTGCGATTACCTTTACCAGCCTGTATTAGTGAATAAGCCTTATATGATCCCAGGTTCGTCCCCAGCTGAGGCATACAGCCGTCGATAGCGTGATACTGCAATTTTCAAACGTATAATATTGCTCTTGTGTTCAGTAAGTCACGTTATGCAGTCAGGATTTGTGAATATGGTAATCTCGTATGGATAGCCTTTGTCCTTCAGGGCAAGAGATTTTGCTAGATATAAAGCCCTTAGAAAATCTAGAAAGGAAGCGCCATGTTGCCGCCAAAGAGGTCTAAGATTATAGAGCGCTCATTGGGATAATTGTCATAGTCATTTCGCTTATTATGTCCAAGAACTAATCTATACAATATTTAATATTATAAAGCTGAAGAGTTTGTTTGTTTGTTTGAACGCGCTAATCTCAGGAACTACTGGTTCGAATTGAAAAATTCTTTTTGTGTTGAATAGACCATTTATCGAGGAAGGCTTTAGGCTATATAACATCACGATGCAACTATTAGGAGCGAAGAAATAATGGAAAATGTAAAAAAACGGGGAAAATTATTCATCCTTGAGGGCTTCCATTGCGTGCGCTGCGAAAACGGTTCAAGATACCAAAAATATATGTATGAAAGAATTATTCCTCTTGAAATGATCTAAAAAAATGTCCGCGACAGTATATGTCTATCTTTTAAGATTAACTCACTAGAACCGTTTTTATGGTAATCAAATTTGGTTGAAACTAATAACTCTGTCTGTCGCGCTTTCACGCCAATACTACAGAACCGATTTAAATGAAATTTGGTACACAGATATTTTAGAACCTGAAAAAGGACATAGGCTACTTTTTATCCCCGTGAAATATAAAACGGGACTCTTATCCCGGAAAAACTCTTTCACGCGGGCGGAGCCGCTGGCAAAAGCTAGTTGTTAATAATATCCTTAGACGAGTTAACCAATGTACACGATATGGTGATAATGCGCAAACAATTTTTTCTGCCAATCCTGACGGGGGCCGAGGTAGACACGGATAGCACACATTTAACAAAAATAATCCACGCGTGCAGGGCTGAATATAACGTCGCTTTTTACACAATAACACAACAAAAATCGCAATTTCTATAGAGCACCGCTTAATGTCATTATCGTAGAATGTAATCCCATCAAAAACATAAATGTGAAATGTGGAAGCCAAGTCTAATATTAAGAATATGCGTGCTGGTCGACTTCACGGACAAAAGAATTGAAATCTTAATGGTTGCCAAGCCTTGTAGATAATCCTGATAACTTAGTATAAATTTAAGCTCAACATTTGACTTGGCTAGTCTTCACATACAATTTTTCTTATATTTGGCTAATAAACTTATCTTTATGTTACTGTTTTCATATTGTAAAGTCAACATATCTTACTCTTCGAAAAAAATATTTTCTGATAAAACTAGCCAAGACAAATCTTGAGCTTAAATTTATACTAAGTTATCAGGATTATCTACAAGGCTTGGCAACCATTAAGATTTCAATTCTTTTGTCCGTGAAGTCGACCAGCACGCATATTCTTAATATTAGACTTGGCTTCCACATTTCACATTTATGTTTTTGATGGGATATCATTACTTTTTGTAAAGATATTATTTATTAAAATATTGAGTTAAGTAATTAAAACAATTACGTAAGAAGTTGCCTTTGATTAATGTTTATAAAGTTACTTATTTTAGAAAGAAAATAAACAATGTATTAAAAGCCGTAAACCGCTTCATCGTTCTGCTATGTGCACGCGATGAAGTCCTCTTGGTATAAAAACCTCTATTTAATAATTACTTAAACAATATGATTCGCAAGTATTATGATAGAACGTCCAATGTCATCTCATGTCAAAATAATAAACGTCTTAAGATGTAAATAAACATTGTAGAAATCATACATTTTTAATTTGAGCTCGAAACAGAAGTAAATATATAATATAAAAGACTGAAGAGTGGGCACCAGTTGCTGATGCCTATAATGTATCTATATGAACCTACCGCCGTATCCCACAACAGCTCTGTCTAAAGTCGGAAAATTTATAGAAAAATTCAAGTAAAAGTGGAGCCCTAATACGGAGGAAACGTAATTAATGGATCAAGGTAAATAGTATTTAAATTAAAATAAAGCATCAATGGACGTGTACGCCTAAACGTCCATTATTCTAAAGATAATTTATAGATAGTATGCAGATTTTTCGATTGCTTGGAGAATGTTTCAAATCTTAAAAATACACTGTTTTCAGATTTTTTCCTTTGAATACATACAATTACCTATCTGGACACCAAATTTCAACTTTCTAGGTCATCTGGAAGTGGGTTAGGTTTTTGATCTATATGTCAGTCAGTGATAAAAATGCCGATTTTTAGATGTTAGTATCTCAATGACCGTTTGAGCTATATTTATGAAATTTGGGATTTTAGTTAACGTGAGGGGGTTTAATACATAAACCAAATCTTAGGTATTTACATTAAATAGATTTTGAGTTATAGAGGCGTCAAAAGTCGCTCCAAATGGTTCGGGTGAAACTACACTAGGCAGCTTCAACTTTTTTTTTGCTTGGCTTGACACGCTGCCGCGTGTCTCGATGACAGCGATCGCAATTCACATACGTTTTAATAAAAGTTTATGACCAGCTGCGCATGTATGGCCAACGAGGGCTTCGTCCGGTCATCCCATCTCCATTGATAGATAGTCAAAGATAATACCTGTATTAGACAAGTCTAGATCATCAAATTATCTCGTGATTTCTGACAGGGTTGTACACTCGGATGGGAATTTGAGAATTTATTTATTATCATGCAAGTAAATATATGAACTGCTCTAAACAAAATAAAAATTTATATGTCGTACATACATACATATACACTCACGCCGTTTATCCCCGAAGGGGTAGGCAGAGGCGCAACTAGTGCACCCACTTTTCGCCGTTATTCCGTCCAATGATGTGATAGGGGGCGAGCCTATCGCCATATCGGGCACAAATTCCAGACTCCGAGCTGATACTGAATAGAAAAACTCAATATCACTTTGCCCGACCCGGGGATCGAACCAGAGACCTCAGCATCGCAGTCGTACCGTAATACAACTACGCCACCGAGGCAGTCGTTGTATGTTGTGTACAGATTTTTTGTATTATACACTGTACCTAATTTATACCTTTGAACTGATTTTGAAAAGAGCAACCATAGAGCTTCTTGCTCGTTGCGCTCTGGTGGAAACTGCTTTCCGAACTGGTGGTAGAGTAAAAATTTACTGAATCTAAGTAATGTCTAACATTTCATGAATTCGAATAAATAATTGCCTGGGTAGCGGAGTTGTATTACAGTACGACTGCAAAGCTGAGGTCTCGGGTTCGATACCCGGATCGGGCAAAGTGATATTAAATTTTTCTATTCAGTATCAGCCCGGAGTCTGGAATTTGTGCCCGATATGGCGATAGGCTCGCCCCCTATCACATCATGGGACGGAATACCGGCGAAAAGTGGGTGCACTAGTTGCACCTCTGCCTACCCCTTCGGGGATAACAGGCGTGAGTGTATGTGATGTGATAAATAATTTATTTTCATACATAAATTTTGAGCCTTTTGAGTAAATCAATCTACCGGAAAAAAACAAAACACGTATGTAAAATGCATTAGAACATACTTTGACATGAGCTTAATGCTCAAATTAGAATATTTCCAACCAAAATATGGTTTCTTTACAAAATTATACCGAGACGATTTCACACGCGTGTCAGATAAGACAGCGACTTATTCGACGGTTCCATAGAACAAAGTCGTATATGCAAAATGAAGCTTTTCAGTAGAGCGCTTTGAAAGTCTAAGTTAATTGTGAAAATCACAAGTTATAGTGAACAAAACACTATATTCTATAGGGTTCAGTAACAACTTTGAACTTAATGTGTGAAAATAGCACTAATTCGCACATGAATACAAACTAACGACTTTCAAAGCGCTCTACTGAAAAGCTAACATTTTGCATATACGACTTTGTTCTACGGAACCGTCGTATTATCAATTGGTAATAACTTTTGGATGAAAAATTTGTCCCTGATATTCGGTCTATACACGAAGTAAAGAAAGAAGTTCTGTGGGTGTATATAAGGTAGCCATATTGAAAAATCTAAATATCTGGATAATATTCCAAAATGTTGGGATTTTGGAGTTGTCTGGAGAAATGCACTAAAAGCATCAACATCTTTTGAAATCTTAAGTTCGTTGGAAAATCGGAGAGCTCTTCCCAAATAAAAAAGATTGCACCTTTTAAAATTTTTAGCTTTTGGTATTTACCGGGACATCACCCGAATTATCGGGTAAGACGATTCCCGACCATCTGGCAACCCTAGGTCTATAACTAACTACACCGTTGAATGTCTGACTGCAGTGAACCAAATTTCTGTCACTTTTGTAACTACTACAGTGCATGAGACTTCATCGTTCGTCTCGTCAGACCGTTCCATTCCCAACTAGGTTAGAGCACTTAACTCGTGTTGCAAACTCTAAATTAACACAAAACTACCAAAGCAAGTCAAGTTTTAAATTTCTGGGATATTTTTTACGTTTAAGAATGTTAAAGATTTGTGTAAACATGAGTAATTTATGTGTCCCCGTAAACGGTAGCTCTTTTTTGCTGTTTGTTTTGCGAGTGAAGTGGCAAAGTCGATATTTCTGTTATTTTTAAAGACATGTCGAAACAAGCCGTTTAGGCTCTAGGGCGTGCCAAAGAAATATACATACATAAATACCTACATACATACAATACACTCGAAAAACATAACCCCCCTTCTTTCGCAGTCGGGTAATAACGGTCATTTATATTATACGTTATTGAAAGAGTCAATTCGTATTAATCGTTTTAAATTAAGAACCAGAGAAAACTGGCGTTCTTTTTTTAAATCTATTTTAGACAGTTTGTTCTTATTTCAAATAATAATAATTATTTTTAATTTAAACTCAAATGTGTATAAAAATTATGTTTATTTGACAACATCCAGCATTTATATCTTTAGCAACTCAAATATATTAATTGTAAACTTTACAAGATTAATAGTAGAATGAGATGTAATTTAAAACGACTCTACTAAAGTTATTTTAAATTGCACCGCTACCTTCCCTATTTGTCTTGTATTTTTGAAATAAAAATATAATTTCAATCAACAACAAAACCCATTTATATATTTTATCGATTCGTCATAAATACTTTTTAAACATCGATATCGTTCACATCCCTTCTTGACTAATTTCGCCCACCGATGTCTCAAGTGTTTACTTAGGTCCCCGACACATCTCAAATTGTTACAAATGTGTACTTTTAATAATCGGAATGCGCTCAGGTGTTGGACAAAAAAATGGTTAAAATCAATGGAATTTAAAATAAGGGTCGTTTGGCCCTGTACGTATACAAAGTCGGTGCTTGCGTGTTTGAAAAAATTCAAATTGTAATAATTATATTGAGTGCTTTTATTGTCGAACTAGCTTTTGACCGCGGCTCCGCCCGCGTTAGAAAGATTTTCCAGGATAAAAGTAGCCTATGTGTTAATCCAAGACATGATCTACCCGTGTGTCAAATTTCATCGTAATCCGTTCAGTAGTTTTTGCGTGGAAGAGTAACAAACATCCTACTAATATTATAAAGGCGAAAGTTTGTGAGTATGTATGGATGTCTGGATGTATGGATGTTTGCTACTCTTTCACGCAAAAACTACTGAACGGATTTCGATGAAAATTGGTACACGGGTAGATCATGTCCTGGATTAACACATAGGCTACATTTTATCCCGGGAAAATAAAAAGCGGTACTTTTATCCAGGAAAATCTTTTTAATGCGGGCAGAGCCATGGGCAAAATCTATATATCCATCCATTCTTACAAATTTTCGCGTTTATAATATTAGTAGGATAACACTACGCCAAATTGTTTCTGCTTGCATGTTGCGTTGACCCCACTGGAGCAGAATGGGGACAGTAAAAAGAAAATTAAGTATATCGACATTACCTAACAATGAAATAATTATAATGATTTGTTTGACAAGTGTCCGGCGCTGACCTTACATTAGTCAGGAAATTACAGGATAATTTACACACACACACACTCACGCCCTTTATCCCCGAAGGGGTAGGCAGAGGCGCAACTAGTGCATCCACTTTTCGACGTTATTCCATTCTAGTATGTGATAGGGGGCGAGCTTATCGCCATATCGGGTACAAATTCCAGACTCCGAGCTGATACTGAACAGAAAAACTCAATATCACTTTGCCCGACCCGGGGATCGAACCCGAGACCTCAACATCGCAGTCGTACCGTAATACAATTTACACATTAGCTAAAATCCAGTCTATACTAATATTATGACGTATTGCAGGAAGTAATCTCTGGAAAGTCTGAACCGATTTCGATTAAATTTGATAACCTGGGAAGGTCATACTTTTATCCCGGGAAAATAAAAAGCAGGACTATTATCCCGGAAATACTTTTAAAGCGGGCTAGGCCGCGAGCAAAATAGCAAATATTCTTTTATTTAGTCATTATCTTAAAAAATCTCGTAACAGATATATTTTTTAGAAATTAAAAGAAGAACCAGAGACACCTCACTTTTTATTCAAGGCATAGACAATTTGTCCATAAACACAAGTAATTGTCGCCGTGTGATTGATGCTATGTGTGCTGTGATTGGTTGACGACGCCAGGCATGAGCGGTAGCGGTAGCGGGAGCGGGCGATATAGCGGGTAAAGGTAAAAAACATGTCCAAAAACGAGCCTAACATTCCAACCAAGACAGTTTATTGGATAAAACTCCTAAAAACTAGAACTAGAAGACCTCCGATTTTGAGATTTATGTAATTTTATTTTGCTTATAAACTACATTTAATACGAAAGTTTTTAATTAAGGTAGTTGCAATTGGAGGGGCCTAAAAATATTTTTTTCATGGATCCAACGTTCATATTTTACCCCTTTAATATCCCTGTAGACTGCCACGGTGGCGTAGTTGTATTACGGTAAGACTGCAATGCTGAGGTCTCGGGTTCGATCCCCGGGTCGGGCAGTGATGTAAGAGTATCTGAAATTTGTGCCCGATATGGCGATAGGCTCGCTCCCTATCATATCGTGGGACGGAGTAATCACGACGAAAAGTGAGTGCATTAATTGCGTCTCTGCCTTCGGGGATAAAAGGCGTGAGTGAGTAGTACAAATAGGACTTTTATCCCGGGAAAGGAAACATCGCTAGTAAGATCTATTCATAGTTGTACATTATGTTTTACTATACGAAGTCTATCCCATTGAACGCGATGAACTCAAAAAGTACCGAATGGTTTTCGATAATTGGTATGGAGATAATTTAGGCCCTGGAAGGACATAGGATTTTATCCCGGGGAAATAAAACAAACGATACAAAAACTCACGCGGGCGAAGTCGCGTGCAAAAGCTACACAATAAAGTGATATCCTTCATTCATACATCTTTACTAATATTATAAAGAGGAAAGATTTGTGTTATGTATATTTGTAACCCATAAACTCAAAAAGTACTGGACCGATTTTAAGAATTCTTTCACCGATATAAAGCTACATTATCAGGGAATAACATAGGCTACTTTTTATCCCGGAAAAAAGTATAAAGCGGGACTTTTATCGCGCGGACGGAGCCGCTAAGTTACAGGCGCTAGTTTATGAGAACCCGCTAATAGTTTATGCCTTGCCGCTCACGTCGTGTGTGGTGTGATCTCGCGACATCGGATCATTAATCAACACTTAGTTAGTCGCCGGTTATGGTTTTTTTGTCGGCGTTTACGTAAAAAATGTGTTCGATTTTTGATGTGGAGACATAAACCTGTATGGAATTTAGGAGAAAATATTTACTACTGGCAGGTCTTTAATGCAAGGAGGGCCTAGGTAAGTACAGCTGCTATGTCTATTTCTACCAAGCAGCAGTGTATGCATTGTAGCCTGAATTACTGGACATAATGAGACTGAACATCTTATGTCTCAGGATGACGAGCGCAGTGGAATGTCACACAGCGCTTTGTAACTCAAGGTGCTGTATGGTGTTGCTACTGTTTATGGGTGGACGTATCGCTTACCATCAGGGGAACGGCATGCTCGTCTCGTCATTCAATGCCATAAAAAAAATAAACAAAAACATGGTGGTATATGGTGTTACCTGGTTGTGGTAGTGCGCAAGATGGTGCGGCACGTGCCGCATCGCCGGGTGCAGCATCTCGCCCTCGCCGGCGCTGCTGCTGCTCTCTACCGGCGGCTGTGGACAACACACATAGCATTTACTGGTGGTAGGACTCTTATATGTAAGGGTCCGTCTGGGTGGGTACCACCGCAATGTATAGGGGCGGTTGCGGACGACAACTTAGACGTGAGTCGGAGGAAGCCCGCAGCCGTCCCTAATGCGCCGAAGATGGCCACAAAAAAAAACCACCGCAATGTATATTTCTACAGCCAAGTAGTAGTGTGCATGCACTGTTTCAGTTTGAAGGTCATTGTAGCCAGTGTAACTACTGGACATAATGAGACTTAACATCTTATGTCTAAGTATGACGAGCAAAATGCCACACAGTTGTAACTCAACGTGCTGAATGGTTTTACTACTGTTTATGGGTGGTCGTATCGCTTACCATCAGGCGAACGGCATACTCGTCTCGTCATTCGTTGCCATAAAAAAAATAGCTTTATCACTGCTCGAATTGCTTAAAAACAATGCTATAGTATTATATAGTCTCTAGACATATTTAAGTGGACGTATGGAACGACATGGTTGTAACATACGACAAAGCTGCTTAAAGTAAGACAAATAATAAAATGGTGTAGGACTCAAGCTTATATATTGTGCTCGGAAAATTGCAACAGGCTCGGTGCCATAGTTCCTAACAGAGCAGGCGAAAGGCCGCCTTTCCTAACAGGTCGAAGCTTCTAACACCTTACTGCCTAGATGTTAAGGTTCATTATACAAACGGTAATGACCTCAGCCGGCTCATTCTTAGTCTCCGCCTCGTCTCCGAGCTCGACCAGCTGCAGCGCCTCCTCGAGCAGGTCGAAGCGCGACTCCTCGTTCACCAGCTCGCGAGGCAGTTCACCTTGGATCACGTATTCACCTGGAAGAGAAAGATGGGGTTAGATTTTCTACATACATACACAATTATCACCGAAGGGGTAGGCAGAAGTGTAACTCGTGCACCCACTTATCGCCGTGCGTATTCCGTCCCATGATGTGATAGTGGGCTAATACTGCGTTGTAAAACCCAATATCACTACCCGACCGAGGATCGAACCCGAGACCTCAGCATTGCAGTCGTACCGTAATACAACTACGCCACCGAGGCAGTCAAATTTTCTATATATTTCCTGGAATAAATGTCTCTTTTCGCTTTGAAGCTATAATGTTACTCATAAATTTTAATGTAGGCTCCATGATAATATGTAATTCCCCGACATATTCTGTGTGATAAATTTCATCAAAATCCATTCAGCGTTTTCTGAGTTCACTTCAGAATCAGAACAGTATTTGCGGAGATTATTCTCTGCATCCAAATTCTTATATAATCTATATCTATCTATACATATAATAAAGCAACATATCCGGTTCATCTGTACGTTGAAAGAAATATGATAGAAAGAAAGGGAATGACTGTAGAAGACGAATAGGAAAACTAATCAACGATTTTTATATATAACATTCAGATAACAACTTATTAAAACTAATTTCGATAATACACATTCTTAGAGGAATAAAACTAATTACATCAATTGTAAAAACAAAATACCACATGGGTTATGCCCCTAGAGATCGCAGTTCACGGCCGCGTCGGCCGGCAAAGCACTGAAGCTTAAAAGCAAACTGAAATAAAAATGTCGCAAAACATACTTAAATAGACTGGAGTTTACAATTTTTCTCATGAAAAATCCATTTGAAATAGTAAATTCGGCCAAAAACCTAAATATACTTCATCAACTTTATTTAATTTAGGGTGAAATAACACGCACGCACACTCGTAATCCCCGAAGGGTTAGGCAGAGACGCAACTAGTGCACCCACTTTTCGCCGTACTTTACATCCCATGATGTGATAGGGCCGAGCCTATCGCCATTTCGGGCATAAATTCCAAAATCCAGGCTGATATTGAATTTAAAACCCAATATCACTTTGCCCGACCCGGGAATCGAATCCGAGACCTCAGCATTGCAGTCACAGCGTAATACAACTACGCCACCGAGACAGTCAGAGGTGAAGTAATAAATTAAGACAAACAAAAATTTATCTACTGTTTAATAAAAAGACCACATTTATTTTATCTAAGAATTTTTTTTTATTAGAGTCGCTCACAGTTGCCTATAACATTAAAAAACTAAATAAAATGAACCAATTACGAGCCACCACAGATAAAAAATAATGTGGAAAACACAAAAATAAACCTTCATTGACCATTTCTTTTTTAAACTGTTTGAAAATAAAATTAGCGTACGAAAATAAAAATAAAGTAATGTGTCACAAAAATACAAGAAGATTTCTACAGTTCTTGCAAAAATATCGCAAAGGAATGTCTTGCATAGACAACCTTTCTTCTTGGAAAAGGTTTTAATTCGAATACCGATTAAAGAAGCGGGAAAAATTTACTAATATATCAATATATACAATTGAATTTAAAAACCTTTCCTTTTTGAAGTCGGTTAAACCAAACCATTTAACGGAAAGATTTTTCATAGAAATCATTTGAAACCCGCAAACTCTCTAGAGAATCATAAACAATAATTTATAACATCGGCCACTGTTCAGTCAACCCTTACAACTCAATAGGATATTGTCATAATCTATTTAACTATGGGTACAAAGTGCCGACTTATTGCTTTTGCTAGAAAATTCACCCGCATGGATTTTGGTTTGTGTCAAAAATAAAAGCTTTATAAAAAACTAATTGACAATAAAACATATCCATTTCCTTCCTTTTAGTACGTACCAATTTTTATTAAAATCAGTTCAACGGTTTACTGGAGAAAGATAATAAAGAAACGGAGAAATTGAAAAAAATATTTATGTCTTTTGCTATAAAATGAATACGAACAAATTTTAGAGGATTAAAATTGTGAGTCTAATATCTATATATTATGTTGTATTTTATGCTGTAAAATATGTTTTTATTTGGTTGGCTCAGAGCTGCCTGTAACATTAAAAAAAGTAAATACAATGAACCAATCATGAACCACCACAGATAAAAATAATAAGGAGACACATTTAAACACATAAAAAAAAATACATTATACTGTAAACTTTCAAAACACAATTATCAAAAAATAGTAGTATATATAACAAATCCCGCCTTGTATATATACCATCCACTGATGAGCACGGGCCTCCTCAACTACTGAGAGGGTTTAGGCCTTAGTTACGCTGGCCTAGTGAGGTCAGAGTTCATATATCCTCAAAATTCTTATAGAGAATTCTCTGGTATAAAGGTTTCAGAGGTTTGCTGGGTTTTGAACCTGTCATTCGTCTCAGCAGACCGCTCCACTAAGCTATCGTAACAGTAGTAAATGATAATTCGAAACACCATAAATTACAATATTAAAAACGAAGAAAGCAGGCACACAAAAACATTACCGTTTTGTCTCGACTGACCAGTGGTTGGGTTAACCCTTTTAAATCTATTGAACGTCGTCCTAATCTCTTTAGGTGTGGGTCTTAGAGACCGCTTTGTTCCACAGTAGCGGAGACATTGTAAATGGACAAAATGGTTGAAATGGTTGTGGGTAATATTAAAAGAAGCTATGATTTTCAATTACTATTTTAAGTGAAGTCAATTTATGATAATGTGAATCGTTTTATGAAACAAAATAAAACACTTTGAATTTTACGCATACCCCCGCAGGGGTAGGCAGAGGCGCAACTAGTACACTTACTTTTTGCCGTGCGTATTCCGTCCCATGATGGAATAGCGGGCGAGCCTATCGCCATATCAGGCACAAATTCCAGACTCCGGGTTGATACTGATTAGAAAAACCCATGATCACTTTGCCCGACCCGGGGATCGAACCCGAGACCTCAGCATTGCAGACGTACCATAATACAACTACGCCACCGAGGCAGTCTTTACTTTATTACTTACTTTACTTTGAACTTTGTGTGTACTTTGAATTTTTTATGCAAGTAGTCTAGACGATTTATTCGCCTAATCTCTGCCATTGACCATAAACAATAGCAACACTACTATAAATTATTAAAACATAATATCCTGCGCTCATCATCAAAAGGCATGCGAGGGAATACGTGTCAAAATGGTCTGTAACATATTATAAAACCCAACTATGATTTGAATGGCTTCGGGTGTTATTACCACTCTAAGGTCCCAAGTTCGAACCCCGAGTCGAGTAAACTGATATTAGGTTTTTCTACTCAGTTCGGAGTCTGAAATTTATGCCCGATATGGCGGTAGGCTCACCCCCTGTCACATCATGGGACGGAATAACTGCGGAAAGTGGGTGCACTAGTTCCGCCTCTGCCTACTCCTTCGGGGATAAAAGTCGTGAGTGTGTGTGTGTAAAAACAAAAATCAAAATCCGAAAAAAAAAACTTTTAATTTCTTTTTACTCCAATTTGCAACATTAAAGATAACGTATTACAAAAAAATACATAATCTAGAGCACTTAATCTCCAAAGTTAACACTTAAGCGTTGACGCGGACAAATTTGTGGCCGAAAACAAAAAAAAAGACAAAAAAAACCCGCCCACAGTGGCCATACTTTGACAATTGCGGTGCGAGACAATAATGGGTTTTGGGAGTTAATCCCCCTTTTGTGGTACTTTCGGCCCGTGGCGACTTGTTTTTACAATATTAACGGACGCGACTATTGACGGATTGGTATTTAAATTTAAATTTTAAATGCGTTATGAAAGCTTCTGTTCTAAGCAATTAGTATCAACTAACTTAATCGCAATTCATACATTTTCTTCATTCCTTATATATAATATGAACTTTACTTCAAATCTCACGAGCCTTCGTGTGCTTTTTTTTTCACGTATTAATATACTATCGCTCGCTTTACCACTGAAGAAAGACTTTAGAAACATATATAAGAATTCTATATGACAATTTCGAATGAAATCCGCCAGCAATACAGTGTGATTTATGCTGAACCTTCTCAGTAGAGGCCCAGCAGTGGGACAATATATAGAGGGCTAGTATTATCATGCGAAAGTTCGTCTGTAGGCAACTTTCGGTTAAAAGACATTGTAGCCAGTGTAATTACTGAGGGTTATGATATTTATGATGAGCTAGGGCGATGTAATCCAAAGTAGAGTGGTTTATAGGCAGTGATACTATCAATCGATTGTCAGTTTGGTATTCTTCATTTAAATTCATTTGACCATAAACAACAAACTTATGTGACCTCAAAAAACTAACCACATTGTTACTGGCCATTTAAAAAATACAGCCCACAACGCTCTCTGATTGGTCAACCGTGAAGGTCTGCAATATGGCGTCCGTTTTTTGCGCGGGAAACAATTAAACATTATTTATACGACTCGGAGTCGAATCAATTCTCCATACTTTACGCGATTTTTTGTTACGTTTTATTTTTAACATACGAGGAAATTGGTTTTTCGTGTTAGGTTAACTTTGTTTTTCCCTATTTGGAAGAGTTTTGGTTTTATTCTTATTTATTTATACATATATGCAAAAACACTACAGATATACTAAAGCGGTGTTGTATGTCAAGGAGTATTTTGCCTTTATGTTATATAAAATTGTTTTGCGTCTTAATTAAATAAATAAATAAAGTTATTTGCTAATTGCTATTAACCTCAATACACCTGTAGGCCACTTCTGTGAATTACTGCAGGTTGCAGATAAATATATCCACGTTCTAGGAAATAATATTGAGCAATCGTATAGTTAGTTACGTTAATCACTTCTGTAAGTCAAGATCGGCAGTGGCATGGATTTTCTGACAATAAATGGTGAAGCTTAGCGAATCTCTATTTATAATCTGCTTTTAATGTTTTCATAATGGTTCGTAAATAACAAGAAATAAACCGACATTCAAAACCACTACAAATCAAAAAATAATTAAAATTTTTATTCGCTTCGTAAATTCCGAGCTAAGCTAAGGAAAAATACTCGAACAAATATAAGAAAACATTATTCAATTTAAATTAGGCACCGACTCCAAATATACGTATTAACTAAGCGAATAAAATTTATAATTATTTTTTTATTTGTAGTGGTTTTGAAGTCGATTTATTTTTTGTTAAAAAGTTTTTATTTTTTATTTACTGCTTTTTTGTTAGTTAATTATAAAATGGTGTAAAGAATACATCATAGATATGCGATTGCAGCATTCGCGAGTCATCTGCTGTTAGTTATTAAAGAGTTCCATTGTGTATCTCCGAAGATTTTCATCAGATCTTCATAAATTATATACTAAAACCTTCCCTGAAAAATATACTTTTGAATATCGAAAACCACGTCCAAATTGGATCAGTAGTTTTTGAGAAACACGCGGCCATACAAATTTACATACATACATACAAACATATATACATACGGATCGAATACATAACCTCCTTTTTGAAGTTGGTTAAAAAAGAAATAAATTGTAAAACACTATTTTATAGACATCTATTTACATTATCGCACTAATATTTTACATGGGAAGGTTTAGATAAAATTCAGTACACAAGTAAATCAAATCCTGAATTACTACTAAGACTTTCATCCTAAAAAACGCACAGTGACACTTTATTTTGGAAATGATTTTTACACACGTGACACACGTAGAGTAGTAGTCTTAACATAAGTTAAATATCGTTAATGCAATTACACCGAAATTAACTGTCAACATTGTGATCGAATTGACAGTTAATTCGTCGACATGTTTTTTTTTATTGCATTGAATGACGAGACGAGCACGCCGTTCGCCTGATGGTAAGCAATACGACCACCCATAAACAGTAGAAACACCATTCAGTCTTGAGTTACAAAGTACTGTGTGGCATTCCACTGCGCTCGTCATCCTGAGACATAAGATGTTAAGTCTCATTATGTCCAGTAGTTACACTGGCTACAACGTCCTTCAAACCGAAACACAACAGCGCATGCACACTGCTGCATGGCGGTAGAATTAGACATTGCGGTAGTACCCACCCAAACGGACTCTTACATATGAGACTTACCACCAGTAATGTTAACTTTTTTAAAGACGCCGCCCAGGATTTTAATTCAGCGAAAACTTTCTCAAACGTCAATAGATTTTTCTAAATCGATCTACAATCGAACGAGTAGCAACCATTGCATAATCCTTTGCCGCGCCCTTGACAATGACTGCGCCGCGAACTCGATCAATGCCATATCCGTTCGATCATTGTTTAGTTTTTATGTGAATTTCGTTTAATTTGTAATACTTCAAGCCTTTTTAGGCTGTGGCGTACATACAAGTGAGGTGAATAGGAACAATGGTTGAATTATATAAAATGTACAATATATAAAAATTATACAACATACTAAGCAGAGCGTTAAGAAGCATGTGTGGAGTGACTGTGTGATAGAGTGCGGAATACTAGGGTGATGGACATGTGTGGAGTGACAGAGGATGTAGTGACCAAAATTGGAAAGGGTATGCTAAGGTGGTTTGGGCATTTGGAAAGGATGGATGATAGGAGACTGACAAAGAGGATATATAAGGCGAGTGTGGATGGAAGGGCCGACAGGGGTCGACCGCACCGAACCTTCGAATGTCAGATATCTGACATTCTAAGTAGAGGCCAGGTCAAAAGTACCCTGAACCGGCGGGAGTGCATGAAAAGATTGATGAAGGAAGAGGAAGCGAAAGTAGTGTGCCAGAATCGAGCAAAGTGGCGATCCATAGTCTCTGCCTACCCCTATGGGATAGAGGCGTGATACCTATGTATGTATGTATGTATATACAACATACTGGTAAACGATAATTGTAATTGACAATGGTAAGTGGACGATAGACTAGTTGGTAATGGAACGGTCTGCCGAGACAATGTCTGGAGTTTCAAAACCCAAACACACTTCTGACTTTTAGAAGTTACGTGTGTATTGTTTATCAATTATCGTTTACTTTAACGATGAAGGAAAACATCGTGAAGAAACCTACATATCTAAGAATTCTCCATAAGAATCTCGAAGGTATGTAAAGTCTACCAACCCGCTCTAGGCCAGCGTGGTGGACTAAGGCCTAACCCCTCTCAGTAGAGGAGGCCCGTGCTCAGCAGTGTGCAGTATATAATACAGGGTTGATTGCATACCTACTGGTAGAAACCTACTGGTACCTACTGGTCGTTGTGACTGGGTTTTTTCATCTTAAAAATTACTCAGTCGCAGCTCGGAGTCAGGAAGTTGGCGGTGTGATACCCCCGTGCCTCGGAAAGCACGTAAAGCCGTTGGTCCTGCGCCTGATCTCTCTCCGGTCATGTCGGATTGCCGTCTCACCGGACTATGAGAGTGAAGGAATAGCGAGTGCACCTCTGTATTGCGCACACACTTGTGCACTATAATATCTCCTGCGTACCTGGCTGATCTCCGTTGAGATTGGCCGCCGTGGCCGAAACTGGCTAGGAGGATTTCATACTGGTAGAAACAAGGTAGGCAGACTTTACTAGTGGTAGGACTCTCATATGTAAGAGTCCGTCTGGGTGGGTACCACCACAATGTCTACTTCTACAGTCAAGTAGTAGTGTGCATGCACTGTTGTGTTTCGGTTTGAAGGGCATTGTAGCCAGGGAAACTACTGGACGTAATGAGACTTAATATCTTATGTCTCGGGATGACGAGCGCAATGAAATGCCACACAGTAGGTACTTTATAAGTCAAGGTGTGTTGTTTATGGGTGGTCGTATCGCTTACCATAAGGCGAAAGGCATGCTCGTCTCGTCATTCAAAGCAATAATAAAGGAACATCTGGTAGTTTATGGTTGGATTATTTACTTGAATACTGAGAGGCTACTGCGAAAAACGAAATCCGTAGTTTCGGGTGACGGATTCGTTTTCTTACTACGAAGTGTTACGGATCCTTCTTTATGAAGAGTTGTTGCGTGACGAAAGTGTGGAGCGAAGTCGGAAGCGTCGCAAACTACGTGAAACCTTCGTTCAACGGTGACGGATCCCAAGTAATTTGGTAGTAAGGTTAAATCCTAAGTTCGTCGTTTCTTCGTTTCGGACCGACGTTTCGGATTTCGTTTTTCGCAGTAGCCTCTCTGGTAATTTCAGCCTCGTTTTTATTGTTTAATTCCTACAAGGGTTTTCATCATGCTGAATTGGCAGCTTCATATATCTTTGAAATTTTTAGGGAGAATTATCGTGTACTTATGTCAGTTTCCTTACAATATTTAATTGTATGTTGTGGAAAAAAATTATGCAATACGACAAAAATCAAGCCTTAACAGTCAAAACTTTGCCACATAAAAGATGGAAGCATAGTAGAAAAAAATCTTCATGATAGTATTTGATTTTCTATACTGAATCCAGTTAGAACACGATTCGTTGGATGTATGCGAGTTTTAAACTTGTGTGCCGTCACTGTTACAAGCTTAGTTTCCTTATTACTTATGAACATGTCTAAAATCATGCCTTTATATAAAATAATACATATTTACTTATATAAACATTGCATATAAACCCAAACGAATCGTAATTGTAACTGATCGGCCCGTGACCAATCGCGTTCCATCAATATCAATAAAAACAATTGTGCCAATCTTCCTCCATTAATACACCGCCATCTTGACTTAAATTAATTCGACAAAATTACCTTTACACGCGACGAAGTTCGGAACTAACAATACTTCATACATTCCGACACACACTCATAGAAACTAGCGCCATTACGACGGTAAAAGTATGTTTGCCACGCGTTCCGTCCTCAACGCATTCCAAATTTAAATTGGAGTCGCGTTCTCTTTCCCGCTTGCGGTGTTCGACAGAGATAAGAGGATAATTTTTTTAATTTGAATCATTTTTAAATTTCGAACCGGTCGCTCCTTTCGTGAGACCGTAGTGTTGTTTTTTTGGCGGTTTTCGTCAGGCGGACTCTTTGAGGCGGCATGTATATAATTTCGTAGAAATTTTTCCCTCGTGACTTACAAGATGGCGGGTCAGATTTTGTATCGATTATAATAATTGCATTTTATGTAGCATATTTAAATTTTAATTACGATTATTAAAGATTATGAATCATGAATGTTGTTTAAACGCAGAAAGCGACTAAGATCCCTAATTAAAACAAAATCAATTTGAAATATCTTTGTATCAAGAGTTGTGTTGAGTATTAAAAATGTATACAAACTACTAGACTTTTGCCCGCGGCTCCGCCCGCGTGGATAATTTTTTCCGGGGTAAAAGTCCCGCTTTATACAAAATAAAAATAAAATACTTTATTCATCACGTTGGCGAACATAGTCGCACTTATGATAAGTCAAGACAAAAGGTCACTTATATAACTTTTTATTGCGAGTAAATTCAATGAAGAAAAATAAACAAAAGAAGCCAGCTCGGGCTGGCAGGAAAGGGGATGTAAAAAAAGAGATCATTCTATTAAAAAATAATGGGAGGAACGCGTCGCGATTCTCACCGGTGAGGATACTACAGGCCCTAGCCTAGCTAATCTACAAGACTTTCACTAGCTACATATATATTTTCCCGGGATAAAAAGTAGCATATGTTACTCGCTGATAATGTAGCTTTATATTGGTGAAAGAATTTTTTAAATCGGTCCAGTAGTTTCGGAGCCTATACAATACAAACAAACAAACAATCAAATCTTTCCACTTTATAATTTTAGTGTACATCGTTTGTCTGAGTGAAAATTCAAGGTGCACTACTACATTCCGTGGATAATTAAAAATCAAGTACACATAAAAAATTACGGAGTTCTGAGGTAACATAAAAAAAATAAACGTCGAATTGAAAACCTCCTTTTTTTGAAGTCGGTTAATAAGCCTAAATGACAGCAGCAAAAATATAGCCCCTTATAACAATATACATCCTCTTTATTGATACGTAAAACAGTTTAATACAAAGCACACGCCTGTATCCCGAAGGGACAGGAAAGTGTACAAGGTATATACTATTTGATAAAAGTTATAACTTTCTAGCCTAGTGTTCACACTCAAAAACTATCTTCGTCTACATATATATCTGCATATTATACCTTAATCACCACTTAATAGGACAATACGTGTGGTATATTAGTGCTCCATAAATAGATTCCAGTCTACAATTTACTCGGCAGTTGGTCCTTCGAGCAAGATAAATCCAAAATGGCGGAATTCCATTTTTAAATTAAACACTCCCACGCCGACGCCGGTTGTAAGAGTTTCGTTTTTTTAACCTCTTGAAGGCTTTGACGCGTGGGTTGACGGTACACTTTTTATTTTTAAATTGTATTGAGTGTTCGCTCTGAATTTCAATGACTTTGAAAAGGACTCGGTGTTAGTCGCGGCTTCACGTGAATCACCTTTCTGGGAATAAGTGCTACACAGGGTTATTTTTACATTGCATTAATAAATGAAACTCGTCGTTGCCTCTGCTAACAGCATGCCAAATATCTATCCATGAAAAACTAAGATTTTCACCAAAAATCTCAATTTTATTTTCTTGATTTTTTATAATTTTGTACTTTAGCGCAGATATAGCGTATGCATGAGTATTTTTCTGACTGAACGTGTAATGTCGCCGCTGCGACGAATCCTCTTAGAGTAGTAGTGGCATTAGAGCATGTAAACTTAAAGTCACTTTTTATTGACATTTATTCTGTTCGAAACTTACACTTTTTTATTTTACATCTATGGTTAAAATAGCATAATGGGAATTGTTATTTTCCAGCACATAAGTATGTGGTTTCATTTAGTAATGCAATGTCAAAATTACCCTGTATATTTTTGTGGGATAAAAAGCCTATATAGGAATGGAGGACATGATCTATGACAGACATGACATGTGTACCAAGTTTCTTCCAAATCAATTTCGAGTGTATAACACAAGTTGTAATATACTACACACTGCTTAACACAGGCCTCTACGAGACGGTTTAGACCTTAGTATTATAGTCTATAAGATAGATTCATTTTAACGCAAACGCAATCCCAAGTGACATCGATCGATCAACAATGACAGATCCCGTGTCAAAATATTACACACTCCCTTGACAATATGAAATCGATTTACCTGGATGTTATCTGCTAATTCATTGGTAAGTTGGTGGCGTAGTCATGCGACTGCCGTTGTGAGGTCTCAGATGCGAATATATATAATTTTATTGCAGTTACATGACGAGACGAGCATGCCGTTCGCCTGATAGTAAGCGATACGACCGCCCATAAACAGTAGCACAATCCAGCACCTTGAGTTACAAAGTATTGTGTGGCATTTCACTGCGCCTGTCATGGGACAAGATGTTAAGTCTCACAAAGTCCAATAATTACACTGGTGACAATGCCCTTCAAACCGAAACACAACAGTGCATGCACACTGCTGCTTGGCGGTAGAAATAAACATTGCGAAAGTAATTACCCAGATGGCCCCTAGTATACGAGATTTATCATTAAATTATATTAATAGGACATTTCGCAAGTATATTAGAAAGGAAGAAGTGCAAAGAATCGTCTTTGATTAAATATTGATGTTCAATAAGCTTTTCTGCTCAGTACTTTTTGTGCCTGATACATAGCTGCCGGGTCGGGCAGGTCGCTTCAGTATCAGCTCGGAGTCTGGAATTTTTGCCCGATATGGCGATAGGCTAGGGACATCATAAGACAGAAAAACGACGAAAAGTGGGTGCACTAGTTGCGTCTCTGCCTACCCCTTCGGGGCGTGAGTGTGTGTGTAGTTCAGGGTAATTTTACTATGAAAGAATAAATAAAAACGATGATTAATACAAATAGTCCTCCTACACAAAAGACTAAAAACTAATTCCGCATTTCTCTATTATTATTATCTAGCTAGGTTCTACATATGAGCAATACAAGTATAATTTAAAAAATATATAAAATAAAAATCTCAAACTCTACTTTTAGGAGTGAAAATAATTATAATAATCTGTATCTCTACTTTAGGTAGCAACACGCGTTGATGTCTTTTATTCAAGTCTTCATTTTGAGTTCCATACACTCATTTTCAACTGATTTGAAAGTTAAAGAAATTACTATTTTAACAGACTTCAAAAAGAAGGTTCTATATTTCACCCATATGGATACATAGGTATGTATGTACGTTTTATGTGCGCAATTTTCTCAAAAATTACTGGTGATGATTAGGTAATACAGACCAAAATTTTTTTTTTATTACATTGTAAACGTAAATTAACTTTGTATTTCAAGCCGGTGCCTAATTTAATTTACCAGCTAAGCTAAGTAAAAACATGAACAAATATACGATAATCATGTTTACTTTAAATAGAACATTATTTAGTTAATTTATTTCTGTTATGTAGCGGTTTTAAAGTGAGTTTTATGTTTCATATTTTTTTCTTATTTGTAATTTTCCTATTTTGACTCTAAAATCCAAGTAGGCAAGCAAAACAGCGTCAGTAAGATCCTTGCTTGCGTCGGAGGTTTAAAAAAATGCCGAGTAATTTATCCATAAAAAAATAAATTTGCAGTATTTTGATTTATCTTAGCTTGTTTTTGTAAAGGGTAAAATAAATTAAAAATGCGATAATTATAAATATATTACTCATCCACTGAAAGATTTTGTAAAGACTAAGGGAGTACTTTACAGTAGTTTTATAATAATCATAATGAATGTTTTTTTGTTGAATACTGTAAAATGTTGTTCCATTTTATTAACAAGCTCATAGTATTCTGCCGTTTTCAGCGTACAAACATTTTAATGAAGGATTTCATTTAAGAAATATTTTCGTCAAGGTTTTGCGTTTGATTATGTTAACCAGTATTTTTAAAAGGTAAAATAAAATTACAATAATTATCTACTAATATTATAAAGAGTAAAAGATTTGTGTTTTTGTATATTTGTAAGGAATAAACTCAAAAACTACTGGACTGATTTAAAAAAAATATTTCACCTATAGCTAGATTATCAACGAGTAACATAGGATACTTTTATCCCGGGGAAATATAAAGCGGGACCTTTATCCCGGAAAACCTTTCAAAACCTAGTTCCTTATAAGTGTATTTTGTAAATAAATATTTCTTTAATAATGACTAATATAACTAGCAGTATAGTCAGGTCTACAAAAGGTCTAATTAGTGGTCCGTGCGCAGGAATGCGTCGTACCCCAGCCCTGTATACTGTCCCACTGCTGGGCTTCTAACGAGAGGGTTTAGCTTAGTCCACGTCGCTAGTATGTGTAGACTTCACATTCGACATTGTTATGTAGAATTCTTAGACGTTTTTAACTTAACGATATTGAATTTGGTAATACTTATGACTTTTGCTAAAGCTTACTTTTACAAAACTATAATTCATAATCTGCTAAATGCCTCTCCCATGGGGCAAAAGTTGCGGCCAAAGCTCTAAGTAACAAAATTTAAAATATACTTATTTGTTAATATTAACTTTTAAGATGCAACAAACTATAAGGTTTACTAATTTATTTGTTTTTTATTTATACAGCAGAATGAAGACGAGCAAGTTGCTCGCCTGACGGTAGCGACAGTCTTATAGTCTTAACATCCAAACCTTTAAAATATAAACTGCATTTGTCAATATAATTAAAGCCACTATGAACATTCTTGCTTATATAAGACATCATCAACTGTTTAAGTAGTGAAGAAAAAAGATACCTACAGGACTAGCATTTAATACCTAATACTTTTATCATAAAGTCTGCCATCCATTAAGGGCGACATGCATTAGGCCAGCGTAGTCAACTGGCCTATCCCGTATTTAGTAAAAGATGTTCATTCCCAGCAGTGGGACTGTATACTACAGGTCTCATATAACTGGTAATCCGATATAATGTTTTAAAACAATTTATACTGTCGAATACAGCAGTAATTCAAGTCAAATGCATAACGTAAACAACAAATAAAAATCTAATCGATTAAAACCAATATCAATGAAAAAAAAAACGAATCCAAACATACCAAGAACTGGCCATAAAAAAAACACTTTAAAAAACAACACTGTCACTGTCCGGCTTTGAGTGAAATTGTCAATTCTTTTTTTAAATTACACACAATGAGTTTATGCCTAGGATCACTTTTCGTGCACTATTTCAAGTCAGCCAGTATGTTCACAGTCCATTTAAACGTGGAACTAATTGGGGTGAGTTCCTTTTTTGAACGCAGACAAGGATAATACTCCTTACAGCCTCGTCCGCGGTGCTTCGCCTCTGGAATGGGACCTTTTTGTCCCGATGTTAGTTTTTTTTTCTTTGTTCGCCGACCGGTATTCGTGGCCTACCAACGCCTACGGGCGGGGTTCAGCGGCGAATGCGTGGAGTATATCTGTCTCTTTTGCTTGGATATGCGACGCGTGAGTTAGAAAAGGACGAATGTGTAGAGCGGCTAGGGTGGTATATAATATGGTTTGAGGATATTAATATTGATTGCTGGGCCTTCGTTATCCTTATAATGTATCCTATAGTTCTGATGGTTTATTTTTGACTGTATTAAAAGGCCATTTTATTGAAATAACGTATTGAGTGATCCTGCATATTAAAGTACCTTCTACCTACTTAATTATATCGATGTAAGTATTTTAATACAATTCTAGATTGTAAGATAGGTGGTATTGTACTTTACTGGTGGTAGGTCTTATATGTAAGAGTCCGTCTGGGTGGGTACCACCGCAATGTCTATTTCTACCGCCAAGCAGCAGTGTGCATGCACTGTTGTGTTTCGGTTTGAAGAACATTGTAGCCAGTGTAACTACTGGACATAATGAGACTTAACATCTTATAACTCTGGATGACGAGCGCAGTGGAATGCCACACAGTACTTTGTAACTCAAGGTGCTGGATGGTGTTGCTACTGTTTATGGGTGGTCGTATCGCTTACCATCAGGCGAACGGCATGCTCGTCTCGTCATTCAATTCAATAAAAAAAAATGATATTTAGTTGTAAAAAC
The DNA here is from genome assembly GCA_949316025.1 of Lapara coniferarum. Classification (NCBI taxonomy): domain Eukaryota; kingdom Metazoa; phylum Arthropoda; class Insecta; order Lepidoptera; family Sphingidae; genus Lapara; species Lapara coniferarum. The sequence goes on from OX438929.1 coordinate 25,035,096, forward strand.
CACTGAAAGTATTTGGATATTTAACACTGTGGCATAGAGTCCTGGATTAACATAATATAAACTACTTTTTATAAGCTTACATGTACAAGATACGCTAATAAAAAGAAGTGCCAATAAAGAAACATATCACTCTATTATGGCGCTAATATAATGAAACTGACTTTTTCACGCGGGCGGATGAAAAAGTTTTTCCGGGATAAATGTCTCGCTATTTATTTTCCCGGGATGAAACGTAGCCTCTGTCCTTTTTAGGGTCTCAAACTATCTTCATACCAAATTTCATCGAAATCGAGATGATCAATAATAAACAAACAAACAAACCGAAAAACAGAAAAGAATTATAAACATCGCTGATTTGTTTTCCATTAATCTTTAGTCACCCCCTTTCTTTTTTATCACATTTCTTTAAATCTACAGACACCTGTTCTACTGCTTTCTTATATGTATAGATAGATAGATTTGGGTGTATTATTTACTATATTATAATTACCAAACCTTCAGGGATATAGTCGCTATATTCTATTAAAATTACACTCTACAAAAGGCCATACAATAAATTTAGTACGTACACGAGATCTCTGTGCAATATAAAACGGTGTATTTTTCTAATATATTCACAGTTGGCAGACTAATTGATTTAAGCGATATTTTTTTTGTTGGAGAGATGTCAGCTTTTTGTATGGATGCTGGCCTTCAAAATTTAACCAGACTCAAACTTTATGATTATTAAATAGTTTTTACGTGACTGAATGAGGAATTCATTTGCCTAAAGGGCTTTATTCTTAAGTATCAGCGATAAAATTTGTTAAAATTACATTTCTCGTGAATCTGAGATATGCCTCAAAATGACCAGTAATGCAATACAATGACCTTCTAAATTGGAATAAAACAGTGCTTGGTCAAAATAGGCTGAGTATTGATGTCTGCAGGCAGAGCGGTATAAAGACTTAATTTCCAAGTGACAAATCTCATGACAATGGCTGACAGCACTTGCTTCCTAAGAAAAAAGGCGCCAAACTAGACGTGCAGTCAAAACGTTCCATATTCAAAACCGCTGAACGATGATGACTGGCGGCCATCTTGTTATAGTCATGGTGACTTGAAAATGTCCGCGTTTCCGCCGAGTGTAGTGAAAGTGCCAGTTTTTTTTGTAACTAGTGTGGTTTTTTAATGTTTAGAGATGTAATTCAGACTTACGGTTCAAGTGTTGAATGATTTTTTATGAGGCAAAGGAATCATTCTGCACTGTCAGCTGATTTTTTATGTTTTATTTATAGGCAAAAGAAGCTTCAAACAGCCTTGGTAGAGTCATGTTTTTGTAGTTTCTATAATAGAACTATAGGTATTAAAGCATTTTGAAAGTTTTGTTTGATTCATCCATATCTTTTATATTAATTTTAGCTGTAAAACACTTAACTACAACTACTGGACGTAATGAGACTTAACATCTTATGTCTCAGGACGACGAGCGCAGTGGAATGCCACACAGTACTTTGTAACTCAAGGTGCTGGATGGTGTTGCTACTGTTTATGGGTGGACGCTTAGCATCAGTCGAACGGCATGCTCGTCTCGTCATTCAATGCCACAAAAAAAATACTGTTTTATTTGCAAAAAATATGACATCATTTAAATATGGTTTTGTTGCAATTAGAAAATATTTCCTTAACTGAAGTCTACAAAATAAAAGAAATTGGTTTGACATTGATGTAAAGGTATTTATGCATATAATACCGGACTCTCGAAAATAAACCCTTGCCTACTCGTCTCGTCATGATGACGTTATTATAGTCAAGTCATAGCCGACGTGCTTTTTGCCGCCAAACTTCGTTTTCATTTCACCATTGTGCGTTCAAGTGTTTGATCTTAGAGCATTGAGATTGTATTGCCTTTAACTTGTCGATAGATTAAAAAAACTGTTTCTAATAATAGAATGTCATTCTGTTTAGTTTAAAATTAAAAATAGTGGCCAGTTGTAATTGTTACAAAAGAATGTCATTCCATTTTTTTAATTTATCAAGGTGATATAAAAGATTAAATACTGGCCAGTAATACCCAAATAAATTTCGAACGTTTTATAATTCGAATGTTATAATTTAATGTCACTAATTCCTACATAATCCATTTTCAAATATCCACAAACCCGTGTCAATAAGTTCTATATTCGAACACTAACAAAAAACGTTACACAACCATTTCCATCGCCTTTTGTTTTATTCTTCATACACCTCAATATACTCAAATATACACTCTAATCCCTTCAAATAAGGTGGCAAATCCAACACAAAGTGCGTCAACTTGCGACGTTTTGTCATTCGACGCGTATTTATTGATTAGTAACCGAGCCGACCAATCGCAGTCGTTCTCGTCACAACATGGCCGCAAGGGTAGGTCTCCCTTGGAAAATATCCATCTAATTTATTACGCATTGTGTAAGGGACCGACATTAATCTTTTTCTGCCTTTTATTAATGGTCCCCGCCCGCGGGCGCCTGTTTTATTTTAATGAAACGCCGACGGTCCGGATAGCTTTTCCGCGCGTTCTTCGGCGCCATGTTGGATTTTAAAGACAGGTTCGAATTTTATATTTTCAAAAATGGAACGATTAAATAAGAATATTCGTAACAATAAAAAAAAAATTGACACCGCCTTTAATCGCTCGCTTCAAAAGGAAACCGTTGAAAGGTTCATAATTACTTTTTTTTTAAAGCATATTAAGACACGGCTTAGTAGTTAAGCAGTATATAAATTGCGCTCAAATTACTTTAATTCCCAAAACATAGTCCCTAAAGTACGATATTAATATTCAAAACTATTGACAACTCAAAGAATTAGATATTAAAACATTTGCGCACGATTTCTTTTGCGTTGTCTTTTATAAGAATAAAGTCTTCGGGAACAGCATTTTCTCTGGATAAAAGTAACCGATATAATATATAAGAAAAAAATATTGATTCGATGAGTAACAGACCAATGAACATTTCCTTTTTTGATTTCACTTTTATTTTTATTTTTATTCTTCGCGAGGCTATTGAAATCAAAATATATCTCAATTTCGATAGTGAAGATAGTTGGAGACTTGCATAAGCCTGGGACCCGGTAATACATCTAATTAAATCGGGCCCCAAAAGACCTGCTGCCAGACCTCAAGACATTGTGAGCTCTTACTGCGTAGACCGGAACGCAAACAATGACGAACACCTTAAAATTGTAAATTGAAGGTAGATGGTGACTGCCTCGGTGGCGTAGTTGTATTATGATACGACTGCAATGCTGAGGTCTCGGGTTCGATCCCCGGGTCGGGCAGATATAGAGTTTTTCTATTCAGTATCAGCTCGGAGTCTGGAATTTGTGCCCGATATGGCGATAGGCTCGCCCCCTATCACATCATGGGACGGAAAAATGGCGAAAAGTGGGTGCACTAGTTGCGCCTCTGCCGACCCCTTCGGGAATAAAAGGCGTGAGTGTATATGTATGTATGAAGGTAGATATTGTATCATTAACTTTTCGGACCACCAACACCTCAGTCCGCCCCGTGACCACGAAGTGCTGCAAAACCTTCGAAACGTCGGGAGAAAATAAAATAAAAAAACCGCGAAAAAATCTATATGTATAAAAATGAATCCCTATTTTCCTTGGTCACGGCATCACGCGTGAACGGCTGGACTGATTTCGTTATTTCTTTTCTGATGTGTTTGGTATTGCCAGGGTAAAGTTCTTATGAAAGAAAAAAATAAGAAAGTTGCGCAGAAAATTAGAAAGCTTAAGAATACTTAACCACCATATTAAACGTGCATGTCACTGAACTCCTAAACGGGTGGACCGATTTTAATGTAATTTTTTTGTGTGTCTTCAAGTGGATTCCAGAATGGTTTAGATTACAATTCTATCCGGTAGGTAGCGCTGTACTCGGGTTCTAGGATTTTATTTCCTTTTTAGGGCAGGACAACGTCAGTCGGGGCCGCTAGTCTGTTATAATAGTTTAAATTCAATGTTCTACTACCATAGCGAAGGGTGAGACAAAATAATTACTTGAAAGGTGTTTTTAACCTTTGTCATAGCGTATTTTTTTTAGTTTATTTATTTATTTACTCTTGCCCGCGACTCCGCCGGCGTGAATGAGTTTTTCCGGGATAAAAGTCCCGCTTTATATTTCCCCGGGATAAAAAGTAGCCTATGTAATCGCTGGAAACGTAATTTTATATTGGTGAAAGATATTTAAAAATCGATCCCGTAGTTGTTGAGCTTAGTTGTTATAAACATACAAAAATACAAATATTTTCGCTTTATAATCCTACTATCCTACTAATATCATAAAGGCGAAAGTTTGTAAGAATGTATGGATGTTTGTTACTCTTTCACGCAAAAACTACTGAACGGATTTCGATGAAATTTGACACACGGGTAGATCATGTCCTGGATTAACACATAGGCTACTTTTTATCCCGGGAAAATATAAAACGGGACTTTTGTCCCGAGAAAACTCATTCACGCGGGCGGAGCCGCGGCAAAAGCTAGTATTAGATAAAGCAGTAATAACTGTTAGGGTGTCTGCATTACGTCTAGTTACATACTTTATTTATTTATTTATTTATTATTATTAAGGTACATACATATATGAACCTCACAAATAGTGGCTTAGTCTAGTAGTTAATTGCGCTAGTAAATATTTATAACACTAAATCTTACTTCTTACTAAATATATTATAAAGGCGAAAGTTTGTAAGTATGTATGGATGTTTGGATGTATGGATGTTTGTTCCTCTTTCACGCAAAAACTACTGAACGGATTTCGATGAAATTTGGCACACGGGTACATCATGTCCTGGATTAACACATAGGCTACTTTTTATCCCGGGGAAATATAAACCAGGACTTTTATCCCGGTAAAACTTTTTAATGCGGGCGGAACCGCGGGCAAAAGCTAGTATATAATATAGCTTTTGTCCGCAGATCCGCTCGTGTGAAATTTTTTCCTGAATAAAAGTCCTGCTATATATTTCCCCGGGATAAAAATAGATTGTATCTTACTTTATGAAGTTTACTTCACATAAAACTTCGTCGAAATCGGTTCAGTAGTTCAGCCCTGCAACTTTCAAGTTTATCATGTATGGAAGTGTGGAGTTCCAGTATTTTTAGAAAATGTTTTTTGATATCACTGTGTACCATAAAATATACTTAAACAATAATTATTAATGAATTACTTGTGGTACGTCTCTCATATGTAAGAGTCCGTTTGGGCGGGTACCACGCAATGTCTATTTCTACCGCTAAGCAGCAGTGTGCGTGCATTGTTGTGTTTCGATTTGAAGAACATTGTAGCCAGTGTAACTACAGGACATAATGAGACTTAACATCTTATGTCTCATGACGAGCGCAGTGGAATGCCACACAGTACTTTGTAACTCAAGGTGCTGGATGGTGTTGCTACTGTTTATAGGCGGTCGTATCGCTTACCATCATGCGAATGGCATGCTCGTCTCGTCATTCAATGCAATTAAAAAATGTACAACCAAGTTTGTGTTCCAAATTTGGAGTTTGGTGCCTAATTTAAATTGCTAGCTTAGTTAAGTAAATTCATGAACCAATACGAAAATAATGCTTAATTTAAATACCATTTTTTTTTTTATATTAGCGGTTTTTGGGAATCAAAACTACTGATACCTGACAGATGTAAAACACAAAAGCAATTTTTGACGAACAAAAACACATTTGGATCTTTATAAGAATGGCTTTTCGAAATATTAATCAAAGACCATGCGCCGGTACGATGACTTGTAATTTCACCAAAAAGATTCGTTTTTTTTGCCACAGTCTTTGTCCAGTTTACATTGACCTCTGATTACTCACTCCGAATATTGATACAAAGCTCTCCTCATGCTGGGCGTTTCATACAATATCCATCTTTTTCAGAACCCCAGGGAATACGCCGCTTTACTTTATTTTTAACTTAGTCGGTATAAAATATGCGGGAACGGAGGTCTTCTTAAATTGGGTAAGTTCCACCATTTATAAATCTCCATTTTATATAGACCTTCGCGAATGTACTAAGTTGATATAGTAGGAGGTATTTATTATGGTCCGAAAATCTGGAGAGATCTTTTTGTATTGGATATCTTATCGCTCGATAATGACTGGTATTAGTTGAACCCTTGAAATAAACGTCGTCTCCTTATTCCATCGTTATTCGTATGAACCGCGCGAGGCGAGGAAGACCTTCTTATACTAGATGGCCAGAACTTAGTTTACAGTTTGCAAAGACCTCTGCTCTTCATACTATATTTCATCGACGAGGTTCATTTTACACTGGTCAATTCTACCACATTATTACCACCTCAGAAACGTGTCCCTAACAACATTTGGAAGATAATCGAGGTTTTTTCTTTGTTCCATTTATTTTTTCTATGAATAATATTCGGTAAAATTGCTTTAAGTTTGAATATTTAAAATAAATTTCGGATTTCAGGTTAAAACCTCATTAAGGTGGATCAATTATTGCGAGCAATAATCGTATGCAATGATTGCTTAAAACATTACTCTGTTTCATGTGTAACGGCAAGGAAATTCTCGCCAGCGTTGACGAACAGACGAGTCTTGACAGATATTCTAATACCCCATATGTCGCAATATTTGCGTACAATTAATCTTAGCAATAATTTATCCATCTAAATGAGGCTTAAGCGAATATTGGACAATTTTAACCTACTTTTAAATAAGTGGTAAGTATTTGTATGAATCTCCGTCTGTAGGGACAATTTTGTCTATTTCTGCCATACATCAGTGTGCAAGTTATGTCTTTCTATTTAAATATTGAAGCCAGTGTAATTACATATATATACACTCACGCCTGTTATCCCCGAAGGGGTGGGCAGAGGCGCAACTAGTGCACCCACTTTTCGCCGTTATTCCGTCCCATGATGTGATAGGGGGCGAGCCTATCGCCATATCGGGCACAAATTCCAGACTCGAAGCTGATACTGAATAGAAAAACTCAATATCACTGCCCGACCCGGGAATCGAACCCGAGACCTCAGCATTGCAGTCGTATCATAATACAACTACGCCACCGAGGTAGTCCCGTCCAGGGCCAGTGTAATTGGATAATATAATATCAATCCTAGTCAGCTAAAGTGATTAATCGAATAAGAATAACTATAAGTTAACTGAGAATCGACACCAAAACCTCACAGTTTATATAATATAGTAACTCTATTTTTGCACCTATAAAGGTTACTAGTTCCTTAGTAGAAAAGGCCATATTTTCATACATTTTACACATTGAAATAACTATCAAATGTCTAGTAACCGACTCGGGAATCGAACTCAGGACATATACACTCCACGTTATAATAAATAAAATAAAAAACCAACTGCAAAACACAGTTTCACATTGTCGTTTATTGAATCTACAATCAAAACCAGTATAACAAGACCCCTATATGAAATCCATTTTAATAGAAACGTTATGTAGTACAGTTGTTCCTAAACTTTTCATAGTTTCGATTAAATCGGTTTTCGGTACCCCGAACACTAGTTTACGAACTTTTTTTAAATGGCATTAAATGACGAGTCGAGCATGCCGTTCGCCTGATGATAAGCGATACAACTACCCATAAAAAGTAGCAACACCATCCAGCACCTTAGGTAACATTTTACTGTGTGGCATTCCACTGCGCTCGTCATCCTGAGACATAAGATGTTAAGTCTCATTATGCCAACTAGTTACATTGGCTACAATGTTCTTCAAACCGAAACAACAATGCATGCACACTGCTGCTTGACGGTAGAAATAGACATTGCGGTGGTACTCACCCAGACGGACTCTTACATATGAGAGTCCTACCACCAAAATCAAACTTGTAAGTCAACGCGATCAAAAGATATACAACCGTTTATGTCGCATATTTTGAGAATTTGTGAAGGAAAACATCGTGAGGAAACCTGCATACCGAAGCTCTTTATAAGAAACTAGCTTTTGCCCACGGCTTCGCCCGCGTTAATAAGTTTTTCCGGGCTAAAAGTACATAAAAACCTTCCCGTTGAATCACTCTATCCAACACATTTATTTGGATAAAGATTAATATTATGACGTTGATACAACTCTTAACAAATAATGCATTAATTTCGACCAAATTTGATTACCATAAAAACAGTTCTAGTGAGTTAATCTTAAAAGATATATACATACTGTCGCGGACATTTTTTTAGATCATTTCAAGAGGAATAATTCTTTCATACATATATTTTTGGTATCTTGAACCGTTTTCGCAGCGCACGCAATGAAAGCCCTCGAGGAAGAATAATTTTCCCCGTTTTTTTCACATTTTCCATTATTTCTTAGCTCCTAATAATTGCATCGTGATGTTATATAGCCTAAAGCCTTCCTCGATAAATGGTCTATTCAACACAAAAAGAATTTTTCAATTCGAACCCGTAGTTCCTGAGATTAGCGCGTTCAAACAAACAAACAAACAAACAAACTCTTCAGCTTTATAATATTAGTATAGATTCGAACGGTAGGTATGTGAAGTCTACCAACCCGCACTAGGCCAGCGTGGTGGACTAAGGCCTAAACCCTCTCAGTAAAGGAGGCCCGTGCTCAGCACTGGAACAGAATTTAATACAGGGCTGGTATTATTTTTATTATAAGAAATCTACCCTAGAAAAATATAGTTACAACTTAGTTCAAAAACTTTGACAACCGCCCAAAATCCATACATAATTCTGATACAAGAATAAATATAATTAATGATTCTAATCCTAGGGGAATTGAGATGTTTGTACCACCATTAATCATATGACAATGGCATTGTGCGCAGGTGGTAGGCAGAAAGCACATAAGTACATACGAGACGTTTACTTAACACTGATTTGAAATGCAGTTCAATGGATGTTAAAATTTATTTTTGTTTCTTAGAATTTCTCTAATCAATTTTTATATAATAAAGTTGTTTAATTGGTGTGTGGAAGAGATTTCTGGTTTAAAAGTTTCGCTATATATTTTCCCGGGATAAAAAGGACTTAGGCTTTCCAGAGTGTCTATTTCCATACAAAAATACAACTAAATCCGTTCGATGGTTGAGTTTATCGCATTCAGACACGACGGGGGGATTTTTATAATAGGTGAGGACAATGAAATCAAATAATTAATTTGAACCGAAAAAATTTAACATTATTTAGATTTCATAAATTTGACTTTAATACCAATGGAGAAAGCATTTTTATTTATTTATTTGTTACTAGCTTTTGCCCGCGGCTCCGCCCGCTTTAAAAAGTTTTTCCGGGATAAAAGTTCCGCTTTATATTTTCCCGGGATAAAAAGTAGCCTATGTGTTAATCCAGGACATGATCTACCCGTGTACCAAATTTCATCGAAATCCGTTAAGTAGCTTTTGCGTGAAAGAGTAACAAACATCCATACATCCAAACATCTAAACATTCAAACATCCAAACATCCATACATTCTTACAAACTTTCGCCTTTATAATATTAGTAGGATTAAAGTTGCATCAACTAAGTAACACCATTTAATCCGTAACATTAACTAAGTTCAAAACGTATTTTGGTTCAAATACTACTTATTCAATTATAGATGCAATTAAAATTGAGACTGCCTCGGTGGCGTGGTTGTATTACAGTACGACTGCAAAGCTGAGGTCTCGGGTTCGATCCCCGGGTCGGGCAAAGTGATATTGAGTTTTTCTATTCAGTATCAGCCCGGAGTCTGGAATTTGTGCCCGATATGGCGATAGGCTCGCCCCCTATCACATCATGGGACGGAATGACGGCGAAAAGTGGGTGCACTAGTTGCGCCTCTGCCTACCCCTTCGGGGATAACAGGCGTGAGTGTATATGTATGTACATGCAATTAATGACACTTCAATACATTATTACAGATAGAGGTAAAGGTAAGAAAATACAGTAAAACGTAATAAAACATATAAAATATTTATTAAGCAGCTATTATAATTGACAGATATATCTTCTAAAGTTAATGAATTAATAAATACAATGAATCCTACTAATATTATAAAGGCGAAAGTTTGTAAGAATGTATGGATGTTTGTTCCTCTTTCACGCAAAAACTACAGAACGGATTTCGATGAAACTTGGCACACGGGTAGATCATATCCTGGATTAACACATAGGCTACTTCTTATCCCAGGAAAATATAAACCGGGACTTTTATCCTGGAAAACTTTTTAATGCGGGCGGAGCCGCGGGCAAAAGCTAGTATAAAATAACTAAGAACATTACCTAGTTTTCCACTAAAGAAAAACGAGCAAGAAACTAGCTTGGATTTTTCTAATGGATTCCTTTATAAATTATACTTTTAACTTGAAACTGGCTTTTGCCCGCATTGAAAAGTTTGTCCGAGATAAAAGTCCCGCTTAATACTTACCCAGAATGAAAAGTAGCCTATGTTAATCCAGGACATGATCTACCCGTGTCAAATTTCATCAAAATCCGTTCAGTAGTTTTTGCGTGAAAGAGTAACAAAAAACGGGGTTCGCGGGGAAAAAACGCGTTATCGCTACCACCACTGGGGGGTGAGTGGAACGGTTATGTTGGTTTCACACAGTCTTTCGGCCCAATGTCGACACTCGGGAGTATAGCATCATCCGAGCGAGCATTGGCCCGAGTCCCTAACACTATGTACACCCTACACCGGCATACCAACCAAAACCCGCGGTGACGTTCTTCAGCGCATACGAGACGACCCCGGGGTATCTTGTTGCACTAAGATAGCTGCATCATGATGATGCCGATGGCTGGCACATGCGTCATACTCGTGAACGGGTGTGCTGCTTGTGTGGACTGGTCTGCTCTGTTTGATGGTTGTCTTTATTTTTTTTACTTAAAATTAAACATGTAGGTGGTTGTTTCACTTAGGCACTCTCCGTTAATTTTCGCACTTAATATCCATCTTTAAAATTGAAATAATATTGTGATTTGTAAATTGTAAAATATATATTTAAAAAAAAAATGACAAAAGACCTACGCTGAGTTTCTTGGTGCTTCTTCTCAGGTCAGTGGGCTCTCTGAAGCACTGGTAGAATCTTTTAGTAAAACAACATTGTGAAAAATGACGTGTAAAAGTGCCCTTAGGGGGCCTAATTACTGAATAAATGATTTGAATTTGCACGAGACCCTGCGCGATGCCTAAATGTAAGCAACAGTGCTGCTTGGTAGAAAGACAATGCGGTGGTACCAGAAAATCCCTTGCACACGATACTACCAGTAACTCACTAGACTAAGTTCTGTCAACATTACCATATTTTTTGTCACACATCGAAATCTTTGAGTACATACAGTGCCAAAACAGCTGAATCATATGACTAATGGTATACGCTTGGGGAGGCTTGGGCATCGCCGGTCTCAGGAAATACTGCACCGCGAACATTCCAGATACTTATATACTAATATTATAAAAAAGATTCGACTGCCTCGGTGGCGTGATTGTTTTACGGTACGACTGCAAGCTGAGGTCTTGGGTTCGATCCCCGGGTCGGGCAAAGTGATATTGGATTTTTCTATTCAGTTTCAGCCCGGAGTCTGGAATTCCTTGCGGGGATGGCGAAACGCACGGCGAAAAGTGGATGCATTAGTTGCGCCTCTGCCTACCCCTACGGGATAAAAGGCGTGAGAGTGCGTATGCGTAATATATTAGAAAAATTCAATATCACTTTGCCCGACCCGGGGATCAAACCCGAGACCTCAGAGTTATAGACATAATACAACCACGCCACCGAGGCAGTCATATATTCATAAATTAAATAGCTCTTATAACAATAGAAAAAAATATTGATATAGTATCACTCTCACAAAGAACCTTATAACTTACAATAAAAAATCCCCATTTCCGTTCCGACCCCTCTGCCGCCCCTTATGTAATACATAGGGGTGAAACGTATAGGGGATGGTATCGGGGCAATCATCCCTTCACTAGGGGTCGTATTGTTTGGTTAAAGGCGGAATAAATAAAGTTTTAGACGTGGTTCCACTTCCTAAGTTGGCAATATATCGATTCAATAGAAATATTCTTATAATCGACTAGATTTGCCCGCGGTTCCGTCCGCACGAAAGTTTTTCCTGGATAAAAGTCCAGTCCATTTTCCTGGGATAAAGAGTAGCCTAAAACCTTCCCTGGGTCTACGAACTATCTCCGTATCAAATTTCATCGAAATTCGTTCAGTAGTTGAGTTTATCACATATTACTGGTGTACATAATATGTAGGAGTCCGTCTAGGTGGGTATCACCGTTGTGTTTCGGTTTGAAGGACATTGTAGCCAGTGTAACTACAGGACATAATGAGACTTAACATCTTATGTCTCAGGATGACGAGCGCAGTGGAATGCCACACAGTACTTTGTAACTCAAGGTGCTGGATGGTGTTGCTAATGTTTATGGGTGGTCGTATTGCTTACCATCAGTCAAAGGGCATGCTCGTCTCGTCATTAATTTAATAAAAAAAACAAACTCTGACGCCTCTTTTTACCCCCTTAGGGATTGAATTTCGCAAAATCCCGTCTAAGTGAGCACCTACGTCCTAAAAGGAACCTCCATGCAAAATTCGAGACACCTAGCACTTGTAGTCTCTGAGATTTCGTGATGAGTGAGTTAGTAACCTTTCACTTTTATGTATGTATACAGTTTAATCGCTTAGTAATAAATTCTACTCGTCACAAATATATAAGCAGACTAAGGACGGTATTAATAAATGAATCTCAAGTTTGAGTTACATCTCAAGTAGCCATAATGTATTGAACTCTTCATACATTATGTCTACTTGAGATGTAACTCAAACTTGAGATTCATTTATTAATACCGGCCTAAGTACAAAAGTTGCTCTATTATGATCCCAAATAAATGAGTACGTTCTAAAGTAGTTGTTAATTACGATAACCGTCACATAAAATTTACTTGATACCTGTTAAACGGGCTTATAATATTAATAATGCGACATTATATAAGTTTTACTCGCGTATTATAAATAATATAAGTAAAATTTTACCGCCTTCAAATACCATTAAAATCCGAAAAAATAATATTGCCTATATACTGATTACCTGTTTTGGAGTCGGAGAACTAAAAATACACGACCAATTGATAACCTGCTCTATTTTTGGAAGTCTGTTAAAAATCAATGCATGCAATGTTAGAAATAAACGCAGAAACCATCGCGCTGGTTATAGATCATGTCGTGGATTAACATATTGACTTCTTTTATGATCCTGGATTACAGCCCATCTATCTCTAGATAAAATCATTACCTTTCCTGGCTTCGCCGTAGTCGGGTAAAAAATACACACACACACACACACACACCTTTTATCCCCGAAGGGGTAGGCAGAGGTGCAACTAGTGCACCCAATTTTCGTCGTTATTCCGTCCCATGATGTGACAGGGGACGAGCCAATTGCCATATCGAGCACAAATTCCAGACTCCGGGCTGATACTGAATAGAAAAACTCTATCACTTTGCCCGACCCGGGATCGAACCCGAGACCTCAGCATTGCAGTCGTACCGTAATACAACTACGCGACCGAGGCAGTCAAATAAAAAATACCGGCAGTGAATATCGTACATGAAAAATTATATTCTTTCGACATTTCCTGACTTCTATGTATAATATTTACTGCCGGGTACAATAACTTAATTTTAAAACTTACCGGTCTCGGTGTCGACGGTGTAAGACAGCCCCGCCCACGGGTCATCCTGGATAGAGAGAAATAAGCTATATCTTTACAATTAATAGTCGCAGGTTCATATCCGACAACATGGAACTCCTAATGCCATTTGTCAGAAAAAGAGTTTATATTTAAAACAAATGTTTTAAACGAGATGTCCACTTTTCGTATGGGTGCTTCAAAATCTAACCAGACTCAAACTTAGGTAAAGGGGCAATATATAGAACTTAGATCTATTAAAAAAATATTTTTAGATTCATAATTAACTTTTTTTAAAACGTTCATATTAAGTGTAGTTTTCAAGTGAAACAATATTACATTAATCTCAAATCGGAGGTCTTTAAAATTAAACGATTTATTGGAAAAGGCTAGTTTTTAGGAGTTCTATCCAAATATATATAAACTGTCTGGTTGGAATTCTAGGCCCAATTTTGGACATGTCCTTTATAAAAAACAAACATTAAAATATTACTGGTATTAAAAAAAATTACATTTAAGAAAAAAAATGTCACCTTCAATTATATGCAATTATTTGAATATTCACAATTCGAACAAAGAATATGAATTCAAAATTCGAACTAACAATTTCTTTCTATGAGCGTATTTAAATTTTAAATGTTCCAACAAGGAATCCATAGACGACTAAATATTTTATTTAATAACATTTGAACTTACCTCCTTTATTTCCGGATCTAGTAGAGACACCTTCACCTTCTCAATCTCGACTTTCTCCTTCTCTCTCTCAGCTGTCTCTTCATTCTTCTTCTGCAGATTCTCCTGGGCCTTTTTCAGTTCGTTGTGAATGTCATCATTTAGCACTTTGGTGGCTTGCGGACCCTCCTAAACACCAAAATACCTGATTTTCATAACTAAATAACAAAACATTGGACTGAGATTATCATCAAAAGACCTTTTAACTCCCTTTTAATATATAATGGAAATGTTTTTTCTAACTGAAAGGCAAAATGATTCGGCTGATGAACGCCGCGATGGATTACAAAATATTGTATTGCACTTGTTATGAAGAGATGTTTGTGAAGTCAAATACATGATCCGGTTCACACAGGTCGGCATAATAGGTTAGTTTCCTATGTTTGATTTCGTACATTATTTTACATGTAACAGAAAATAATACGAAAAAGAAATTCTTCCGTGAAATCAGCATCATAATCGATTTAAAAATAAAGCAGTTATTCAAATTTGGAATATTCTTGTGAGCAGCCAGTTTGATTACCTATATTTAGACTAGAAAAATAGTGCAATCGCACGTACCCTAGTATGTAATCAAATCAAAAAAGGACCTACTTATATTAGGATAAAAAAATATTTTATTCCGAAAAAATAAATAATATTCAAGACTTATAAAATGAGAGTAATATTAACGTAATAAGGACTACTTTGCACTTACCGGTTGAATAGGATCCTCGAGAGAGAAGCCCATGTCGACGTCCTGCTTCCAGAGTACTTCGATGAGGTCCATGTCCTGAAATAGAAATATATTTTTAATAATACTATTCATATTGTAATTTATACGTGGACTTATGAGAAACAAAAAAAATAGTACAACGTATTTCTCTGTAAAGAAATCTATAATTTGAAATTAGAACAAAAAATATACATAGTTTTATTCTTAAAGTTGAAACAAATAATTATCACAAACAACGATAAAATAAAATTCTAAAAAATAATACCTCATTTTCAAATAAACCTTCTGTTTAAACATCTCACCGAAAAATAGAGATAATTAGAAAAAGTCTAGTACACATAGACGCTCTATAATATTATTTTTTTTATGGCAATTGTGATTCAAAATCTTTGTCTATGACTTTTCTAAGGAGAGGACCATAAGCAAGATAGATTTTAACACATACCGGGTGGAAGGGAAACGCTCTCTATACCGGAACGGTAAGAGAGAAGAACCATAAAATTAACGAAAAACTATATTCATTTGCCAAGCTAAGCGATAATACTTACGATTTTAGTATTTCCGTAATTCATGCACGCGCAATGTAAAGCGTACAAAGAACTGGGCGGCCGCCGCGCTACGCCGGGACCGGCCCGCGGTCGTTAACCCGTCAGCTGATGTACGTGTTTCATTACGATTTTTTTGAAATATTGACCTTTTTTACTATGTTTTTCAGTATAATAGTTTGATTTATCTATCCATACGTGAAGCTGTACAGAAATTTGAGAAAATCCTACTAAAATTGTAACAATGCGATCGCGATTTTTTTAGTGCCATCACGTCAGGAATCACCAATACTATCACCTGTATTCGTTTCCGAGAGCGTTTTCCTTCCACCCGGTATTAACAAATCACTTCTCTACGAACCGAATAAATCACACAAAGCCAATATTTTGAAACAAAAACCCTGTTACGCTAATCTAAAAAAAAAAACGGTAAAATATCTCATGCGTCCATCTTGAAAACAGCCGTTGTAATGCGTGTTATCATTTCAAATCTTTTCCAACCATATCAGTTCTATCTACGTGAAATGTGAGAATAGACAAATGTAGAGAAACTGTAAACATTGTTTTATTGTCTTTGTTTATTTTTATTAATTACATATGGCAGGCAAAGGAAATTAATTTACAAATTAGGTATGTTGGGATTTTGCAATAAAATTAATTAGTAAGTTTTTAGGCAGTTCAAATATTATATTTTTTATGGCATCGAATGACGAGACGAGCATGCCGTTCGCCTGATGGTAGCGATACGACCACCCATAAACAGTAGAAACACCATCCATGATCCAGCACTTCAACTTACAAACTACTGTGTGGCATTCCACTGCACTGTCATCAGGAGATATAAGATGTTAAGTCTCACTATGTCCTGTAGTTGCACTGGCTACAATGTCCTTCAAACCGAAACACAACAGTGCATGAACACTGCTGCTTGGCGGTAGAAATAGACATTGCGGTGGTACCCACCCAGACGGACTCTTACATATGAGAGTCCTACCACCAGTAAGCATAATTATATATAATTGTACAAACTTTACGACAAATCCTAATTTTTACAAATTCTAAATGCATTTTATGAAGATGTTTGGATATAAGAAACACAGAAATCGTTAAACGATTTGGAATGAAAGGACATGTCTAAAAGGCCTAGAATTCTAACAAAGACAGTTTATATATATTTGGATAAAACCCCTAAAAATTAGCGTTTTACAATAAATCGTTTGATTTTAAAGGCCACCGATGTTGAGATTTATGTAATTTTATTTTGCTTGAAAACTACATATCGTCGGGGATAGTGCAATACCGCGTAAGTGATAAAAAAAGTCCAATTGAGAATGATCCTTACTACACTAAACTTAGCATTGATAATACAAAACTTTTTTTTATCATTTACGCGGTATTGAATTATCCCTGACGTCATAAGTTCAATACATCGAGAATTGTTTCCGAAAATAGTTAGTTTATGAAACTTATGCGTATAGACTATAAAGATTCGAAATGTAGCAACTATTTAGAAATATACATTAACGACATAATACGTCATGTTATTATAGTATCGCAATATAAATAAAAGATACAATCTAAATTAACATGTTTGTATTACTTCGGTGTTAGTAAAAAAATAAATAAGAAATTATGACTGTCAAACTGACGTTTGCGATGGCGGGAAATTGCATCAGTTTATAATATAAAATAACCAGTGTGTGAATTATATATACAATACATAATATAAATCAATCCAATGTCAAATTTAATACATAAACCTCAGGAAACAAGTTTTATTTTTATTAATACCGCCATCTTTAATTGGCTTAATACAGAATTAATAACTAATCTCTCCGTAAATGACCATACCGCTTGTCGGTTATAAAACTGAAAAAAGAATAAACACGTGCAAAGCAATCTTCATCTCTAACACCCAAAAATAAAGTCTAAAATTAAACACAAACAACAATAAAGATCGATTTCGATTCGAAAATTCAAATATCGAAATTACACGAACTTTTTACTGACATAATGATTTATATCACATATATTACGCTCCAAAATATACTCTATGTTCTTCGAGGAAAGTCGTAAATCAATTGCAGGTGTACTTCTCCCGCCGAATAGACTCACTAGGGGTCTCCGCGCCACAACACTGCGGGATAATTTTTTTTTCGATACATTCGTGTAGTTGACAGCTTTTTGATTGCATTTTATTGAAACATTGATACTTATGTACAAGATATGAATAATCATGGGATGCGCTTTAAAACGGGCATAAATCTATCTATATAAAAGCGAAAGATCACTCGTTCACTCATCACGAAATCTCTGAAACTACAAGTGCTAGGAGTCTAAAATTTTGCATGGAGGTTCCTTTTAAGACGTAGGCGAAATTCAACCCCAAAGGGGGTAAATAGATAAAAATAAACTCTAAAACTACCGAACGGAGTTCGATGAATTTGCTATGAAGATAGTTCAGGACCCTGGGAAGGTTTTAGGACACTTTTTATCCCGGGAAAATGTATAGCGGGACTTTGATCCAGGAAAAACTCTTTCGTGCGAGTAAAGCCGCGGGTTAAAGCTAGTTGTACATAATAAAGAGATGCGACGACAGGTCCATTAATATAAGGCACAGCTTTTCCTTTTGCAGTTTTCAAATAGATATTACGCACTATTATACTATAATGATAAAGATATTGACTTCCTTTTTAGAAAATTTCGCTCCTTGCAATTGAAGTTATGATTTTGTATCGATTTAATATCTAAAAGTACTGAATTAATTGTAAACCTTTGACTATCGGAAGCTGAAGTATATTTAATAACAATTCATTCAATAATTCTTAAATATTATAAAACAACGTATCTCGGTGGCGTAGTTGTATTATGGTACGACTGCAATGCTGAGGTCTCGAGTTCGATCCCCGGGTCGGGCAAAGTGATATTGAGTTTTTCTATTCAGTATCAGCCCGGAGTCTGGAATTTGTGCCCGATATGGCGATAGGCTCGCCCCATATCACATCATGGGACGGAATAACGGCGAAAAGTGGGTGCACTAGTTGCACATCTGCCTACCCCTTCGGGATGTATGGAGATAGTTTGAGACCTTGGGTACCCGAAAGAAGTATTTTTCATCTCCCTGGTCCGGTTTTTTGTGTCGGGGGTAATTTAAATTTAATATTTATTTAATTTAATATTCAAACTTTTTAAATTACTATATTCTCCATCTTAGGGCTTTGACAATTAATTATGAGCCCTCACACGCTATATCTACTATAAGTTGGGTATCCCGCAGACTATTTGAAGCTGCAGCATCAGCTCAAGGTTAACATGACCTAAAATATTGCCAAAGTCACAGTACACCAAATTTTAAATCAATCGGAGTTATGAAAGTTGGAAATGGGCTCATAATCTTCTAACGCTTGAAGATCTTCATAAATTATACCTAAGAACCATCGCGAACACATCAACTTTCAAACAAAAAAAACCGCCTCAAAATCGGTCCATTTGTTTGAGAGCTCCGATGCCACAGACAGACAGATACACACCCAAAACTTATAACACCCCTCTCTTTCTATCGGGTGTGAAATACGTTTATTGTGCATATACTTAAAGCCATCTATGATCATAAATGATAACTTGAATGTATTATCACACGTTGATAACCTACACGTGTCGCCATCTACCGGTTAATAACAAGTGTTTAACAGCGCTATCTATTTTTGGTTGCAAACTTTGCGAATAACGCTATCTCGTTGTTGTGACTGGAAACTGAAAACACAACATTCACACTTGTTGCTACTTGACTACAGATGTCGCTACATGCGCAAGTTGTAAATTCCCAATTTACCTGCATAACAGGAAATTAGTCTGGCCTTTAAGGAAAATATAAAATCGCAACATTGTTAATTTGTTAGACATTATTATTAAATTGATCGACATCTTTGTAACTGAAATATTAATTATGAGGAAAACCAGAAATATATAGTACCGGAAAATATCAACAGATGGCGTTGTGCGACCGCAAAAGATTGTTCTAGAAACAAGTTTAAAAAAATGGGATTTTAACACTGCAGCTAACAAGGTCACCGGCGGTCAAGGCCTAGCAAGGTCAAAATTCGTAAACTAAATGTGTACTACGCCTACTCGCCTGCGCGGCAACTTCATATCCGTCATAATATATCCATCTCACTCACTCCTACATATGCATATATATAGAGCGGTCCTCTTTCCGCGCTGTCACTACTAACTTTTATATATATTTATACAAGATTTTGTTTGTCTGTTGAATTTTTTTGTTGCAGTTTTTTTAAATTGAGATTCATATCTTAATCAGCATCATCATTGTCAGCCACATGACGTCCACTGCTGAACATAGGCCTCCCCCAAACAACTCCAGACAGACCTGCCAAAAGCGGCCCGCATCCAGCGCGTTCCTGCTACCTTTATCAAGTCGTCCTTTCACCTTGCAGGTGGACAGTCGCGCTGCGTTTGCCAGAACGTGGTCTCCACTCGAGAACTTTTTTGCCCCATCTGCCTTTTTTTTTTTTTGTCCCTGACATTACTCTTTCTAGCCTGACGAGGGTCGGCTTATGAAAGAACACCGGTCTTTTGGGTGAGTGCAGAAGGCGCTCGCAACCCTTAAAACCCCATCTGCCGTCAGTTCTTCGAACTATGTGCCCTGCCCACTGCCACTTCAGCTTGCTAATCCTGATAATACTTATAATTTTTTATTTGCTAAAGCTGTTTGCACTTAATACAACAGACTAGAACTCGTGTACCGACATCTCTTTAGTAATGTCCTACCATGATATCTAGTGTTATTCACTTTGCCACAGATAAAAATAAAAAATAATCACTCATAACTAACCTAGGACTAAAAATTACGTTGTCAATTCAGGTTTCCAATCGACAAATCTTGTTGTTTAATTAATTAATGCGTTTGAATAATAAACAGCTGCTTGAATGTTGTAAACACTTGTGTTATATATTAAATTGTGGCGTATTTTCTAATAGCTCTAGTCCGAGTCCGTTTATAACTATGTGTTGTCTATTTCTAATAAGTAATGTGTTTACATTAGAACATCGTAGCCAATTTTATTTACGTATGTATATCTAAGTACCTATTATTTGGCATCACCAAAGTGTATTGCAGTTATGCATATTAACGTCTGTTTCAATTTTCAAATGAAATTATTCTTTAAAATATATTTAAAGAACTTTTATAATACCTTATTACAGTACTATTAAGTCATAAATATACATTTATTTTGATATTTATATTTTTTAATTATGCGAATAATACCCTAAAAAAAGGCCGAATATTCGAATATCAAAAATTTTCGAATATTTGCAAGCCATAATATACACCCATGGCCATAAGTCTGGAATTTGGATATAGCGATACTCACACATCATGAGACGGAACACACATGGCGAGGACTGGGTCCCTGGCTGCACCTGCCTACCGCATCGGGGATAATTAATTTAGAGAATAACCAAGAACGGCTAACCGTACTTTTAAGGTACTCAATATATCGGTCCTCCATCTCGTGTCAAAATGGTTAAAACCGGTTTTGATTGTGCAAAATGACCGTGAAAATGAATTATCAAGCTTTGTAATATTTCATGTTGTACGAATGTTAAAAACAAACGCGACGCTCCTTCGATAACATCACGCGCTTTCCTTTACGTGGGTAGGCACAGGTAACACCCATTTCACTACTTTAGGTTGGGACCTAAAGATCCATAAGATCCATTATCATTCACCGATTTTTTTTCTGACTGAGGATCAGATACCGGGCAAATTATTCTCTTATACCCTACCCGGGAATCGAACCTTGGACCGACTAAACTAAGTACTGTCAAGCTTTTTAGTTTGGTTGAATCGTTTCATTTAGTTGGAAAGATATAGGAGAAACGCGTTAAGGTCCAATTATAATATATCAAGTATCAAACATTATATCTATTGCTACAGAGACTATTAAAATCCATTAATCAAGCTGAAGGGTTTGGTTGAACGCGCAAATCTCAGGAAATACTGAACCGATTTTGAAAATTCTTTCACTAATAGGAAGCTTACTCCTGAGTGCTATAGGCTACTTTTTGTCCCGGGAAAATATTTTTATTCTGGAGAAACTATTTCACTCGGGCGGAGCCGCGAGCGTCACCTATTGAACAATAAAAAATGTTTAAACATTTCTCAAGGCCTTCAAATCGTTTAATGAATATCAAAATGTGAAAAAAGTGTAAATACTTCAAATTCTGATGAAAATGAAATGAAAATCCTCCTAGCCAGTTTCGGCCACGGCGGCCAATCTCAACGGAGATCAGCCAGGTACGCAGGAGATATTATAGTGCACAAGTGTGTGCGCAATACACAGGTGCACTCGCTATTCCTTCACTCTCATAGTCCGGTGAGACGGCAGACATGACCGGAGAGAGATCAGGCGCAGGACCAACGGCTTTACGTGCTTTCCGAGGCACGGGGGTATCACACCGCCAACTTCCTTACTCCGAGCTGCGACTGAGTATTTTTTTTAAGATGGAAAAACCCAGTCACAAAGTTTTTTGGCCCGACCCGGGATTCGAACACAGGACCTCAGCGCGCAAATCGTACTCGTAACGCGTACGCAATACAACTACGCCACCGAGGCAGTCGAATTCTGATAAGACAATAGCGGACAGATATACGATAGGTCATCTTACAATGGTCACCAAAAATAGTCAAAAAAACATTACATGTCAATTATCTAACTTTACATAACTAAATAACGAATCTTAGAAATTCGCGATAGTGCTAAAATGTTCAGGCGCGTGACGCGGGGTCAATCACCTCGCGCGGGTCGACGAACGATTTAGGACACTTCTATAGCCACGAAAATCGCAGTATTTACAAGGTAACTTTTAACCATTTTTTACCTATTTATGTATCGTTTAATTCAGTTAGATAAGCATTTGGAACTTTGTTCGCGCTACGCCAGCGTGGTGGATTGAGACCTAAACTCTTTTTATTGAGACTGACGAGACGAGCATGCCGCTCGCCTGATAAGCGATACGAACATAAACAGTAACACCATACATAACTCTAAATTAGAAACTGCCACTCCACTGCGTTCGTCACCATGGGACATAGCAATATTTTAAGTCTCATAATGCATAGTATTTCAAGCTACAATGTCCTTCAAACTGGAACAGAACAGTGCATACTGCTTGGTGAACTTATATCCCGGAAAATTTTTTCACGCGGGCGCAGTCGCGAGCAAAAACTAGTCATAAACAAAATGATTATGCTATCAAATTATATGACGTAAGGCTATAGGGGCTCATAATGTGCAAAAAAACACGATGCGTCTCCGCTTCGTTTTATTGTGATTGGTTGAGAGACTGACGTATCGGTCATCAAAAACATCAAAGTACCGATACGTCAGTCTCTCAACCAATCCCAATAAAACGAAGCGGAGACGCATCGTGTTTGATTCACATTATACAGGGCTTTTTAAATCAGTTAAACCCCGGAGTCATGTGCCATGTAAATATCTAAGGTCTCTCCCCTTTTACATGAGACCTAACACAGATGAGTTAATTTAGTCGTGATACACCACTGCCTACCCTGAAATTGGCGTGACGTAAGTGCCGAACGATAGCCTAGTGGACGATAGCCTAGTTGGGAATGGAACGGTCTGCCGAGACAATGTCCGGAGGTTCAAAACCCAAGGCACACACCTCTGACTTTTCAAAGTTACGTGTGTATTGTTTATCAATTATCGTTCGCTTTAACGGTGAAGGAAAACATCGTGAGGAAACCTGCATACCTAAGAAATTCCTTATAAGAATTTCGAAGGTATGTGAAGTCTACCAACCCGCACTAGGCCAGCGTGGTGGACTAAGGCCTAAACCCCCTCAGTAGAAGAGGCCCGTGCTCAGCAGTGGGCAGTATAATAATACAGGGCTGGTATTATTATTATTATATTATTATAAGTGCCGAACAGGGAAGTAAATCACTGATTTATAACGTTTATGGCTCAGGTATATCTGTTGAAAACAGCTTAAATTTTATGAACAACAATCATACAGACGTAAAGTATAAAAATAAAAATGTTGTCATAATTTTTTGTGTAGTGACGAATTTTCGTATTTACACATTAGCATGTTTTTTGTTATCGCATTGAATGACGAGACGAGCATACCGTTCGCCTGATGGTAAGCAATACGACCACCCATAAACAGTAGCAACACCATCCAGCACCTTGAGTTACAAAGTACTGTGTGGCATTCCACAACGCTCGTCATCCTGAGACATAAGATGTCAAGTCTCATTAATATGTCTCAGTAAAATGGATTTTACCGAAACAATGGTCTCTAGTTCGATTCCACGGCGATAGTTTATTATTAGATGCTAGCTTTTGCCCGTGGCTTCCCGTGTGTATAAGTTGTACCGGGATAAATATTTTCCCGGGATAAAAGTTGCCTATAACACTCAGGAGTAAAATATAACTTTAGTCGTGAAAGAATTTTTAAAATTACGTTCCAGAGATCAGATGTTTTCCTTCGCCGTTAAAGAGACCGATAATTATAATTGATGAACAATATACAGGTAACATCTAAAAGTCAGAGGTGTGTGCCTTGGCTGACCACTGCTGCATGGCGGTAGAAACAGACATTGCGGTGGTACTCACCCAGACGGACTCTTACATATGAGAGACCTACCAGTACATACCTAATCGAAATACACACATTGGTAGTCGAAAATCTAATCCCAAATTCAAGCAATGCCCCCCTATATGTCTACACAGATTCTAGACGCGGTCGATGCACTAAAGGACGTCTCTCCAGCCTTTGTTTCCTACCTTGAACCCTAAAAGGGAACGCTTAGGTCGAATTCAGTTTAATGACATTTGTTCTTAACAAAAAAACACTTTTTATATTGTAGGCAGAGGTGTAATATGGAGACCCACTTTGCCGTATGTATATGTTCCGTCCCATGATGTGATAGGGGGCGAGCCTATCGCCATATCGAGCATAAACCAGACTCCGGGTTGATACAAAGCAAAAAACCCAATATCACTTTGCCCGACCCGGGGACCGAACCCGAGTCCTCAGCATTGCAGTCGCTCCGTAATACAACAACCGAGGCAGTTCAATAGTTTCTGCGTTTACTTCCAACAAACAAGCTTTCGCATTTAAACTATTGGTAAGATAAAATTTGTTTATAGTGATGGATAAACTCAAAAACTATTTGACTAATTTTGAAAATTCTTTCACCAATTGCTACATTACTATAGGTTTTTTATCCAGAGCTTAAGCGCTAGCCCGAGCAACCATAGTAATTATTAATTAATAACCTATTAAAAGTGGACGATAGCCTCGTTGGGAATGGAACGGTCTGCCGAGACAATGTTCGTACGTTTCGAAACCCAAGGCACACACTGTCTTTTCAAAGTTACGTGTGTATTGTTTATCAATTATCGTTCACTTTAACGGTGAAGGAAAACATCGTGAGGAAACCTACATACCTGAGAATTCTCCATAAGTATCTCGAGGGTATGTGAAGTCTGCCCGCACTAGGCCAGCGTGGTGGACTAAGGCCTTAAACCCTCTCAGTAGTAGAGGAGGCCCGTGCTCAGCAGTGAGCAGTATATAATACAGGGCTGGTATTATTATTATTATCCTATTCTTACTGTGACGCAGTCGCGTTCGCAAAGACGCAAATGTGCAACACGTGCCACTATCGCTTTCGCAAATAACCTTGTTGCAATGCGATATTGTTTATTGCTTTGTTGTTATTTGGAAAAGTAATTCATAAACATGAGGATGCAGGCCGCATTTGTCTGTCTAGAAATCTTTAGAAGGCTGTGTTCAGCAGTGGACTTCATTTAACTAATCATGAATTCACAAAAGTAATTTATGCCCGATGAGATAGGATAGTGCACTCACTTTTTGTATTCTGTCCCATGAAATGCCTATTTCCATATCTGGCACAAATAAGAATTCAGACTGATCTGATACAGAGCAGAACTCAATATCCCTTTGCCCGACAAGGAGATCGAACCCGAATCTCAGCACGGCGGAACAGCAATACACCTTCGCCACCGAGGTATACTAATAATATTTAAAAAATAATACTAATGCGACTCAAAATTAGTCAATATATTTCGTCACCTGAGCTATCTATGCAGTTGGTTACAATGCTATCTCGGAGAAAAACTTGCAATAATCAATCTGGCACAATGCCACAAACGTACACGTGGTGAAAAAGCGAACACGAATAACGCATTCGCGCGCGTGCCTGACGCATTGTCTTATCTGTTACGCGTGCAGAGACTATTGACCTTTGTTGTAATATAGATTCTATTTCGCATTATATCGCGTATTTACATTTCTTATTTTTGGTGCGTTTGATGTGTTTGATCTTTTGTTAGGGTCAGTTATGTTCATACCCCAATTTAAATTTCTACTAGAGTGAAATTTTGTTGCATCTTTTAATACGGTCCATAGATTATTACATACATCTTGGCAAAGACATTGTCTTGGTACCATCAGATGGCTATGGACCCTCGTATAGAAGACCACCAGCATATGCCACGACATTTGCAGTACTTATCAGACACGCCTAGACGTTGATAACAAATATCAATGCCAAGTACCGAATTAAGAATGATATAAGAAATTATCTATGAAAGGTTGACGAATGATGGTTTACGACTGTCTTGAAATAAAAGACTGCCTCAGTGGCGTAGTTGTATTACGGTACGACTGCAACGCTAAGGTCTCGAGTTCGATCCCTGGGTCGGGCAAAGTGATATTGTGAGTCAGACAGGAATCTGGAATTTGTTCCCGATATTGCGATAGACTCGCCCCCTATCACATCATGGGACGGAATACGCACGGCGAAAAATGGGTGCATAAGTTGCGTCTCTGCCTACCTCTTCGGGGGTAAAAGCCGTAAGTGTGTGTATGTTGAAATAAAAGAACTAAAGAGTTCACACGCTATTCCCCGAAGGAGTAGCCAGAGAAGTACACCCACTTATGGCACTTTCCAGGCCATCATAGGAGTCAAGCCTATTGAGATTTACCAGTCATTTTTAATGAATAAAAATCTAATATCACTTTATCCGACTCAGAGATCAAACCCGAGACCTCAAGCATTCGTAACGCAACACAAATCCAGAAAGGCAGTCTAAATAACACCTTTAATATAATACATCACTAACTTAATTTGTAATGTCAATGACTTACTAAAGTTTTTGGGGGAGATTTAAATAGTTGCATTGATTTAACAAATGGACGGTCTACTATAATAATCAGGTAGATTGACTTCGAACATATAAAAGAAGCTTTACGCTATTTACCAATTTTAGGTGTAGCCAGAGATGTAACACTCGTTTCTTCAGTTATGTTAGATTCTATATAATAGGGATCTAAAGCCATATCAGGCATAATTTTCTTACGCTAGACACTGAGTAATTAAATCACTTTACCCAACTCGGGAATCGAACCCTAGACGGCAAGACAATGGCAGATACAACACCGCCGAGGTAGTGTTTCAAATCAAAACCAATAAAGAATTAAGATTCTACTGCTACTGTCACTCACCTCCTGCGTCAGCTCATCGCCACTGTGGTGTCCTTCATCCGGCTCCATCTTGACATCAGGTGACAGTATATCCATATCGCTTACACCACTAGAACTAGCCGTGAAGCTCGTACTAGCTCTTTCTCTTTTCACATCCAAAACTAACTCTTCTTCAAACATTGGCGCCAACTCATAAACTTCGGCGTCCAACGGCTGATTATCAATTAAATATTTCTCTAAATTCTCTTGTTGCTTTACATCTATTTCTAAGTCGTGTTTCAAGTCTTTAACGTCGAACAAGTCCCCATACTCTTGTAAATCTGCCATGTTCTGTTGAAACACAGAATCCTCTTCTAAGTCCATCTTCTCGGTCTTTGAATTGAAGTAGGGTACATAGTCTATCGCATTGTCGGTATAAAAGACGTCATTATCCGTCTCTTTCTTGACGTGGACGTCCAGAATTTCGTTATCAGGTTCCTTTTTGATCTCCATGTCGTTTGGTTGTACAAGAAATTCATTTACGTCGAAAGATCGTGTTGCTATTTCAGCGAAGACGTCGGTGTGGTTCTCAAAGAAGTCTGCTGAGAACGTGACGACGGCTTCAGCTGAGTCCACGACGGCGTCTGAGTCCGAGGACTCGACTTCCGAGTCATCGCTGACTTTCACCTCATGCGCTACGTTATCGTCAGCGGAGACATCCTGGTCTGAAGTCTCATTAGCGACTGCCAGCGGGGCGGTATCGGTGGCCACATTTAATAAATATGTATGAATCGACCCTCCATTATGCCATGTCCGTGCATTGTTAAGACTCTGCCCGTACCGACCTAAGGAATTCAATTCTTCGAAAAGTTGTCTCTCGTAGTTAATCAGGATATTGTCCAGAGATTTCGGGTGGACGTATCTCGGACGGATGAGAGTCCGAGCTTCCTGTTCAAGAGACCAGTCGGAGCCGTTTGAGATGTTAAGCCCTGCGAGGAGTTGAGTATCTCCTTCCAGATAGTCGTTGGGGTCGACTTTGAGGAGGCTCAACACCAAAGCGATGCGCAGGAGTTCGTCTCCATACAGTTTCTTCAAAGCAATCATTGTAACTAATTATTGAGCACTACTGAGATCTTTAAATTAAAAAAAACTCTACAGACGCTATATCCGAGTTCTTGTTTTGCTGAATTTCACTTCTTCTACCCTCCTCTTGCGTTTGTCTGGAGACATTTTGCACTGACGTCACTTCCTCCCCGCGCGCACTAGGGTAGAACACATTTTGTCCGCCATTTAGTCACTGGAGTCGGATTTTGGTACTTGGCCAATATTGTCACTTTTCGCGGAAAAATCTCTAACAAGTCACCTTTAACGTTGTTTCAGGATAATCTAAAATTCAAATAACAGTTTCTTTAAAACACATTAAAATTTAATCGGGTTTACGAATTTAGTTAACCCTTGACTCGGAATACATTGCATCGGAGAAAGTTTGGAAAATGGACCGTAATCGATTGTGTTAAGGTCCTGAGTCACTTGGCACGTGGATATAATTCGATTCAAAAAATTTCAGACGCTTGCGTGATCAATAATTCGATACGGAAAGAGGGTTCTGTTATGAAAAAAGTCCCATTCGAAATTCAAATAATCAGAAAAAACTGTTTAAAAAAAACAAATAGTCTTTGTTTATTACAATCCGAAAAGTACTTTTTAAAAACATCAACAAAAGTGTTCACTCGTTCTAAAATTAAAAACGCACAAACATTTCACTCAACAGCTGACCGGACATCAATAAATAATACACGTATTGCGATTACAATATTTTTGTTTACACTGCAAATTTTGCGGCCAGTCTCATAATTGTTAATAACAGTTTATAAAATCAATGGAACAGAATTAAAAAGCAAAAGTTAAACGAAACGCGTTCGAAATTTAAATTCGCGTTTTCTTTGTTTACGGCGCGAGAGGACGCGCCAGCTTGCAACGGCGCGGTACGTAGAACTGCGAGCGAGCGACGCACGAAGCAGTCTGACTAATGCGACCAAATTAGATTGATCCCTCGCCACTACAATCATATAAAGACTGATAAGCCACGATAAAATGGCTGTTAAACTTAGGTCACCACATCTTTGTTTTAATTTTCTTTTGTTGAGGAAAACAACCTTAAAATATTTTGTTTATCGTCTGTAATTATTGCAACATTATGAGCTATATTATATTGCCGGCAGAATGGATTTCAGATCGTTGCTTATCATTATTATAAGTTTTATCGCTGGTATCGTTATACGTATTCAAATTACAAAAATGCTGATTCTTATCACAATAATCAATAGAATGTTTCTGTTTATGTACAATGACGATGTGTTTCCATTATGACCTAGCTATCCTTAACAATGTAGTTGCATAATAGTTATGGAAATCAAAAAGTTTTATACAACTTGTGTGACTGCCTCGGTGGCGTAGTTGTATTACAGTACGACTGCAAAGCTGAGGTCTCGGGTTCGATCCCCGGGTCGGGCAAAGTGGTATTGAGTTTTTCTATTCAGTATCAGCCCGGAGTCTGGAATTTGTGCCCGATATGGCGATAGGCTCGCCCCCTATCACATCATGGGACGGAAAGACGGCGAAAAGTGGGTGCACTAGCTGCGCCTCTGCCTACCCCTTAGGGGATAACAGGCGTGAGTGTATATGTATGTATGTACAACTTGTGCTCAAATTTTTATCAACTAATATTGCGAAGATGTCTTGAAATGACTTTGTTTTGAAACATGAGAGCAATCTACTTCTATCGAACACCAGGCGAGAGACATTTTACAAATTATTTTTCCGTTCGCTGAGAAAGACCCTGTACGGACATCTTTCACGGTCCTGTTCATATTGTCAGAATTAAAAAAGTAAACAAAGAAAATTGATCCTAACCTTCGTGCACGTCCATTTTTGTTTAGCATGAGTCAAGCTTGCCATTTTAAGAGACGCAACCATCAGGTGCCTTACCCTCAGACAAAACCGTACCGTATCACCCCTTATTAAGGTTCGTAGTTCCAATACCCAGGGAAAAGTGCTAATCCTAAGTTACAAGTTCATGCTCGTGAAAAGTACCACCTCTTATACTTTGTAAAAGGTCATGTCCAAAAAGGGGCCTAAAATTGTAACCAAGACCGCCGTTCGCCTGATGGTAAGCGATACGACCACCCATAAACAGTAGCAACACCATCCAGCACCTTGAGTTACAAAGTACTGTGTGGCATTACACTGCGCTCGTCATCCTGAGACATAAGATGTTAAGTCTCATTATGTCCTGTAGTTACACTGGCTACAATGTCCTTCAAACCGAAACACAACAGTGATACCCACCCAGACGGACTCTCACACTTGATAGACCTACCACCAGTAAGTCCTACCACCAGTTTTTATGCTCGATTTTGAATTATGTCAATTTGTGATAAAAATATATGAGTTAAATATCCTATTCTACGTGTGCCCCCTCCCTCCCGTTGTCTGTCTTAACCTACTAAAATTATATATAAGCACTAATTATTACGGCTTGGGACTAACTTTGTTAATTGTTGTGTTGTCCTCAGATGTGTTCTTAGCGAAAAAGTTCATGCCCCTTATTCCTATTGATAGTAAGGATTTTTAATCATACTTCGATATTGGCAGAATCATCGCGTGTGCGTGGACGCCATAAAAGAAAGAAAAAAAAATCCTATTCTACTAAAAAGCCATCAGGTAACCTAAAAAGTACACTCTTAGCCGTGAAACAAAATTACCATTTATAGATATCGTAGAGAACCTACGTTTTTCTAGGTCCCCGTATGGGTAACCTAGTGCCCTAGACAATCTTGATACTAGATCACCTTGTGACTGAGCTTGGCGTATATTTTTATAGCGTTTAAACGACCGAACTGTTCTATTAAATTTATTTAATCTTACAGCAAATGATTACTGTAAATATAACAGCTAAAAAAGAAGCTATAGAAATTGTCAGAGCACAAATGTCGTTATAACTTAATTGGGAATGGAGTGAACTGCAGAGACGAATGCTAACAGGTTCAAAACCTAACATCTCTGACTTTTCGAAAGTTCCTAAGCATTGTTTATCAATTATAGGTCGCAATAACGGTGAAGGAAAACATCATGACGAAAGCTTTATACTTGATAATTCTCCATACGAATTTCGAGTACTAGGACACTAGGCCATCGTGGTGGACTAAGGCCTAAACCTTCTCAGTAGAGGAGGCCCGTGCTCAGCAGTAGGCAGTATATAATACAGGGCTGTTTATCATTCGACAGAGGCAGTGGATTTTAACCCTGCACGACTATGGTCAATAAAACAGAAATATAACGAGGTGATGCACCCAACTCTTGAAGTACTGCAATTTCTTTGTGGTGTGTAAATCTGAGGGGTCAAGTTATACTGGACGTGTATTTGGATGGCCGCCATAGAGGCAAACGGCCTCCATGTCGGCTGAAAGGCGTGTAATTATACTTTAATATGCATAATTTCTATATATACTTTCACCTTGTGCCTATAATTTTATTTGGAAGCGCAGGGTATCAGGCTAAGATGTCAGCTGGGAGAAAAGTAGGAGGAAGTTATTCTCGCTTTGTAATTCAAATAAATTTGTAATTTTTGCAGTTTTCTATATGTATTTAAGTAGATACACACAAGCGAATTTGTCTGAATTGGATCAGGAAACATACTGTGGATATACATACCACTTTAGTAATTTTCATGAATTTGTATTTTATTGTTTTTCTTGGCGGTACTTTTTTATCTTGAATATAGTAAAAAAAAACGGGTGGTGTTCATCAAACATCATGCTTATCTCGTCATTAGCATAAAAAACCTAAATGGTACAGAGAAGTGACCATCTGGTTTGTTTGTAGGTTACCTTTACTCGCATCAGACCTTTTTGGGTATGTTGGGTTTCTAATACTATTATGGTTTTGAAAGATGTTAATCATTAGCATATTTAATATAGTAAATACAAGTTTAGTACTTGTGTAATGCAGATAATAATCAATGAGATCTTGCATAGCCGGTCGCCAGTATCCTTCAGTAACGCTTGCCGCACACGTTCGGTTTCTAATTAGGTTTCCTGATCAGGAATTCAGATTCGGAACTCCGAGTGACTAGCGCAAACGTCCGGTTTTTCGTACCAACACGTTCAGTTTCCTTATTAGGTTTCCTGATCAGGAATTCAGATTCAGGAACGTGTGCGCGTTGTTGAACATTTTCTATGTAAGCGGAGCATTCAGGTTTCCGAATCTGAATTCCTGATTAGGAAACCTGATAAGGAAACCGAACGTGTGCGGCAAGGGTAAAATTGATTGTTTTTCCTACACTGTGCTGTAATTCAACTAGAAAGAAATATTCGTCTCAAAGTGAGATGAGAAACATCTTAAGTCAGACGTTCTGCGCGGATTCCATCCTTCTTCGTTGTTAGGCACAGACTTTGTACAGTCAGCCTCATAAATATCTGAACAAATTCAAAATTTCAAATCGCCTGTACGCGTTAAGTTAATTCACACATTTTTTTATTTATGTTATATTTTTGTAAAGAGAAACCGTAAATTCGCATGAACACAAAAGTGTAATGGGGATTTGAAGTTTAAAATTTGGTCAGCTGCTTATGGGGCCGACTGTACTGGAGCGTATGCGCGCCGCCTAATTAAAATATTTAAGTAGATATACTATAATTACGTCCAAATATTTTCAGCGTTACATTGAGTAGCGCCACTTTCTATGGTAACGCACATTTGTTTTGCTTGCTTTCACGAGATTCGCGAACTTTCTAAATTTTGGCGCGCTACTTTATAATTAATAACATTTTATTTTGTAAAAGGAAAAAAATGTATTTTATACCAACGATATAATTTGAAATTGGAACAAAGGGAATGATTTTTAATTGGCGAATGCGACAAAAATGTATGTATCCGCTCTGCGTTTTATAGTTTCCACATTTAAGCCTTAGTCCATCAAGCGTCTATTGCACCTTGGCGACTTACATAAGTACTTTCGAAATTTAATTGTAGCAATTTAAACATGTAGACTAGGTACCTTTCCGTATATTTGCTTCACATTTTATTCCTAACTATATCGAATTTTAATAGTATTCATACTTTAAATTCGTTGTTCAAAACTATCGAATACGTAATGATTTGGCGGACAAGAAACTTTGCGTATAATGACGTCCGACCTTGAACTTTTTGGCGGGCGCGCGGGAAAAATGCGCGCGCTGTGAATTGGCAGGAAACGTGAACGAACGTTCTATGTTTGAATTTAATATAACAATCTTTTTTATATAATGAATGGGTAATGTTTTTAATTTTTTATTTTATTTTTGTAAATTTAGGCTCCTAGCGGTTTAGGCGTACCGAGTGAATAGGGACTATAGATAATAAAATCATTAACCTCATATTATTATCTAATTGATAAATCTTCGGTATAATTTCACTTGCCAATAATCGAGCTAAATACTCAACTTTTTTCATCATACCTAACGATAACTGCCTCCTAGTTTGCCTATATTTGCCACAATAAATAACAAACCGACTTGAGTTCTGACGGTCAGTTTCTGCATCAACAAAGTTCCTCTTTTTACCTAAACTAGACATTTTTTATTGTTGCCTTTTTTGGAAGTTTTAGTTTTACAGTTTTTGAAATTGGCTGAGGCGTTCCACGTCAGTTGTTGACCGCATTTGTTATGGCCGAGACCTTTCTTAGCCCACAATGCGATTAAATATAACTGTATCATATTTTATGTTCATCTGGGTTGATGTACTGTCCATTTTAAGTTGACCTTGCAATACGTCACGTTAGGAGGTCACATAAAATTTGTTCTGTAGTGTATGCAATGCAATCAGCCCTGTATTATATACTGCCCACTGCTGAGCACGGGCCTCCTCTATTGAGAGGGGTTAGGCCTTTGTCCACCACACTGGCCTAGTGCGGATTGGCAGACTTCACACACCCTCGAAATTCTTATGGAGAATTCTCAGGTATGTAGGTTTCCTCACGATGTTTTCCTTCACCGTTATAAGCTACTTTTTATCACAGGAAAATATGAAGCGGGACTTTTATCCCGGAAAAATTCGTTCACGCGGAGTTGCAAGCAAATACAAATAAAATAATAGAAACAAATAGTTTCTTGTTCTACGCCCATGACTAAAACACAAGCTCAAGAAGACTTCCCCTTTCTTGAAATAAGGAAATCCAAATATATCACGGTCGAACGAAAATAGCCCAACCTCTAAAATGCACTTTCCAGAAACACAACTATTATTATAGAAACGAAAGGTCTTTTGGGTCGTTTGAGCACCGGATTAATGTAACCAACTAGATGATGAAGGTTGAACGTTAAAACTAGCCGGTATAATAAGTACCGGACTCATTTTTTTTCTTTACTTATATTTACGTCATATAAATTCTAACCCAGAAAGAATGATTAAAGTTCTATAAAAAATCAAGAAGCATAATATTTGCATTTCGGTAGAAGAGATAAGAATCAAAAAACAGAAAAGACGGGCATAAAAGGCAGGTCCATTATAATATGAAGACAATGAATTGCTGCTCATTTCGTTTTGCAATTGATACTGGATATGAATGAATGAAATCCTCCTAGCCAGTTTCGGCCACGGCGGCCAATCTCAACGGAGATCAGCCAGGTACGCAGGAGATATTATAGTGCACAAGTGTGTGCGCAATACACAGGTGCACTCGCTATTCCTTCACTCTCATAGTCCGGTGAGACGGTAATCCGACATGACCGGAGAGAGATCAGGCGCAGGACCAACGGCTTTACGTGCTTTCCGAGGCACGGGGGTATCACACCGCCAACTTCCTGACTCCGAGCTGCGACTGAGTAAATTTTTAAGATGGAAAAACCCAGTCACAATTATTTTTTTTGGCTCGACCCGGGATTCGAACCCAGGACCTCAGCGCGCAAATCGTACTCGTAATGCGTACGCAATACCACTACGCCACCGAGGCAGTATATACTGGATATATCGCCTCAGCGAAAATATCGTGAGGTACCCACATACCTGAACACTACATAATATCGAAGATGTGAAGTCTGTGCTTACATGCATGGTGGGCCAAGCTAAACCCTCTCAGAGGCCCAGCAGTGGGTCAATATATTGGAGCTGGTATATAATACAAAATAGATACATTTATTGGCGGGAAACGTAGCTTAAATGTAGAGAAGAAAATCTTAGAAGATAATGCATTGTTTTTAACCGACTTCAAAAAGGAGGTTCTGTATTCGATCCGTATGTATGTATGTATGTATGTAAATTTGTATGGCCGCGAGTTTCTTAAAACTACTGATTCGATTTGGATGTGGTTTTCGATATTGAAATGTATATTTTTCAAGGAAGGTTTTAGTATATAATTTATGAAGATCTGATGAAGATCTTCGGAGATACACAATGGAACTCTTCAGTAACTAACAGCAGATGACTCGCGAATGCTGCAATCGTATATCTATGATGTATTGTTTACATCATTGTAAAATTAACTAACAAAAAAGCAATAAATACAAACTTTTTAACAAAAAATAAACCGACTTCAAAACCACTACAAATCAAAAAATAATTAAAATTTGTATTCGCTTAGTATATATTTATATTTAGAGTCGGATGTAAATTGAACAATATTTTCGGTATTTGTTTGTGTATTCCTTTAGCTTAGCTGGCAATTTAAATTAGGCATCGACTCCAAATATAAATATATAAAAATATATTTTTTTTGGAAATAATATTTGTATACAAGGCTGGTATAGTTTTGATATATAGTAAAACCAGGTTGAATAGGCCATGATATGTGAGAAACTCTCTCATAGTAAATGTAGGTAAGAGTCGGTCTGGGTAGGTACCACCGCAATGTTTATTTCTATCGCCAAGCAGCAGTGTGCATGCACTGGTGTGTTTCGGTTTGAAGGACGTTGTAGCCAGTGTAACTACTGGATATAATGAGACTTAACACCTTATGTCTCAGGATGACGAGCGCAGTGGAATGCCACACACTATTTTGTAAGTCAAGATGCTGGTTGGTGCTGCTACTGTTTATGGGTGGTCGTATCGCTTACCATCAGGTGAACGGCATGCTCGTCTCGTCATTAGATGCAATAAAAAAAAATTTGCTATTAATTACAATGAGGTCCTGGAACTTTTGCGTTGAAATACCTTTAAGCATACCGAGACGTCTTATCACACGGACGTGTCAGATAAGACAGCGACTTATTTCCAATTGGTAATAACTTTAATTTACTCAGTCGCTGCTCGGAGTCAGGAAGTTGGCGGTGTGATACCCCCGTGCCTCGGAAAGCACGTAAAGCCGTTGGTCCTGCGCCTGATCTCTCTCCGGTCATGTCGGATTGCCGTCTCACCGGACTATGAGAGTGAAGGAATAGCGAGTGCACCTGTGTATTGCGCACACACTTGTGCACTATAATATCTCCTGCGTACCTGGCTGTTCTCCGTTGAGATTGGCCGCCGTGGCCGAAACCGTGGGAGAAAAGAAAACCTTTGGATGAAATATTTAGTCCTGATATCCGGTCTATAGCTATACTCTTGTCTTTGCACTATACTATCTTATGAGATACCTAGTGTATAGATAATATATGTATTAAGTTGTAAGTGTATGAGTCAACACTAGGGCTATATTAGTAGTGGAAGTCCTTGCCGACATCGAGTAAGGTTATCTAGATAAGGACATAGATTCCAACACCTTATGGACACGAGGGCAGTTGTTTTTGTTTACAATGGAGTTTATTTTATACAGTTACTCTCGGCTTCTGTTACACACACACACACACTCACGCCTGTTATCCCCGAAGGGGTTGGCAGAGGCGCAACTAGTGCACCCACTTTTCGCCGTTATTCCGTCGCATGATGTGATAGGGGACGAGTACGACGACGAGGGGACGATATCGGGCACAAATTCCAGACTCCGGGCTGATACTGAATAGAAAAACTCAATATCACTTTGCCCGACCCGGGGATCGAACCCGAGACCCCAGCTTTGCAGTCGTACTGTAATACAACTACGCCACCGAGGCAGCCCTTCTGTTCTAGGCTTCTGTTACATTTTGCTATTATAGTTGTACTACACCAGCGTCATCATTAACAACAGATTAAAATTAATAATTTCCCACAGGAAATTACCCAAAAATCAGCCTTTAGGGCATGGTCAATGGTAAAAGTTGTGAATGGAACGGTCTTTTTTTTTTTATGGCTGCGCATGACGAGACGAGTATGCCGTTCACCTGATGGTAAGCGATACGACCACCCATAAACAGTAGCAACACCATCCAGCACCTTGAGTTACAAAGCACCGTATGGCACTCCACTGCGCTCGTCATCCTGAGACGTAAGATGTTAAGTCTCATTATGTCCTGTAGTTACACTGGCTACAATGCCCTTCAAACCGAAACACAACAGTGCATGCACACTGCTGCTTGGCGGTAGAAATAATCATTGCGGTGGTACCCACCCAGACGGACTCTTACATATGAGAGTCCTACCACCAATAAGTCTGTCTGTCGAGACAATGTCCGGAGGTTCAAAACCCAAGGTACACACCTCTGACTTTTCAAAGTTACGTGTGTATTGTTTATCAATTATCATTCGCTTTAACGACAAAGGAAAACATCGTGAGGAACCTGTATGTGAAGTCTACCAACCCGCACTAGGCCAGCGTGGTGGACTAAGGCTTAAACCCCCTCAGTAGTAGAGGAGGCCCGTGCCCAGAAGAGGTACTGTATATAATACAGGGCTGGTATTATTATTATTAGGGCATGGTCAAACCGTGTGACAAATAATCGAAATCCAGCTTTTTTTACGTTTACTTCTAACAAACACCCAAATATTCTCACAACAGTGTAAAGTTAGATAGACACGAGTCTGCAGAAGGATTTGGTAAAGAGCAATTATATTGGGTTATAGCTTTTTACTGGCTTTTTTATTTTATTTTTTCTGCTTTTTGACAGCCTCGGTGGCGTAGTTGTATTACGGTACGACTGCGATGCTGAGGTCTCGAGTTCGATCGATTCTTGGTGCTTCTTCTCAGGTCAGTGGGCTTTTCCGAAGCACTGGTAGAATCATATAGTTTAAAAAAAAACATTGTTAAAAATGACGTGTAAAAGTGCCACTAGGGGCCTAATCTATACTAATATTATAAAGCTGAAGAGTTTGTTTGTTTGTTTGTTTGTTTGAACGCGCTAATCTCAGGAACTACTGGTGCGAATTGAAAAATTCTTTTTGTGTTGAATAGACCATTTATCGAGGAAGGCTATAGGCTATATAACATCACGATGCAACTATTAGGAGCGAAGAAATAATGGAAAATGTGAAAAATGCGGGGAAAATTATTCATCCTTGAGGGCTTCCATTGCGTGCGCTGCGAAAACGGTTCAAGATACCAAAAATATATGTATGAAAGAATTATTCCTCTTGAAATGATCTAAAAAAAAGTCCGCGACAGTATATATCTATCTTTTAAAATAAACTCTCTAGAACCGTTTTTATGGTAATCAAATTTGGTCGAAATTAATGCATTATTTGTTAAGAGTTGTATCAACATCATAATATTAATCTTTATACAAATAAATGTGTTGGATAGAGTGATTCAACGGGAAGGTTTTTATGTATGTACTTTTAGCTCGGAAAAACTTATTAACGCGGGCGAAGCCGTGGGCAAAAGCTAGTTACATAATAAATCATTTGAGTTTTGAGTTTTTTGAGTTTTGATCCCCGGGTCGGGCAAAGCGATATTGAGTTTTTCTATTCAGTATCAGCTCGGAGTCTGGAATTTGTGCCCGATATGGCGATAGGCTCACCCCCTATCACATCATGGGACGGAATAACGGCGAAAAGTGCGTGCACTAGTTGCGCCTCTGCCTACCCCTTCGGGGATAAAAGGTGTGTGTGTATAGCTTTTTGCTTCGCAGCAAAATCGGTGGGCGACCTTCCGATTCAACAAGCAAGAACGAATATGCTATAACAAACGAAGAATATGTTATAACAAAATTCACAATATCTCAAGAGTATAAATAACTTCTCAAATTTAATTCAGGTACTGTACATGACCCGAATCCAGGGAGATTTATACAAGGTCTCGGTACGGCCTAATTCTTAAGGATAAATGCCAAAATATAACGATATTTTTATGCCATCTTTTATTGGCAGAAGACATTAACAAGAACAATTTACAAGGGTGCTACTTGCGTGGACTGGTCTGCTTTGTTTGATGGTTGACTCTATTGTTTACTTAAACTCAAATATGTAGATGGTTGTTTGACTTAGGTACTCTCCGTTAATTTTCGCATTTAATATCCACCTTCGAAATTGAATTTATATTCTTACTTGCAAATTGTAAAGTATATGTATAAAAAAAAGATAATATTAAAAGACCTACGCTGAGTTCTTTGGTGCTTCTTCTCAGGTCAGTGGGCTTTTCCGAAGCACTTTCACTTTTAGTTTATAAAAAACATTGTTAAGAGCCTATGTGAATAACATATGGAATCGTGATGGGCGTGACTTAGCGTATTTCAAATGCGAGGCGCCGCACGGCCCCGCTGAGATAGATCGCGCGCCTCGGCCCTCGTCGCATCGCGTCGTTGCGACAGGTCGTTGCACTCAAGCCCGCGAAAAGATCGTCATTGCAAATGCATGTCTGTGTTGTAAATATTATAGTTATTATAATTTCTAATAAATTTATAACTTATAAAACATAGAATTTATTTTAATTCGTTTATAGAACCATTATTATGTCACTATTATCTACCTAATTACTTGAACATTATGTAAAATGACATTGTAAGTTATCTAAACTCATCGAAAGTATTATTCACTTATAGTTGACTTTTGTTGACAAGATAAAATTTGGTGTGGTGGTAGGTTCGAGTCTTACCCCTACGTAGGTCTGTATATAGGTAAAAAGCAAAGCAGTATGAAACTTCTATAATGTGTTTTAAATTATATTTTGCTTTGTTTTGATTTATTCTTGTGGACTTTCCTAACTTTGGTGGACATAAAATTAATAATAATACAATAAATGGCGTCACTATTTTTCGGCCCGACTCGGGATTCGAACCCGGGACCTCAGCACAATAGGCGTATCGTGTGTGCAACTACGCCTTGGAGGCAGTCAAACATAGCATCACACCTTTTCTCCTCACATTTCGTTAGCTATTTTAGGTTTTATCAAATAGGAGACGAGCTTATTGCCACATACCGGGCCCAATTCAACAGACCGAGCTGATACTGGACAGAAAAAAATAGTATTTGCCCGACGCGGGATTCGAACCCGAGACCTGAGCGTGGAGGCCGTACCGGGCACGTAATACAACTACGAGTTGCGACATCAAGGTAGTTTCGACAAGTCATTCACGATGAAACTTCTTCCCTGGAATGTCAGGTTTATTTTACGTAAATGATGCTTCACTCTAGTGCCACCATCAAGAAGTTTATAATATTATCTAAAACATTCTTGGCCACCATGCAATTTAAAAATCGAATTTTGTATGTAAAGGATGTTCGAAATTTATGCAATGCAATAAAATTACATAGCTTGATATGAAGATTGATTACATTATTATGGTTGAATAGTCACTATATAGGATATAAATGTTACAAATGTTGAAGGCGGCCGCTACCTATCTAGATAATTTTTATAATTTTTAATTTGAACTGTATGTAATGTGGGGTAAGAAAAATATAGCAAGGTCATTCTTACTACGCGGGTACTTATGCTTATAGTTACTTACAATTTTTTAAATATTTTTGATATTTTGTACAGAAGAATAGACTGATGTTTACTGCAACAGCTACTTCTTCAATTCTAAGGCATTTGTTTTTGTTTTGCAATATAACAAAGCTCCGATATCCTTATTGAACTGAATGAAAAATAATGATGGCCATATTTTAAAAGGAGACGGGAAAAACTTCATAGAACTTTGGGCTTAGTGTTACAGAGATAATTTATGCATTATTTTATAGTTATATTAGAACTATTTCCAAATAAGAAAGAAAAATCTGTCTGTCCAATGGGAGTAAAGAAAGAACCGCTGTAGAGTAGAGCTTATAAATCATTTTTCGGTGAATAACTTTTTTACCTGATGACATAAGATGTTCACAGTACCTAACCATTGGATTGCCCTATTGAATAGTGAACAGAGCTAGCTTAGACTATAACCAGAATTGAACATATCACATGGAATCGACGAGGACTGATATAAATATATAATGGCTCATTTACACTCTCGCGCGAGTGGTACGCCGAACACAATACGAGCCACGAGGCGAGGTGTGAAGCTAGAGTGTTAGTGAGTCAATAATGTATTTCAATTTGACATTACGTCGGGAGCGCTGAACAAAGTTGCCAGTAAAATTAAATAATATCGACCAATATTAAATATCCCAAAAAGTGAAAATGTCTTTTTAGTTTAATTTCTAAAATACCTATAGTTTTTAATTCTTATTCTTTTTCAGCCTTTAAAAGGCTACTATTGCACATAGGTCTCCCCCAAAGAATTATTAATACTATTATGTCAATATTATTCTTGTTATACATGCTTGGTATTCTTTGAGTATGTAACCAACGCTCTAAGTTGGTGCCAGCGCCGTGTGTAATATTACACGAACCACTTGGTGCCACTTTTCACCTTTCTATAACTCAAAACCTATTTAAAGTAAACACATAAAACTGTGTGAGTTTAATTATATCTATAAGGACATCTAGAAGCCCAAATTTCATGAAGCTAGCTCAAACGGTTATAAAGATATGAAGGTCAAAATCGTAAATTTTTGTACTGACTGACAGACTTATAGTATCTAAACCTAACCTACTTCCAGATGACCTAGAAGGATGAAATTTGGAATCCAGCTCGGTAATTATGTGTAAGCGTAAGAAAAAATCTAAAAATAAAAAAAGTTAAAAATACAGGGGTCCACATAAAAAAAAAATATATTTTTAATGGTAGCGTTGGAACCGTTACAAGCAAATATTTGAAACAATCCCAATATATGTTTTATTATATTTGCTTTATAACAGAAATATAAAGATAAAGTTAAGCCAAAACATTTGTGGTGTCCCCATAAAAAAACACTTGTAATACGCGCTAAACAGCCGGCCAACGGTGTGTCGTCGGCGGCGCGCGGCACCACACAACTCAATACCTACCTAGTTTTCTTTACAAAAAGTAATGATATCCCACCAAAAACATAAATGTAAAAGATATCACATTTGTAAATACCAGCAACTATTATAGGTATTCAATAAAGCAAACAAATAGAATTTAATACTTGTTCATAATGTTATTTTGTTCCTATAAATACATATTTAGATTTTGCATAAAACTTGGCACACATTTAGATCTCCATTCTTTTTGCGGCAAAGCCCACAGCTAAGCATAATTTTGGTATTGAACTTGGCTATCCTTTTTTACATTTATGTTTTTGGTGGGATATTTTTAAATGGAAGACATAAAAATAGAAGAATATTGATACATGCTTCAAAAGTGTAAGGTCAAGCCCAATTTAGGCCGTCTCCTTTATACCTATTAGAGTTTGTGGCCAGTCATGTCCAGCGGATTTTGATTTTAAAGCCAATAGCCTTTAAAGAAGCCTTTTGTGCACAAAACAATGCCCAGATATCGATTTTGAGTTCGATTGGCCTTAATACAAAAAACTTCAAAAAATGGTGGCTACTTTTTTCAATTCTGACATTGGATCACTCTTTTGTTAATAATGTTACACCCAGATATCGATTTTGCGGTCGATTAACCTTAAAACAAAGAAATTCAAAATGGCGGCCACTTTTTTCAGTTCTGACGGTGGATCTGCCTTAAGTAACTAAAGTGGTACTCAGATACCGATTTTGAGGTCAATTGGCCTTAAAATAAAGAAATTCAAAATGGCGGTAATTTTTTTCAATTCTAACATTGGATCCGTCTTTTGTACCTACAGGCTTGCCCAGATATAGATTTTGAGGTCGATAAGTCTTAAAACAAGGAAATTCAAAATGGCGGCCACTTTTTTCAAGTCTAACATTAGATCCGTCTTTTATACCTAAAGGCCTGCTCAGATATCGATTTTGAGGTCGATTGGTCTTAAAACAAAGAAATTCAAAATGGCGGTCACTTTTTTCAATTCTAACATTGGATCCGTCTTTTGTACCTACAGGCTTGCCCAGATATAGATTTTGAGGTCGATTAGCCTTAAAACAACGAAATTCAAAATGGCGGCCACTTTTTTCAAGTCTAACATTGGATCCGTCTTTTATACCTAAAGGCCTGCCCAGATATCGATTTTGAGGTCGAATGGCCTTAAAACAAAGGAATTCAAAATGGCGGTCACTTTTTTTAATTCTAACATTGGATCCGTCTTTTTTACCTACAGGCTTGCCAAGATATCGATTTTGAGTTCGATTGGCCTTAAAACAAAGAAATTCAAAATGGCGGCCACTTTTTTCAATTCTAAAATTGGATCCGTCTTTTGTACTTAAAGGCCTGCACAGATATCGATTTTGAGGTCGATTAGCCTTACAACAAGGAAATTCAAAATGGCGGCCACTTTTTTCAAGTCTAACAATGGATCCGTCTTTTATACCTAAAGGCCTGCCCAGATATCGATTTTGAGGTCGATTGGCCTTAAAACAAAGAAATTCAAAATGGCCGCCGTGTATACCAATTCTAACATTGGCTCTTAACATTTTAGTTATTATTGATTCATAATGTAAAAATAAATGA
Source organism: Lapara coniferarum (assembly GCA_949316025.1). Taxonomy (NCBI): domain Eukaryota; kingdom Metazoa; phylum Arthropoda; class Insecta; order Lepidoptera; family Sphingidae; genus Lapara; species Lapara coniferarum. The sequence goes on from OX438929.1 coordinate 25,079,043, forward strand.
GTACTACAAAAAATCATACTAAAATAGTTTTATGGTGTAAAAATTTGAACAGCCTTTACATGCAAAATACGAATTTTTTAAATGTATGAGCGGCACGCAAGCGTCATTTACGCAAAATTGGGCCGGCATTCCAGGGCGTCCCTAGCTATGAATTACCCAATATAAATAATACATACATATACTCTCACGTCTTTTATCCCCGAAGGGGTAGGCAGAGGCGCAACTAGTGCACTCACTTTCCGTCGTGCGTATTCCGTCCTATGATGTGATAGGGGGCGAGCCTATCACCATTTCGGGCTCAAAATCCAGACTTCGGGCTGAAAAGAAAAAAATCCAATATCACTCTGCCCGACTCGGGGATCGAACCCGAGACCTCAGCATTGCAGTCATAACGTAATACAACTACACCACTGAGGCAGAATAAATAACCAAAAAAAAAGCAGTGACTATTGTTTTTCAATCAGGGATTCGAACCCGGCACCTCAGCGTACGGATCACTAAATATAACTAAAGCAGGTCTCCGACTAAAAACAATTTACAAAGGTGAAAGGATGTAATAATTACGCTTGCTGCCTATCTTATAGACCTAATAGAGCCTATAATTTTATATTGATACACGGACGTGAGCTGGATACACTATAAAACAGAATTTCCAGAGCACCTTCAAATTTGCCGCGCGGTAGCGCGGACCAATCCCTACACTAGACGACCAATTCGAACTTTGAAGGCGTCCGAAAATTTCGAGCGCACGTCCGTCGTCAGTAAAGATTCCGGACGACTGAAGCCGGCACGGGCCACTCCCATAACAGCGATGGCGTATTTGGACGTCGCGGATGAGAGAAAGTGACGGAAGGCGCACGCGTATGCCGAAATGAAATATCGTAAGCGCCAAAACAATTTTCTTGTAATTGTGATTATACTATTTAATTCGTTTTAATTGTGTATTCATAAAACTTTGAAAAAATTGTTGTATTGTATTTAAATAAAATTACGAATGTACATATTCCACCATTTAGAGATAAAGCGTGTTTAAAGAAAATATCAGAGGTAACTTTGATTTTTTTTTCGATCGAGAAAATTTATAGCAATTGTGTTTTGGCTTTGACATATTATTGAGTTATACGTTCAATTTACACATATCCAAAAATCTAACTTCTGATCTTAGTAGTTTACGAGAAATTTGAATTTGAAAGTCCTTAAAGTTCCTGACATAGGCTCTTAAAAATGACGTGTAAAAGTGAATTAATTACTTAATACAGAAGAATTCCGGATATTTCGCATGTTCTTTTAATAACAAGACAACATGGTAAGCCACTGACTATGAACATTAGTAACACCGCTAGGACTTTATAGTGCGACGTTATACACTGCACTCGTCTGTAATATCCCAATGGCAAGTAATGACACCGCGACTGGGCAAACGTAGTGTAGGACGCCCTCCGGCCAGGTGGGATGACGATCTGCGAAAGACTGCAGGCAGATGCTGGATGCGGCAAGCTGAAGACAGGGCGCTATGGCGCTCATTAGGGGAGGCCTATGTCCAGCAGTGGACTGATAAAGGCTGATGATGATGATGAAGTAATGACACTGGTTGTCGTATGAGGATACATATAGTTGGTTGACAGGGTGGTGACTAAAAAAAATGAGTGGCATGGCAGCCACCCTAGCTACATTGTTACCAGGAACAACATTGTTTAGACAATGCTTCGCGGTGCACAGACTAGACAGTGTTAGCTCTGGATCACAAAGGACTTTTTTTTATATAAAATCGATTTTAATCCCGCTCATCTATTTCATCATACCCAGGCAGCAACCGAAGTGCATAAGATATTGTTTTATCCTCCGAAAAAGAGGGGTATTATAAGTTTAGGGTGTGTATCTGTATGTCTGGGGCATCGTAGTTCTCAGGACCAGGCAGATGAAAATACTTTAGCGGTCCCCTGACGCGACGACATATACACATACACTCACGCCTTTTATCCCCGAAGGGGTAGGTAGCGGCGCAACTATTGCACCCACTTTTCGCCGTTATTCCGTCCCATGATGTGATAGGAGGTGAGCCTATCGCCATATCGGGCATAAATTCCAGACTCCGAGCTGATACTGAATAGAAAAACTCAATATCTTTGCCCGACCCGGGAGTCGAACCTGAGACCTCAGCATTACAGTCGTACCATAATACAACTACGCCACCGAGGCAGTCGACGCGACGACGCTTGGCTCAAAATATTACTAGGTACTTAAACGATTACACTACTATTTTTTACTTTTTAGAGTTTTGATGTGTCGGGGGTTATTAAATTTAATTTTTATTTTCAATATTTCACTCATACGTGTGGTCATCACATTTTTCGATCGCAGTAACGATTTGATTAGTGAATAGTAAAAAATTCAAAAATCGCCCGAATAGGGAATCAAACGTCTTTATTAATTTCAAAATACCACACTAAAAATATTCCAGTGCAGAAACATCCTGATCTTCGAAGGTCGACCGTGAAGATCGCTGGTCAATGCACCGCGCGTGGGCAACGAGCTTCGTCTTTGTTCATACTCTCCAGATTTGAACATGTTAACGGCTATTTTTTATTTAGCCTCATTAGCTTAGTAAGCAGCTGGCGGGAGCCAAAAACACGCCGAACTCACCAGCATGCACCACGCGAGGCTTTTTTATAGTGGGCAAAGACGTTTCTAGGGCAAAATGGGCACTCTTGCCCAAGACGACCATGGGCTGACCCCCGCTTAGAGTTGAAAAAAACTGGGAATATTCCGTTTATTTCAAAATCTATCGTATTTTTCAGCGTAACATTCGAAAACTTCACAGAAGTTTGATAAAAAAAAAAGGTTTTCGAAAAAAACGAATCGACCGAAGTAAACCACGTTTTTTTCGAAATTTACATAACTCTTCAGCTTTATAATATTAGTATAGATACTTAATATTATAAAGCTGAAGAGTTTGTTTGTTTGAACGCGCTAATCTCAGGAACAAAAATTCTTTTTGTGTTGAATAGACCATTTATCGAGGAAGGCTATATAACATCACGATGCAACTATTAGGAGCGAAGAAATAATGGAAAATGTGAAAAAAACGGGGAAAATTATTCATCCTTGAGGGCTTCCATTGCGTGAGCTGCGAAAACGGTTCAAAATACCAAAAATATATGTATGAAAGAATTATTCCTCTTGAAATTATCTAAAAAATGTCCGCGACAGTATATGTCTGTCTTTTAAGATTAACTCACTAGAACCGTTTCTATGGTAATCAAATTTGGTCGAAATTAATGCATTATTTGTTAAGAGTTGTATCAACGTCATAATATTAATCTTTATCCAAATAAATGTGTTGGATAGAGTGATTCAACGGGAAGGTTTTTATGTACTTTTAGCCCGGAAAAACTTATTAACGCGGGCGAAGCCGTGGGCAAAAGCTAGTAGATTATAAAGCTGAAGAGTTTGTTTGTTTGAACGCGCTAATCTCAGGAACTACTGAACCGATGATTTTATATTTTTTATAGAATCCTGAAAAAGAAAGAAACAGAAAGAAACAGTCGAAAGCGGGATCCCGCTTTCGACTGTTTCTTTCTGTTTCTTTCTTTTTCAGGATTCTATAAAAAATATAAAATCATTAACCAGGCACTACATGGCCATTGACATGTATAAAAAATCATAATATAAAATACTGAACCGATTTTGAAAATTCTTTCACTAATAGGAAGCTACATAACTCCTGAGTGCTATAGGCTACTTTTTATTCCGGGAAAATATTTTTGTTCCGGAAAAACTTTTTCACGCGGGCGGAGCCGCGAGCACTACTAGTGAGTGATAATACTTGACAATTACTATACATCATACTTATATATGAAAGGTTAAGCAGGATCCCTAGACTTACACTTGAATAAAAACACCACCACACTACAAAAAACCAGGAGATATCCTGTAAAAACAGGATGGTGGGCAGCCTTATACACCTGGCTGTAGCAGCGTAGTTGTATTGCACGGTACGAGTATCGCTGAGGTCTCGGGTTTGAATCCCGGGGCGAGCAGTTATATTGGTATTTTTATTCAGTATCATCCCGTCTGGAAATTTGTCCGGTAGCAATAGCCCGTCCCTTGGTTAGGGACCTATAATAGCTGACGAAATGAGGTACGCCTCTGTCTACCCCTGAAAAGGGCAAAAGGCCTGAAGCTATGTATGTATCTCATTATCACACTTCGAGATAATTTAACTATAGCCGCTCTATTACGGACTGTTTCTAAACTGAATTGTCATAGATGTTCCAATTTCAAATCCTAGTTCTTTCAAGATGGCCGCTTTTTGTATGGGTATTGGGCTTTTAAATCTACTCAGGCTCAAACTTTATATCTTTTTTGACGTATTTTCGACTCCATATAGCGATAGATGGAAAGTAAGAACATAATATTTCCTCTCGAACGTTTGCGCAAACATAGATTATTTATTTTGTCGGACGTCCTTGCGTCGAGTCGGGTCGACGGGTCATCGCACCTATAATGTCGAAAATAAAACTGAGTAACGTGTTCCATGTGTTTTCTATTAATGCATATAGCATTACGCCTTCACTTTTCAGGGGCAGTTAGGGGTTAAACGTACATTTCCGTAGGACTAGCGTATAGGCGGCTTTATGTAGTAGTCAGAATGACCTTTTTACCACACAATTTCAGAATGCCTCAGCGTCGGAGTTAAGAGGGCGTATCTAAAATTTCCACTATTTCAGTCATCTCTTCATCGTGATAAAAACTTGAGAGGTGTCAAGGGACACCCGGATGGAACGAAGTTCTTTACGATTAATTAGTGAAGATATTGTAATAAAATTTTATTTCTTTTAAGTTATAATAATAATTGTATATTTCATTAAAACGTTACTACATCAATGAAAAAATTTACTTCTACCTGCACAATAGATATGTCATCGAATCACGATCATCACCTAAGCAAACATTGACATTAAAATTAACATACAACTAACGAAAAAAAAAACTAGTCTAAAAAGTATTTAAATTCTTTTTTTTATTTCAATTTCGAATGTCACTTTTACGGCCAGTTCTTTTTTATTGTTACTGGCTGGTTTCACAGGGCAAGTATAAAAGTGTCGTTCAACTTTTTGTGAGATTTTTTTCCGTCTAGCTCCCCTTCATAACACGCAATAAGGAACTTCGTTCCAAAAATAAACTGATTAATTTATAATACATGCTCGGAAAGACTATTTCAACACTAATGGCATAAACGAGCTAGATTTTTCATATCATTTTTTATTTTCAATCCATCCCCCAAGTCTACGTCTGTTTCAGAAATTTTGTATGGAGACTCAAACGTGTTGCCGTTTTCAATTTAAAATGGTGCTTGAAACTAACTTACGAAAATGACTGGTTATTGGTATAAAAAGTCGCCTAAAGGATAAATGCGACAATTTATTTTGAACATATAAACCACGCCACGCCACTGACATTTTGGGGATCAGGAACTCCCCCCTTAGCTTCTAAAATGATCGGGCTACAAAACATGTTCACAATCTAATGCCGTGACCGGGGGGGGGGGAGTGTATACGGTGTCATGCAAAGCAAGAACCTACGCCACTACATTTCTTATACAGTAGGCCCCCCCATGAGACACTATAGCTACGCCCGTGCTCGTACACAAGGTTTCATATTTTTATGGAAACATTGAAAAAGAAACAGTCGAAAGCAGGATTTGAACCGGCGACCTCCAGCGTACCAAGCTCTGCCAACTCAGCTATTTCGATCCTATCTTCGTCTGTTCAATTTCAAGTTCCCTGTTTTATCTCTTAAAGGAGATGCCAAGGTGTTATAAAGCTGTGATCCCGCAGGCCGCGGCAGACGGCACTACTATGCAGTATTAAATTCGATTCCACACACGATGGTAAATAACGCCCGGCAGGACGTCATAGTATAGTAGTGCCGTCTACCATAGTGGCCCACGCGAGTCGCGTTCTGGGATCTGTGTATATACGGTTCAAGCCGGCATGATTGTGATGACTAGCTCGGTAGCGTAGTTGTATTATACGACTGCAATGCTGAGGTCTCGGGTTCGACCCCCGGGTCTGGCAAAGTGATATTGAGTTTTTCTATTCATTATCAGCTCGGAGTCTGGAATTTGTGCCCGATATGGCGATAGGCTCGCCCCCTACCTGAGGGCATTGCAGACGTACCATAATACGTCTACGCCACAGAGGCAGAGTAAAAAATATTTTTTAATCATATTTTGTCGTCAATCGTCATACATCCGGATTGCGACCACATTCACACGACACATGAACCACCAATCCTATTTGAATAGGTATACTGATAACTTCCTGATAATGATACTCTGTACTCAAAGCAATCGGTGTGTTTATGTCTCAAATTATTAAAAAGATAGTATTGCTCGCGGCTCCGACCGCGCGAAATTGATTTTCCGGGATAAAAAAATAATCCCAGTATAAAAAGTAGCCTATAGCACTCAGGATTAATGTAGCTTCCTATTCGTGAAAGAATTTTCAAAATCGGATCAGTAGTTCCTGAGATTAGCGTGTTCAACCAAACTCTTCAGATTTATAATATTAAGTATTAATTATTTATAAGAAAGCGACAGAACATTTTTTAAAATAATAAATTATATACTAAAACCTTCTCTGAAAAATATACATTTGAATAACGAAAACCCCACCCAAATCGGATCAGTAGTTTTTGAGAAACTAGCGCCCAAACAATTTTACATACATGCATACGGATCGAATACAGAACCTGCTTTTTTGAAGTCGGTTACAAAACCGCATCAAAATCGGTCCAATCGTTGGAGAGCTACAATGCCAGACAGACATAGATACACACCCTAAACTTAGCACACCTCTTTTTCCATCGGGGGTTAAAAACTGATATTTAATATGAGTTCATTAAAACCGATTACTAACCCTATCCAAAACAAAGTAATGAGTCAGAAGAATGATTCACTATTTCATTCGCATATTAAGACCGGTTTACGAAATACAGTACTAACGAGCAAGCCGCTCCCTTCATCGTAAGTTTACACGATAGTGGCGAGAGTCGCGTTCTGGGAGCAGCTTGTATATCCGGTTCTAACTGGCCGGTATTGAGTTAAAGCCTAGGCCGCACACATCGCGATAACCCGAAGATTCGCGTTATCCCGATATGTGTAGCCAAGTAATCGCGTATACTTCGGTGCTTCGTACGTAGCTGCGAGGACTTCGCTCCGCTGTCGGTAAATTCTCGCAGATCAAAGCGTTTTATCGCGATGAACTTCGCTTGCGCGGCCACACTTCAGTCGGCCGCCAGCTATCGTGCGTGGCGGACGTGTTAAGTTAAACTGCAGTGAATAGTATAGCTGAAGCGAAACATGGATTGGAGTAACGATAAAATTTTAGAATTTATTGGGAATTACGAGTCTGAGCTGATTTTATGAAATTCAAGCGAAGCTGACCATAAAAAAATAATTATTTGCTGCCATAAAATACAGAGCAACCGCGGCGTCCATTTTGTCTTTTGCGTTTATACATCGCGATAAAATTTACATCGCGCATTATGTGGCCGCGAGGCTTCGTAGTAGACCGAAGACGAAGTTTATCGCCCGAATGTTATCGCGATGTGTGCGGCCTAGGCATAACTGATAATCATCTATCGTCAGCATTGATGTAACTAATACATCAATGATCGTTAGTCGAAGCTTTTTTATGGCATTGAATGAGGCGAGCATACCATTCGCCTGATGGTAAGCGATACGACCACCCATAAACAGTAGAGACACCATCCAGCACCTCGAGTTACCAAGTACTGTGTGGCATTCCACTGCACTCGTCATCCTGAGACATAAGATGTTCAGTCTCATTATGCTCAGCTTAATTTGCTACAATGTCCTTCAAACCGAAACACAACAGTGCATGCACACTGCTATTGGCAGTAGAAATAGACATTGCGGTGGTACCACCCAGACGGACTCTTACATATGAGAGACCTACCACTGGTTAAAGCTCCATCTGGACGTCAGGCACGTGCAGTCAATGATGTTTAAAGAAAAAGGTATAGATGCACTATAAACAGTCTGCAAGTGGCTAGATTTTTTTTATCGATGGCTCGACAAAGTGGCTTCACTGATGGTAATTGAAGTTAAGCCCAAAAATAATGACGACAAGAGATAAACATCCCTGGTCGGTCGGCACAGTTATGTCGGCTTCGATAATTGCTTCTTCACGCTCCCTGAAGGACCCTAAGGAAAGTAGGAGGGAACACGTACTGGCCAACTGTTCAACAGGTTAGTGGCTAGAATTGAGCTAATTCGCACAATCGGCCTTAGTTTCGTGTCAGATCTGTTTGTCGTCTAAATAATGTTCGATAAAATGTTCTATATGATAATAATGAGAATTATGATAAGCCGTAACACTTCCACGTGTCATTACAGTTTGTTATTATAATATTAAGTTAACTATGTGTGTAAGTGGACGACAGTCTAGTTGGAAATGGAACGGTCTGCCGAGACAATGTCCGGAGGTTCAAAACCCAAGGCACACGCCTTTGACTTTTCGAAATTACGTGTGTATTGTTTATCAATTATCGTTCGCTTTAACGGTGAAGGAAAACATCGTGAGGAAACCTACATACCTGAGAATTCTCCATAAGAATTTCAAGGGTGTGTGAAGTCTGCCCGCACTAGGCCAGCGTGGTGGACTAAGGCCTAACCCCTCTCAGTAGTAGAGGAGGTCCGTGCTCAACAGTGGGCAGTATATAATACAGGGCTGATTGCATTACAACTATGTGTGCGGTACCTTTTGTTTTAAATATCATTAAATGCAGTGATGCCTGCATGACCTCATTAATTGAGACTAGAACGCGGCCTTGTGATCAGTTATTATTGAATTACAATTTTAATTAAGTTGGTTGTTTGATAAACAAAGAAAGGCAAAGAAGATTATGAATTGCCGATATGTTCGGGCGCACACGTAATCTAGGACTTATTGTAACCATACCATACCAGCCCTGTATTATATACTGCCACTGCTGAGCACGGGTATCCTCTACTGAGAGGGTTAAGGCCTTAGTCCACCACGCAGGCCTAGTGCGGGTTGGCAGACTTCACATACCTTCGAAACTCAGCTATGCAGGTTTCCTCACGATGTTTTCCTTCACCGTTAAAGCGAACGATAATTCACAAAGAATACACGTGTATTTTTTTTTTGGCGAAGTAAGAGGTGTTTGTTGGGTATTGAACATGCGGACAATCGTCTCTGCAGTTCGTTCCACTCCCAACCAGGCTATTGCCGCTTTACCATCGCCCAGTAACCAGTCATTTAAATTCCCACTGCACACTATTCGTACAATTTTAAGGTCAGAAATTATATTTAGTGCACCACGACACTATCCAAGAATTAGGTCACTGTATAAAATCTAAAACATTAATGCAGATAAATAGAACTTTCATTACAATGCCAACGTGCGTGTGCGCAGAACGCGCAACGTTATTTTTAATCGTGCATCATGCACGCGGTCAGTTGGGATTGACAGTCCTTATTGAATATGATTCAGGTTCAAGATAGTCAGTTTTTATTAAATGCAGTCTTCATGGAGGATTTAAGTCAGTAATGTTTGATGTGATGGCGTCAGGTTAATAAGTTTGACGACGGGAAGTTCAAAAGATGTTGCTTTGTATTTAAAATATTCTTAATATGGCCATATTTATATATGGCGTTGCTTCCTTAGTCTTGGCAGTTTTAAGTATTGCTATCAACGCGCGTGATATAAAGTTCTCGGTTCAAAAGGCCCACTACGTTCTTTACCGCGTTAGAAGATGCCTATTTGGTCCATGACATAACCTGTGCGTACTGCATACTTTTAACATCAAAAACTAATAGAAATATATTAAATATTGTATCCTAATTTGAATGTCAGTTATGATGCCACGCCGTTAAAACCTCATTTATTGCATTTATTCTATTCCGCAATGTCTATTTCTACCGCTAAACATAAGTGTGCGTGCACTGTTGTGTTCCGGTTTGAAGGTCATTGTAATCAGTGTAACTACAGGACATAATGAAACTTAACATCTTATGTCTCAGGATGACGAACTCAGTGGAATGCCTCACAGTACTTTCTAACTCAATGCGCTGGATGGTGTTGCTACTGTTTATGGATCGTATCGCTTACCATCAGGCATGATCGTCTCGTCATTCAATACAATAAAAGTAAATATGAAGATTATACAAACACGCACATTCCAGTTATTTGTATTTTTCCTTAACACGACCTTAAAGAAGTCTTGTAAACTCAGCAACTTTGAATTACACGAAACCTCGGTCGAGTCGCCCTACTTTTGTTAACAATACTTTTTGTAACAATTGTGCGTTCAAATTGTACCCTTTACTTTTTGTTACCCTTTTTCTTTTTTAAACGAAAATGCTAATGTACTTTTGTTTCCATTTATTCATTTTGGCTATTAACATTTATTCTTGTTGAGTTTTCTTGTCAATCTTGAAGTCATGCACGCTTCAAGCCGAACGTTTAATGCTACTTCAACTTAGGCCGGGTTGTTGCGTTAATAGTCAAACGGTATTATTATACTTGACGCTGTGGCTCGCTGTGAATTAGCTTAATCGCGCTCTTTCCCCATTTCATGTCATGACGGAATTTTTCGCTATACATATTGTAATGCAATGCCTTGTATTATACAGGGTCATTTTGTAACCGAATACATAAATTTAACTGCGATAAAATCAATTTGAAAGAAACACCATGCAGTTAATTAATTTAACCATAAGTGTAAAATAAAGAAGTACATTTTTCAAACAAAATAAATAACAAAAATGGTCTTTTAATTTTAGACATCCTATTGCCACTACTAGTAAACGAGAAATCGTCGGAGCGTCAACATCGCACTGAGGGGTGTGTGTGTATCATTGATAATATGCTCACGCACACGCGAACAAGAGATGCACACACGGAGCGCAACGATAAGCTGTCACATCGCGCCATCGTAACCAAGAAGCTTTATTCCAAACCGAAAAGAAGAGGTCGCTATTATTACCAATGCTTGTGTGTCAGGTCACATAGGTCAATCTAAACAACAGTCACTTACTAGATTCTGTCAGAGCCAGTTATGTCTCCTTAAGAAGACTGAAATCATTGTGGCATCTTCGATAATGGTCACAGTCCGTACACCGCACGTAGCTTATCAAAAAGCCTCACAACCCTAAGATTCTATCAACTATCACACGATACATCAGCAAGAATCGCACGCTCAAGCCGTCAAATTCGTCGATCGATTTCGTGAAACCGACTATGATGCTACCGTTATGATACGAGTGTCAGCGAGGTTCTGGAAAATTGGAATTTTGAACATTTACTCAGTAATCCCTAAAAGTACAAAAGACATTTCAACGACCTTCTCGGAAACATTAACACTTTATTCACGAGCTTTGTAAATGTAAATCATAGTTTACCACAACAGAAACTTAAAAATTAACACAATAGAATAATAGTTACAATTAGAGAACATTTGATCGTGTGCGCATAAAAGCCGACAAATGATTAAACTAAAAACCTACACATGGCTCGCGTCTCCCGAAGCGATGTCAAAGGCAAGGTCACTCGGATCGATACAAAACGATATAATAATAAAATTACAGTAGTTACGAGTAAGTACATAGGGCGCATCGGCCTAACATTCGGTACATAAATCAACATACGCCTCGTCGTGTTGCTGCCGGGCGAGTGGCCGCTAGCAAAATGACGAGTGCCGAGTACTGTGGCCGAGTGGCGACTGGCGGGCGACGCGCGCGCCGTCCCCCGCTTTCCCGCGGCGCATGCGCCTGAAGGAGCCAGTGCGGGGCCATAGGCATGAAGTCCACGAATCCCGGACCGCGAATCTCGATGTATTTCGACACGTTACAAATTTTGATAAATATCACTTGTACTCATTTATTGCTATTACCTGGAATTGTCGTAATTTACTAGTAGGGTAAAAAACGTTTAATTTTTACCACTTCTAAAGCTTCCAATAGTGAGTAATGACTGAATTTAATTTAAGATAACCAGGATATTCAATTGACTAATGACCAAAATTATTGTAAGTAGGTAAAACATAGGTATTTAGAAGGATTTTTATGCACTTGGTCGAGTCACTTTATAAGTGGTTAGTAAATAACGCCAGTTTTAGGTATTATTACTCAGGCAGGAACAATTAAAAATTGCGATTGTTATTGCGGTGCGGAGATACTGGGGTACTCTGTCAGAGGTGTCCGGGAATAAACCCATATTTCGCCCAAATGTCCGGGATTCTTGCCGTGTTTGTCCGGCGTCGGCAATTTAGGTAATGGCAGCCCTATACAAAGAACATGCCGACAAGTGCGCCGTGTGCCCGCTGGCGCGCGCGATCGTTGGCCCCGCCAGCTGATGTTCGTGTTACACGTGCTCCCACAGGGATACCAAGCTTTGGTACTATTACCTTATTCTGCAATATCTTGCAATTTTAGTTTTACATTGTTCTATGCTATTTAAATCGTACCACAATGCATATTGAAATTAAATGATGTTAGAGCTCTGGTATGCTTTATTGCTTAAAGTAATGTTATTTTTACAATACAAAGATATTGCTGCGTATTCGTTAAAGTAGACTTTTCATTAGCATAATTACCCTAGTTATTTTATTATTTAATACACTTATTTAAGTGTGTTAGAAATCCATGTGATAAATAAACTAATATCCGATTCTTTGAAAAGCTGTGTCATTTTAGCAAACTTGTCGGTTAAAATGTTTATACTGGCAACACAGCGTGTTTGAGTGCGTGTTTATAATGAATGGCGTGCGAAAGAGACACAACATGTTGGTATCTGCACGTTAGTTTCAATGTGTTAGTAACAAGATCAACGACTCTGACGCGATACAAAATGTAGCTAGAGATTAGAAGGTACAGAAGGCATAATAAGGCCTTTGGTAGTATAAAGTATTTACGTAAACCTATTTTAGGCATGACGTCCAGAAATATTGATGTTAAAATTAAAATGAACGTTGAAATATCATACGGAATCTAAAAAATATGATATCAATAGATTAAAATCCTGTAACTTTTTTTAATACCCCGACTGCGAGTTGTTTAGTACCTACCTATTTCGGTAGGTAAACTTATTTATTAACGAAAACAAAGTTTATTATTAAAGAATTAATACTTTTCTTTACAGCATAACACTTAAAAAATAATTAGTTCCTTTTCATACAATAACATGTCAATTTTTTATTTCATGTTGATATTTATAACGTATTAGTTAGGGAGTAGGGACTGCTCTAGTAGCAATTTAATTATTTTATTTCAAATTCCACGTCTCAAGCGGTACTGCTGCAGCTATGTGAGTGAATGTATTGCAAGTGAATTTGTGAGTTGCCCTTCTTAATCCTATAGGTTTTGTAATAACATCGTCATCTGTGACGTGATTCACTGAATAAAGTCAAGCGCGCTAAAACACAGCGTGATCAAAAAACTATAAAACTATAATCTGGATTATTGGCGAAAGTATGCGTTACCCATGGATAATATTTTGCACGATGTTAGCAGAGGTCACGCTGAATATGTGGTTTCATTTAGTAACGCAATGTTGAAATGACACTGTATACTGCTCACTGCTGAGCACGGGCCTCCTCTACTACTGAGAGGGTTTAGGCCTTAGTCCACCATGCTGGCCTAATGCGGGTTGGCAGACTTCACACACCCTCGAAGTTCTTATAGAAAACTCTCAAGTGAAATCCTCCTAGCCAGTTTCGGCCACGGCGGCGAATCTCGACGCAGATCAGCCAGATACGCAGGAGATATTATAGTTCACAAGTGTGTTCGCAATACACAGGTGCACTCGCTATTCCTTCACTCTCATAGTCCGGTGAGACGGCAATCCGACATGACCGGGGAGAGGTCAGGTATGTGAGTTTCCTCACGATGTTTTCCTGCACAGTTAAAATGACACATATTAATTACAGACACATATTAAACTTATTTAATAGGAGACAAGCCCTCTGCTACTTCCCGGCACGATAACTACTGATACTGAGTAGACTAATGATTTATATATACAAACACGAGGTAGATATCGCACTACCGCGTCAAAACTGAGGCATTCAAATTCGGCCAATTGGTGTAATTTTATTTTACGCTATCTCTTTCCATCTTGTACTTTCTGTATGATCTGTTTCATGCACTAAACCATGCATAGCAGGACAGTTTTTAAACGTCGCGCAGTATGGATATGCGACATCTTTATTAAAACATCATTGGAGTAGACCCCTATCACTACCCGAATCTCGAATACCTCAGTACTGCGTATGCAATACAGCTACCCTACGAGGCGTCAGATTTTACTTCAACATAAGCATTTTTAAGGCACCTGAAGTCTGCCCACCTGCACTAAGAGAGCAATGGGCATTATATAAGGCAGGGCTGATAATAATATGTATTATATCTATATCTATTATATAAAAATGAATCCCTATTTCCTTGGTCACGGCATCACGCGTGAACGGCTGGACTGATTTCGTTATTTCTTTTTTTGATGTGTTTGGTATTGTCAGGAGAAAGTTATGAAAGAAAAAATTAAGAAAATTGCGCGGTAAAACGGCTGGACCGATTTTAATGAATTTTTTTTGTGTGTCTCCAAGAGGATTCGAGAATGGTTTAGATTACAATTCTATCCGGTAGGTAGCGCTGTACTCGGGTTCTAGGATTTTATTTCCTTTTAAGGGCAGGACAACGTCTGTCGGGGCCGCTAGTGTTTAATAATAAAGTTTTATTTCAACTCGCATTTTTTCGTTATGCGCTTCAGGTCAAGTGCCAGATGCCAGTGCAGTGGGACTATACATAATACAAGGTTGTTATTATTATTAGTTCGATTACTTACATTAGTATTTTGTGATATCCATTCTTTATATTAAAGGGAAAATCTTTTTTTTTATGTGTATGCATTGCGTTCGTATTTTGATAATTCCATGAATCATAGTTTTGCATAACATGACGCAATATAGTGTCTATATTTTGTAACGTTTGTCCTATGCACCATTATGTTCGTACAACAGCAATTACCGTATCTTTACCCCCATTTTATACGGGCATGTCAAAATTACACCAATGCACTTGATTGTATAATGCGATTCAAATAAGATTAGGATCGACTTTCCGCCATATTGTAACGTTTAAATAATTAAATATAATATTAAGCTAACATTTGATGTAGGAGTCAATTAGACAAAATAAAATAGGCGTTATTTATATGCCAATAAGTTTTCTATGCAATTTTTTGTGACAAGTGACATTTGACACATAAAGGTCATTGACGTTCCTATTCTTATTTGGATCGCATTGTAATTGGAGTGGGGTCTAATTAGATTATTCACTGACGAGAAATGTTTATCAGAGCAAGAATTTTTCTAATACAAATATTTGCCCAACCCGGGAATGAAAGACGTAACTGTACGGTTAGCATACACTACCACCACACCAATGCTTATAAAGCTTAATACAACAATATATACCTAAGTGGGTGGGAACACATTCATTCATTGCATTCCCTTGACATAGATTATAAAGTATTGTAAATGAGGTTATATTAAAAACATGTATTGCTATGTCTTTTCTCAACTTTGAATTTAAAATAAAACCCTATACTTCACATTAAAATCATCTATTATTAGGAATCATAAAAATGTGTTATAAAAAATTGTTTCTAAAAAAAAAACGAGAAACCAAAAAAAGAATAAACAAAAATTGTATTTAGGGTTTTAGCAGCTGAAGTCCGTTAATTTTTAATTTAATTAGTCACTAGCTTAATAGTTGTATGTTGTGGCTGCCTATGCCTATTATGTTGGTGTCAAGACCTTTAGCATCATTATGCACTTTTTGTGTCATTCAATTATAATACCACCAGCTCTGTCTGATATACTGCCCACTGCTGAGTATGGGCTTCCTCTACTGCTGAAAAGACTATTTGAATAAAGAAAAAGTTGAGTTTGAGTTTGGATGTTTAGGCCTTGTTCCACATCGCTGGTGTAGTGCAGGTTGGTAGGCTTCCGTCATCCGGTTTGTTATTCTCAAGTATGCATGTTTACTCACGATGTTTTCCTTCACCGTTAAAGCGAACGATAATTGATAAACAATACACACGTAACTTCGAAGTCAGAGGTGTGTGCCTTGGGTTTGAACCTCTGGACATTGTCTCAGCAGACCGTTCCATTCCCAACTAGGCTATCGTCCACTTAATTTTTAATGTAAGTATTGATAATATTAACATAATTATTCATTTATGTCTTGTTTATTTAACATGTAGTTCAATTAAATAGGTTTTATGAAATAGTAAATATAAGAACAACAATAGAAACTTTGAGGTACTAGTATTAGGAAATTGTGTTGATGTTTAAATTTATTTAAGGGTCAAATAATGAGTTCTCGTAACCGACGAGCATGTATGAAGAGACTGATGACTGTGGAAGAAGCGAAAGAAGTATGCTTGGATTGTAGCACTTGGCACTCCATAGTCTCTGCCTACCCCCGTGGGAGAAAGGCGTTAGTTTATGTATGTATGTTATTTATATATAAAATTGATTTATTTATTTTCTATGTAGGAAATTCTTAAGACATAAATCTATACTAATATTACAAAGAGGAAAGATTTGTATTTTTGTATGTTTGTGACGAATAAACTCAAAAACTACTGGACCAATTTTAAGAATTCTTTCACCAATATAAAGCTACATCATCAGCAAGTAACATAGGCTACTTTTGTCCCGGAGAAATATAATGCAGGACTTTAATCCCGGAAAAACTCATTCACATGGGTGGAGCGGCAAGCCAGTCTAGTTCCATATAAAGAGAAGAATAAGTAAGGGTGTCGACTACTGGGGCTAACCACTTATATCTTATCTCAAGCATCTAGAAACATCCACAATTATAAAGTAACTGTGTTGCCATTTAAAAAAAATTAATGGTGACAGTGAAAACATTATCAATAATGGTCAACTGACTGCCGCGGTGGCGTAGTTGTATTGTGTACGCGCTACGAGTACGATTTGCGCGCTGAGGTCATGGGTTCAAATCCCGGGTCAGGCCAAAAAAAAACTTAGTGACTGGGTTTTTCCATCTTAACAAAAATTACTCAGTCGCAACTTGGAGTCAGGAAGTTGGTGGTGTGATACGCCCGTGCTTCGGAAAGCACGTAAAGCCGTTGGTCCTGCGCCTGATCTCTCACCGGGCCTGTCGTATTGCCGTCTCACCAGACTATGAGAGTGAAGGAAGAGCGAGTGCACCTGTGTATTGCGCACACACTTGTGTACTATAATATCTCCTGCGTACCTGGCTGATCTCCATTGAGATTGGCCACCATGGCCGAAACTGGCTAGGAAGATTTCAATGGTCAATTTAATTTAAAAACATTAATCAGTACACTTATGATTGAAGTGGACGATAGCCTAGTTGGGAATGAACTACTCTGCTGAGACAATGTGTATTGTTTATCAATTATCGTTCACCTTAACTGTAAAGGAGAAAATTATGAGGAAACCTACATATCTGAGAATTTGCCATAAGAATTTTGTTGGTGTGTGAAGTCTGCCAATACGCACTAGGCCAGCGTGGTGGACTAAGGCCTAAACCCTCTCAGTAGTAGAGGAGGCCCGTGCTCAGCAGTGGGCAGTATATAATACCAGCCTGATTGCATTGCATACTTATGATTTATTTTATGAGGTTCATCATTTAAAATTAAGAAATATTTTGATGTCATCATAATAATATTTATTTCAAACATATTATGTATGAGCATCATCTGGTAGTAATTATTATGACTGGAAAGCCATACTAACTCCATTTTAAGCTTTGATCTATAATTCACCACCACCACACAGAGCTCGTGCTCAGAATATAAATACAAACAACTATTGCAATTGTATTCATTATATTCTCTGGAGTCACAGAAATTTGAATACCGCTGAATATTTATGTATGTTTACCCATAACTTTAATAACCACTTTAGGGTGATGTGGTAGAAAATGCCTGGCATTAAATTTGCCTTTGTACTTTTAAAGTGCAATAAATAAATAAAATTAACCTAAAACATGGCGGTGTCAACCTGTCGTGGAATATTCAAAGCATTTGATATAGTTAAGCATGGTGGACTAAGGCCTAAGGCCTAAACCCTGTCAGTAGTAAAGCAGGCTCATGCCTATATGGTTGCAGTGTTGTAAATATATATGTTATATGTACTAGATTTGTCTATAAACATTAGTAAACCAGTATTTGGGCCTAGCCAGCTTAGCCTGTTTGCCAAGCCCATTTTTTCTTCTATTCCAATGTGTGCCTTATTATGAGGAAATTAAATTGCAGGGACAGTTGGCAAAATTGAATACTTATCACTAATAGTTGTTAAAATACCTGATTAAAAATCAAATAATCTACACTGTAATAAATTAACTAAGTAAATAATATTTAATTACATGTATCTTTTAAATTACATCAAAACATAGGAAGTTAATAATTCCAACTGGAAAATTCCCAATTCAAATCAAAACAATAACAAAAAACACGATTCTAATTTTAAAAAATCCCTATATGGACACTTTTATGTTGGCCAGTAATAAGCCATAAAAAGAATTGAAAATAGAAGTTTTCACTGGCTTGCATGTCTTGCATGTCCTTACACGAACTTAGTGCTATAGTTTTCTCTTTCTTACATGTAGTGAGGGTTAACGGATAACAGAGATGGAATATAGGTCGTGCAAACCCTATAGGTAACACAGGTGAAAAAGTACATATTCGATGATAAGATATCATTTTGTTTAATTTAGTAGTGATGACAGACGGCAACACTCGAAAAAACCCTATAATCAATGGTAAATTTAAACTTACGAGTAAAGTAACAGAACCTTTTTTCCGTATACCCTGCAAGGTCGATTTATATAGAGGTTACAGAATAATATAAAAAAATACTCCGATGCAGTGTTACGCTTCGTTAACTCGTATAACGGAAGATAGACGAAGAAAACGAGTAAAAGTTTCTACGAATACATATAATCACTGATCACGAAATACACCAATAATTTGTCACTGCACACTCCCAAAGTCGCGGAAAGCCGCCGCACAATACCCGAACACAATTTCGAACTTTGCACTTCGATTTACACTGTGAATGATTATTTAATTAGTTATTTAAATGAAAAAATCAAGATCGCACGATTCAGTATTCGGCCTGTGACTGACTTCTGATCGAACGAGGCACCGGCCACCGGTCACACGTCACTATGACGTTTGTAAAGGATAGAGATATGCGAAAGAGTGAGATAAAATATCCGATAGTATAGCAGGCGGCTGATTACGAGAGGTTACCTATTATTATATTTGGCCTTAAAATTACGACTGGAATAAATCAGCATCCGTAACTTACTTCTTAGGACATATTTATTACAATTTCTTATTGCCTCATAGAAAATTAACAATTTTGTAAATTTTATAATACTGCCATCTCGTGTCCAGTTCCTGAACTATTTAAAATATTAAAACTACATCTACTTGTCACAAGATGGTATGGAAAAAGCATGGTTATCTTATTATATTATGATATATATAAGTACATTTTCCTGTAACTTGATACTATAACATATTAACACATAAATCAGCTAACCAAATTACATGGTTAACATAGCACTTTATACTGCACTTGTACTTGACTACCTGACATAAAAAACTAATGACGCTATCATTGTAAATACGATTTAAATGTCATCTCAAACACGCATTCAAGGTTTTAGGCTTCATTGTCCCATTACAATTTTCTAATACTTTCTGGTAACTAAGCCGTATGTAGAGAACAATCTAGTAAAACATGCGGTACACTTAGTTTTGCGCCATCTGTTAACATTATGCTGTACTATATTTTTCATAGTAAAATCTTGATTTTCGGCCTTCGATAAAGTTTATCAAGGGCGCCGATTAACTTTATTAATATTATAAAGAACATGTCCAAAAATGGGCCTGAAAATCTAAACAAGACAGTTTATTTATATTTGGATAGAACTCTTCAAAACTAGGCTTTTGCAATAAATCGCTTAATTTTAAAGGCCTCCGATTTTAAGACACACCTAATTTTGTTTGGCTTGAAAACTAAACTTAATATGAAAGTTTTCAAAAACTTGGTTATGAATGGAGGGGTCTACAAATATTTTTTTAATTGATCTAAGTTCCATATGTTGCCCTTTTAATATCCCCAAAGTTTGAGCCTGTTTAGATTTTGAGGGCCAGCACCAATACAAAGAGCGGACATCTCTTTAATGCGGTTTTTTAATAGAGTGATTCAAGAGGAAGGTTTATATGTATAATACATCCTACTATTCTATCCAGTATCAGCTCGGAGTCTGGAATTTGTGCCCGATATGGCGATAGGCTCGCCCCCTATCACATCATGGGACGGAATAACGGCGAAAAGTGGGTGCACTAGTTGCGCCTCTGCCTACCCCTTCGGGGATAATAGGCGTGAGTGTATATATATGTAAGTATGTATGTACATCCTACTAATATTATAAAGGCGAAAATTTGTAAGAATGTATGGATGTTTGGATGTATGGATGTATGGATGTTTGTTCCTCTTTCACGCAAAAACTACTGAACGGATTTCAATGAAATTTGGCACACGGGTAGATCATGTTCTGGAATAACACATAGGCTACTTTTTATCCCGGGAAAATATAAAGAGGGACTTTTATCCTGCAAATACTTTTTAAAGCGGGCGGAGCCGCGGGCAAAAGCTAGTGCATAATATAGTAGAGAAACAATTTATATGTTCTATTGTGACGGGGAGTGCCTTTCTGACAAAAGTTGGGGAATCTACTTATGCTGGATCTGTCAGATCCAGAGGACGAAATCACTCTGGCAATCCGCGAAAAGACCGAGCATCTAAAGCTCGTACACTCCACAAGACCGCTGTACCGTCCTCGCCGTCGAGGACCTCGTCGCGTTCCCCGTCACCCTGACCTCTCTTAGCAGTTCCGGCCCGCGTGCCGAAGACTACGAACACATGAATAGGATTAGGTTAAAACCATGTTTCCCCAAACGATGATGTCTTATACTCTCAGTGGCCGCCCTGAGCCGAGGTTCGTGACCCGTTAGTGGGTCGCCCTCAGCGTGGTCGCTTAGATTTTAAGGGTTGCGAGCGCCTTCTGCACTCACCCAAAAGACCAGTGTTCTTTCATAAGCCGACCCTCGTCAGGCTAGAAAGAGTTTAGAGAGAAAAAATACTTATGCTGGACGGAAAGGCGACTTGTACCGAAGTGTCGCTGACCGACCATATTGCAAGATCTGTAGATCTGTATCAGTTTATTCTCGCCTGGTATTTTCAATTATAACGGATACTGTCAAAAATATATAGTGTTAGCATTCTAATTAATTTTACTTTAAAAAAAATAATCAACAATGGTTAACAAATACTAAATTTGTTAACAAAAACCATAAATTGCACTTAATAGAAATAACTTTCAAAGAGTAGATCACTAAATTCCCAAGTTGATGTTCACCCGCGCACGTCTCGCAACAGAATGCTCTGTCAGACAGCTTGCCATTCCTTTTATAGGTATTTGGTCGGTGGGTATTTGGTTACTACCCGCAATAAATAAATTGACAGCTAACAAATAATTGACAGCTAGCAATAGTTTGTATATAAACTGACTTTTATACAGGAAAACCTCAAAAGCTCTATACTTCGTGAGCTCTAGTATCTAATAAAAGAACTCACCTGGGTATTATTGAATTTCCTGTTCACATCAGCCATGTCCTCCGGGTCAGGACTGAGACTCCTCATGGTCGGCAACACCTCCTCTAGCATTTTTCCACTTGTACGGCTATTCTGTTGACAAAAATGTACATTTTAAAAGTTTTTTTTACGGCATTGAATGACGAGACGAGCATTCGCGTGATGGTAAGCGATACGACAACCCATAAACAGTAGCAACAAAATCCCCCACCTTGTGTTACAAAGTATTGTGTGGCATTCCACTGCGCTCATCATCCTGAGACATAACGTTACCTTATGTCCAGTAGTTACACTGGCTACAATATCCTTCAAACCGAAACACAACAGTGCATGCACACTGCTGCTTGGCGGTAGAAATTGTATAACATGTTTTCTATTTTAATACTTCTTGGTTAGTATTGAAGTTGAGTAGGGCTGCCATCCGTCCGGAATTCCCCGGATTTGTCCTAGTTTGAAGGGCGTCCGGGGGCCGTCTGGCAGGGGTTTTAAGAAGTGTCCGGGTGAAACCCGACACTCGTTGTCAGGGGAAATCAATATTTTTATAGATAAGCGATAAATTGTAATTAACCTTGGTTAAAAATTCATCCTTAATAACCCGCATTCAAGAAGGCACGACAAAACACGTTTTCAGAGGTGTCCGGGGAAAAACCCATTTGGCCCAAATGTCCGGGATTTTTGCCGTGTACATCCGGCGTCGGCAATTTAAGTGATGGCAGCCCTAAAGTTGATTGATCAAAATTTCAGCGAGTTTATCGATTCGATAGAACGCGCGAAATAGCCGTGATTGGAATTCGTGTTCAATACAGACACGATTGCTTATCACATGGGATAGATAATGTTTTGTTAAACCAATTGCTTTCCTACTTCTTTTGTGATAGACACGAATGTAAGGAACCTTTAACACTTAAATCCAGTCTGCAGCGTGGTGGACCTCCTTAATCGTTTTAGTAGACGAGGCTGGTGCAGCAGGGACACAATACTTTTACTGGTGGTAGAACTCTCATATGTATGAGTCCGTCTGGATGGGTACCACCGCAATATCTATTTCTACCGACAAGCAGCAGTGTGCAGGCACTGTTGTGTTTCGGTTTGAAGGACATTGTAGCCAGTGTAACTACTGAACGTCTTATGTCTTAGGATGACGAGCGCAGTGGAATGCCACACAGTACTTTGTAACTCAAGGTGCTGGATGGTGTTTCTACTGTTTATGGGTAGTCGTATCGCTTACCATCAGGCAAACGGCATGCTTGTCTCGTCATTCGATGCGATAAAAAAAAAAACAGTATATGCAGGACTGGTAATTCAACAAGACTGCTTCGGTTATTGTATTACGGTACGACTGCAATGCAAAGTCTCGGGTTCGATCTCCGGGTCGGGCATAGTGATATTGTTTTTTTTATTCAGTAGCAGCCCGGAGTCTAGAGTTTGTGCCCGATATGGCGATAGGCTCGCCCCCTATCACATCAAAGAAAGAAAGAATAATTTATTGTCGCGGTACACGTGATACATAAAAAAGCAAACAAACAAAATACAACATAATATTCACCACGACAACTAGGAGGCCATCTCAGCATATAAGCTGTGCTAAGAAAATCAAAACACTGCACTGATTTTCAGACAGGAATATCACAGGACGGAATACACACGGCGAAAAGTGGGTGCACTAGTTGCGCCTCTGCCTACCCCTGCGGGGGTAAAACGCATGAGTATGCGCGTATTTTAATAAGCTCCATCAAACCCATGAGTCTCACCATGCTATCTACCGTATATCGCAACATCTTTCATGCCAACAGCGTTGTCCATGTTATCACATTTCCTATTTTCGTAAATCATACGCTCGGCTTTATCTTGAAACATTTTTTACAATTATTTGAAGGTCTTTTGATAACCAGAAGATACTACGTCTTATAAATTAACAAAAAATCGCCGCGTGTACTTATGTACGCGCGTGAGAAGTTATACTTCTTTGGCATCATTAAAAAATAGTTTTTAATTGCATGCAAATAATTTATTGCAATAAAAGGACTGGAAAAGGATAGTGAACACAGCGATATAGTGGATGATAGCCTATTTGGGAATGGAACGGTCTAAAATAAAAAATAAATAAAAAATAAAATACTTTATTCATCACGTAGGCGAACATAGTTGCACTTATGATAAGTCGAGACACATTTAATTATTTATTATTACTTACATAACTACAGACACTTTTATTACGAGTAAACTAAATGATGAAAAATAAAAGTAAGAAGCCAGCTCGGGCTGGCAAGAAGGCAATATAAAACAAGAGATAATTTTGTTAACAAAAAATAATAATAATAGTAATGATAATGGGAGGAACGCGTCGCGATCCTCACCGGTGAGGACACTACAGGCCCTAGCCTAGCTAACCTACCAACCTTTCACTAGCTACCTAAGCGATGACTACCCGAAGAAGAAAGTCTGTGTTGTGTCTGCCGAGACAATGTCCGGAGGTTCAAAACCCAAATACACTTCTGACTTTTCAAAGTTACGTGTGTATTGTTTATCAATTATCGTTCGCTTTAACGGTGAAGGAAAACATGGATGGTGTTGCTACTGTTTATGGGTCGTATCGATTACCATAAGGTGAACGGCATGCTCGTCTCGTCATTCAATGCAATAAAAAAAATGAAATTGAATAGAAGGGTGTCAAAATAATATTATGGAGGCGCAACACAGGCGCATGGCGTCATCGGTAATTACTAATTACGATGCTTGTGTAAATAAGAGATTGTGCCATATCTATACCTACCATGCGGCCACACCTGCGCACAATATGACAAATATGCGTTACTACTTATTCTTAACCAATTTTAATTCTAATTTTATGTTATGATTTTTTTTTATACACGTCATGGCCATGTAGTGCCTGGTTAATGAATTAGTAGTTGTAATAACTGCTAACAGATGTCGCTGGTCATCTCCTTTAAGAGAATTAAGTACCTACGGATCCTGAAATTGGCAATCGATCGCGGGGTCGGAATAGCTCAATTGGAAGAGCACCGGCACGGTACGCCGGAGGTCGTGGGTTCAAATCCCGCTTTCGACTGTTTATTTTTAAGGATTCTATAAAAATATAAAATCAATTTTAATTCTGTTGCAAAAAGGCTCCTTTTCGCACACGCACATAATCAAATATAAGCCTACTTAGTTGGAATAAGATAAAAGCGGCGTCTCAAGTCGTATTAATCAGCCATTTTATTATATATAACTACTGTTGTTTTATGGCATTGAATGACGAGACGAGCATGCCGTTCGCCTGATGGTAAGTAATACGACCACCCATAAACAGTAGCAGCAAAATCCAGCACCTTGAGTTACAAAGTACCGTGTGGCATTCCACTGCGCTCGTCATCCTGAGACATAAAATATTAAGTCTACTGTTTATGGGTGGGTATCGCTTACCATCAGGCGAACGGCATGCTCGTCTCGGCATTCAATGTGATAAAAAAAAAAACAAAAAAAATCTGAGTTCGAGCGTTATCGCTACTGTTGACTATTCGTGTCGCTTACAGAGTATAGGTTTGCCCGTCTCATCACTCAGTTGAGTAAACATACCCAACATGATTTCTATCTATGTACATATTTGCGTTATCTTATAAATTTTTCAGTTACAGATATACAAAGTTTCTACCGTATCTGGCAAACAACGCAAAAAAATAGATAACGTCTATTTTATTTCTACTCAAAGGCAATTATCTGATAGAACCACATGTTTTCCTTGTTTCTGAATAACTTGATATAAATCGATATAGTATCGCACCTTTAGAACGAAAACGACACATTTCAAAAAATAGAAAATTGAGATGTCAGTTTTAAATGACTAAAAACTAGTGCTTTATTTATAAAAATATAATAAAAAAGGGACCGATATAACTGATTTGTCCTTTTCCTGCTTGAATATGGCTGTGTTTGAACTATTGTATTGAGAACTTCATTTTAAGTAATTTTATGACGATACCTCATTTTTCTGTCTTTTTGAATTGTGTCGTTTTCATCCTAAAGGTGCGATATGTGAACGCCATTTATCAATGTTTTTCTTAATCTACGAATGTTTTATTTATTTTTTAACCCCGACAGAAAAAGAGGGGTGTTTTTAGGTTGTGTATTTGTGTATCAGTCTGCATGTCATATCGGTCTGTAGCATCGTAGCCAAGTTAAAGCAATACCTATAGGGTAATTTTGACATTGCGTTAATATATGAAACCACATACTTATCTCGTTGAAAATAACGTTTTCCATTGAGTTATTTTAACCATAGATGTAAAATAAAAACTTGAGAGGTGTCAAGGGACACCCGGATGGAACGAAGTTGTTTTCGATTAATTAGTGAAGATATTGTGATAAAATTTTATTTCTTTCAAGTTATAACAATAATTGTATATTTCATTAAAACGTTACCACATCAATGAAAACATTTACTTCTACCTACACAATAGAATATCGTCGTCCGGCATTCAGTACCGCGAATGTAAAATTGGGACACTTTACAGGAGAGACAAAAAACTGATTTTATTATAATGAACACTTTACCTTCTGCTAAACTATTGTTATTTAGCAATAACAATAGTTATTTAGCATATGCTAAATAACAATAGTTTAGCAGAAGGTAAAGTGTACATTATAATAAAATCAGTTTTTTGTCTCTCCTGTAAAGTGCCCCAATTTTACATTCGCGGTACTGAATGCCGGACGACGATATGTCATCGAATCACGATCATCACCTAAGCAAGCATTGACATTAAAATTAACATATAACTAACGAAAAAAAAAACTACTCTAACGTAGATATACTTACTCTAAGATTGAAATTGTCTTTTTTTATTTAAAATTCGAATGTCACTTTTACGGCCAGTTCTTTATTGTTACTGGCTGGTTTCACAGGGCAAGTATAAAAGTGTCGTGACAACTTTTCGTAAGATTTTTTTCCGTCTAGCTCCCTTTCACAACGCGCGATAAGGAACTTCGTTCCAAAAAGTGTAAGTTTCGAACAAAATAAATATCAATAAAAAGTAACTAAGTTTACACGCTCTAATGCCGCTATGACTGCTCTAGGATTCGTCGCAGCAGCAACATTACACTTTCAGTCAGAAACACACTTACGCACACACTATTCGCACTAAACTACAAAATGATAAAAGAATTGGAACACTACAACCGAGATTTTTGGCGAAAGTATTCGTTATTCATTGATGATTTTTAGCACGATGTTAGCAGAGGTATAGACGAATATGTGGTTTCATTTAGTAACATAATGTAAAAAAAATATTTTGTATAGTGGATTACTCGCGGCTCCGCCCGCGTGAATGAATTTTTCCGAGATAAAAGTGCCGCTTCATATTTTCCCGGGATAAAAAGTAGCCTATGTTACTCGCTTATAGTGTAGATTAATGTTGGTGAAAGATTTTTCTTAAATCGACAAGTAATTTTTGACTTTATTCATTACAGACATACAAATTCTTCCTCTTTATAAAATCCTACTAATATTATAAAGGCGAAAGTTTGTAAGAATGTATGGATGTATGGATGTTTGTTCCTCTTTCACGCAAAAACTACTCAACAGATTTTGATGAAATTTGGCACACGGGTAGATTGTGTCCTGGATTAACACATAGGCTACTTTTCATTCCGGGAAAATATAAAGCGGGACTTTTATCCCGGAAAAACTCATTCACGCGGGCGGAGCCGCGGGCAAGAGCTAGTAATTTATAAGATTGAAATAAAAATTAAACTTAAATTTAATTCCCCGGCACAAAGAACCTCTAAAAAGTAAAAAATAATAGTGTCTGTCGGTTAAGTACCTAGCAATATTTTGACGGAAGCGTCCTCGTGCCGGAGGACCGATCTAAGCACCAGGGCGATGAAAATAGTTCTTTAGCGGTCCCCCGACGCGAAGACGCTTCGGTCAAAATATAACTAGGTACGACAAAAACAGTTTTATTTTTTTACTTTTTAGAGGTTTTTTGTGTCGAAGCTTTATTTTAATTTAATTTTTATTAGATTAGGGACTAATAGAATTTTCTGGTAAGTCATTCATATCGTACAAGGTAATGGTGGTCGACTTACGTTTTCCGTGATCAAAGTAACGATTAAAGAAATAATTTTAATGATCATTTTATATGTGTTGATAATAAAATAATTAATTATAAAATCTGCCAACATTATCTAATGCTTCCGTGAGTTTTATGGGCTAATCTACTCCACGTTACATAAAATTATTCTTCAAAATTTCCACACAGATTTCATAATTTATAAATATAATTAACGAATTTACATCATTTATTTTACTTAACACTAGATTTTGCCCGCAACTCCGCCCGCGTTAAAAAGTTTTTCTGGGATAACAGTTCCGCTTTTTATTTTCCCTGGATAAAATGTAGCCTATGTGTTAATGCAGGGCATGATCTACCCGTGTGCCAAATTTCATCGAAATCCGTTCAGTGGTTTTTGCGTGAAAGAGTAACAAACATCCATATATCCATACATACTTAAAAAAAATCGCGTTTATAATATTAGTAGGATAGTAGGATTTTTCCTAAATTTTAAATTATTTCCGACACACACAACTTCGAAAAAGAGATGCCATGGGTTTTGAACCTGAATCCCTCCTGGTGAATTCCATTCCCAACTACGCTCTAGCTACTTTTTAGAATTAAAACAAGGCTTCAACTATAATCATTGCGTGCATATAATCGCTTATATCTAGGTCGACCTAGAGCTATGGGAATCATGTCATACGGACTGGCGACTGTTCACTTATTAATGTGGTCGAGCAACGCGTCTGTTTACCCCATGAATGGATGCCGTGGTATTACCGCTGGACCACTTTACTGGTAGGTCTCTCGTATGCTAGTGGTCGTCTTGGTACCACCGCAATGTCTATTTCTACCACCAGAAGTGTGCATGCACTAGCGTGTTCCAGTTTGAAGGATATTGTAGCCTGAATTACCGGGCATTATGAGACTAATATGTGTTTACTGGTGGTAGGACTCTCATATGTAAGAGTCTGTCTGGGTGGGTACCATCGCAATGTCTATTTCTACCGCCAGCAGTGTGCATGCACTATTGTGTTTCGGTTTGAAGGACATTGTAGCCAGTGCAACTACTGGACATAATGAGACTTAACATCTTATGTCTCAAGATGACGAGCGCAGTGGAATGCCCCACAGTACTTTGTAAGTCAAGGTGCTGGATGGTGTTGCTACTGTTCATGGGTGGTCGTATCGCTTACCATCAGACGAACGGCATGCTCGTCTCGTCATTCGATGCCATTCCCCCACTACCTACCGTTATGTTCTTAATCCACCAAACATTAATACTGACTATATCTATACTAATATTATAAAGCTGAAGAGTTTGTTTGTTTGAACGCGCTAATCTCAGGAACTACTGAACCGATTTTGAAAATTCTTTCACTAATAGGAAGCTACTTTACTCCTGAGTGCTATAGGCTACTTTTTGTCCCGGAAAACTTTTTCACGCGTGCGGAGCCGCGAGCACTACTAGTAACTGATAGAATCGTACAATCTATACTAATATTATAAAGCTGAATAGTTTGTTTGTTTGTTTGTTTGTTTGAACGCGCTAATCTCAGGAACTACTGGTTCGAATTGAAAAATTCTTTTTGTGTTGAATAGACCATTTATTGAAGAAGGCTTTAGACTATATAACATCACGATGCAACGATTAGGAGCGAAGAAATAATGGAAAATGTGAAAAAAAAAACGGGGAAAATTATTCATCCTTGAGGGCTTCCATTGCGTGCGCTGCGAAAACGGTTCAAGATACCAAAAATATATGTAGAAAGAATTATTGCTCTTGAAATGATCTAAAAAAATGTCCGCGCCAGTATACGTCTATCTTTTAAGATTAACTCACTAGAACTGTTTTTATGGTAATCAAATTTGGTCGAAATTAATGCATTATTTGTTAAGAGTTGTATCAACGTCATATTCATAGAGTGATTCAACGGGAAGGTTTTTATGTACTTTTAGCCCGGAAAAACTTATTAACGCGGGCGAAGCCGTGGGCAAAAGCTAGTTGACAATAGATGGGGTAAGAAAGTTCTCGAAAGGAGACCACGTACTGGCAAGCGCAGCGTGGGACGTCCTACAGGATAGACAGAATTTTTAAAGGTCGCAGGAACTCGCTAAATACAGGCTGCTTCTGACAAGTTGGTCTGGAAATCTTTGTGGGAGGCCTATATTTAACCGTGGATTTCTAGAGGCTGAAGGAAAAGATGTACTTTACTGATTATACGGTTGCATGCAAGTCGAAAACGGCGTGTCATGTAATTGCGTGTTGTATGCACTCATTATTAATTCTAATACACTTTTTAATTTATACTTGTGGTTACTCATTAATGCTTGTTACATGACGTCTATTAGACACCCAGTTTGGTAGTAGTGATCTTAAAACGTGAACGCAAGTTCGACGTAACTCATATCCCATAAAAATATAAATGTGAAATATGGAAGCCAAGTCTAATATTAACAATAAAAAATAAAATAAAATACTTTATTCATCACGTAGGCGAACATAGTTGCATTTATGATATGTCAAGATACATTCAATTACTAATAATCTATTATATAAAAATGAATCCCTATTTTCCTGGTCACGGCATCACGCGTGAACGGCTGGACTGATTTCGTTATTTCTTTTTTTGATGTGTTTATTATTGTCAGGAGAAGGTTCTTATGAAAGAAAAAATTAAGAAAATTGCGCGGAAAAACGGCTAGACCGATTTGAATGATTTATTTTTGTGTGTCCGGTAGGTAGCACTGTACTCGGGTTCTAGGATTTTATTTCCTTTTTAGGGCAGGACAACGTCTGTCGGGGCCGCTAGTACTTATTATAAAATATCACTTATACAACTACTGTCATTCTCATAGGAAGCAAAATCAATGAAAAATAAATCAAGAAGCCAAGCTCGGGCTGGCAGGAAAGAGATGCTAAAAAAACTGAATTAATTTTATTAAAAATAATGGGAGGAACGCGTCGCGATCCTCACCGGTGAGGACACTACATGCCCTAGCCTAGCTAACCTACCAGCCTTTCACTAGCTACCTAAGCGATGACTACCCAAAGAAGAAAGGCAGAAAGAAACTCCGGGCTTACTTTTTTGTCATCAATTGTCCATTTCATCTTTATATATATTTTTTTCCAAGTCTTTTACATACAAGGTCACATGAGTTATATAAGCTAATGCACACATATCACCGTTGTATAGGGACACAATGCAATAGAATGAATTTTACAAACACAACACTACATCTAGAAATTCATACTAAAATTCGTGAACACAATTAAAAAATCATAATTAAACGGTGTACAGCGTGCATATGCCTACATTTACAAACATATATGCATCTTGTCGACTTCACCGACAAAAGAATTGAAATCTTAATGGTTGCCAAGTCCTGAAAATTATTTATAAGAACACAATCCATTCTAAAATAAATTTAAACTAATATTTCTTTGATTTTCTGCTACGACAATGTATGATATTTAAAAATATAATTTCTTAAATTTGAACAGTCGAATTTTTACACAAAGCAAATAACTTAGTACAAATTTAAGCTCAGGATTTGACTTGGCTAGTCTTCACATACAATTTTTCTTATATTTGGCTAATAAACTTATCTTCTTTATGTTAATATTTTTATATTGTAAAGCAACATATCCTTCTCTCCGAAAAATGTTATTTTCGGATAAAACTAGCCACGACAAATCTTGAGCTTAAATTTATACTAAGTTATCTGCTTTGTGTACCTAAATAATTCAATTGTTCAAATTTAAAAAGTTATATTGTCGATGTTTCCAAGACTTTGCAGCCTTCATGGTGACCGGGCGGACTGAGGTGTTGATCGATTGGTAAGTTACTGTAACAATATTGTTAGGATAAAAGTTTTGTAACGGTATTTGTAGCGGGTTGCCAGTTGTGAAAACCAGTCGAGACGTCAAAGTAATGACAGTTGTGTGTATAAAAAGGGTGCCGTAGCGCCATTTGGATGGATTCGTGTTCAGACTCTCGTGCGCGCTCAGTCTCACCGTCGATTTCAGTTGAGTAAGTTGAACATTGGTTTTCATACTGGTCGGTTAGTTGCCGATATCTTTGTAAAAGTATTTCTGTTATATTTTCTTATATAAATGTATAATCAGTGATAAATGTGTTATGTAAAATCAGTAATAAATCGTTTTTATTTAAATCAAAATCGCTTCTGTTTCTAACTTTCTAATAATATCTAATATATACTTAATAATACTTTCATTTATTAATGACTAACTTTTGGTCGCGTTTTCGCCCGTGTGCAAGACTATTCCGGGATAACAGCCCTGCTATATATTTTTCCGGGAAAGTAATCTATGGTCACAAGCTATCTCCATTCCAAAGGAGATGTCCTTTTTTGTTTGGGTGCCGGGTTTTTACCAGGCTCAAACTTTAGGGATTTTAAAGGGTCAAAATATGGAACTTGGATCCATTAAAAATTTTTTTTAGACCCCTCCATTCATAACTAACTTTTTTAAAATATTAGGTAAGTGCAAGGAGGTCTTTAAAATCCTATCACATCAAGGGACGGGATACGCACGGCGGAAAAGGTTGAATTGGTTGCGCTTCTGCCTAACTTTTTGGGTATAAAAGCCGTGAGTGTGTGGGTTCTCGTAGTTCTTCGAGTGTAAGCGAGATGTACGATATTAAGCAGTCCCCCCCCTCATGCCTTCACACCAGTGTTGGGCATTAATCAATTAATTTGTCAGTTATCTTGTTAATTGACTAAAAAAGTAATTGCAATTATATTAATTACAATTAAATTAATCGCAATTGAACTTTTAATTGCATCTTGCAATTAAATTAATTTGATTAACGTGTGTTAATTGTAACTCGCAATTAAAATAATTACAATTAACTTTTTTAGTTGTTTTATGAAACAATTAAAACTAACAATTAACTTTATGTATCAAAATCAAATTAGTAAAGATTAAGGAGAATTAAACTATAAGTATTGGACTTTAGACGAATAAAAAAGTGGTCAAAGGCTGTAAGTATAGCTTATTTTTCCTAAATCTTTCTTTCTAAATAAAAAAAAAACCGCTAGTAGATAAACAAATGAATATTTCCTTTCAATATGTGTTTATTTTTATGCATAACAATGCAACAGCATTGATAAATATTTCTACAGCGTAGGTATTTTACATTTTTTTGCTGAGGAATGCCAACATATGCAACTTCTCAATAGATATTTTGAGATAAAAAGTATTTTTATTAAATACAACACACCTTTGCCATCATCAGCTGCAGTGGAACGCCTTTTTTCATTTGCAACAATGACAAATCTGCCAAAGAGTCACAAACTGGCAGACAGCATGTTCGAGAAGAGAGAGAGAGGTAGTGAAGTGTAATTTAAATTATTACAAGAAGTTTTAAATCGTTATTGTCTATCTAATCATGTTTGATTAAAGTTACTGATTATTATTGTGATCGGTCTTTTATGTGTTGCCAACATATTTATTTAACTATATGAAAATATGGGGGGGCACTATTCTACTTCCCGCAACCACACGGATATATTGTATATATACCGGCTTTATATTATGCAGCAGTATTTTTATGATTGTTATTTTTAATTAAAATTAACAGAGCAATTGAAAATTAATTAATTGTTAATTGTTATTAATACAGTTAACAATTAATTAATTGTTAATTGTTATTAATACAGTTAACAATTAAATAATTGTTAATTGTAATTTTTCACAATTACAATTGATTATTCGTTAATCTTTAATTATTCTTGCGATTAAAATTTGCCCAACACTGCTTCACACCAGTATCAACCAGGTAAAAAGGTGTGGTATACTATCAAAATAATCTTAACAGCCAATCAACCTAATAATACCGATTATTTAATTCTTATCGACGTGTTGACACTAAATGTATTTATGAGTAATATTGTGACAAGGAATTTATAAGAACTAGCTTTTGTCCGCGGCTTCGCCCGCACGAAAGAGTGTTTTCCGAATAAAAGTCTCTGTATACATTTTTCCCGCGACAAAAATTAGCCTAACCCCTTTCCTGGGTCTCGAACTATCTCCGTACCATGTTTCATCGAAATCCGTTAGTTAGTTTTTGAGTGTATCGCGTACAAACGCCATCCCCTTTTACCCCCTTAAGCAAAATCCCGTTTTTTCGGGATAAAAAAGGCCCGTTTTATATTTTCCTGGGATAGTTTTTCGCTGATAATGTAGTTTTATATTGGTGAAAGAATTATTGCATTGAATGACGAGACGAGCATGCCGTTTGCCTGATGGTAAGCGATACGACCGCCCATAAACAGTAGAGACACCATCCAGCACCTTGACTTACAGGTTGGCATTCTACTGCGCACGTCATCTTGAGACATAATATGTTAAGTCTCATTATGTCCAGTAGTTACACTGACATCTAAATAATTATAAAGCTTATTTCTTTTTCTAAAATGTATTAAAACATAATGTAAAAGATAATCTCCAATGGGTTTATGAAATACGAATCGTTAAATTTTATTTTCTTCTTTTTTCTCGGGACGAAGGGCCCCTGGCCGATGCTTGGCTCCTAGGCAGTTGTCTAATTTGCCTTAAGACTGATCCAGTCCTGCCTTTATTCTGACGAATTTGAGATTGTTATGTGTCATATTTAAGGTCAATCCAAGCGCTCATAGATAAGTTGCTATCAAACGTTATCATTAGATAAGAGACAATAGTAATTATCAATTCGCATAAATAAAGGACTTAAGCACCTGGAAGGCTTGTTAGTATCTTTTATGGTTATTTTAACCATTGAATTATTATC
The DNA here is from genome assembly GCA_949316025.1 of Lapara coniferarum. Lineage (NCBI taxonomy): Eukaryota > Metazoa > Arthropoda > Insecta > Lepidoptera > Sphingidae > Lapara > Lapara coniferarum. The sequence continues at coordinate 25,113,674 of OX438929.1, forward strand.
TTTCTTTCCTTCTTTCTAAATTATCGTCATCATCAGCCACATGACGTGCCCTGCTGAGCATAGGCCTCCCCTAAAAATGTCCAGACGGACTTTTTTTTGCCCCCCGAAAAAAGATTGTGTTTCGGGAGGAAAACCTCGAGAAGGTAAGTATGCAGATAATTCGAGACCCAGGGAAGGGCATAGGCTGCTTTTTATCCCGGGAAAGTGTATAGCGGGATCTTTATTCCCGAAAATGAAAAGCTCTAAAACAGGTACCTACTATGGCAGAAAAAATGAAAGCATATTAAATGTTCTGACCGAAGCGAAGCTAGGACGGGTTGCTAGTAGTATTATAAAAGTGTCCGTAAAATAGACAAGCGTTGAAGATTTATTTACGTGTGCGTATCGATCCAATACGATTAGACTATGTGTATGACACTTTAAAGGTGCGATTCCATTAGGCAAGTCTTGAGTGCCCGCCCTGTGGATTGGGGCGTTTGGAGAATTCCATCACGGTATCCCCTGCCTGTCGTAAAAGGCGACTAATAGGGGCCTCCGGGGGTCACGGGTGGGCGGGACGTGCCGCCCACCCATTAGTCTAGCCAACTTCTGTGACCCCCGTGATGGACATGTCCGAGGCAGCGTGAGACACGCTGCCTCGGACACCAAAAGGTGGACACGGTACGGTGTTTCGGGGGCTTCTGAGCCCCCGCAGCAGGAAAAGGACCGCAAAAAAAAAAAAAAGCGGTACGCGCAGGGGCGGTTGCGGACGACAACTTAGACGTGAGTCGGAGGAAGCCCGCAGCCGTCCCTAATGAGCCGAAGATGGCCATACTAAAAAAAAAAAAAAAGTCTTGAGTGCAAGTATGACGTCACATTTGCGTACAAGTTTCTTACATTTATTTATTTAACACAAAACAGGTTACAACCATGAATACAATAATTATTGATCACAAAATATGCTTGCTTCTAATCTTAACCCAAAACTTGTGTATAAAGAAAAGTTAAATAAAGCGGACTACTTTACAATATTATTACAAAGTATATAGAAATGTTAGGACAAAATTTTCGTATATTGAAGTTATTTTAACTATAGAAACTAAATGAACACATTGGAAACATGTTCTCGAGAGTGTGCAAATTGTATGGAAGTTTTACTTGAATACAAATGGAGACGTTCAAAATTGAATAGGAAATCATATGTGGACGTGCTGCTGTGATTGGTGCTGCTTGCCGAGTCATTTGTGAAATAATCACATATTACCATTGATGTATTAAAAATTTAATACATCAATGCATTTTACCAATTGAATAAAAAAGCAAAAGACACCATGTCACTCGTTGACATGTGACGTCATACTTGCATGCAAGACTTGCCTAATGGAATCGCGCCTTGAGTCACAGATTTTTTTTTTAATTAATAAAAAATGTCATCCACCTTATCAAAATCGCTTAGGAGTCTGTTTTAAACATTTTATATTGCTAGAAAACGCAGTACAATCAAAGCTTGTTAAAAATCAATGATTTCTCAGAACATACGCTGGCAGGTGGTTTTGTATTTTTGTGACGCATATAATTATGGATGAGTGAGTAATCGCGGGAAAAATCAAGTTCTGGGTTCATTTTCCTGTTGTACAATGTACGCGACGCGATGCGCAAACCCCTCCTTATTTACGAACAGAGTAAAACGAACACATCGCACATTTAGAACGAAAACACATAATTTAAAAAATTTGAAATTAAGTTATCGTCATAAAATGAATAAAACTAATCCCTTTTTCATAAAAAAAAATACAAACACACAAATTGAGAACCTCCTCCTTTTTTGGAAGTTGGTTATAAAAAAAAACACGGCCAATATGATAATTTGGTCCTTTTCCCGCGTGTATATGGCTGTGTTTGAGCTATTGTTGTATTGAGAATGCCGTTTTAATACATTTTATAATGATAACTCAATTTTCGATTTTTTTGAATTGTGTAATGAGCAGGAAAACCTAATTTAACCAAGCCGAGATTCGAACCCGGAACCTCAGATCGAAGCTACACACGCAGTACAACTACGTCACAGAGGTAAATGCGTCACGGAGGCGTATCGACATAAATAAAATTAATTATCGTAGTCTTGCCGACGCGATTAATCAAATGTAACTGCCATTTAGTTGGCTTCCTCAGTTAATATCAGGAACACACACACACACACACACACACAGGCGTAGGCAGAGGCGCACCTTCGGCACTCACTTTTCGCCGTGCGTATAGACCCGGGGATCGAGCCCAAGACCTCAGCATTGCAGTTGTACCGTAATACAACTACACCACCGAGGCAGTCTTTAGGGCACAAATATCTATTCTAGCTAAGAGAGAGACTATCCCGCCCTCACACCCGCCACTGCAACTCCTGTAAGCCAGGATCAGCAGTGGCACGCATTTTATGACACCGAGCGGTGAAGCTCGGCGAGTCTCTGGGAACACTAATATGTCTGTAACCCGCAACGAAATTTATCAAAAAGAAAGATAGGGAGGAGTTGGAAATATTAATTGTCCGCTTCCCTCCATAGCAAAGCGGCAGACAAAAATAATGAACTAAGGAGGTATTTTAAGCTCAAGTTTAGAGACGTTTACAACTAGAAAATCCAGTTGTAAAGCACCACGGATAAAAATTCAATGAAAGGGTCCTAACATATGAGCTGTCAAATTTGATTCCAATAATAGGTTTGACAAAAACGCCGGAAAACACGGAAATTCCGTCTAGTCTCTACAAGGTCCAAGTAGTATACAACCCCAGATGTTACTTGCATACTATCCAGCATGATGTTGCGCTCATCATGCCAAAGACCACACTCCCAAAGTACGTGATGCGCAGACTGTTCATACACGTTACCAGGTGTAGAGCACGGGCACACAGGAGAGTCAACCAGCCTAAATGAAAATAGTTTGCCCTTAAAACTACCGTGACCGGTAAGAATTTGCGATACACAATGATCTATTTCTAGCCAAGTTTTATCTAGCTAAGAGAGTCTAAGCCATCATAATCATCCACCTGACGTCCACCGCTGAACATAGACCTCTCCTATGGTTTCCAGACGGAGATATCAAAAGCCTGCATCCAGCGTGTTCCTAAGCCAAGGCTTGTTGGAATTATCTATCAAGATTGACAGTAAAATTAAGGTTCAAAATGAAACTACTGTTTATGGGCGGTCGTATCGTTTACCATCAGGCAAACGGCATGCTCGTCTCGTCATTCAGTGCCATAATAAAACTTAACGATCGTTAGCTTATGTCGAAACGTGTTCTAATATGTTACGGCCGTTTTGGATAAAATATTCCAATCGTTGCGAGCGGGTTAATAAGTTCATCATTTTGGTGTGTTTACCTTTAATATGTTCTGGTCATGTTCGGTCATGTACTGGTGGTAGGCCTCTCATATGTAAGAGTCCGTCTGGGTGGGTACCACCGCAATGTCTATTTCTACCGCCAAGTAGCAGTGTGCATGCATTGTTGTGCGGTTTGAAGGATATTATAGCCAGTGTAACTACCGGACATAATCTTATGTCTCAAGATGACGAGCGCAGTGGAATGCCACACAGTAACTCAAGGTGCTGGATGTTGTTGCTATTGTTTATGGGTGGTCGTATCGCTTACCATCAGGCGAACGGCATGCTCGTCTCGTCATTCAGTGCAAAAATAATCAAAACACTTCATTTAAAAGTCAAACTTTATTCAGATTGGTCTATTCTATTGACCCGATGGCACTTAGCATGGTTGTTGAAATCAGTTGATAAAAAATCACATTGGCAAACAAGTTCCGCTTAGCGATACACGCGACCATGAACTTTAATGAACGGTGATAAGGTGCGGTTCATATTAGCCGTTGGTTTGAAGACGAGGCCATGAGGCCTTGCCAAAAGTATAAATATGAGTACTTAGATGTGTTTATGTATTGTTAGCTACTGGTACGATATTAAAAATAAGGATCTTGGATCCATACATGACTGCCTCGGTGGCGTAGTTGTATTACAGTACGACTGCAAAGCTGAGGTCTCGGGTTCGATCCCCGGGTCGGGCAAAGTGATATTGAGTTTTTCTATTCAGTATAGTCTGGAATTTGTGCCCGATATGGCGATAGGCTCGCCCCCTATCACATCATGGGACGGAATAATGGTGAAAAGTGGGTGCACTAGTTGCGCCTCTGCCTACCCCTCCGGGGATAACAGGCGTGAGTGTATATGTATATATGTACTAGCTTTTGCCCGCGGCTCCGCCCGCATTAAAAAGTTTTTCCGGGATAAAAGTCCCGGTTTATATTTTCCCGGGATAAAAAGTAGCCTATGTGTTAATCCAGGACATGATCTACCCGTGTGCCAAATTTCAACGAAATCCGTTCAGTAGTTTTTGCGTGAAAGAGGAACAAACATCCTTACATCCATACATCCAAACATCCAAACATCCATACATTCTTACAAACTTTCGCCTTTATAATATTAGTAGGATGTATGGATCCATACAAAAAATATTTTTAGACGCCTCCATTCATAGCCATCTTCTTAAATCGTTCATTTTAAGTGTAATTATAAGAAAAATTTAATTACGTAAATGTCAAAATCAAAGGACTCTAAAATTATACGATTTATTGCAAAGGTCTAGTTTTTGGGAGTAATATCCAAGTATACATAAAGTATCTTGACTGCCCCGGTGGCGTAGTTGTATTACAGTACGACTGCAAAGCTGAGGTCTCGGGTTCGATCCCCGGGTCGGGCAAAGTGATATTGAGATTTTCTATTCAGTATCAGCCCGGACTCTGGAATTTGTGCCCGATATGGCGATAGGCTCGCCCCCTATCACATCATGGGACGGAATGACGGCGAAAAGTGGGTGCAGTAGTTGCGCCTCTGCCTACCCCTTCGGGGATAACAGGCGTGAGTGTATATATATGTATGTACATAAAGTATCTTGGTTAGAATTTTTAGCCGGTTTTGGATGTGTCCTTTAACCCTTCAAGTCCCGCTTATATATATACATGTATGGGAAAACCCTATCTATATGGACACCGGTGTCCGTCGCGGGGCTTGAAGAGTCAAACGAGGTAGAATTGGGAACTCACAATCCTATTAGGTGTTCACAAACATGTTGCACTATAATAAAAATGCGTACTTATATAGTTTCGCTTGCTTGTAAACCATAGCGGGATCTTATTCTATGCTAGCGCCATAAATTGAAGCACAAGGAAAATTTAATTAATTATTATTTATTTTGTTGAATTTCTATAAAAAAATATTTTTTTTTGTTTAAAATACTGTATTGCCATCGGTGCTTGATAAGTACGCCCAATTTCGATTTAATCCGACGTTTTGAAGTGCGTCAAAATCATGTTCAAAGTGTAAGTTACATACATGTACGTCTGAAGCCAATAAAAGCGTGTAAAAAAAAACAAACAAGTGCCAATTGAACGCGCGTACCGAGGGTTCCGATAAACTTGTAGATAAAATATCTAAGTTCAATAGTTCGTCAGAATTGTTTAATCTATACTAATATTATAAAGCTGAAGAGTTTGTTTGAACGCGCTAATCTCAGGAACTACTGGTTCGAATTGAAAAATTCTTTTTGTGTTGAATAGACCATTTATCGAGGAAGGCTTTAGGCTATATAACATCACGATGCAACTATTAGGAGCGAAGAAATAATGGAAAATGTGAAAAAAACGGGGAAAATTATTCATCCTTGAGGGCTTCCATTGCGTGCGCTGCGAAAACTGTTCAAGATACCAAAAATATATGTATGAAAGATTTATTCCTCTTGAAATGATCTAAAAAAATGTCCGCGACAGTATATGTCTATCTTTTAAGATTAACTCACTAGAACCGTTTTTATGGTAATCAAATTTGGTCGTAATCAATGCATTATTTGTTAAGAGTTGTATCAACGTCATAGTCATAGAGTGATTCAACGGGAAGGTTTTTATGTACTTTTAGCCCGGAAAAACTTATTAACGCGGGCGAAGCCGTGGGCAAAAGCTAGTAAGTTAATCAAATTTAAAATGTTTGTTCCTGCGATCTGTACCAAGTCCTTGCAGGTGGACGGCCGACGCTGCGTTTGCCAGTAGGTTCGTTGTTGGATACCGGCCGCTTTTGACAGGTCCCTCTTGTAATCTTCTGTCTGTATCTGGGGGGGGGGCATATGTCCAGCAGTAGAAGTCGTGAGACTAATGATGATGATGATGAAAAATGTATTAAAGTACAATACACATAGACACTCACGCCTTTTATCCCCAAAGGGGTAGGTAGGCAGAGGCGCAACTAGTGCACCCACTTTTCACTGCGCGTATTCCGTCCGTTGATGTGATAGGGGGCGAGCCTATCGCCATATCGGGCACAAATTCCAGACTCCTGGCTGATTATGATAAGATCTAAATCATTTCCCCCGACCTGGGGATCGAACCCAAGCCCGTCATCGCAGTCGTGTCTAAATACAGCTACGCCACTGGGGCAGTCAAATTATTATAAAAGTACATGTTTACGGTTTTTATATTTTTTCTTTTGCATGTTCTGTAATGTAAAACCTTGTTTCTTGCCATTTTTTTTATGGCATTGAATGACGAGACGAACATGCCATTCGCCTGATGGTAAGCGATACGACCACCCATAAACAGTAGCAACACCATCCAGCACCTTGAGTTACAAAGTACTGTGTGACATTCCACTGCGCTCGTCATCCTGAGACATACGATGTTAAGTCTCATTATGTCCTGTAGTTACACTGGCTACAAAGCCCTTCAAACCGAAACACAACAGTGCATGCACACTGCTGCTTGGCGGTAGAAATAGACATTGCAGTGGTACCCACGCAGACGGACTCTTACATATGAGAATCCTACCACCAGTAAATCCCTTGCGAAATTGCAAAATATGCGACACAAACGGTCATATTTTGATCGCGTTGGCTTTCAAGTTTGAGTTTTTGACAGCTAAAAATACCGTGCACCCGAATCATAATATAGTATAAAACAATTTAATATAAATTATAACTTGATACCTCTACACGTTCCTGAGAAAATGGGTCTTGACAGTCAGTCAGCAAAGTGATCCTATAAGGGTTTCTTTTTTCCTCTTAAGGCAAGGAACCCTAAAACCCCTCCCTCGCTTCGCCGTAGTTGGGTAAAAATAGACCAATAAGCCAAATAATAATGTCTCGAAAGTATTTTGTGATATCGCTAAACGAACTGAGTGCCAAGGTCACTGAAGCAACCTCACTGTTTGGTATAATTTGCCTCAATCACCAAAATAGTCTCGTAAAAAATGATAAAAAATCAATGCGAACATTATATTATGGTTGTTATTCTCATAAATGGCAGACTTCTGAATGTAGTTGGGTTATTTATACGAACTCTTTTAAGTCGGTTGCTAGTAACCTTTACAAAAAGAAGAGGTTATCAATTCGACTTTTTTATGTATGTAATAGCTACACTGCCTCGGTGGCGTAGTTGTATTACAGTACGACTGCAAAGCTGAGGTCTCGGGTTCGATTCCCGGGTCGCGCAAAGTGATATTGTGTTTTTCTATTCAGTATCAGTTCAGCTGGGAGTCTGGAATATGTGCCCGATATGGCGATAGGCTCGCCCCCATCACATCATGGGACGGAATAAGGACAAAAAGTGGGTGCACTAGTTGCGCCTCTGCCCACCCCTTCGCGAATAAAAGGCGTGAGTGTGTGTGTATAAATTTTCAATGAATAGTTTCTAAAATTCATTTATCACTAGAACACGCCGAGGTAATGAGCGCCGCAAATCAATGAAATGTCATTGAAGTTAATAAATAATCGCAACGATCAATAACTGAACGGCGTATATCTAAATGAAGTATTGACAATATCTTTTAAATAATTTCGTGTTGATTTTAATCGTGTTATTGCGTTAGATTTGAAATGTGTTTTTTTTTATTTCATCGAATGACGAGACGAGCATGCCGTTCGCCTGATGGCAAGCGATACGACCACCCATAAACAGTAGCAACACCACCCTTGAGTTACAAAGTACTTACTGTGTGGCATTCCACTGCGCTCGTCATCCTGAGCCATAAGATGTTAAGTCTCATTATGTCCAGTAGTTACACTGGCTACAATGAAGTAAATTGTTGATAAACATATTTTTTTTATTGCATTGAATGACGAGACGAGCATGCCGTTCGCTTGATGGTAAGCGATACGACCACCCATAAACAGTAGCAACACCATCCAGCACCTCGAGTTACAAAGCGCTGTGTGACATTCCACTGCGCTCGTCATCCTGAGACATGAGATTTTAAGTCTCATTATGTCCAGTAGTTACACTGGCTACAATGAAGTAAATTCTTGATAAACATAATGAAAAATATATTTGTAAACTAGCCTATTGTTCAGAGCACATGCGTGATAAAGACGGCAGAACACCCTGAGTGATGCGATTTCTCGGTGCATCTATGTTTAAGGCAGATTCCAATAAACTAACCGCTAATCACGCGTAATGGACGATAGCCTAGTTGGGAATGGCTCGGTCTGCCGAGACTATGTCCGGAGACTCAAAACCCAAGGCACACACCTCTGACTTTTCGAAGTTATCAATTATCGTTCGCTTTAACGGTGAAGGAAAACATCGTGAGGAAACCTGCATGCCCAGGAAGTTCTTTCTAAGAATTTCGAAGGCATGTGAAGTCTACCAACCCGCACTAGGCCAGCGTGGTGGACTAAGGCTTAAAACCCTCTCAATAGTAGAGGAGGCCCGTGCTCAGCAGTGGGACAGTATATAATACAGGGCCGGTATTATTATTTATATTATTATAATCACGCGTTAATTGTAAGAATAAACCATTCAAATAACTCATGTGTAAGCATGCCAAACTATTCTGTACCCCAAGCACGAATAATAAAGAATTGCGTTAAGTATACTTAGGTAATTTAACGATTAATTACTTATTTCTCTATATTCCGCCGATTCTTTATTTTTAGTTTCATATTCGCTCTTCGGGCGCTGTAATCTTTTAAATCTCTTAAAAGGACATGTACAAAAACGGGCTTATTTTTAACTAAGATACTTTTTTTTTTGTTTACGTGGAGAAAGTGAATTATTACTACCGCCCAGTGTTCAAGGGGAACGACTGAGCGGTTATGTTGGGTTCACCGTGACTTACGACCCGACGTTGAGCCGCCCGGAGAGATGGAAAACGTCGGGCGACCGCCGGGCCGAGTCCCTAACCTATGTACACCGCACGGCATACCAACCAAAACTCCGTGGTGGCCATCTTCGACGCATTAGGGACGGCTGTGGGCTTCCTCCGACTCACGTCTAAGTTGTCGTCCGCAACCGCCCCGACTAAGATACTTTATCCTACTAATATTATAAAGGCGAAAGTTTGTAAGAATGTATGGATGTTTGGATGTATGGATGTAAGGATGTTTGTTCCTCTTTCACGCAAAAACTACTGAACGGATTTCGATGAAATTTGGCACACGGGTAGATCATGTCCTGGATTAACACATAGGCTACTTTTATCCCGGGAAAATATAAACCGGGACTTTTATCCCGGAAAAACTTTTTAATGCGGGCGGAGCCGCGGGCAAAAGCTATAAAATATATTTGGATATTAGGTACTCCTAAAAACTAGGCCTTTGCAATAAATTAATTTTAAAGTCCTCCGAAATATTTGCAATGAATCCTAGATTCATATTTTTGCCTTTTTAATATTCATAAAGAGCCTGGTTACATTTTGAGACTCAGCACCGATACAAAAAGCGGCCATGACCTTTGCTTCTGTTGATCAAGAAAACAGTGAAATAGGCGACGCTGTACCTACGTTCGGGCGAACTGTGTCCTCATATAGATATTGATTGAGAATAGGGGTGTTATTCTCAGAAAAGAATCATACGTACGAATCTGTGACTAAGGAAGCTGCCATATTGTGTATTGTGTAAAGGGATCCCTAAAACCTTGAATATCTGCATATTCAAGGTAAAATTACGCGACAAAACTACATTTAGCGATGTCGAAAACATTTAACGAAATACGCAAATTGTTTTGACAGAGTATTGACTTATACAAATGGGCGCCTTGTCCAGTATGATTAAGGTTGCCAGCTTTTTCGACGAGATATAAAGTAATTGAGAACGGATGTTTCAAATGAGCAGTATTATAGAAAAATAAACAGGTAGTATTAAGTCTGCAAAGCATATTTTTTTTAATTTCTCAAATTAATTTACAACTTCTTGTAGTTTTTTAAAAAATCCTTAAAACTCTCCACAATTTTCTACTACTACCACTTACCAGCTTTGTATTATATACTGCCCACTGCTGAGCACGGGCCTCCTCTACTACTGAGAGTCTTTTTGTTCTTACTACTTTAAATACGTCATCTTGTTCACACGTGTCAATGTAGTGAAATGCCCGAACACTTTATTAACCGCCTTCCAAAATAGGAGGTTCGAAATTCGTGTGTTTGATTTTTTTTATATATGTACACTGCTTTTTTTTTAAACTGTGAGCCTATTTCCGTGATTCTATTTTTAATTTGTAAATTAGGTTCTCCAAATGGTCCCATTTCGATATATCTTAGCTTAGGGTTCAGCATTTTATGGAACAGACTGAATAGACCTGAATACGAGTAATTTCATTCGACGACTTGGAAGTGCCCTTACGAAATTTGTTTAGCAATTCATAAATTGCAGCTATTTTTTATCGAATAAAAGATAATTCGTTGATTTGTTAATAATCAAGTTGGTATGTCGCATAGATATCCGACATGACGTATACATATACGTTATGAGTAATCATTGATTTATTGTCAATTATATAATCACTCGATAATCAGCCAGCGACTAATATCAGCGAAGAAGAACATTGTAAGGAAACTAACAATACAATCACATAAGCTGAACAAATTATATATTTCAAATCAGAATCACATTTCAGACTGCCTCGGTGGCGTAGTTGTATTGCGTATGCGTTACGAGTACGATTTGCGCGCTGAGGTCCTGGGTTCGAATCCCGGGTCGAGCCAAAAACATTGTGACAGGGTTTTCCATCTTAAAAATTACTCAGTCGCAGCTCAGAGTCAGGAAGTTGACGGTGTGATCGTGCCTCGGAAAGCACGTAAAGCCGTTTGTCCTGCGCCTGATCTCGCTCAGGTCATGTCGGATTGCCGTCTCACCGGACTATGAGAGTGAAGGAATAGCGAGTACACCTGTGTATTGCGCACACACTTGTGTACTATAATATCTCCTGCGTACCTGGCTGATCTCCGTTGAGATTGGCCGCCGTTGCCGAAACTGGCTAGGAGGATTACACACATTTCAAATATTCTATCCGCGTAAAGTTGAATTTCAACACCTTTTTTTTATGTGAAGCAAATCCCTTATAGGTGAAGAAAATAAAAGTGAAAAATATGAGTGTACATAAGCGATACAAGTTTTCATTTTATTCATTTCCTTATGGCTTGCAGATTATTGATACTATTAAATTTAACAATAAAGCCTTTCTTACGTCTCAGTCTAGGCGCAAATATTTTTCAGTCACAAATTAATACAAGTATTTTTTTTTATAAATCTACTAATCAAAAACCTAACATGATTTTAAGTGTACGCTTCTTATTACATTCACAAAGAATTTCATATTTTTTAAATATATCTATTACAATCTCAAAACTAGATAGAAACTCAAGTATTAGACTAATATCGCTAGCGGCTCCGCACGCGTGTAAAAGTTTTTCCGGGACAAAAATATTTTCCCTTCTTCAATAAATGGTCTATTCAACACAAAAAGAATTTTTCAATTCGAACCAGTAGTTCCTGAGATTAGCGCGTTCAAACAAACAAACAAACAAACAAACTATTCAGCTTTATAATATTAGTATAGATTGTACGATTCTATCAGTTACTAGTAGTGCTCGCGGCTCCGCACGCGTGAAAAAGTTTTCCGGGACAAAAAGTAGCCTACAGCACTCAGGAGTTATGTAGCTTCCTATTAGTGAAAGAATTTTCAAAATCGGTTAAGTAGTTCCTGAGATTAGCGCGTCCAAACAAACAAACTCTTCAGCTTTATAATATTAGTATAGATTAAATTGAAATACTGTAGACGGCCAGCCCTATCGCGTGCGGCTGTGGGTAATTATTTCAAGGACACTGTCCAGTCTTTCTACTTTTAGTTATGTTTACTATGGCAACGTAGCATCTCTTGTGAAAATACACCCTAAAGCTGTGATTCCGCAGGACGCGGCAGACGGCATGTGCCGCGACGGCAGACGGCACTAATATGCAGTACTAGCTTTTGCCCGCGGCTCCGCCCGCGTTAAAAAGTTTTTCCGGTATAAAAGTCCCGCTTTATGTTTTCCAGGGATAAAAAGCAGCCTATGTGTTAATCGAGGACTCCGAGATCAGTAGTTTTTGCGTGAAAGAGGAACAGACATCCATACATCCATAAATTCTTACAAACTTTCGCCTTTATAATATTAGTAGGATGAAATTCTAAAAAAAGTTTGTAATAAATGAAGGGGTCTAAAAATGTTTTTTATTGGATCCAAGATCCATAATTTTGCCCCTTTAATATTCATAAAGTTTGATTCTGGTTAGATTTTGAGGCCCATCACCCATTCAAAAAGCAGACATCTCCTTTGAAGGGGTCAACTAATCTATATACTAATATTATAAAGCTGAAGAGTTTGTTTGTTTGAACGCGCTAATCTCAGGAACTACCTACTGGTTCGAATTGAAAAATTCTTTTTGTGTTGAATAGACCATTTATCGAGGAAGGCTTTAGGCTATATAACATCACGATGCAACTATTAGGAGCGAAGAAATAATGGAAAATGTGAAAAACAACGAGGTAAATTATTCATCCTTGAGGGGTTCCATTGCGTGCGCTGCGAAAACGGTTCAAGATACCAAAAATATATGTATGTAAGAATTATTTCTCTTGAAATTATCTAAAAAAATGTCGGCGACAGTATATGTCTATCTTTTAAGATTAACTCACTAGAACCGTTTTTATGGTAATCAAATTTGGTCGAAATTAATGCATTATTTGTTAAGAGTTGTATCAACGTCATAGTCATAGAGTGATTCAACGGGAAGGTTTTTATGTAATTTTAGCCCGGAAAAACTTATTAACGCGGGCGAAGCCGTGGGCAAAAGCTAGTCTATACTAATATTATAAAGCTGAAGAGTTTATTTGTTTGCTTGAACGCGGTAATCTCAGGAACTACTGAACCGATTTTAAAAATTCTTTCACTATTAGGAAGCTACATAACTCCTGAGTGCTATAGGCTACTTTTTATCCCGGGAAAATATTTTTGTCCCGGAAAAACTTTTTCACGCGGGCGGAGCCGCGAGCACTACTATAATAAGTTATGTCGAGTAAATTTCCTTTCATATCGTGATTTTTTTTAAAACTCTTCAATTTGACGTGTACGATTGGGGGGGGGGGGTCATGTCTCCTGTGCCCCTCCCCTTCGGACCGCGCCTGTATACGGGCGGATCTATCTCCTACTACTAGCTAGTGTGTAACATACAATTATGTGGCAAAAAATATAATAACATAGATAGTATTCGTGTTACATTTGAATTTGCGGGACGATTTGGCATTGTGTAACTGCAAACATTAAAACTTCCTATTAGCTCATTTACGTGTTAAGTAAGAGAAGGTGTTAGGTAATAAAAGTGGTTTGTGATACAGGTACGTTGTAAACATGTTTTTCAATATGAATAAGTTGGACTGGGGTTATACCACTGTCTAAAAAAAAACAACCAATAGGATATGTGTAAAGTGGTATAGCGATATAAATACATTTGCCTGCAGCATGAATTCGCTGGACTGGGGTATTACCACTGTCTTAAAAAACCAACCAATAGGATACGTGTAAAGTGGTAGAGCCATGTTATAAACACACCTGTTTGCAGAATGAATAGGCTCGACTGAGCTATTACCAACTTACTTTCTTAAAAAAGCAACTAGAGATATTCGTGTAAATTGGTAGAGCTACGCTATAAACACACCTGTCTGCAGAGTAATTCGGATGTTTGAGGTATTACCACTGCGTTTAAGAAACCAAAGTAGATAGCTTAATACTGTTGTGGACCATACAGTGTAATTTCCAGTGGCCAAAAAAAATCTCTATTCGTATGTTTTAAAACCGCCACTCATGCGGGTACCCTGCTTTTAACCCAGGAGCCAGTGGAGGAGCGGATATTTCAAATATTTACATAATACCAACAATTCAAAAATGGTATCGGGAGAGCGACTCTGCCCCGTCCCACTAGGTTCAACCAATGGCATCGAATAACGAGACGAGCATGCCGTTCGCCTGATGGTGAGCGATACGACCACCCATAAACAGTAGCAACACCATCCAGCACCTTGAGTTACAAAGTACTGTGTGGCATTCCACTGCGCTTGTCATCCTGAGACATAAGATGTTAAGTCTCATTATGTCCAGTAGTTACACTGGCTACAATGTCCTTCAAACCGAAACACATCATAATATCTAGTATGTAACATAATTATATATCATACAACCATTAAAGGTAACCCTATTGTCAGACTAATAGTCGATTTATACACTAGTAAAATTATTATACGCGCTGATTTGAAAGTAGAATACTGTGTTTTTTTCGAATTTTAAAAGTTCGTGACGCATGGGCGACTCTATACTTTTTTTTTAATTAGGTACCTACACGTATAAGGAAACAAGATAAGTCCAACTAAACCGTAAAGCGTCTCAATCCATAATCTTTTTATGTATGATTAAGAGATATAAATAGCAAAACTCAATACTTATGTGTCGGACGCGCAGTAGTATTCAAGGCCATATGTACGCTATCTGTGCCTATTGCGTAATATCATTATTTTTTTTTAAGAATCAATTGTTTTCTAATTTCGAAAAGTATTTCCCCATTGCGTCAGTGCAAATCTGAAATGTCAAATGTAAATAATTCTGCCGTCATATTCTATTTGCCCGTGCGCAACAGAGATAGAAGACTTATCAAAGTTCAGCAGGTCAAAATATTTGGTTTACAAATTCATACATTTGTAAACTTCATTATTTTGATTGCGTAACCATTTGTTTACGTAAAGTTTCACTAAAAGACTAAAATAACTTACGTTTGAAAAAAATCCAAAACAATCACCGCACTATTGCACAAACTCCAAATTTAAAAAGTAAACAATTACACTGTGGAGTTAAAAACACGCGAGAGTCGTACGCAGAACGTTATGGCAACTCCGACGCAAATCGATAGGGTTATAATGGCAAACGAACGAGCGCTAGGGCAGAAGTGCACTGACAGACTGGACATTCACGCGCCATGTGACGCCTTAAACACGTTAGTCTGATATGATAACATATCTCGTAAGAGTTATTGGAAATAAGAATGTTTATCTCCTTCGACTTTTAGCACCTAAAATAATACGTAACGATGTGGACAGGTGGCGCTACTAATTGGCGACAATTGTTTGACAGTTTTTTGCAGAACGGCGTTTGAAAGTTTTGGCGGGAATGCGGAGTCCTGATAAATATTTGTGTTACTTTCCGAAGTAACATTGATGAACAACGATTTTAATCAACTTTAACGAGATGTCAAGGGCCATGTAGTGCCTGGACAATGATTTTATTTTTAATGGAAACATTGAAAAATAAACAGTCGAAAGCAGGATTTGAACCCGCGACCCCCAGCGTACCGTGCCAGTTCTCTGCCAACTGAGCTATTTCGACCTTACCTTCGTCTGTTCAATTTCAAGTTCCAATTTCAAATCCTGCTTTCAACTGTTTCTTTTTCAATGTTTCCATCCATACTTAATATTATAAAGCTGAAGAGTTTGTTTGTTTGTTTGAACGCGCTAATCTCAGGAAATACTGGTTCGAATTGAAAAATTATTATTGTGTTGAATAGACCATTTATCGAGGAAGGCTTTAGGCTATATAACATCACGGTGCAACTATTAGGAGCGAAGAAATAATGGAAAATTTGAAAAATACGGGGAAAATTATTCATCCTTGAGGGCTTCCATTGCGTGCGCTGCGAAAACGATTCAAGATACCAAAAATATATGTATGAAAGAATTATTCCTCTTGAAATGATCTAAAAAAATGTCCGCGACAGTATTATATGTCTATCTTTTCAGATTAACTCACCTAGAACCGTTTTTATGGTAATCAAATTTGGTCGAAATTAATGCATTATTTTTTAATTAAGAGTTGTATCAACGTCATAATATTAATATTTATCCAAATAAATGTGTTGGATAGAGTGATTCAACGGGAAGGTTTTTATGTACTTTTAGCCCGGAAAAACTTATTAACGCGGGCGAAGCCGTGGGCAAAAGCTAGTTAAAAATAAAATCATTGTTTCAACAGTGGTTGGGGTGGCCTGGCCCGGGCGGTACTTACGGGGATCCCTTTGGTTCGCCTGCTTTTTTTAAACTCTTATTTTTTCGCATAATTGACTTTGCATAATGTGTATTGGCATAATAGTACTATCGCATAGTAATATTTTGGCCTACTACTTTTTTGTCATAATAAGCTATTGGAATAATTTTAGCTCGACTAATTTGTATTAGACTAAAACACATTTCGCATAACATGTATTTAGAATAAATTAGGTTAACGAGGAGCGAAGCGACGAGCGTGTTCGGTGCATATGAACCACTGCACGAGCCGAGCGTGCGAAGCGAGCGTGCTGCGGCAGCGGCCGGCGAGTGCCAGAACCGACTTAAAGACGTTTGCAACTCAGACAAAACCAAACATGAATGATGCTTATTTATTTTTATGACTTTTGATATTTATGCTTTTTGACGTTAGTCGTTCTGGTGGTTGTGCCTTTTGTATTTATGCTTTTTTATTTTATGCTAAAACAATTATGCGTTATGATTATTATGCACATTGATATTTAGGCTTAAAGCTAAGATGCGTAACAATAATATTACAAAAAAAAATTATGCAATCCAATAGGGAACCGTACTTACGGGACGGCAAAATGCCTAAAATAAAACCTTTTCAAAGGCCATATCTGAAAACGGGTTTAAAATTCTAACCAATATATGCTATATTCTATACTAGTAGTGCTCGCGGCTCCGCCCGCGTGATAAAGTTTTTCCGGGACAAAAATATTTTCCCGGGATAAAAAGTAGTCTATAGCACTCAGAAGTTATGTAGCTTCCTATTAGTGAATGAATTTTCAAAATCGGTTCAGTAGTTCCTGAGATTAGCGCGTTCAAACAAACAAACTCTTCAGCTTTATAATATTAAGTATATATTTGAATAGTACCTACTCCCAAAAACTAGACCTTTGCAATAAATTGTATAAATGTAATCCTCCGTTTTTAAAATTCATGTCAAGGCCTAAAAAATGGACACAAGATCCATATTTTTGCTCTTTTAATGTCCATGAAGTTTGAGCCTGTTTAGATTTTGAGGCCTAGCACCCATACAAAAAGCGACATATTTTAATTTTTATTTCATGTACCTATAGGGGACTCTAGAGAGTAAACGTGAATCTTTGTTGAAATAGTTTGTTTTTCGCAATTGGTGTTGGGGCGGTGCCTGCCTCGGTGACGTAGTTGTATTATGGTACAACTGAAATGCTGAGGTCTCAGGTTCGATCCCCAGATCGGGCAAAGTGATATTGAGTTTTTCTATTCAGTATCAGGTCGGAGTCTGGAATTTGTGCCCGATATGGCGATAGGCTCGCCGCCTATCACATCATGAGACCGAATAATGGCGAAAAGTGGGTGCACCAGTTGCGCCTTTGCCTACCCCTTCGGGGATAAAAGGCGTGAGTATGTATGTATATATGTGTTGAGGCGGCAATTGAATCCGCCCCGGGCGACAAAACACGCCACGCAACTGAATAGAAGGGTACATAATCACTAAGTTCCAACGTTTACTGTTATCCTTGCGAAATATTTATTACCAGCTTTTCCCCACGGCTTCCCGCATAAGTTTTCCTCGATAAAAGTCCCAGTTTATATTTTCCCGGCATAAACGTAGCCTCTGTCCTTTCTAGGGTCTCAAACCATCTCCATACCAAACATCGAAATCAGTTCAGGAGTTGCGGAGATGTGCAGTAACAAATAAACAGACAGACAAATAGAAAAGATTCATAAAAATCGCTGATTTGTGTTCCACTACTCTTCTCCAGTCACACCCATTTTTTATCACATTTCTTTAAATGTACAGACACCGGTTCTATGCTTTATTATATGTATAGATAGACTAGCTTTTGCCCACGGCTTCGCCCGCGTTAATAAGTTTTTCCGGGCTAAAAGTACATAAAAACCTTCCCGTTGAATCACTCTATCCAACACATTCATTTGGATAAAGATTAATATTATGACGTTGATACAACTCTTAACAAATAATGCATTAATTTCGACCAAATTTCATTACCATAAAAACGGTTCTAGTGAGTTAATCTTAAAAGATAGACAGATACTGCCGCAGACATTTTTTTAGATCATTTCAAGAGGAATAATTCTTTCATACATATATTTTTGGTATCTTGAACCGTTTTCGCAGCGCACGCAATGGAAGCCCTCAAGGATGAATAATTTTCCCCGTTCTTTTCACATTTTCCATTATTTCTTCGCTCCTAATAGTTGCATCGTGATGTTATATAGCCTAAAGCCTTCCTCGATAAATGGTCTATTCAACACAAAAATAATTTTTCAATTCGAACCAGTAGCTCCTGAGATTAGCGCGTTCAAACAAACTCTTCAGCTTTATAATATTAGTATAGATAGATATTAGAATATTTTTGTTAACTTCCTACTATTTGGTACAATATACTCAATTTGTAGTCGGTTCACATTACACTGCTGACTTGTGAATTAAGGAAAACTATTTCGAAATCACAGTCAGTTTAACTTGCATTGCAGTTTGTCCTGTCACGGCTGTACACGGCTTTGTGACTCATAATAATAATGTCTAATTTACGTCAACTATTATGTGTCAGAGCAACGATAGGGTATTTGGGAGTGGAACGGACTGTCGAGATGAATGTCCACAGGTTCAAAACCCAATGGCACACACCTCTGACTTTTCTAATGTGTGTATTCTTTGTGAATTATCGTTCGCTTTAACGGTGAAGGAAAACATTATGAGGAAACCTGCATACCTGAGAAGTTTTCTGAATTTCGAAGGAATGTGAAGTCTGTCCGCACTAGGCCAGCGTGGTGGACTAAGGCCTAAACCCTCTCAGTAGAGAAGGCCCGTGATCAGCAGTGGGCATTACAATAATACAGGGCTGATATTGTTATTATAAGCCAGATATTATTGTTATTACTAGCTTTTGCTAGTGAGTTCTTCCACGTAAAAGAGTTTTCCCGGGATAAAAGTCTCGCTTCATATTTTCCCGGGATAAAAAGTAGCTTATGTTATTCGCTGATAATGTAGCTTTATATTAGTGAAAGAATTCTTAAAATCGGTCCAGCAGTTTCGGAGCCTGTTCAATGCAAACAAACAAACAATTCTTTTTTTATCCCATTCAATCACGAGACGAGCATGCCGTTCGCCTGATGGTAAGCGATACGACCACCCATAAACAGTAGCAACAGCATTCAGCACCTTGAGTTACAAAGTACTGTGTGGCATTCCACTGCGCTCATCCTGACATGTTAAATGATGATTAGATGTTAAATCTCAATATGTCCAGTAGTTACACTGGCTACAATGTCCTTCAAACCGAAACACAACAATGCATGCACACTGCTGCTTGGCGGCAGAAACCAATATTGCAGTGGTACTCACACGGGCGGACTCTTACATATGAGACACCTACCACCAGTAAAAGGTCTGAGGTCTTTGATTTTAATTCCGAGTCAGGTAAAGTAATATTGGGTTTTTCTTCCTAGTATCTTAAGACCGTATTTATAGATTCAACTCAATTTTGCTCTTAAGTGCAATATCAACTGAGACGCTGTAAAATTAAGGTGAGCATCTTAAGATGGTCGATATTTCATAAACCCATATTAACATCAGCTCAAATGACATCTTAAGTTACGATGTGTGACGGATATTGACAGCCAAATTTTTTTTGTATAACAGCGCTTAATCAGCTGAGTACAAGGTCTTAAATGACAGCTTAAGCGTGATTTGTTACATAGTTCAATGCATTAAATTTCTACTCGAGACTTTACTCAAACGTGAGCTTGGTTTATTAATACTGCCCGTAGAGTCTAGCATTAGTATCTGATATACGGATGGGCTAAACGTGTCCTTGAGTGGAGACCGCGACTGGGCAAACGTAGTGTAGGACGCCCTCCAGCCAGGTGGTATAACGATCTGCGAAAGACTGCAGGCAGATGTTGGATGCGGCAAGCTGAAGATAGGGCGCTATGGCGCTCGTTAGGGGAGGCCTATGTCCAGCAGTGGATTGATAAAGGCTGATGATGATGATGATGATACGGATGGGCTTGCCCCTTAACACATCATGGGACGGAAGCAGCGGAAAGTGGGTGCACTAATTGCGTCCCTGTCTTCCCCTTCAGGGATAGACGGTGTATGTGTGTTTGTGCGAAATAGATTCTCTATAAGTATCTACTAGCTGACCCGGCGAACTTCGTTGCGCCTAACAGTCGATTCTTTAATTTTTTAGTTTTTTATTGATACCTACTTAGCAGCCTAAGTTAGTCTTTATTACATCAGCTACCTGCCAATAAAATTCCCGTCAAAATCGGTCCAGCCATTTCAGAGATTAACCGGAACAAACAGACAGACAGACAAAAATTAAAAAAAAAATGCTATTTTGGTGTATATTCATAAACATGTAGTAAAAAACGGTTATTTCTATATTACAAACAGACACTCCAATTTTATTTATATGTATAAATACAATATATAAGCATAGATATTTTACCAAGTCTCAATAGACCAACCATAGTGCAAGTCCCACATTTTCTTATAAGTCCTTGTTGTACGTATTGTGGGCGAGAATATCTTCCCCTTCTCAATCATCTTCATTCTTTTCTTCTGTTCTCTTCGTATCTTCCTCTCCATAGCTGCCAGTCTCTTATTGTAAGCTGCTATTGCTTTCTCCTTCTCCATTTCTGTATGGTTGTTGAGAGAACTTGTTTCTGTAATGGTAGGAATATTAATATTACTTACTATGTGTTGTTCGCGGCTTCACTCGCGTGAAAAGCCTTTCCCTCTATCATCATCATTAGCCATATGACGTCCACTGTTGAACATAGGCCTCCCCTAAAGATTTCCAGATGGACCTGTCAAAAGCGGCCCGCATCCAGCGCGTTCCTGCGGCCTTTACCTAGTCATCGGTCCACCTTGTAGGTGGACGGCCAACGCTGCGCTTGCCAGTACGTCGTCTCCACTCGAGAACTTTTTGCCCCATCTGGCGTCAGTTCTTCGAACTATGTACCCTGCCCATTGCCACTTCAGCTTGCTTATCCGTTGTGCTATGTTAGTGACTTTCGTTCTTCTACGGATCTCCTCATTTCTGATTCGATCGCGTAGAGACGCACCTAGCATAGCCCTCTCCATAGCTCGCTGAGTGACCGTGAGCCGTCTTAGGCGGCCCATAGTCAGAGGCCACGTCTCAGTTCCGTATGTCATCACTGGTAACACACATTGATCCAAGACTTTTGTCTTCAGGCACTGAGGTATTTCGGACGAGAAGACCTTGCTTAGTTTTCCGAACTCGTTTCCCTCTATAAAGTCCCTAAAACACAGTACGGCGCTAGCCATCTACTTTAAGAATCTTAAAAATATCCATTATTTCCTGTGAGAGCAAATTACCAGGATAAAAAGTAGCCTATGTCTTAATCCAAGACACAATCTACCAGTGTTGCAAAGATGTCCGGTTTTTGGATGGGTGCTGGGCCTCAAATTCTAACCAGGCTTAAAATTTAGGGATATTAAAGGAGCAAAATACGAATCTTGGATCCAACAAAAATATTTTAAGACCCCTTCATTTTTAACTATTTTTTAAACGTTCTCATTAAGTGTCGTTGCTAAGCAAAATAAAATTACATAAATCTCAAAATCGGAGGTCTTAAAAATGAAACGACTTATTGCAAAAGGCTAGTCTTTTGGAGTTCTATCCAAATATATATAAACTGTCTGGCTTAGAATTTTAGGACCGCTTATGGACATGTCCTTTCATCCAAATCCGTTTGGTTGTTTCTGAGTTGACTTCTAACAATCGTCCAAACATACAATTTCCCCGACTTTCGCATTTATAATATTAGTTATCAATTGAACTTACCATGTACATCTTCACCAAAAACTCCTCTACTCTTATAACTTTTATACTTCGCTTCGATTTCATGCATCATATTACACAAATGTATTATATCTGTGCTCTGGAATAATATATTCGTATAGATATATAACATATACGTAACTGGAGCGAAATATCGATCCTGGTTGAATTCATATTTCCTCTGCATTAGATGGAATAGTTCTAAAACTATTTGATACTTGAAGATAATTTCGTGAGTCACGTAGCCGATCTCGTACTCCACGTTGTCATAATATAAGTACCGAATGTGGTAGTACTTTCGTAAGTCCGTCATGCTGGAAGTCACAGATTACATGTACACATGCATGCCTTTCATCCCCGAAGCGATGCGCAGAGCTAGAGTGCATCTACTAGTGTATTCCGTCACAGTATGATGGGGGTAGGGTAGGATAGGTTTTCACTGGTGGTAGGTCTCTCACATGTAAGAGTCCTTCTGGGTGGGTACCACCCATTCTATCGCCAAGCAGCAGTGTGCATGCACTGTTGTGTTTCGGTTTGAAGGACATTGTAGCCAGTGTAACTACTGGACATAATGAGACTTAACATCTTATGTCTCAGGATGACGAGCGCAGTGGAATGCCACACAGTACTTTGTAACTCAAGGTGCTGGATGGTGTTTCTAGTGTTCATGTGTGGTCGTATCGCTTACCATCACGCGAACGGCATGTTCGCCTCGTCATTCAATCCCATAAAAAAAATCTTGTAATAAATTTGCGTGGTAACATCCTCAAAGTAATAATTTAACAGAGGTCTAACATTAAAATGGCATCAACGAAGGTCAACATCTGATTACGCTCTACTGTCAAGTGTTCTACACAGAAGCGACATAACTTGCAAATTGCCAAAACTTACGCATTTCGATAAGTGGTCGCCAAATAGTAACACGTTCGTAAATATGCATCATCGTTCGCGAAGTGCCTCAGGTCGTTCGACCATTCCCATTTCAGATACTGCTGCTGACTCTTAGGGTCATTACTTGGTAAGCTTGACGGAGCTAGTAAAAAACGCTCAATCATTGAGGTTTTACATATCAAAATTCATGATTAGACGGACGAATAGGGTAGTTTCCTACGTTTGATTTTGTAAATTATTTTACATGTGCCAGAAAATAATATGAAAAATAAATTCTTCTTTGAAATCAGCGTAAAAACTGGTTGAAAACTAAAGAGGTTATTCATATTTGAAATATTGTCGTGAGGGCGTGGTGGAGATATCGCGCTATCTCTTTCGCACGCACGCAGCGTTATGGCCGGTAACAGCCAGTGACGTCACAGTCTGATATTACTGTTTTTTGACAATTTCCCCTTCTACCAAATTTCAAACCTTTATAACTTACTTATTATTACGCCAATTTTGAAAAATATCTTTCCATTAGATTATGGATGGCATACATTTTTGATAAACGTTTAAAAAAAATAGTCAACTATCCTATTAACAGCGCAAATCTGTTTTTTTGACGTATAGTATTGTCAAACGAATATGTAAACGTTAACTTACTCGATACAAGCGTAAATTCCTGTTAAGGATACCGGTCTCTACTTCTCTCGTGCAGTCACGTAACTTTGCCATGTCAATAACACCTATATACTTACTGTAAGTCGTATTAGTCCTATTAGTCAGTCTTGTCATGGCGTCATCAGTTAGATCATTGTCAAAGTTTGAAGTATCCTCGGTGCCCGTTGTATTGGCTTCATCCCCATCGGGGACGGGTTCCGCCATAGTAGTAAAATCAGCGTCTGGTTCACTTTTCGCCTCAACCCTTGTAGTAGGTAAGTCTGTAGTCGCAGTGACCCCATCTCCTGTAAAAGGTGTGGGCGGCGATGGTTCTATTGTTACTGTTCCATCAGATTCAGTTTCCGTTCTTGTTTGGTCTATGGGTGAAAGAGTAATAGCAATTTGTACGGCCTGCATGATAGCTTTATGGTGAACTAGACTTTTGCTCAAGGCCCTGCTGGTGTGAATGTGTTTTTCCTGGATAAAAGTTCCGCTGTGTATATTCCCGGGATAAAAAGTAGCCTATGGTACTGGCTGATACCAACAGAAGATAACAACAGGAAACGGACCGCAACAGCGGTACGCGCAGGGGCGGTTGCGGACGACAAATTAGACGTGAGTAGGAGGAAGCCCGCAGCCGTCCCTAATGCGCCGAAGATGGCCACCGCGGAGTTATGGTACTGGCTGATAATGAAGCTTTATATTAGTGAAAGAATTATTAAAATCGGTCCAGTAGCTTTTGAGTTAATTCGTTACATATATACAAAATTAAAAGTCTTTCCTCTTTATAATATTAGTATGTATGGAACGGACCAAGACGAAGATCCGCAGGTTCAAAACCCAAATAAACCTCTGACATTTCTAGCATATCATTTATTGTTTTAAATCAATTATCATAAGCTTTAAAGGTAATGAAAACATCCTTAGGAAACCTACAAACCAGAGTTTCTACATAAGAATTTCGAAAGTATAAGTCTCCCAACGAAATAAATCTAAATAGACGAACTGATAACTTCCTCCTTTTTTTAAAGTCGGTTATAGGGTAATGCAGGCGAGCGAAGTGACGAGCAACACATAGTTCTTTATTTAAATGAAATATTTGATTGCGTTTTTGCAAAATACATTTTAAAAAACCAACAAAAAGAAACGTTATAAATAGATATCAGTCGACTAAAGTATTGAATGGATATTATTAAATACTTACATATCATAATCATTAATAGTAAGATTGACGTGTACTTCATGTTTATCGAGTTTTACAATGTATTGTAACTAAGCACCAACTAAATCTGTTGCTAACTGAAAACGTATGTAGAAAAAATAAAACAGACTTTAAAAACCACTGCAAACTAAAAAAATATTAAACATATACGGGATTGCAAATTATTAAATAAGCAATCTTGGAACAGGGTAGTTTCCTATGTTTGACTTTGTACATTATTTTATATGTAACAGAAAATAATACGAAAAACAAATTCTTCTGTGTGATCAGCATCAAAATTGGTTCTTTTTTTATAGCTACTGAATGACGAGCCGAGTATGACGTTCGCCTGATGGTAAGCGATACGACCATAAACAGTAGCAACACCATACAAAACTTTGAACGCGCCCGGTAATGCTAGAACAAAAAATATCGACCATAGAAACTGACAGTGCAAGAATCTCAACTGACATTCCGCGCCCCTCTTTCGTCGTCTTCACCCCCGCCAAGAACAGTCGCCATTTTGACCATGTGTCACTGTCAAAAAAGGCAAGCGTCGGCCATCACCTCTTTAAATCCACAAATACAGTAATATCCAGTCAATGTAATTTCAACATTTTTAACAATACAGTGCAACCTCGATATAACAAATCGGAGGGGAACAAGAAAATATTCGTAATATCAAGTAATTCGTTGAACTGAGGTTTGTTATGTTGAGGTTAGATTGGTCTAAAATTCGTTATAAAGAGGTAAAAGTTTTACGTTTCTGAGCCATTTTAACTTAACAATAGTGACGAGCAGAGGTGTTTACATTACTTTCCATCAAAACAATAATGATTACTGTACAAACAAAATCGTGTCGAAACATGTCGAGACATGAATCACATGATAAGATTAAGAGTTATATTATTGGTGGAAACTTTATATAAAGGTTTTGGGTTGGCAGAATTCGTTAATTAGAGGTATGAATACTTTTTCTTCATAGTTGAAAATTCGTTATAAAGAGGTTGTACGCAAAGAATGTTCGCAATGTAAAGGTATATTTTATATTAACTCTTATGGACAATTCAAGGGGATTACGAAGAATTTGTTAAATCGAGGAAGTCGTTATATTGAGGTACGTTATATTAAGGTTGCACTGTATTACGAAGGTGTTGTGTATCCAAGTGGAATAGTTTACGACAAGACGTTAAATTGCATCAATTTCCCGCAAGGAAAGAGATTAAAATCCGGTGGATACAGTGCATAGGTAGTGAAAATGTTTGTGATACAAAGAACATGTATGTTTGCCTTAAGCATTTTGAGCAAAGATTTGTTTACCAGGCAACAAAACGCTTGAAGAGTGAAGCCTATCCAAGTTCATTTACAGACTTGGAGATTTCTTCAGGAAATTCGTCATTGGTTTATGAAGAAACAGGTAACTTATCTTTCAGAACCGAAGATACTTTTAAGATATATCTAAATTGTTTTTAATATATGTCTTGTCTTTTCTAGTTCCTCTGAAGTACAGAAATCACGATTATGCACGAAAGCGACACATTGACCATACATACTCAAAAACTGAAGAAAGTATCCTGTTTAAAGTGGCATGCTCTGAAGTCAATGGTATGTAGTAATTTATCTATATTGTGTAATCAAAATTCTAACACACACACACTCACGCCTATTATCCCCGTAGGGGTAGACAGAGGCGCAGCTAGTGCGCCCACTTTTCGCCTTTATTCCGTCCCATGATGTGATAGGGGGCGAGCCTATCGCCATATAAATTCTAAAGTTGCCTGCCATCTGGTGAGCAGCTGGCTTGTCTCTATTAATTAGTCATCAACTTTGCTGTGTGTCTGAAGACAGTCATTGGTAGAATTATAAGCATAAGAATAAGATCTGTCCTAAAGTAATGACAAGGCCAAAAAGTATACTGTGTTTATTGATAGATTTGAATAATAATTGGTAAATGTCAGATGTTTATTGTTTTTTTTTCAGTGATTTGTCAGTCAAGACAGTCTGCTGCTGTGACCTCCGGAACTGAGATCCAGGGTACACAAGATATTTATTTGTTTGAAGTTTGTTGTATTGCGGTCCTACAAAGTCTTTGTTGACTATTTTTTTATGTATAATATTTTGTTTTATTTTCAGCTTCATCATACAAAACTCTAAAAAAGTTGGTCAGAAGGAGATTAATAAAAACATTGGGCACCTTATCTCCACAATGTCAACTAATCTATAATGAATATAAGAAAGCAAAACGTATAAGTAATTATAAATCCAGAGTGCAGAAGGCATTGGTATTCAGTAAAGAAAAGTCTTTAGAGGGTTTAACTAAAAATATAAATCTTTAACTAAGAAAGTTCTGTGGAAATTATGCAATAAAAATAAAAAGGCACGTAGATTTACAATAGATAAAATTAATTTAATTTAATTTTATTTTTTTCTTAACTCTGATGTTATTGAAAACTTTTTTGGACTGCCTTGGTGGTGTAGTTGTATTACAGTACGACTGCAAAGCTGAGGTCTCGGGTTCGATCCCCAGGTCGGGCAAAGTGATATTGAGTTTTTCTATTCAGTATCAGCCCGGAGTCTGTAATTTGTGCCCGATATGGCGATAGGCTCGCCCCCTATCACATCATGGGACGGAATGATGGCGAAAAGTGGGTGCACTAGTTGCACCTCTGCCTACCCCTTCGAGGATAACAGGCGTGAGTGTATGTATGTATGTATGTTTTTTGGACAAGTACAGGCATACAATTATTATAGATTTAATAATCCGACTGCCCACTCTTATTAACATTTAAAGCTGTATTAATAACAAGATTTATAAGTTTTAATTGTGAAGGTTTTAGTACCAATATTTTAAATTTAGAATCCTTGTTTGAAAATGTGAATTCTGCACCAACGATGAAATCTAAATTAGATAGTTCAGATATAACTGAAAATATTGAGTTTAGTAATGAAGAAAATATTTATGAACAAGCCAGACGAGAATGGTTAAATATTCATTCAAAGGCCTACACAGAAGGGTGGGTAACAAGGAAAGTGCTTTCTAAAATTAATAATTGTGCAGAATGTAAAAGCAATCTTTTAAGTGAATAATAATATTCACAATTTCATAGTAGAAAATGAATATAAAAGTTGTAAGAATGCAAGAAAATTAAGTTATCCCCATGAAAACATTGTTATAAGTTTTGGTAATGTAATTAAAATTACAAACGAATATTTGGAACAACAAGGACATGAAAATAATATTAGCAAAAACATTAAACAAAGTATATGTTCCAAATATTCTTTTGAATTGCCTTTCTCACAAAAACTTAGTTCCTGAATATTTGTTAGACATAAGTATTAAACTCTGTATTTTTATGGTGGTGGTTATCTCTGGTGCAATGTAATAAACAAAATATTAAAAGGGATAGACATCATAAGGGCCGAAAAATATAAATAAAAAAAAATCAGAAGAAAGCATTGCTTAAATTTAAGAAAAAGTTCAAAAATAAAAATATAAAATAAAAACCTGTTTTATTTCAACATGTAAATTTTTTCCTTAATATTAAATATTTTTTAAATTAAAAGGAAAGAACCTAATCACTAAATAATCAACAAGGCTGTATGGGCCTGAAAAAATATTCCATCATGGGCTGCATGATTTTGTTCCTTTGCCTTTACTACAAATGTCCGTAAAAAAACAATTAAATGTCATCTGACAAACTTGCAAGTCTCCTTTACGGTTCAAAGATAATGTATCCGACATGGCGGTCTGAACGTAGTTCTTCTGAGTAGTCTGTGACTTTGAATTACAAACTGCGTGACACTCCACTGCGCTCGTCACTCTGAGACATTTAGATGTTAGTCTTAGGGCGGTATTAATAATCAAATCTCAAGTGGGAGTTACATCTGAAGTAGACATAATGTATGAAGAGTTCAATACATTATGTCTACTTGAGATGTAATTCAAACTTGAGATTCATTTATTAATACCGTCCTTGAAGTTTTGGCAGGAACTTGGAAGTGTCATGAGATGCTCTAGTTTTAGTTCATTATTTTGGTGATACATAGGCCGGTATTAATAAATGAATCTCAAGTTTGAGTTACATCTCAAGTAGACATAATGTATGAAGAGTTCAATACATTATGTCTAAAATTTTGTTGTATGTGTTAACTTTCTTGGCTAGTTTTATCAGAAAACATTTTTTTCTAAGAGTAAGATGTGTTGACTTTACAATATAAAAACAATAACATAAAGATAAGTTTATTAGCCAAATATAAGAAAAATTTTATGTGAAGACTAGCCAAGTCAAATCTTGAGCTTAAATTTATACTAATTTATCTGCTTTGTGTAAATAATTCGACTATTCAAATTTAAGAAATTATATTTTTAACTATCATACATTGTCGTAGCAGAAAATCAAAGAAATATATAAGTTTAAATTTATTTAAGAATGAATTGTGTTCTTATAAATAATTTTCAGGATTATCTACAGAGCTTGGCAACCATTAAGATTTCAATTCTTTTGTCGGTGAAGTCGACCAGCACGCATATTCTTAATATTAGACTTGGCTTCCACATTTCACATTTATGTTTTTGATGGGATATCACTTTACCCGACCCGGGGATCGAACCCGAGTCCTCAGCATTGCAGTCGTACCGTAATACAAATACGCCACCGAGGAAGTATATTATTGTTATTGTGGATTTAAAAAAATAATTTCCAAATTCCGCTAGATTTGGGATTACATACGTTTTTGGTAAAATTAAAAAGTAGTCAATTATCCTATTATGTCGATAGTCGAAGGAAAACCATAAGTTCTCCCCAGTTGATACTATATGGAATGTTGATTTTACTAAAGCTATACTTCTCGAAGAGACTTATAATATTTTGACTCAAATATTTACCTGAAGGTTGCAATGACCACAAAAAATGGCCACCTAATGATATTTTTTGTACTTCATTTTTGCACACGGGTTTAGATTAGTTTTTACGAATTGTTTTTGTTTTATAATGATACCTTTTATTGTAATGTAATTATTTAACTGTACATAAATTTATGTTGGGGTTTCAAGTAGGTACACGGAAGTTAATTTTATACATTATCGATTAGGTTTTATTGATTAATTAAAAGAAAGTAAATTAAAAACTAACAATGTTTTTTTTTATTGTATCGAATGACGAGACGAGCATGCCTTTCGACTGATGGTAAGCAATACGACCACCCATAAATAGTAGAAACACCATCCAGCACCTTGAGTTACAAAGTACATACTGTGTGGCATTTCACTGCGCTCGTCGTCCTGAGACATAAGATGTTAAGCCTCATTATGTCTTGTAGTTACACTGGCTACAATGCCCTTCAAACCGAAACACAACAGTGCAGGCACACTGCTGCTTGGCGGTAGAAATAGACTTTGCGGTGGTACCCATCCAGACGGACATATGAGAGTCTTACCACCAGTAACACTATTACATATTGAAAAAATATATCATTTTGACCCTTAGCATAGTCACTTAAAGGGTTGCGAGCGCCTCAAGCGTTCACCCTAAAGTCCAGTGTTGCCAGAAAAGCCGACTATTGTCAGGCTACTGGCCGTGAGGTCTACGTTAAAAAAATTAAGTACTCAGTCTCTTGCAGTGCCGGATTAGCCCATAAGCAAATTAAGAAATTGCTTAGGGCATCACGTCTTGGGGGGCACCAGAAACAGCACAAAAAAAAAGCTAGCACATAAAAGTAAAGCCGTTTGAAAATCTGCGCAATTAAAGACTGATGTTAGTTTACTTATGGTAGGGGGGCCCCACAGGCGTGAATTGCTTAATTTGCATTAAGTTGTCTTAATCCGGCACTGGTCTCTTGTAAGCCTTTTATCTGTGCGGAGCTCCGGAAATAAGTTTGGAGCATCCAGAAATAAAAGATGAAGAACAAGTTCTAGTTTTACTCTCACATCATGGAAGATGATGAGTTAGAACCCTGTGACGTCAGCAGTGCGGACGTCACCATTTTTAAAAGAGTTCTAGATATTCTCCACTGTCATATAATATAACGGGAATACTCTTATTACAATCAGACACAACATCTTGGCAAATTGAAGAGACTTATTATTTTATTATTAAATCATGAATTACATTTCGCACCTTTAGAACGAAAACGACACAATTCAAAAAATAGAAAATTGAGTTGTCATTTTTAAATGGCTAAAAACTAGTTCCTTATTTATAAAAATATAATAAAAATGGGACCGATATAACAGTTTTGTCCTTTTCCTGCTTGAATATGGCTGTGTTTGAACTATTATTGTATTGAGAACTTCGTTTTAAGTAATTTTATAACGACAACTCACTTTTCTATCATTGAATTGTGTCGTTTTCATCCTAAAGGTGCGATTTGTTTGAACAAATATTCTGCCGAGCTAATAAGCACAAAAGTGGTATGTCAAGCGTTCCTTGACAGCGTTCCTTTGTGTATGAAGAATAAAATTGAAGTTTTGTACATACAGTTTTCTTTTCACTTTGTGATTGAGGTAAAGCCGAGATAGGGACCTTTTTGTTAATGTAAGGATTTTTTACATGTATTAAACAAATACCGCCATTATCTTATCCCTGTTATCATTATCCCTGTTTGTAAAAAAACTGTAAAAACATGGTTACTGCAACTCTCATATACCGATGTTGAAAAGCTGCTAGAGTAAGACCGATTGCACGCTGGATGCGATTTCACACACACACAGACACACATACACACACACACGCGCGTGTGCACACACATGCGCACATACATACCTACACGCTTTCCTTGCACAATTGCTTTGGCTTTCGATCACAAAGTAAATACTAATAAATCTTAAAGTAAAAATCTATGTATGTTTATTATTATTATAACGCTGTCGTACTTTTTCATCTTAGTAGTAAATTATTCGTTCGTAAACATTTCTCTGTTATTCCGTACCCATGAAACCCAAAATACAGGTCTGAACACCTAGTTTGGGTCTCACTGCAATTCGCAATTGGAACTATTAGGTAAACTTTTATATTGTATATTGTATTGTGTATCTATAATATTTTTGGAGATACGGCTTTTGAGCATATTAGCATGTCAGTATTTACTAGTTCATTCTCATAAAATCTGCTTCCCTGATCTTCGAACCCCAGACCTTTCTCTCGCCATCTCTCCACAACGCTTGTCCGCCGCGTCTCTCAGGTGGCGGCGGCGGAGGTCTTAATTTTCGTATCTTCTTTTGTTTTTTTTCAAATTCTCTTCTCTTCTCTTCGTGTTGCTCTAGAATATCGTAGAACATGCTCTGCTCCAGTCTTATTTGGTTGTAGTCTCCTTCTAAAAGATTGATAATGTTTTAGTACACTAGCACTTGTGGATTTCGAGATAAATCTTTGCCAAAATAAAAATCCTGTGGCTAACTTTTTTTGGGATAAAAGCAGCCTTGTAGACTCAAGGTTTGGTCTACCCGTGTAAAATGCAAAACATGTATTTTAATAAAAACACACACACAGACTTTAGCCTTTTATCCCCGAAGGGGTAGGCAGAGGCGCAACTATTGCACCCACTTTTCGCCGTTATTCCGTCCCGTGATGTGATAGGGGGCGGCCCTATCGCCATATCGGGCACAAATTCCAGACTCCGAGCTAATACTGAATAGAAAAAATCAAAATCACTTTGCCCGACCCGGGGATCGAACCCGAGACCTCAGCATTGCAGTCATACCATTATACAACTACGCGACCGAGGCAGTATCATCACAAAACACACACATCACGCCTTAATCCTTGAAAAGGCAGACAGAGGTGTCACCAAGACATCCACTTTTCGCGAATTGTATGGAACACACTTGATGGGCGAGTGAGATAGGGGACGAACCTATCGCCATATCGGGTACAAATTCTATACTCCAAGTTAATACTAAACAGAGAAATCCAATATGACTGCCTGATCTGGGATTCGAATCTCGGGCCTCAGGGTGGAGTCGAAACTATCCCGCCCTCACACCCGCCACTGCAACTCCTGTAAGCCAGGATGGGCAGTGGCATGCATTTTATTACACCAAGCGGTGAAGCTCGGCGAGTGTCTGAGCGCACTAACTAGTCGGAAGGAAGTTGGCGGTGTGATACGCCCGTGCCTCAGAAAGCACGTACAACCGTTGGTCCTGCGCCTGATCTCTCTCCGGTCATGTCTGCCGTCTCACCGGACTATGAGAGTGAATGAATAGCGAGTGCACTTGTGTTTTGCGTACACTTTTGCACTATAATATCTCCTGCGTACCTGGTTGATCTCTGCTTAGATTGGCCGCCGTGGCCGAAATCGGCTAGGAAGTGATTATTATGGATTATTATAAAGTTCTGGAGCTACAGAAATCATGAACATCGTATGTAATGACTATCATTTGCTCGCGATTCTGCCCGCGTGAAAACTATTTTCCGGCTTAAAAAGTAGCCTATTCCCCTTGCCAGGATCTCAAACTATCTCTATAGCAAATCGATTTAGGAGTTCTAGAGATCAATTCCTAAAACCCAACTTACAAAATGTAAACTATACCTCTTTATAATATTAGTGCTTTTAAAATGTTATCCGTGATGCTTTCCAGTTGTAAAAGTCTCAATAACTACGGTGAAAAATACCTTTTTAGTTCGTTATTTTGTCTCCTCATATATTTCTAACTCCTCCTTATTCTTCTATTAGATTAACTTCGTTGCGGGTTAAGACTAATTAGTGTTCCCTGAGAGGCTACTGCGAAAAACGAAATCCGAAACGTCAGTCCGAAACGAAGAAACGACGAACTTCGGATTTAATCTTACTACCAAATTACTTCGGATCCGTCACCGTTGAACGAACGTTTCACGCAGTTTGCGACGCTTCCGACTTCGCTCAACACTTTCGTCACGCAACAACTCTTCATAAAGAAGGATCCGTAACACTTCGTAGTAAGAAAACGTGCGATCCGTCACCCGAAACTACGGATTTCGTTTTTCGCAGTAGCCTCTCTGAGACTGCCGAGCTTCACCGCTCGGTGTCATAAAATGAGTGCCACTGCTAATCCTGGCTTACAGGAGTTGCAGTGGCGGGTGTGAGGGCGGGATAGTCTAAAAATATTAGTGCCTATAGATAAATGAAGATTCCGTATAACTTACGCACAACATGATAAGCGTTTAAATGGTAGTATATATCGTAAGTTTTGCTCATGAAATGAGTCATGTTTGTAAGTGTCCTGTATATTTCTATCATATGTTTGTAAGTGTCCTGTATTCCTGCCGCTATAGCTCCTAGCTCGTAGGTGATCGTATGCATGTACTTCTGCTGGAGTTTACTAGCGTGTTCTAACTTGTAATCTGCATCTGGAAACAACCAAACATTCAAATATTTTTGCAAACTATCGCGCTTATTAGTAAGTATAAGATATCATCATCAGCCACGTGACTTCCTTCGCAGTTAGAGTTGCCAAATTGGGGATTTTGGAGTTGACTGGAGAAATGCACTAATGGCATATTATCCACATCTTTTGTAATAATAAGTTCGTTGGGAAAATCGAAGGGCTCTTCCCATGTAAATAAGATTGCACCTTTTTTAACATTTTATTCAGGTAGAACATATTAAGCGGTTTGTCGGGAGATTATGTTATTTGTCGGGACATCACATGAATTACCGGGAGAATCCAGACCGTTCCCGGCCATCTGGCAACCCTATGTCTGCTGGACCCGCTCCCTAAAGATTTCGAGACGGAACAGTCAAACGCGGCCCACATCCAACTGGCTTACGGACGAGGCTCTGGTGACCGACCAATACCAGATTAACCATCATAGACAGCACAGCTAAATGCCACAGGCTGATTATGGGCAGCTGCATGATCAGCGCGAGAAACTGCGCCCTGCTCTCACCAACCCGCCTGCCAAGCCTGCCAAAGTAGCAACACCATCCAGCACCTTAAGTTACAAAGTACTGTGTGGCATTCCACTGCGCTCGTCGTCCTGAGACATAAGATGTTAAGTTTCATTATGTCCTGTAGTTACACTGGCTACAATGTCCTTCAAACCGAAGCACAGAAGTGCATGCACACTGCTGCTTGGCGGTAGAAATAGACATTGCAGTGGTACCCACCCAGACGGACTCTTACATATGAGAGTTCTACCACCAGTGCAGTAGTTTCCTATGTTTTATTTAGTATTAAGTCTTTAACCTATGAAATTGCCGTTTAGTATACAGAAAGTATTTTTTTTATAAATACTTTTTATTTCTATCAATTCAAGTATGCACTCATGCTTTCGATGCATCTCTGCCAGCGCAATGGTAATTTTTCAATCTCCTTCTTGAAGTCATGTGTACGGGAGCCTATAAACTCTTTAAGGACATTTTGTACCTTTAACAAGTTCGGCGGTCATGTTGACCAGGTGGGCGGCGATCAGATACTCGACCCAGTTTTTCCACACAATTTCCGACGGTGGACGACGATCTTCGGCCCAGCATAGGGCCAGGAATGCTAAAACAAATACACAATCACGCATTGTATCTCCGAAAGGGTAGGCAGACGCAGTGACCTATTCCGTGCTATGCTAAGGGCCTACAAATATCAGACTCCGGACTGACACTAGAAAAACTCAATATTACTTTACTTGACCTGGGATTCGAACCCGAAACCTCGTCGTATAATAATACGCCACGGAGCCGTTACAAAGAATTATATTACTCAACTAGCTTTTGCCTGCGGCTCCACCCGCCTTAAAAAGTTTTTCCGGGATAAAAGTCCCGCTTTACATTTTACCGGGATAAAAAGTAGCCTCTGTGTTAATCCAGAACATCATCTACCCGTGTGCCAAATTTCATCGAAATCCGTTCAGTAGTTTTTACGTGAAAGAGTAACAAACATCCATACATCCAAACATCCATACATTCTTACAAACTTTCGCCTTTATAATATTAGTAGGATATTTAAATTTATAGGTGTTGCCGGCTCTGCCCGCGTAAATAACCTTTACCGGGGTATAAAACCCTACTGTGTACTTTTCCGGTATGAAATAATAATAATACCAGCCCTGTATTATATACTGCCCACTGCTGGACACGGGCGTTCTCTACTGATAGGGTTTAGGCCTTAGTGCACCACTCTGGTCTAGTGCGAGTTGGCAAACTTCACATACCTTCCAAATTCTTATGAAGAATTCTCTAGAGTCTAGTATGTAGGTTTCCTCACGATGTTTTCCTTCACCGTTAATAAATGATTATTAATAAACAATACGCACGCAATCTTAGAGATGGGGTGTGTGGGTTTTGAGCTGCGGAGTCTCGACTAACCTCTCCATTCCTAACTAGGCTATCGTCTATGGGTGAAAAGTAGTGAATCCAGGTCATTGTCCATAGTAGCTAGTACTTACATAAAATTAATAGAAGTTTTACTTGAATCATGCTACATGCAACTCTTTGTTGTGTCTGAAAAAATAAAGATGTCTAGTGACGTCATAAGCTAAAAGATGCATGTGAAATAAAGAATTAGCGAACTATCTCTCCTACGCACACAATGCGATATTTGAAATATGAATTGCTATCTGATATCTTAAGCAATTTTATAGCAGACTAGCTTTTTCCCACGGCTTCGCCCGCGTTAATAAGTTTTTTCCGGGCTAAAAGTACATAAAAACCTTCCCGTTGAATCACTCTATGACTATGACGTTGATACAACTCTTAACAAATAATGCATTAATTTCGACCAAATTTTATTACCATAAAAACGGTTCTAGTGAGTTAATCTTAAAAGATAGACATATACTGTCGCGGACATTTTTTTAGATCATTTCAAGAGGCATAATTCTTTCATACATATATTTTTGGTATCTTGAACCGTTTTCGCAGCGCACGCAATGGAAGCCCTCAAGGATGAATAATTTTCCCCGTTTTTTTCACATTTTCCATTATTTCTTCGCTCCTAATAGTTGCATCGTGATGTTATATAGCCTAAAGCCTTCCTCGATAAATGGTCTATTCAACACAAAAATAATTTTTCAATTCGAACAAGCAGTTCCTGAGATTAGCGCGTTCAAACAAACAAACAAACAAACTCTTCAGCTTTATAATATTAGTATAGATTTCATAAAAGGGCGTTTTTTTTTACGGAGGAGTGTTATTCGTTTTATTTACTACTGGACTTCTGCGCGCGGCTTCGCCCGCGTGAATGAGTTTTCCGGGATAAAAGTCCCGCTTTATATTTCCCCGGGATAAATTATACATATAAACCTTCCTCTCGAGTTCTACTTATAAAAAAAAATCGCATCAAAATCCGTTGCGTGTTTGTAAAGATCTAAGCATACATTGGGACAGACAGCGGGAAGTGACTTTGTTAAGATAACGTATGGAATAATTGTCAAAATCTAACATAGTATTTCATACATTAGGACAGACAGCGGGAAGTGACTTTGTTAAGATAACGTATGGAATAATTGTCAAAATCTAACATAGTTAAATACTCTATCATACCTGGAAACTTTTCGATCAATGTTATGAAATATTGACAGCTTCTTGCTAGAATTTGTGCCGTATGTCTTCTTCAAGTTAATGGCGTCTATGCGGCACTTAACTAAAATAAAAAAAAAATATGGTTTTATAACTAATTTACCTTTACTAAACAGCAAAAAAATTCTTAGTAACAATATAACTTTATTATAGTGTTTATTTATAGTACACAATCATTATTCGTGATAAATATTTTCTAATTAGAAAAATAATTAATTAACCATATCGTTAATGACCATAGACGAGGAAAACATGAAGCATTATGTGTATTTCATTTTACATTGTAAGTTATTTTATACTTTAACTTA
The DNA here is from genome assembly GCA_949316025.1 of Lapara coniferarum. Taxonomy (NCBI): domain Eukaryota; kingdom Metazoa; phylum Arthropoda; class Insecta; order Lepidoptera; family Sphingidae; genus Lapara; species Lapara coniferarum. The sequence goes on from OX438929.1 coordinate 25,151,405, forward strand.
CTATTGCACCGGCACGCAATGAAAAAGAAATATTAATCCATTAACGAAAACGCGATTTTTCGCTCTATTAATATGTCGGGTGTATGATCTTTATTAATCTTAATGTCTGTATCTGGACATATAAACGACGGGTAGTATGAAATAACAAGCTAGTGTTAATGACAGTTGCGAGTATTTATAGGGTGCCTCGCCATTGAAATAACGCAGTCTTATTTTAGTCGTAGATCAGATCGGATGTAGCGTTGCATGGAACGTTTACACTCTTCCGTAAACGTCTATGGTTTCAACTACCAATCGAAACCCTTACAGGTGCTGATCGGCTACTTAATTAGTTGTCATTCGTTTGACGTACGTCGGAATGGCGACCGTATAAATAAGCGTGCACTCTCATGCGGCCCTCCTTTTGCAATCGTCTTCGCCGTGGCACCATGACTTATCTAACTACGTGCTGCCACGCATACCGTTGTTCCCGCTGGGGTGAGTTGCAAGCCTAGCTTGCATTCCGCGCCAGCGACTCGTGATAGCTCACGAGCCCAGGTACACAGAATACACTGGTAGCGGTTAGTAGGGATTCATTGGCAACTCACCCCAGCGAGAACAACGGTATGCGTGGCAGCACGTAGTTAGATAAGTCATGGTGCCACGGCGAAGACGATTGCAAAAGGAGGGCCGCATGACAGTGCACGCTTATTTATACGGTCGCCATTCCGACGTACGTCAAACGAATGACAACTAATTAAGTAGCCGATCAGCACCTGTAAGGGTTTCGATTGGTAGTTGAAACCATAAACGTTTACGGAAGAGTGTAAACGTTCCATGCAACGCTACACGGATCATTGTTTTACTCGCCGCAGAGCGAGACCAGTCAAGTGCAGTGTTAACTGATAGGCGGTAACTATGTTAGTTTTTGGTTAGTTTTCTAGGTAGTAAGTGACAAGTGAGTTCTAGTGGATCCTGACGTAGTGATTGTTAACGTAATAAACCGGTAGTTGAAGAGGTTACGTTCATTGCGTGTTTTATTACGTGCGCCCACGTATACTTATGTCGGTAGTTACCCCGACACACTACTACTAAAAACCCATTTCCAATATTCCCATTTCCCTAAACTTATTTATTTATTAATAAATATTATATACAACACCATATACAGCTATACTAAAGCAGTGTTGTACAGACAAAGTCGTTATTTGCTAATTGGCCTCAGTACACCTATTTGCCTAGAAAGGCCTCTTCTGTGAATTCCTGCAGGTTGCAAACAAATATAACATTTTCGGAAATAAAATTAAACAAACATATGGCCCGCGACAATGTTGCATACCTAAACACATTTGTCCGTGGTGTTCGGAGGTGGAACAGCGGCAGGAGACGCCAAGTGACATGGCCGACTTCAATTTATACCGAGTACTTTCCCATTAGGTTACCTCGCTTCCGCCCAGAAGCCCCTCAAAGATAAAGATCTGCAGTCAGCTCTGATAATATTAAATACAACAGCTGATATCATTCACGACACAGATGAGAGGATCTCCAAACTGCAGTATATAAAACAGGTTAGATTTTAACACGCTTTTATTAGCTTCATACGTATGTATACACACATACATAGTATCACGGCTCTATCCCGTAGGGGTAGGCAGAGACTATGGATCGCCACTTTGCTCGATTCTGGCACACAATTTTCGCTTCCTCTACCTTCATCAATCTTTTCATGCACTCCCGCCGGTTCAGGGTACTTTTGACTTGACCTTTACTTAGAATGTCAGATATCTGACATTCGAAGGTTCGGTGCGGTCGACCCCTGCCGGCCCTTCCATTCACACTCGCATCTTTGTCTCTTTGTCAGTATCCTATCATCCATACTTTCCAAATGCCCAAACCACCTTAGCATACCCTTCTCAATTTTAGTCACTACATCCTCTGTCACTCCACACATACGTATGTAGGTGTGTATGTATGTATGTATGTAACGAAAGCTTTGAACATGATGGCCCCACTGCACCTGTAAGCGGAGAGAAGTCCAGATAGTGTCGACTGACAAGCAATGATGATCGTTCACTAGTTGAAACAATTATGCCGGCCTGTTTGAGACACAAGCTGTTCCCGGAAAGAGACTCAGGTTGGCCACTATGGAGGGCTATAACACTTAAGTACAGCCATCCGAGCAGATGGAAATGTATCCTACCCCCAACATACATATACACTCACGCCTGTTATCCCCGAAGAGGTAGACAGAGGCGCAACTAGTGCACCCACTTTTCGCCGTTATTCCGTCCCATAATGTGATAGGGGGCGAGCCTATCGCCACAAAACTCAATATCACTTTGCCCGACCCGGGGATCGAACCCGAGACCTCAGCTTTGCAGTCGTAGGTACTGTAATACAACTACGCCACCGAGGCAGTACCCCCAACAAAATACTAATAAAATAACTAAATGATGAGAAGCAATTCGGTCTAAATCTAGTACTATGAACGTTGACGTATATTCTACCGATAGACACTACTAGTGGTAGGTCTCTCATATGTAAGAGTCCGTCTGGGTGGGTACCACCGCAATGTCTATTTCTATAAGCAGCAGTGTGCATGCACTGTTGTGTTTCGGTTTGAAGGACATTGTAGCCAGTGTAACTACTTGACATAATGAGACTTAACATCTTATGTCTCAGGATGACGAGCGCAGTGTAATGCCACAGAGTACTTTGTAACTCAAGGTGCTGGATGGTGTTGCTACTGTTTATGGGTGGTGGTATCGCTTCCCAACAGGTGAACGGCATGCTCATCTCGTCATTAAAGTGCAATTTTATTTTTCTTCACTCTTCATTTTTTTTTTGTTGACGCGGAGAAAGTGACTTATTACTACCGCCCAGTGTTCAAGGGGAACGACTGAGCGGTTATGTTGGGTTCACCGTGCCTTACGACCCGACGTTGAGCCGCCCGGAGAGATGGAAAACGTCGGGCGACCGCCGGGCCGAGTCCCTAACCTATGTACACCGCACGGCATACCAACTAAAACTCCGCGGTGGCCATCTTCGGCGCATTAGGAACGGCTGCGGGCTTCCTCCGACTCACGTCTAAGTTGTCGTCCGCAACCGCCCCTGTCACTCTTTCATCATGCCCATTTACGAGGTACAATATTTCTTCACGTATTCTACATTTCCTTTTAGAACAGCGTAAACACAGCTCCGTTCGAAGTGGGCTACCTCACCTACATACTTCAAGACAAGTATCGCAAAATGGTGGACAAGTTTAACACCAGCACTTATATGAAACAACGGCTGTATTTGATGGAGCTGGTGTTGATATTGGAGGAGATTGAACGCCATTATTGGCAGGTAGGTTAGGTTAGGTAACCTGGCACATGAATTTTTGAGTACCGATTTAATTTAATTTGTAAATAGGACCCAGCCTTATGAGCACCACCTCCACATTTTATTCCTCCAAAAAACGTTACGACTGGGTTTTTCCATCTTAAAAAATTACTCAGTCGCAGCTCGGAGTCAGGAAGTTGGCGGTGTGATACCCCCGTGCCTCGGAAAGCACGTAAAGCCGTTGGTCCTGCGCCTGATCTCTCTCCGGTCATGTCGGATTGCCGTCTCACCGGACCATGAGAGTGAAGGAATAGCGAGTGCACCTGTGTATTGCGCACACACTTGTGTACTATAATATCTCCTGCGTACCTGGCTGATCTCCGTTGAGATTTGCCGCCGTGGCCGAAACTGGCTAGGAGGAGGATGCTTTTCATATAATTTACTTCCTTACATTTTAAAGGTAGAACACATATCAAATATGATGCACGAAATACAGAGGAAATATAAAATACGCACAGGTTTACATGAGAAATATGACGACGAATCCCATGGTCACCCCACTCATTACTTCGGGGAACCCACAATCCACGCCACCTTGAAGCCCAAGAAGTTCAAAATGGACAAATATCTAGAGAAGCGACTGACGGCAGCGACTACGAAAAAGAGACCGAAATGGTGGGAATTGGAATATGGGTGGGAAATTGATTATAACTGGTAGATATATACATATTACTATAAGATACTACAGTACCGGCGCGCTATGATGACCATTTTTACGTTTACCCGCATATCAAGTTTCGACTGCCTCCGTGGCGTAGTTGTATTACAGTACGACTGCAAAGCTGAGGTCTCGGGTTCGATCCCCGGGTCGGGCAAAGTGATATTGAGTTTTTCTATTCAGTATCAGCCCGGAGTCTGGAATTTGTGCCCGATATGGCGATAGGCTCGCCCCCGTATCAAATGGAGCGGAATAACGGCGAAAAGTGGGTGCACTAGTTGCGCCTCTGCCTACCCCTTCGGGGATAACAGGCGTGAGTGTGTGTATCAAGTTTCGCATTAATTCATAACTACGTTCAGGGAGCTAATTGCCGTACATTATTGTCAATAGTTATATTGAAGGAAAGCATCGTGAGGAAATACAGGGCTGGTATGGTATGATATTGGTATTGTTAATAGTGACGTGCAGTAAAATTTGTTGTAATAAATAATTTTACGACACAACTCGGCATTTTTATTATCCGAAAATAGAAATTTTAAAAGTTATCTATTACGTTCGTCACGTATACGCTCGCTTGCTATATGTTTTTCGATAATGAATTGAGAATTCACCTCAGTATTGTAACCTGTCAAAACGGTCATTATAGAGTGCCGGTACAGTAATGGCCAATTTCACCGCTGGCTCATAGAAGATATTTGTCACATAATGTATGAACCGACCAAACAAAAGTCATATTGTAGCCCTAAAGGTATTTACTGGATTATTTATGATAATAAAAAGCTATTATGATTATATTTTTTTACCCTAATCCCCTTCCCCCGGCAACAGAGGGCTGATATAAATTAATGTCTATGGCATCGTAGATCCCAAACGAATGAACCGATTTTGATGCGTTTTTTTCGTTTGAAAACCAATGTTTTCGAAATGGTTATTAGCCATAATAGGGTGGTTGATGACTCTTTTTTACATATTTGTTAAAAGTGTATGCCAAACATAATCTATGAGCATGCAAATATTTTTCAGTAATGACGCAATAACAAGTAAGTTATAAAGATTTGAAATTTGGTAGAAATGGTAATTGTCAAATAACAGTAATATCAGAATGACGTCACCGAGTGTCACCAGCCATAACACTGCGTGCGTGCGAAAGAGATAGCGCGATATCTCCACCACGCCCCCACTTTTGCTCATAACAATATTTCAAATAGGAATAACTGCTTTATTTTTCAACCAATTTTGATGCTGGTTTCACAGAACTTCTTTTTGATATTATTCTCTGTTATATAGGCTGCCTCGGTGGCGTAGTTGTATTATGGTACGACTACAATGCTGAGGTCTCGGGTTCGATTCCCGGGTCTGGCAAAGTGATATTGAGTTTTTCTATTCAGTATCAGCTCGGAGTCTGGAATTTGTGCCCGATATGGCGATAGGCTCGCCCCCTATCACATCATGGGACGGAATAACGGCGAAAAGTGGGTGCACTAGTTGCGCCTCTGCCTACCCCTTCGGGGATAACAGGCGTGAGTGTATGTGTATGTGTGTATATATAAGAAAATGTACAAAGTACTACATAGGAAACTACCCTATTATACGTGAAGAGATGCATATGGATTAATAAGAAAGAAAAGTTAACGTTAATAGAAACAGAAAAGCTTCTGCCTCCATGATGAATGAGGAATCAGGGAACGGCAGCTGCCGAACATAAGTACCTCTTACCCCCATTCCTTGGAGTTTGTACCTAGTCTATCCCTTTGCACATCACGTCTTTATCTCCGAATAGTTAGGAAGAGCAGGCTGTTCAACCAGGGCACCCACTTTGGCCACGTGTGTTTCTTTCCATGAATAGGGGGCGAAACTATCGCCATATCGGGCACTAATTCCAGAAACCGAGCAGAAAAATACAATATCATTTTTTTCGGATCAGGATTCCAACCCGGAACCCCAGAGAGGTGTCGTAAAGAGCACTCACTAAAAATAACGCCACCGAACAATGTGATTGTGTGTGTGTGTGTGTGTGTGTGTGTGTTTTATCTCTTCCGAACCGATTTCGGCCACGGCGGCCAATCTCAACATAGATCAGCCAGGTACGCAGGAGATATTATAGTGCACAAGTGTGTGCGCAATACACAGGTGCACTCGCTATTCCTTCACTCTCATAGTCCGGTGAGACGGCAGACATGACAGGAGAGAGATGAGGCGCAGAGAGGCTACTGCGAAAAACGATATCCGTAGTTTCGGGTGACGGATCGCACGTTTTCTTACTACGAAGTGTTACGGATCCTTCTTTATGAAGAGTTGTTGCGTGACGAAAGTGTTGAGCGAAGTCGGAAGCGTCGCAAACTGCGTAAAAGCTTCGTTAAACGGTGACGGATCCGAAGTAATTTGGTAGTAAGGTTAAATCCGAAGTGCGTCGTTTCTTCGTTTCGGACCGACGTTTCGGATTTCGTTTTTCGCAGTAGCCTCTCAGGACCGACGGCCTTACGTGCGACTCCTTAATTTCCGAGGCACGGGGATATCACACAGCCAAGCTGCGACTGATATTTTTTTTAAGATGGACAAATCCAGTCACAATGTTTTTGACCAAGATTCGAACCCAGGACCTCAGCGCGCAGATCGCACTCTTTACAACTATGTACTTGTAATGAGTACGATTTGCGAAAGAAGTATTTTCATCTCCCTGGTCCAGAGTTCGGTTCTCCGACGCGAGGACGCTTAGGACAAAATATGACTATACGTACTTAAACGACAAAGACATTTTTATTAACTTTTCTTTTTGGAGATTTTTTGTGTTTTGGTTTATTAAATTTTAATTTAATTTCTATGGTTTATTTATGAACATTTTTACGACACATTCAAGTTTATGAACATCAATAAAATGTAATAACAATGCAATGTTATAAGTGAATATTATTTGGAAACAGGTTTTTTACTTATAGGTAATTAGATAGAGGCTAACAATGTTCCTCGTAACAATTTTGTTTGGTAAGTTATAACATTGTTGTGTTATTGACTGCCTCGGTGGCGTAATTGTATTACAGTACGACTGCGAAGCTGAGGTTTCGGGTTCGATCCCCGGGTCGGGCAAAGTGATATTGAGTTTTATATTCAGTATCAGCCCGGAGTCTGGAATGTGTGCCCGATATGGCGATAGGCTCGCCCCCTATCACATCAAGGGACGAAATAACGGCAAAAAGTGTGTGCACTAGTTGCGCCTCTGCCTACCCCTTTGGGGATAATACCTAGGTGTGCGTGTGTGGTTATAGGTTATATTTTTTCCAATTCATTTTGACATTCAATCTCCAGACAGCTCTACTGCTTTACTACATGGTAGGTATAAAGGACATATCCAAAAACGGGTCTAAAGTTCTAACCAAAATACTTTACATATTTGTATAGTACTCCTCAAAACTAAGCCTTGGCAATATCTTACTAATATTATAAAGGCGAAAGTTTGTTAGTATGTATGGATGTATGGATGTCTAGATGTATGGATGTTTGTTACTCTTTCACGCAAAAACTACTGAACGGATTTCGATAAAATTTGGCACACGGATAGATCATGCCCTGGATTAACACATAGGCTACTTTTTATCCCGGGAAAATATAAACCGGGACTTTTATCCCGGAAAAACTTTTTAATGCGGGCGAACCCGCGAGCAAAAGCTAGTATCGTATAATTTTAAAGTCCCCCGATATTGAGATTAATGTAAATTTATTTTGTTTAAAAACTCCTTTATATGAGCATTTTTCAAAAAGCTAGTTATGACGGAGGGGTCTAAAAATATTTTATTAATCGATACAAGATCCATATTTTTGCCCGTTTAATATCGATAAAGTTTAAGCCTGGTTGAATTTTGAGGCACAGCACCCATACAGAAAAAAAATAACCACGCTGAGTTTCTTGGTGCTTCTTCTCAGGTCAGTGGGCTTTTCCGAAGCACTGGTAGAATCATATAGTTAAAAAAAAAACATTTTTAAAAATGACGTGTAAAAGTGCCACTAGGGGCCTAATTACATAATAAATGATTTGAGTTTGAGTTTGAGTTTCTTTTGCAGTGACTTCAGTCTCTGGTGAGTCGTACAAGGCTCATGACTTCATGGGGCAAACTGATAAAGACAAGCTGACACTCCTGTCGCTCGCTCTCTTGAAGGATGCCAAGTTGAAGCTAAGACAGGTTTCTGGCATCAAGGACGAGCACGGAGTGATGGTGGCTTTCGACGTCGGAGTTATTATTGGTTAGTGTATTTTACATTAAGACTTTTTAACCAATGGACACGATATGGCAATAATGCGCAAACAATTTTTTCTGCTAATCCTGACGGGGGGCGAGGTAGACACGGATAGCACACATTTAACAAAAAAAATCCACACGTACAGGGCTGAATATAAGGTCGGTTTTTACACAATAACACAACAAAAATCACAATTTCTGTGGAGCACCGCTTAATTTCATTATCGTAAAATGTAATGACAGCGATCGCAAGTCATATACCTAGGTTTATGACCAGCTGCGCATTTATGGCCAACTGAGGGGTTCGCCCGGTCATCGCATCTCCATTGGTAGATTTTACATGGTCATTTTGACATTGCGTTTATGAATGACATCTTATTGAAAAGAGCCCCCTATCACATCATGGGACGGAATAACTGCCTACCCCTTCGGGGATAGGTAACAGGCGTGACTGTGTGTGTGTGTTATTTTCAAGAACATAAAAACGTGGTACCATTTTGTAACGCACTGTCAAAATGACCCTGCATATGACTTAGCCCGTGTTTCATTCGTGGTCAAGTAAAATTATCGGTATAATTACACTGGACGCCGCTCCTCGATGCGAATTCGTTCGCAATTCACCAGTGTGATAAGAGCCTTAACTTCAATCACGGATGAAATATGAAATGTCACAGCCTAACACCCGTATTCTAAGACGTTTCCTCGAAACTTCCTCAACATTATCTCAATCGAGGTTATTTGTGGAGTGTTACTAGGAATCCTCCAAAATGGTATTATTAGTTACATTTTAGCTATTTTTGGGGATTTTTTTATGGCATCGCATGACGAGACGAGCATGCCGTTCGCCTGATGGTAAGCGATACGACCACCCTTAAAGAGTAGTAACACCATCCAGCACCTTGAGTTACAAAGTTCAGTGTGGCATTCCACTGCGCTCGTCATCATGAGGCATAAGATGTTAAGTCTCATTATGTCCTGTAGTTACACCGGCTACAATGTCCTTCAAACCGAAACACAACAGTGCATACACACTGGTGCTTGGCGGTAGAAATAGACATTGCGTTGGTACCCACCCAGACGGACTCTTACATATGAGAGTCCTACCACCACAAATCCTCGAGGGCATCCTCGAGTGTGGTCGAGTCGAGGAATTACGTAATTTAATAACGCTGTTCGGTATATTCGTATGGAGTATAGTACAAGCACTGCAGGAACTGTTGGAGATCCATTTTATAAAACGCTTGAAATAATCTATACATATAAATAAAATTGGAGTGTCTGTTTGTAATATTGAAATAACCGTTTTTTACTACATGCATATGAATATATATACGGTACATACACCAAAATAACATTTTTTACAATTTTTGTCTGTCTATCTGTCTGTCTGTCTGTTTGTTCCGGCTAATCTCTGAAATGACTGAACCGATTTTGACGGGACTTTTATTGGCAGGTAGCTGATGTAATAAGGAGTAACTTAGGCTACGTTTTATCCCGGGAAAATATAAAGCGGGACTTTTATCCTGAAAAAACTTCTTAACGCGGGCGGAGCCGCGGGCAACAGCTATCTATACTAATATTATAAAGCTGACGAGTTTGTTTGTTTGTTTGAACGCGCTAATCTCAGGAACTACTGGTTCGAATTGAAAAATTCTTTTTGTGTGGAATAGACCATTTATCGAGGAAGGCTTTAGGCTATATAACATCACGATGCAACTATTAGGAGCGAAGAAATAATGGAAAATGTGAAAAAAACGGGGAAAATTATTCATCCTTGAGGGCTTCCATTGCGTGCGCTGCGAAAACGGTTCAAGATACCAAAAATAAATGTATGAAAGAATTATTTCTCTTGAAATGATCTAAAAATATGTCCCGGACAGTATATATCTATCTTTTAAGATTAACTCACTAGAACCGTTTTTATGGTAATCAAATTTGGTCGAAATTAATTAATATTATAAATGCGAAAGTAACTCTGTCTGTCGCGCTTTCACAAAACTACTGAACCGATTTAAATGAAATTTGGTGCACAGATATTTTAGAGCCTGAAAAAGGACATAGGCTACTTTTTATCCCCGTGAAATATAAAACGTGACTTTTATCCCGGAAAAACTCTTTCACGCGGGCGGAGCCGCTGGCAAAAGCTAGTCCATTTTATAAAACGCTTGAAATAATATCAGAATAAAATAATCAGATTGTATCAGTTTACAAAGCGAAAATCTTGCCTCGTGTCTTCCTTGAGGTAAATCGCGAGGTACCTTGAGATTAACAGTTGGATCCTTCCCTCGAAAAAGGAAAAGCGTGGAGTGACGTTGAGAGGATAAGATCTTTTTCAACTAAGCATACAGATTACCTCCAGTGAGATTGAGATGAGTCGAGGAATTTTCTAGAATACAGGTCTTAGTCTAGAGGTGTTTTATACAACTAAATGCAAGCGTCACAGTACACACATTTTCCTCTTTCAAGGATACATAGTGTGAGGAAACCTAGGTATGTGAAGTCTGTCAACCCGCTTTAGGTCAACGTGGTGGACGAAGGCCTAAACCCTCTTAGTAGACGAGGCCCGTGCTCAGCACTGGATAGTATATGAATGAATCCTCCTAGCCAGTTTCCGCCACGGCGGCCAATCTCAACGGAGATCAACCAGGTACGCAGGAGAAATTATAGTGCACAAGTGTGTGCGCAATACACAGGTGCACTCGCTATTCCTTCACTCTCATAGTCCGGTGTGACGGCAATCCGACATGACCGGAGAAAGATCAGGCGCAGGACCAACGGCTTTACGTGCTTTCCGAGGCACGGGGGTATCACACCGCCAACTTCCTGACTCCGAGCTGCGACTGGGTAATTTTTTTTAAGATGGAAAAACCCAGTCACAAAGATTTTTGGTCCGACCCGGGATTCGAACCCAGGACCTCAGCGCGCAAATCGTACTCGTAACACGTACGCAATACAACTACGCCACCGAGGCAGTCGAGGATAGTATATAATACAGTGCTGGGATGGTAAGGATAGGTAGAAGTGAGACACATTTCATCAGGTATTTTAGGATTGGTGTAATGGGGTTTGATTTGACAGACGAATGACCAGAAGAAACTCATAACTCAATTCTTACGACACCTTCGGCTACAAAGCTCAGACTATTCAACCAATGGACACGATATGACAATATTATTTTAGTTTGTAATATAGGGGATTTTAATAGTATGTTGTCGGCTCCTATGTCAGAGGGGGCTAGGACTTTGGTTAAAAAATATTTTAAGTGTACCAGGGTGAACGTTTAGTCTGTAGGCATAATTATATTTAAGTGGACATATGGAGCGACTTAGTCGTAACACACGACAAAGCTCCTTAAAATAAGAAAAAAAAAAAAAGATATGACAATAATGCGCAAACAATTTTTTCTGCCTGCCTGACGGGGGGCGACGTAGGCACGGATAGCACACATTTAACAAAAAAAATCACACGTGCAAGGCTGAATCACTGAGTCACTTTTTACACAATAACACAACAATTACAATTTCTGTGGAGCACCTAATTTTCGTAGAATGTAATGGCATATCGCATAGGTTTTAATAAAAGTTTATGACCAACGAAGGGCTCGCCTAGTCATCCCATCTCCTTTGCATTGCTAGGTACTCAAATACTGTAAAGGTAATGTCCAAAAACGTGCTTAAAATTCGAACTAAGATATTTTATACTTATTTGCATAGTACTCGTAAAAACTAGACCTTAGCAATAAATAGTATAATTTCAAAGTTCTCCGATTTCTCGATTTATGTAAATTTTATTGTGCTTTAAAATGACACCTAAAAGGAATGTTTTTAAAAAAGTAAATGTATAAATGGAGAGGTGTAATATTTTTTTTTATAGATCCAAGATCCATATTATTGCCCTTTAATATCCATAAAGTTTGAGTACTTTGTATTTAAAATTTCCAGATGGACTGGTGTTGCTACTGTTTATGGGCGGTCGTATCACTTATCAGGAGAGTGGCTTGCTCGTCTAGTTATTCAGTAACAATAAAAAAATGAAAGTCTTAAAAGCTAGGCTTTATATAGACCTTAAGTGACATTTCAATTGTCAAACAAGTTGGCTAGTCCTCTAGCGACATGACTCAAGCTTCTCGACGTTTCCGTTAATTATATAATCAATGCTTATTTGGTGCCTGTGACATATAAAACTAACATTCCAGGCCAAATCCGCGAGAAATACAAAAGAATGCTGGAGACGTACCGGGACGCCCGAGACCGGTTCACAAACCGGACCCAACTCCAAGGTCCAGGGGTCAGGACGTTCAAGCCTCTCCACTACATCATCAGCATGGAGCTGGTGCACATGCGTGAGGTGGATATAGACAAGCTCATCCACGTGCTGGAGACGATACCGAAGAAGATCCTGGCAAAGGGATCCAATCCAGTCTTTAAGGATAGGGTTAAAAATGATACTTTGAGGAATGGTGACTTTGGTGTGTATTGCTGAATTTCGTCATAGTATTATTATGAAGTTACAATTGGCAGAATTAGGTATTTATATTTTAATCCTTTATGTCGTATTAACAACTATCTTACTAACTTAGAAAGCGACGATAGCCTAGTTGGGAGTGAAACGACTGCCGAGATGAATGTCCGCAGGTTCAAAACCGAAGGGCACACACCTCTGACTTTTCTAAAAGTTATGTGTGTATTCTTTGTGAGTTAGCGCTCGCTTTAACGGTGAAGAAAAACATCGTAATGAAACCTGCATACCTGAGAAGTTGTCTAGAGGAATTTCGAAGGTGTGTGGAGTCTGCCAACCTGGACTAGGCCAGTGTGGTGGACTAAGGCCTAAAACCCTCTCATTAGAAGAGGAGGCCCGTGCTCAGCAGTGGGCAGTATATAATACAGGGCTGATATGGTATAATACAGGTTTCCTCATTATGGGTTTCCTTCAGCGTTAAAGCGAGGGATAGGTAATTCAAAAAGAATACGCACAACTATTTAGAAAAGTCAGAGGTGTGTGCTCAAGGAGTTTTGAATCTGCGGGCATTCGTCTCAGCTGTCCGTTCCACTCCCAACTGGGCTATACCGCTTCATTACATATTGTTTTTTACCCCGAATAAAATGAGCAGTGGGCTTATAATGCGGCAAACAACGACACGACTACGTTTCGTTTTATTGTGATTGGTTGAGAGACTATAACACGTGACTGGCGTATTGGTCTCTCGATCAATCACAAACATCAAAATTCAACGACATCGTCTTAAGAGTTAAGTTTTTTTGCCACATTCTAAGGCCATAGTAAGACTTTTATAGACAAAGTCATAAATAAAATGAGTGTCCTAATAACGAGTATAAATAAATATTTTTAGAAACTAAACTAGCGCTGCGAATCAAGGAAGAAGAGTTGAAAAGCAAGTACAGAGATGAATACACTATGAAGAGACTGGGTATCAACAAGACAGGCTGGGCGTGGGACATCTACTCTATATAGTGGAGAAATAAAACGTTGTTTTGAAAATTCGTTTTCTTTTTCTTGCGCTTATCCCAAATCAGTATGATCAGTCATCCACATAAATAGCTGAAGTGTTTGAACTTCAGCTATTTATGGATGACTGTTCACACTGGTTTGAGATAAGCGTACATTTTTGTTTACCAAAGCTTTTTTTTCTTTACAAACATAAATTTTATGGCGTTTACTTTAAAACCACCTCCTCCGTACCAGTCCTGTATTACATACTGCCCACTCGTGAGCACGGCCTCCTCAACTACTGAGAGGGTTCGTCCTTAGTCCACCACGCTGGCCCGTGCTCAGCAGTATATAATACAAGGCTGGTATGGCGGTATGGTATTGCTATAAAGTATGTTAATATTAGCTTTACTTAATGCCCATGACTTCAATTTCACCCTGCATAAATCGGGAAATGTTTCACGAGGATAGAGCCAATAAAACACAGAAGTCATGATACATAATAACTTTCTTAAACATACGGATTTACCAGCGACCATGGAGCCTCGGTCGCTTGGATTTACCAATAGTAATCAATTTCCCACCCATAATCGATCGGCCACCATTTGTTATACTTCTTCTTCTCCACGGGAGAATACGACTTGATCTTCGCCTTCAAGAACAGTTCTCTCATCTGCTGCATTCTCTTCTTTTCGAACTTCATTTGCAACTTCCTTTGTCTCTCGTTGTCTTTAATCCATTGCTCGTGGCGCAGGATCTCCTCTAAATCCACTTGTGTTAGCATCTCTCGAAACTCTTCTATGTAACTGAAAAAGTATTGAATGGAATTAATGGGAGTGATTACCGCACAAATAAACTGTCACAATATTATACCCACAAGAAGTATCCGCGAAGGGGTAGGCAGAGGCGCAGCTAGTGCACTTACTTTTCGCCTTGCGTATGATAATGATAGGGAGCGAGCCTATCGCCATATCAGACACAAATTTCAGACTCCGGGCTGATACTGAATAGAAAAACCAAATATCATTTATGATAGTGGTTTTCTTTATGGCATTGAATGACGAGACGAGCATGCCGTCGCCTGATGGTAAGCGATACGACCACCCATAAACAGTAGCAACAGCATACAGCACCTTGACTTACAAAGTACTGTGTGGTATTCCACTGCGCTCGTCATCCTGATGCATAAGATGTTAAGTCTCATTATGTCCAGTAGTTGCACTGTTTACAATGTCCTTCAAACCGAAACACAACAGTGCATGCAACACAATTACGCCACTGGAGTAGTAGAGGAAAAGAAATACTATACCTATATTTCTTGGGGATTTCGTGGGCCATATTTACAAGATGGAAGATTTCGAAGTACAACTTCTGAATTAACTCTGTTCTCTTCAATGTGGCAAAGACGGAATCCGCTTTGAACTCTATCGGTCTTTTGACGTGTTCCACCATCTTCTTGTATCTGCAAGGAGTTTGTAGTTTTAATGCAGGTGAACAATTGATTAGTAAATATGTCCACTTTTTGTGTGGGTGTTGGGCTTTAAAATCTAACCAGGCTAAAACTTTATGGATATGAAAGGGGCAAAAATATGAACCCATCAACAAAAATTTTTAGACCCCACCATTTGTAACTAACTTTTTTTAAATGTTCATTCAAGTGTAGTTTTTATGCAAAATAAAATTCATAAATCTCGGAATCGGAGGTCTTTAAAATTATACGATTTATTGCAAAGGCTTAATTTTTGGGAGTACTATTCAAATAGTACCAGCCTTTGCTTTTGGCAAAATTTGAGGGTGGCCCTCGATTTCTCCAGGATCCAATCATCAGATCCTGACTTGGTGACTATGGGACCTCTTCAGAAGTAATCTCCTTTCGAACAAAAAAAGAATTTTGAAAATCGGTACACAATTGGCGGAGTATTGCGTAACAAACACACAACAAAAAACGTAGCGTCGAATTGAGAATCTCCTCCTTTTTTGAAGTCGGTTAAAAAAGCCTAATTAGATTCGTTCTTACCTCTCAATAATCTCTCCCATAACGTACCCCTGCTCGTAATGAGGAGATTCTTCGAACATGAACCGCATCGGGTTCATTTCTGCGCTCCGTTTCTCAGCGTCTTCGTAGTAAGTTCTCATGATCTCGAGGAGTCGGTTGGGCACCAACGCGCTCATTTCATATGCTCTGTACTTTTCATTGTGGAAGTCTTGGTCTGGGCGAGACAGGGCGGGGAAGACTGCAGTTGGAAGAGACTGTTTTTATCGAGATTTTTTTGTCTATGTACGGGTTGTGTGTGTGTGTGAGTATGTGTGTGTGTGTGTGTGTGTGTGTGTGTGTGTGTGTGTGTGTGTGTGTGTGTGTGTGTGTGTGTGTGTGTGTGTGAGAGTATGTGTGTGTGTGTGTGTGTGTGCATGTGTGTGTGTGAGTGAAAGGAAGAAATTTGCCGATTACTGATATGGGAATATTTATACCCGTTCTGATAGCGACCACGGTATGCAATGCAATCAGCCCTGTATTATATACCTACTGTCTCACTGCTGAGCACGGGCCTCCTCTACTACTGAGAGGTATTAGGCCTTAATCCACCACGCTGGTACCACAGTATGCAAGTAAATTACGCTATAGCGGCTCATGTGAGTGTGTTTCTGCATCAGTCTGTGTACATGCGTTTACGAACAGGCTTACTTTATTCTACTGGAGAGGATATCGACTCTACATCAATGAATATTCTGTAAACGCCACGCTACTTACAGTTGCAGTAAAGTCACTTGGCCAAGATCATATTAAAAAGTGTCATGCTTTTCTTTTCGATAGTTTATAAGTGACTTTTAATAATGTCGATCTGTCAGAATTTGAAAAGCGAGTAACGAATACACTGCCACAGCGATACCAAATTATTACTTTATTCTTCTACTTACAGAGTAAAATGAATAGAGAAAACGCCATCCATGGGACGTACTTAAACAAAACAGTAATTTTAAATCTTGCCGCCATATTTTGTATTCTAAATTCAAAAATTATGTCATTTTAACTTTTATAAAAATGTTTGAGTGATTGCTTTTTTTATAAAACCAACTACTTTTTATAACAATGTTGTTTGTATAGATCTACATTATTTTATTTGTATTCGCAAACCAGGCACGAACTCAGAGGTTTAAGGGGTCTGGCCAGTCAAATCTAGCCTACTTTAAGATCTCACATTTTTAACCGACTTCAAAAAGGAGGTTCTGTATTCGATCCGTATGTATGTATGTAAATTTGTATGGCCGCGAGTTTCTCAAAAACTACTGATCCGATTTGGATGTGGTTTTCGATGTTCAAATGTTTTTTAAACTAATTGAACAATGTTTTCGTATATTTGATCTTGTATTTCCTTGGCTTAGCTGGCAATTTAAATTAGGCATCGATTCCAAATATACCTATATACCTACTATATACTAAGCAAATATTAAGTTGAATTATTTTTTGGTTTGCAGTGGTTTTGAAGTCGGTTTATTTTTTGTTAAAAAGTTTTTTAAAAAACAGGAATTGTTATAGGTATCCAATAAAGCAAAGAAATACAGTTTAATACTTGTTCATAATGTTATTTTGTTCCTACAAATACATATTTGGATTTTGTATAGAACTTGGCACTCATTTAGATCTCCACTTAGAATAATAACACTGATCTCCATTATTTTTGAGGCAAAGCCCACAGCCAAACATAATTTTTGTATTGAACTTGGCTCTTCTTTTTTACATTTATGTTTTTGGTGGGATTATTATTTAACCAAGTTATCTAAACCACTCGATGATATCTCAAATGCGGCTCTGACTACATGCATTGCTAATTTCATACTCAATGGTTCTTGATATGAACAGGCAATTAATTTGAAGTGTTACAACTTCCGTAAACCAAGTAGTTGTTCTCTTCTTTTATAATACTAGCCCTGTATTATACATGGTCATTTTGACATCGCGTTACTAAATGAAAGCACGTATTATCTCCTTGAAAATAACATTTTCTATAAAGTTATTTTACCTCTAGATGTGAAATAAAAAGTGTAAGTTTCGAACAAAATAACACCCAAGGGAACGTGCATAGAGCTGCCATCTGG
The DNA here is from genome assembly GCA_949316025.1 of Lapara coniferarum. NCBI lineage: Eukaryota > Metazoa > Arthropoda > Insecta > Lepidoptera > Sphingidae > Lapara > Lapara coniferarum. The sequence continues at coordinate 25,169,201 of OX438929.1, forward strand.
TAGCGCAATCTGACTCTTTTTCAGCACATCGATACTAGGCATTGACGTAAAATATTCGTATTTTTGTCATATTAAAAGAATATACAAACAATAATATAACCAATTATTGTTCTAAAATGTTTCTTTTTTCATCCACATGTGGCTCTTGTGTCGATTTTGTGCTGCTCCCTATAGTTCGTACACGCTCCCTAATGCCACTACTACTACTCTAAGATTCGGAGAAATACACTTACGCAGACGACGTATTCGCACTAATCTACCAAATGATACAAAAATACGTAAAATTCATGGATTATTTTTGCCATAATGTTAGTAGAGGTGAAGTCGAGTATGTGGTTTCAGTTAACGCAATGTCAAAATAACTTTGTACAACTGGCTAATTTTGAGCACGGCCCTTCTCTATTACTGAGAGGATTCACTTAGTACACCACGCTGGCCTAGTACGGGTAGGAAGAATTCACAAATCACTGAAATTCTTTTTTGAGAATTCTCAGGTATGTAGGTTTCCTCACGATGTTCTTCGCCGTAAAGTGCACCATAGTTAGAATACACATCATCGAAGTCAGAGGTGTGTGTCTTTTGGTTTTGAACTAGCGGATACTCATCTCGGCAGACCGTTCCATTTCCAACTAGGCTATAGTGCACTTATCTTTCATATTTACCATTTTTATTTACTATTATTTGTTCAAAGTCCTATTTTTAGGGAACGTATCCATACTACGTGACCCATTTTTGTAATTTTTTCCTTCCTTGGTGATCTTCCATCATCATCAGCCCGTTGCAGTCCACTGCTGGACATAGGCCTCTCCCAAGATACGCCACAGAGCCTGATCTATTGCTTTATGCATCCATAGTATAAGAAAATTTTGTACAAATGTACTTACACTGAAGGTAACGGATTTTTCGTTTGCAGCAATAAGCACATGGCACGTCCTTTCTAAATTGTTTAAGGAAAATGACCAGTCTATTTCACTTTTATGTATTCAATTTTGACAATTATTTGAAAGAAAACACATATTACCATTAGTTAAATATACATTTATTCGAAATTACAATATCTAATTACTTTATCACACAAATCATAAAGCCCATCGTAAACGACTTGCACTCTAGCTCATTCCCACTGTCAGTACACGTAAGCAGACAGCTGGCATTATCAAAATTTAAAACGTCAAATTTGAAAATCGAACGATACATTTGTGTATCGTTCGATTTTCAAATTTGACGTTGATGCATTTTGATGCATCTGTCAAATTTAAAATTCGAACAGACACTAGCGCCAACTGACAACTTACGTCTATTGACCTCACGAAAAACCGTCCACGCCAACTGATAAAAGCGTGCGACGCAACAATACGTCATGTCCGATTGGACGCCATTTTGTAAACATAAATAAGTCACGTTTGCATGCTTGTATCTTCAAAACTTAAAATCATAAGTTGTGTCGGTGGATAGGTCATTGATCAAATTATGTAGAATAAAGTTATATTACTATTTCTGACCTGAGTTTTTCGATCATCATTTATAAAGAACGTTTCTTAGATTCTGACAGGTTATTCGTAAAAAATACGTTAATATTAAAAATTTATTCGTCCTTTATTTGACGAATGGAAAATAAGCCAGTAATAATGTTTTATTTCTGTGTTTAATAAAATAAATAAACATGGCTCATATAATATGAACTACTGTAAGGTTCAGATACAAATTAAAAATATATTTATTAGGCGGATAGCTAAACAAGGATTTCGATATACAGTACTCGACAGAAAATATTATACATCGCACTTTAGAGTCACAACACTCTGAAAATAATATATTGGCTTATAGTATGCAGACCAAATATATTGGCTTATAGTATGCAGACCAAAACCCAAGCTTATTTAGCTTAACTCGAATAGTTGACAAAATTACACATGGTGTATAGCTTCATATACATAGATTGCGCTCTGAGAGGCTACTGCGAAAAACGAAATCTGAAACGTCGGTCCGAAACGAAGAAACGACGAACTTTGGATTTAACCTTACTACCAAATTACTTCGGATCCGTCACCGTTGAACGAAGGTTTCACGCAGTTTGCGACGCTTCCGACTTCGCTCAACACTTTCGTCACGCAACAACTCTTCATAAAGAAGGATCCGTAACACTTCGTAGTAAGAAAACGTGCGATCCGTCACCCGAAACTACGGATTTCGTTTTTCGCAGTAGCCTCTCAGCACACAAGTACGAAAGATATCGCACATGCGCAAGCTAAGCCAAACTAAGCTTAGTTCTTGATCTGCAATTGACATTAGAAAGATATAACCGGATAGCTTCAGCTTAGTAGATGCCATCTTACTCGCACATGTGCGTTGATGAACTGGCTCTATTTCTGTAGCTCTATGTGTAATATATAATGCTAATTACTGTACATAATTCAAGTTTTTACCTAAGTAATAAGTTAATGTATCAAAGAACTATTAAGTAAAGATTCTTTGTGATGGCGGCTAAGAAAGGATATTAATAATTATATCGCTTTTGTAGTGCATGTCCTCTTCCATCAAATAGTACTTCCGAAAGTTACCGCTAGATGGCGTTTTATCACAATTATGCGTCTATAGAACAACATTTTCTGATTATTATTAAAACATAGATAATAAATTGCAATAATTTTTTGTCATCAATAGGCGCTCATGACGTTATAAAAACGAATACAACACATATTCAAATTGTATTAATTGTCAATCTAATCACCATACCGGGGCGCCGCCTTTGTGGAAAAAAAGCTTATTCTCCTACCTTATCTTTATAGTATTTTATTCAACACTATTTACAAGATGGGAAGATTCTTTAATATAATTCAGTAATAATGTAGATATTTTCCCATATTTCCCCTTACAATTACCTTCTTCTTCTCTATTCCTTCAATTTTCTTTCCCATATTTTCCTTTACAATTACCTTATTTTTCTCTACTCCCTCGATTTTCACATTTTTCATTCTTATGCAATACTATTACACATTTCGACCCCGATTCTTTTAGAATCTTTAAATCATATTGATTTCTTAACATTTACAAGACTAGACTAACCATTTTCGACTCTATAGCCACCGTTAACCTTTTTCCAACACTGATTTAATACCATTAAAATCCAAAATCAATTCTCAATAAATTAACAAAGAAACTGTACAATTTGCGTTTCAAAGTGAATCCATATTTTTTTGGTCACTAAGGCGGCGCCACGTGATTGTCAGAGATATTTCTGTACACATTCACAGCTTTATTAATAGACAGTTCATAAACATTTTAGTTATCGAATGTTTTGTCGTCTTCGAACGAATTTTGAATTGAGTTTGAAGGAAGAAGACAAAACATCCGATAACTAAAACAGGTTTATACACTGCTTATAAAGATCGTTAGCGTGTAGCCGTTATTTTGAATAATGACATTGACACGGATGAAATGCTTCCACTACAGCTAGCGACATCTAGTGAAAAAAATTATTTGTCCCCATTCATTGAAAAATAAATAATTAATAACTAAATGTCAAGTTTTGCCTTTAATGTTCACTCGACTTTGCCTTGGATAAAAGAACCCTGACAGCTAACCTGACATCAATAATTCTTCAAAATTTCTTTACCGCCACGTTTATGTCCATATACCAACGCTTGCCTACATCCACGATCTACCTACAATATTGAATACGCCTATCCTTATGTAGTCACCTTAGACCAGAGTTGCCAACCCTACTGTTTTAACAGTAGATTTACTGTTCTTACTTTGTCGTCCCTGTTTTCTGTTTAGAGGCGAAATTTTACTGTATTTGTTTTTTTTATTTTTACATGCGTTTTCACGGGTTTTTACATACTAAAATGGTGCACGAGCTGTTTTTTTTAGGTCGCCACCCTATCCACTTAACCTACTCCTCTGATGTTACCGACGGAAAAATCGAAATCAAGCACGTTTTTTTTTGCTCCTCGCTCAAAATCTCCGATCTACTGTTTTTTTGTTAGTCATCTGTTGTTCTTTGGTTTCTTGGAGTTGGCAACAGTGCATTAGACCATCTAGAAAGGACGCGCCTTATGCTTAATGTTGCGAAGAAAAACTTCTATCACTTTGACCGTAACTACAACATAGAAGGCTCTCAGTAGTAGAGGAGGCCCGTGCTCAGCAGTGGACAGTATAAAATATAGAACTGATTGCAAGTTGCAACTGCATAGAAGGAACAACACTTACTATAGCCTTTTATTTCATACTAGCTTTTGCCCGCGGCTCCGCCCGCGTTAAAAAGCTTTGCCGGTATAAAAGTCCCGGTTTATATTTTCCCGGGATAAAAAGTAGCCTATGTGTTAATCCAGGACATGATCTACCCGTGTGCCAAATTGCATCAAAATCCGTTCAGTAGTTTTTGCGTTAAAGAGTCATACATCCGAGTCATACATCCGAGTCATACATCCATACATACAAACTTTCGCCTTTATAATATTAGTAAGATAGTAAGATTGATCGCACACAAAAATCATAAACACGTATCGGTTTACGCACATTAAAAAAAGTTTTTATAAACGTGTGCATGAGCACTTGCTCTTATACTTTGGCAGAAAGGAATGATCATAAGCAGCGTCCTTTACACCTTGTCTTAGGTTTCCCCACAATATCTTTCGTTCCTTCTTAATGTTCAAATATATCAAATCCTTTCGGTATAATTACCTTCACACATTTTTTCTATATCTACGCTATATTAATTTCCATTCGTACTCTTCCGTGATTGTGTTATAGAGGTCGTCGAATAACTTGACTCAGTAGGCGGTGCCTGAGCTGAACGTAGGAGACGAAAGTTGCCAATGGGCAAAAAAACACGACACGACTTCGTTTAGTCTTATTGTGATTGGTTGAGAGACTAACACGTGACTGGCGTATTGGCCTCTCGACCAATCACAAACGTTAAAATTAAACGACGTCGTCTTACGAGTTACATTTTTTGGAGACGTTCTAAGCACACTGATCAACCAATCGTTCAACATCTACAAGCAATGGGTCAAGTTGTTTGGCGACTGCTACAATCCAGGATATGGTCTATCCGCATGCCAAATTTCATCCAAATCCTTACAGCGGTTTCAAATTATCTATTTACAATATTAGCTATTGTATTACTCATATTCGGACATTTTTTTATCTATGGCACTTCGTATCTTATATGCAATTTTAATAATAATAAATAAATAGTGCCACTGCCTATGCTTTTATGCATTTCACTGCCTATGCTTTTAACGAGCCCACCAATATAACGCCATCTAGCGGTACTTACTTGAATCACTTTTGATTCGAAAACAAAACGCGGAACGCTTGAGTGGATGAAAGGGTTATAAGTAAAGAAGAATTTTGTATAAACCTCAGAAAACTTACAAAACGGTGGCAGTTATTGCTTGGATAATATTTGATAATGCCTTTTAAAGTTATTTTTTGCCTGGTTAATGTTTAAACACTCATCGCTTTACTAATAAACGCTTGCTATTAAAAGTTATTATGTTTTGTCTCCCTTCCTCTGACGTTAAACGTAACACAACAGACCGAGACAAAACAGTACATATTAGCACTCTTAATAAAACAATGACTGAAATATGGACCCTAAATGGCAAGCTGCATCGACTAAGAAAAAAATATGCGTCTTTTCAACATTGGGAATAGGGTCAAATTTGTTTGAATTTATGTTCGTTCCCCGCCCAACTTAAAAAAAAATTATACAGTTAGTTTTTGTGACGATGCTCACAAGTCATCGATTTTGAATTAGGTCATTATTTATTGACTCGTCAAGCCCCGCGATGGACGCCGGCGTCCGAGTATATAGGGTTTCCGCATCATCTAATATTTTAAGACCCCTCCATTTATAACATTTCATTTTAATTGAAGTTTTTAGCAAAATAAAATTACATAAATCCCAAACGACTAAAATTATACGATTTATTGCAAAGGTTTTTGGGAGTACTATCCAAATAATATATAAAGTATCTTGGTTAGAATTCTAAGCCCGTTTTGGGACATGGCCTTCGTGTGTAAAGCGATGAGTGTATTCTCCGTAGTCATTTAAAAGTTATTAAAGTAAAAATTATGAGACCAGCTTATTTCATCCGTGCTTAACTTTCAAAGTAAGCTCATTCCCAGCTGAAAATATTTAATATTTTCCTAGATTAAGCTTATCGCCGGTGTCAGATTAAAAACTAACGGTGATTGATAAAGGGTTTATAAATCTATTTTCGTTATTGGATGTTTTGTCTTCTTCGAACGAATTTTGAATTCAGTTTGATGGAAGAAGACAAAACATTATAGGTACTTAAATAGGTTTATAAACTGTTTATGAACAGTGTCGTAAGCTAATAGTTTGTTGAGCTGATAAATTTACAAATACGCACACCTTAGTCTACAGTTTCATTTCCATACAAGTATGAAAACATATCCCAGCTTTGCGAGCTTAGTTGAATCAACTCAGTGGGGTTAGAATGTCAAAAAAAAAAACACGATGCGTCTCCGCTTCGTCTTATTGTGATTGGTTGAGAGACTGACGTGTCGGTCTTTCGATCAATCACAAACATCAAAATACCGATACGTCAGTCTCTCAACCAATCACAATAAAACGAAGCGGAAACGCATCGTGTTTTTTTTTTCAAGTTCTAAGCCCCCAGGTTAGTGTTTCGTCTACAACCCGCATTAAAGTATTTGAAATAAATATAGGCGGTAATAGAAAGGATCGTGAACGTATCTTTCGATCGATCGAAAAAAATAGACCAATAAAAGTTTGACATGCACGGATCAGTTATAGTTAATCCTCAGATCGATCGGAAGATAGCGATTGATCCTTGACAGTCGTTTTCAATAAATGCTTTATTCGATCCATCGCGAAAATGGACCAACGAGAACATTATTTTTTACATGCTTCCATGATTTATTGACATTGGTTTATTCTCGTGATCAGATCGAAGATTGGGATCATTTATTGAAAACGGACGTTAGTGCTATCGGTCGTAAACCCATCTACCGACACAACTTCACGCTATATCCTCCACGTAGCAGACAGAACAATAAATTCGCGGAAAACTTAAACAGAAGCGTAACTTCGCAGTTTACACGCTAATTCAAAACTGGTCAAACACATTTTGTGTAACATAAAATACATAATTTATAAATACTCTAAGTATGATGACGTTTTAAATATCAATTTTAATTTAATGACTAAAATTCATATAAAAACATGATTTACGAAAAAGACTACATTGTATAATCTGTGTAGTTATTTGACTACAATTTATAAATGTAGCCAAAAGACTACACACTATAATCAATAGTTCCTTGCATGTAAGACGAGAATATTTTATACAAATCTTGTTCACTGAGGTATCATGTAAATTTCGCTTCAATTTGCTAAAAGTTAATATAAAGAATTTTTTGAACAAAAATTTAATAGAAGTTCGTAAACGAGAAATTTCTTTCATATTATAAACCGCCAATAGACGATCTCGATCGCTTTTTTCGATGCATCTCGGAAAAGGACCAACAGAATAAAGGTTTCTGTCATGATTACAAATGACCTATTCTGATTAGTTTATTCTCGGAATCGGATCAAAGATTGAGACTGTGATCGTTTACTAATATCAGCCGTAAGTCTTTCTGAATAGTTTAGTCTCTGGTGTGCAGTCATAGGACAACAATAAGATCTATGTATTATAGCATTTATAATACATGTTTTATTAGTTTATTATACGAAACTATACAGGGTCATTTTGACATTGAGTTAATAAATGAAACCACATACTCGTCTTTCCCTCTGCTAACATTATGCCAAAAATCATACATGAGAAACGAATATTTTCACCAGAAATCTCAAATTTACCTTCCTGATTTTTTTATCGTTTTTAAGTTTAGTGCGAATATGGCGTGTGCGTGAGTATTTTTCTGACTGAAAGTATGATGATGCCGCTGCGACTCATCCTCTTAGACTAGTAGTAGTGACATTAGGGCATGTAAACTTATAGTTACTTTTTATTGATATTTATTTTGTTCGAAACTTGCACTTTTTTATTTTACATCTATGGCTAAAATAACTTAATGGAAAACGTTATTTTCAACGAGATAGTATGTGGTTTCATTTATTAACGCAATGTCAAAATGACCCTGTATAATTGTATAAACCGATATTATGGTATATACTCTTTAAACTAGTATCAATAACAAATAATAAACATACATCATATGAAATTGACATAAACTGGTTTTTGTGATTTCCTACTTCCTAAGAGCCAAATCTACTACTTCCACGATAGACCAGCAAATTTGGTCAAAAGACACCGTTCCTCGAAAAATAATCAATAGTTTATATTTTAGTATGCGAAAATAAAGTACGTATTATTGTTAAATAAATTGTTATTATTTTTAACATGCTTTGGATTATCGAGATTTTTTTTTAATAAAATTGATATTTAAAACTTATGTTTAACATGCATCAGACAATAAAAAAACAACATATCAATTCGATAAATCGACTTCTATGATTTGTTTTAACTCTTAATTAGCTTTTATATAGTTTTTGAATTTAATACATAGATGCGGGTTAACAAAGGCCGCGACGACTTTTAGTCGCGCGAATAAGATCCACTGCGATTAAAAGTCGACCGACAGTCGCAAGCTCCGCCAAAACGCCTTAACTATTATAAAGTTCTGAACATGAATCTTTCAAACGATTATCTGTACATATTATAAGTAATATTTCTTTCCAATGTTTCTATACAAGTACAGTACAAAAGTCCGTATTTTTTTCAATTTCAATTAATTTATAACATTATTCGAAGACAATTCCAAAAAAGACACCATACAACTTGTTACACTTTTATGATTTTTAAGAACGCACGTTAAATACACACATAAAAAAAACAACTTCTCAGTCCGTAATGTTCACCGGTCGACTAAAAGTCGACAACGTTTTGAGATCACAATAAAATCGCATCGGTTATGCAACCTTTAATTTTAGTATAGTGGACTTTTTTATAGGTAATGCACATATACTAAAATAAGTTTTATTTAATAAATTTAGCGTTCATATTACAATGACGATATCACAACACACGAATCTACATAACAGTTTCGAAATGTAAACGCTACATTTATCAAAATAAAATAACAAAAATAAATAAAGACTTGCATATGTTCGTCAGTGCTGGCTATTGCTGCATTGCATTATATTTGAATTATAAAACAACTGTATGACGAGACGAGCAAACAGCTCCATCGACGGAAAACGTCACGCCCATAACCAAGAGAACATTATCCAAACTTTGAATTATAAAGCACTGCGCTCATTATGAAGTATTAGAGGTTAAGTCTATATAACTACACTGAGTACTCTGACATATTGGAACTAAATCTTGTATACTACAAAACTTGCAAACAATCCTTGTGCCAATAAGGTACCAATTGTGACGTCGGATATAAACAAGACCCAACAACATGCACACCAAAAAAAAAGTTACAATGCAATTTAATAAGCAAGAAAATCGTGCGATTTTTTGTCGCAGTGTGTGAAACGCTAATTTTTATATTATACGAATGTATCGCATTCTTAAGTTAATTTTAATATGTTTCGCAAAAATAAAGTACAGTACACAATAGTCCACTATACAAAAAAACATAAGGCATCATTTTTACATATTTAACAATTTTTTTTTATTGTCACCATATTTTAAGGATTGTTTTAAATTTTAAAGTGACGTATTTTTTTATGCATAGCTTCATTGTTTAGAGTTTAGAAACGAAAATAAATATATATTCCATCGGTTTAGCTAAATGTAAACAAATAATGACATATGATTCCTAGGTTACTCTCAAATTTTGTAGGGTTATCTATTACGATCAATTGGAAAAATATTTTGCGTGCCTGTCGTATTAGGTCTTTTACAGTTGACATATCGAGATCCTATATAAAAGTTTTGTAATTTTTAATAATTCATTGTATTCGCGCTTATTAATAAATAATTAAAACTATATAATAACCAAATAAGTTTAATAAACGGGAATAACAGTGTTAAGTGCTGTGTAGAATATGAAGACGTTTATTTTGGTTACAACTTATTTTGCAAAGAGAAATGGGCAGGTAAAATACCTTTTATATGATTTGTTTACATTTAGTTAAATACCTAAACCGATAGAGTATAGGCCCATAGTTCAAGAAACAATGTAATAAACTTCAAGAATCTTATTCCAAAACGGAAACCAATCATTATTTCGTTTTCCCATAGTTTTTATCCGAAAACCGTCATTATCCTAACCAATCATTGGAAACGACTATTTTTTATAAAAAAGCTAGAAACCATTTTTCATTACTAAAAATTTGACTTTATAATACGCAACGACCACGTCAAAAAATTATCAAATGATTAAAAAGACTAACCAATTAATATGACGTCACCGGTTTTAAAATGTGCGCGTACGACAAAGATAGCAAGATATCCTTACGCGCTTAAGCTGTATTATACAAATATTTAAAATATAAATTACTTAATTTTCAAGCCATTAACTGTTTTTTTTTTGCAACAACGGTGTTTTTTCTTATTTGAATTTGCATAATATATCCATTATACAAATAAAACAATAAACTAACCTATAGTCACCGAATTTAAATAAACATTCCTTAAAATATTGTGACAGTCAAAAAATATTTTTCAATTCATAGAAGGGAAATGTGAAGTACTGGAAATTGAATAAAACAGTACGGGTCAAAGAAAAACATTGCGTGACAACCCAAATACCTAAGAATTTCGAAGACATCTGAAGTCTAGATGTCTTAGGTGCACTAAGTCCTTAATTCCTCAATATTAAGACACCGATGCAGCAGTCAGACAGCTAGTAAAAATGGAAGGTAGAACTAAGGAGGACCAACTAAGTTTAGTAAAAAGTGTCCGCTGAAAGGGAGCCAATTAAGGTGGAGCCATATTAGCAAGTGAAAAGATTTAAAAAACAGCGCCATAAACTATTTTTTAATGGCATTGAATGACGAGACGAGTATGACGTTCGTCTGATGGTAAGCAATACGACCACCCATAAACGGTAGAGACACCATCCAGCACCTTGAGTTACAAAGTACTGAGTGGCATTCCACTGCGCTCGTCATCCTGAGACATAAGATATTAAGTCAAGTAACTATTAAAGTAGGATACTAAATTAACCCGTCGAACCCCGCTTATATATATAGATGTATGGGAAAACCGGAATACTCGGACGCCGGCGTCCGTCGCGGGGCTTGACGAGTCAAGAAGGAAAGAAACTTTACTAAATTACATTTGACTACGTATATATTAGAGATTTTAATACTACAAATTTTTAACTACATAAGTGACGAAATAGCGCAGCATCGCGATTCATGGAAGGATCTTGGGGAGGCCTTTGCCGACATTGGGACATTATAGGCTAATACAATACAAGTGACGAAAAATATTAAATTTTTCAACACTTCACTCTGTTTAAAAGTGCTATATTCGTATCATTTCCACTTCCTGCCCCCTTATTCTCTATGACACGCGTTATTTTCACCGCTCGTAACAAGCGCGTAACGTAACTCATCGCGTTTATTACTATGGAAATTGGCATACAGAATACCATTTTACGCACATTACACGAAGTGAACGTGACGCGGCCGCGTTACGAGTTAACAATGTCATAGAGAATCATGCCTCTGCTTGCTTGCTGTTCACGATGGACACTTTTTCAACTTGTCCTCTATACAAGACGGTCCTCCTTACTTCTTATTTCAATAATGAAAAGTCCTTAATATTTAGTGTTTTTCATGTAAATAATTGTAAGGGATAGTAATTTTAGGCTGGCATAATGTATTAATAAAAATGACTATATTTTAATCATATTGCTGTCTTTGTCAAGTCGTAATGGTTTCAAATATCGATCAAGTTTTAAATATCCATAATAACCATAATATACTATATACCAGAGATTTACTTGTCCCTTATGTTACCTGTGTTTGCCACAATTAAGAACAAATGTTCTAAAAAGCCTAATAACGAATTTTGTTATATTTTTTTCAATTTCCAGTACCATTTCCAAAACCTGAAACGTTCGGTTACAATGTGTATCACCGGTGACTCATAACTTTGCATGACTACGACATATGATCATAATGCTATTTGTAAAACCTCATGAAACGAAATAATTCGAAGCCATAAAATGTTATACACTATTTAAATTCCGTCAATATAAATCTACCACCGGTTCGGACACTTCTCACCAGAGAAGAACGGGCAAGAAACTAGCGTTGCTCTTTTCAAAATCAGTGCAAGATATTCAAGGCATGACGCAGAAAAAAAATATATAGTTGAGTAGTTATTTACTGTACGAAATAAAGTTATCACATGGTGTAAGTTAACGCACGCATACTCACCTTGATTCTCCGGAGGATTAGGTAGAGGCGCAACTAGTGCACCCACTTTTCGCCATTATTCCGTCCCATGATGTGATGGGGGCGAGGCTATCGCCACATTGGGTACAAATCCAGACTCCGAACAGATACTGATTAGAAAAATCCAATATCACTGGCCGACCCGGGGATCGAACCCGAGACCTCAGCATTGCAGTCGTACCGTAATACTACTACGCCACCGAGGCAGTAATGTGTGTGTCAATTAACGTTTAAGTATTTCCTTCACTCTCATAGTCCGGCGAGACGGCAGACATGAGAGATCAGACGCAGGACCAACGGCTTTACGTCTCCTCGGCACGGGGGTATCACACCGACAACTTCCTGACTCCGAACTGCGACCGAGTATTTTTTTTAAGATGGAAAAACCCAGTCACAATGTTTTTTTGGCCCGACCCGGGATTCCAGGACCTCAGCGCGCTAATCGTACTCCGTAACGCGTACGCAATACAACTACGCCACCAAGGCAGTCAACATTGAATAGGTTGAAGAAAAATAGCAACGTCGCGGGCTCATGACTTAAGTGGCAAAGTTATATAACGCGAACTGCACTCTATTTACTTATACAAAACTCCGCTAATTACTTTCTTAAAAAAAGGCAAAGTAATTTTAAGACTCTTAGGTCATATAAAGGCAACAATCACATGATTTTTATGCACATAACATTTGAAAGTTTCTTTGGATTTCAGTTTAACTCCTCTGACTCCGAAAAGTTAGTACACATAGTACTCAATAGATCATATAGTCTATATATATAAAAGAAAGTGGTGTTAGTTACACCACTTATAACTCAAGAATGGCTGAACGGATTTACCTGAAAATTGGTGGAGAGGTAGCTTAGAACCAGGAGACGGACATAGGATCCTTTTTATCCCGGGAAAATATAAACCGGGACTTTTATCCCGGATAATTGTTTTCTGCCAGTGGAACCGCAAGAAAACAAGTATAGAGATATTTCGAGATCCAGTTGAGGACATAATTACTCTTATCCCGGAAAAAGATAAACCGGGAATTATATCCCGGATTTTAATTTCTCGCGAGTTGAGCCGCCACGACTAAACCACTGAACCGATAGCGATGCAATTTGGCAGGGAGATAGTTTTAAACCCTGGGAAGAATCTAGGCTACTTCATATCCCGGGAAAATATAAACCGGGACCTTAATCTCGGAAAATAGTTTTTTGCCAGTGGAACCGTATGAAAATAAGTATGGAGATAGTTTGTGATCCAAAGGAAATCAATCTCAAGTTTGAGTTACATCTCAAGTAGACATAATGTATGAACAGTTCAATACATTATGTCTACTTGAGATGTAACTCAAACTTGAGATTGACCAATTAATACCGACCATAGGCTACTATTATCCCAGAAAACAGACACCGGGAATTTTATTCGGGATTTTTTTCCGGAAAAAGATATGGTTAGGTATTATTTACGAGGGGATGGGGGTGTTTAGTTATTTTAAAATTTCGTTAAATAAGGACTCATTTGGTGGCAGGGAGGTTTTTTGCAAGAAAATTACGCGGAAAATTTGAAAATTTAAGAATACTTAACCGCCATATTAAACGTGTATGTCACTGAATTCCTCCTAAGCGGCTGGACCGATTTTAATGATTTTTTTGTGTCCTCAGGTGGGTTTGAGAATAGTTTCGATTAACAATTAGATCCGGTAGGTGGCGCTGTACTCGGGTTCTAGGATTTCATTTCCTTTTTAGGGCAGGACAACGTCTGTCGGGGCCGCTAGTTTTATATAAAAACTTACTAAAATTTTGGATGATCGCATAATATGTATTAAAATTTTAGGTAAATCAAATGGTAACAAAAATGATAAAACGCTAAATTAGTTAGGATATTTTATAAATAAATTGCAAAGTTATAAAGGTCCCTCATGATACACAATTGTATACAATTAGCTAGTGTCATATCGATAATAAAGTCGTATTATGATCACCGGTGACTCCTAAACATATGTGAGTCACCCGTGATTCATACGTATAATTTGCTATGTCACGTATCTTTAAAATATACATCACCGGTGATTCATAACCAAAGCTTCGCAATAAGTTTATCTAGCCGACCTGCCCGGTTTCTCAACGCAATGACAATCCTCAGTGATAGAATCAAGCGATATTAGACTCTCCTGCGACGTCCTAAGACACGCTCTACATCTAGAGTCAACGGAATTACCGCTCTGAGAATTCGCATCTTCCGAAACCGACTCCAAACTTCGCAAACTCTCTACCGAAGTCAATTTATAAGACCTGCGAAACTCGGCAATCTCTTCTTCGCTCATATTCAACGCTAACAACGAATCACGGGCCATCTTGCCTAGGGAAGATACTTTCTTCTTTTTTCTAGACAGAATAGAGTCCATTTTCGCTAACGGGCATGGCTTGTTCAAACTTTCGGGCAAGGATTTCGGACTAGACCCACTTCTGGTGCGCAGTTTCGTTCGTCTTTCAGGTATGTCGCGCGGCGTCGTGCTTTCGGGCACTTTGAACACAATCATTTTCGGCTTCGGACTTTCCTTTTCGCCTTCGTTACTTAACTGCGATAAGTCTTCTAGAGAATTCGATTTCTTTAACTTAGCTCGCTCAGGTATAACTGGAGAGGTCTTAAGTCCTATTATTTCTTTCGCTGTAAAGACCTCCGGTACTTCTATTGCCTCATCAATTATCAATTCTGGAGATAAATCGATTATTTCTTTCAATTCAGCCTCCTCCAATTCCTGAGCGAGAGAACTTTGCGCTTTGGGTGTTACGAATTCTTGATTTTCAAATATTAAGTACGACAGAGCATCTTTGCCTAGATCTACTGCTTCCATGTCTTGTATTTTCTTATCACTAGGTTCCTGTGACGTCACAGCTTTATCATCGGTGTCATCATCAATAAAATCTAATTGGATGCTATTATCAGCCGCTTCGTCACAAGTTTCGTCTATGGTCGCTATAGGTGCTAAATCACTCTGCACCTTAATATCATCAGTATTGAGTTCTTTTTCTAACAATGGTGCTGTGACTTCCCATACTGCATTGACTATTGGCTGGTTCTTCACTTGCCTTTCAGCTAATTCGAATGCTAAGGCTTTAGTGTTACTCATGCTAGAGGTCAAAGTGTTTTCAGGACTGATATTTTCTTTAATGCCCCTAATGACTTTGCTAGGCAATTTGTCAACAGGGTGTCCTGTTTCAGGACTATTCTGTTTTTCTAGGGAATTTTCAGACCCTGAAGACTTTAGCACGGCTGCAAAAGACCTAGGCCTTACCGCGTCAGCCTTTAAATCATCAAGCCTGACCTCTTTAATCTCCTCCTCCGTCACTTGACCAGAATTCTTATTATTATCACCCGAATGGGCGTTCTCACATACATTCCTATTCATATCGTTGGGCTTTACGAGATCTGCATCACTGGCTCTATTGCCGTTAGAGCCGGCGTCACTTTTTAAGCTTAAAACTAAACATTTTTGTACTAAATGGTCATCGGTGGTGTCGGTAACTTTGCGTTTGTCCGTTTCTGTGGGCTCGCTTGTGTCTGAGACTTGAGTGGGGAAGGATTGGAACTCGCTTAGAGTATTATCTGTGTCAGTTGATGGCGTTTTGCTGTCCAGTTTTCTTGAAAACGACTCGTCTACAAATGAGACTTGGACTCGCTCTGACAGCGTAGAATCTGTTGCCTCAGAAGAGCTATCATCTCTATCATCTTTGTCCTTTTCTACTGTACTTCCCCACGACCAGAAAGAGCTGGTTAACGAGGAGTCTTTCCTTGGCGGAGTGTTTGAACTGGATCTCCTCTCGTCATCACTTTGAGAACTCCTTGAGAAGAGACTTGTTGGGTGCTGAAAAAGGCTCAACAACTTCTCCAAATGTGAGGGTTTTGCCTCTTTGTCTAAGTCAGGTCTTGGTATATGGAAACTGGACGACGGAGCAACCCAAGATATCTTCCTCATGCGGTCCAAACCCTTACTCTTCAACGCTGGTACGTCGAGCAGGCTCGATGCTCGTTTTGGCGATGACGTAAGCGTCTCTTGTAAGGGAAAGCTTTCCTTCTTAGTGGTCTCTTTCAAGCTAGAGTTGTTTGTAAGAGTTCCTTCGTTAGACGAATTGTCCTCTTTATTCTCTGAAGGATTTTGTAGAGAATATTCTATACCGGAGTCAGCTGACGTCACCATTAACTTCTCCTGCCTAGCTGATTCTAGCGAGCTGACACTCGCCTCCAAACTCGATAGTGAGTCGTGTATTTTCGTTATCTTACCGAATATCGGTGAAACGCTTTCGTTTGAGCTAACCGATGTATTTAAAAAGTTATTTACTGGCGTCAGCTCGCTTGTAGACTCTATACTGCTTTCCGTAGACAATCTAACATCAGCTTTTCTTCTGTCCAGCTCTGTGTCTGATTCTATAGACTCCTGGATGATTATAGGTCGGGATATTGTCTGTGGGTTATCGTTAAGGCTCTCCACAGAGCTGCCAGACACTTCCAGCGACGAACTACTATCGCAAAACGGACTTCCGGTCAACCTCTTGTTCATCAACCGCGATACCTCCAAATCTGGACTATCCAAACTTGATTCACTTTTATTTTTCTTAAGAACTACACTATCTCGTATATTAGCAGGTACATTTTCAAATTTATTTACATATTCGCTAACTAAATCCTTTTTATTCTTCGTTGATAGATCACGCATCTCCTGTATTATATTTCCTAAGTCTTCGGTCAGTATTTCGATCTGTTTCATCGCTGTGTCTTGCTTCTTTATGTCATCTATATTAACGAACTCTTCATTCGCGTTTCTAACCTCATTCGTGACCGTGACCTGAATTTTAACGTCAGTTTTTTTATTGTCATTAACTTCAACACTTTTCGAAACTAGGTTAGTTTCGAATTTGAGTATATCACCACTGGACACTTCACTATGTGACACTTCAGTTTTGTCCTTGTAACACTTTACCACATCACTGTAAGTTTTTTCTTTCACTATACTGTCTTTAACACTATCAGTCTCACCAACTTTAATCTCAAACGGCGATTCCAGTCTAGATTTAATTTCTGACACTATTATTGCTGATTTGGGTATTTCCGGACCAGGTCCTGGTATTATTACGGTCTTATCAGGTACTGTAGGTTTTAATGGTTCTTGTGGAACTTCTTTGGTTCCTATTTGAGCTACATCTCTATTTTCATCAACTTTATCCGCCAGTTTCACTTCACTGATATTGCCAATCATGATTGTCTCTGATTCACTAACAGTTTGACTCGCCACGTCTTTTGCTTCTAGTTTAGCGTCTAAAGACCATGTACTTTTAGGACTAAGGCTGAGTCCACTTGAGATAACTGTAGGGATTGAAACTGGTTTTGCTGGTTCTGTTATCTCAACTTTTGGCAATGTACTCAACCCTTTTCCCGTTTCTATATTAATTCTTGATATTTCTGTGTTCAACCCTTCAACTAGAGTAGGTGTTACAGAGGTGGGTACATCAGTCTCTGGAGTTGCAATAATTTTGACCCCAGGCCTGTCTGGATGTCTCTTAGTCACTGCAGTAACAATTACATCTAAATTATCTTCAGCTTTATTCGTTTCCTTCTCCATATTTTGAGGGCAGTTTCCTTTAGCTACACTTTTTATAGTAGTACTCACTACAGAATCCTGCAAACTTGTTATACAAGGTGCTCCACTTATCACATCCTCCTTCACTATACATGGTGCGTCATTTTTCACAGAATCCTTCACACTTGCTGGCGCTTCATGTTTCCCTTCACTAGTAGCTATGCATTGTGGAACTTTCACATCTTGTGAAAGTCTTGAGAAATCTATACAAGGTGCTTCTATTTTAGAATCGTGTGTTGATTCAGAAACACTCGTAGTCACTACAGGCATAATTACTTTATCAGCTGCTGGTACCACGACCGGTTTGACCGGCGCGTCCGTGGGTTTACCATCAGCCTGTGGTACTGGTGACTGTGATGGTGAATGCGATGGCGACGGCGAGGGCGACGGCGAGGGCGACGAGTGCGTCGGGTTGTACATGCTGTCGTAGTTCCTCGTGACCGAGAACCGTGAGGTGCTTCTACGCGGTTGCGATGCTGGGTGTACTTGGATCTGCGGTGGCTCTGCTACCTGTTACAGACAATACATTATACTCATCAACTAGGTTTGTTACACCAGCTAGAAATGTTAACAAATATCCTAAACCTACTCGCATCTTCATACTAATATTATAATTGGGAAGTTTACGAAGATATTTTTTAGAAGTGTTTGGTGCACAGATAGTCCACACCCTGGATTGATATATAGGCTGTTTTATAGCCCAAAGACATGCACAGTAGGTCTTTTAGTCTGAAAAAGCTTTCACATGGAATCGCGAATAACATCTACTTAGAGATGATAGTTGTTTCTTCTGAGATCTGATTTCCTATGCCACACATTATTTTGTCATTTCATAAGTAGCACCACATCGCGTTTAAAATTGGCGTGGAATACCATTCCGCTTAAATTTCACGAAAACCATCTTCTGTATTACTTTGGGAAAATGTTTGTATGTTCGTTAGAAGTAAACGCAGAAACAACTAAACCGATCTGTATAAAATCTGGCACGCGGGTAGATCATGTCCTGGATTAACACTTAGCTACTTTTTATCCTGGCAATAATGGATATTTCAATCTGATTCTTTAAGTATATGGTGCTGGCGTTATACTGCAACTTTGTAGCGGGAGAAGCTTTCCACGTGGGCCAAGTCGCGAGCAACACCAATAAGAGAATAAGGCCCCTTGAACAAGCTAGTAACGGGATATAAGTATCTCACCTGGACCACTTTGAACCTCGACGGCGTGGGACAGTACGTAGGGCGCGTGGGGGTCGAAGGACTCGAACTGTCCGTGGACGATTCTCGGTCCGGCGTCACTCGAGTCACCTGCAATGAGAAAGTTAATTTGATAGCTATAGTATACATACATACACTCACGCCTGTTATCCCCGAAGGAGTAGGCAGAGGCGCAACTAATGCACCCACTTTTCGCCGTCATTCCGTCCCATAATGTGATAGGGGGCGAGCCTATCGCCATATCGGGGGCAATTTCCAGACTCTGTTTATTTCCAGACAGTAAAATAAACTGCTCCACTATTGTTGAACTCTTTATTGTAACGTAGTCTCGGTTGAGCGATGTCGAGAGAGGTCATTTGAAATTCAACATCGCGGTATCTGACGCGCCGCTAGCTAGACAGCGGTAAATGCCTACAACGCTCATGATTCCTAGCCTTAATTAGATTCTATAGTGTTATTAAACCACTGAAAAAAATATAAAAAATTTATTCAATCGATAAGTGCCATAAAAACGCTTTTAAATTTTACATTTTCAAATTTCGCGCGTACTTTGTCAAGAACGCTGGACGCAGTGGACGCAATATTGCTTTGTGGTAATGACGTCAGTTGGCTTGGTAAACAAAAACAAATTCGCTGATAATTTGACAGTTGACGCTTTAGTTTACACAGCCCTGTGACGTAATAACATGGCGGCTACTATTTCATGGTGTTAAACAGTGTTAAAGAACAGATAAAAAAAACTGAACACGTTGAAATTAATAATTATAAAAAATATTCCAAAATTTTATGAACTAAAACAAAAATTTTCCGACTGCTTTTTACCTAAGGTATTTCAATAATATATTAGATTTTTTGTCATATACAGTAATACTCTATTGATTGCGCATTATTGCCATATCCATTGGTTAAATAGTGTAAGACTTACAGAGAACCGCGAGTGGGGCACGGGGCTGCCGGCGGGCGAAGGCGAGGGCGCAGGCGAGGGCGCGGGGGAGGGCGCCGGGGACCGCAGCCGGCCGGAGCGCCGCTCCTCCTCCGGGCACAGCGTCTGGCGAATGACACAAACATCAAAACGTCTGGGGGCTTAGAATGTGAACAAAAAACACGATGCGTCTCCGCTTCGTTTTATTGTGATTGGTTGAGAGCGCTCGGAGCGCTCGTTGTGTAGTGTAGTGTAGTGTAGTGCAGTGCGGTTACCTTGAGCGCGTGCGCGGTGTTGCACGTGAGGCTGATCTTGCGGTGCTGCGCGCGCCGCTCGCCGCGCTCGGAGCGCTCGTTGTGTAGTGTAGTGTAGTGTAGTGCAGTGCGGTTACCTTGAGCGCGTGCGCGGTGTTGCACGTGAGGCTGATCTTGCGGTGCTGCGCGCGCCGCTCGCCGCGCTCGGAGCGCTCGTTGTGTAGTGTAGTGTAGTGCAGTGCGGTTACCTTGAGCGCGTGCGCGGTGTTGCACGTGAGGCTGATCTTGCGGTGCTGCGCGCGCCGCTCGCCGCGCTCGGAGCGCTCGTTGTGTAGTGTAGTGTAGTGCAGTGCGGTTACCTTGAGCGCGTGCGCGGTGTTGCACGTGAGGCTGATCTTGCGGTGCTGCGCGCGCCGCTCGCCGCGCTCGGAGCGCTCGTTGTGTAGTGTAGTGTAGTGCAGTGCGGTTACCTTGAGCGCGTGCGCGGTGTTGCACGTGAGGCTGATCTTGCGGTGCTGCGCGCGCCGCTCGCCGCGCTCGGAGCGCTCGTTGTGTAGTGTAGTGTAGTGCAGTGCGGTTACCTTGAGCGCGTGCGCGGTGTTGCACGTGAGGCTGATCTTGCGGTGCTGCGCGCGCCGCTCGCCGCGCTCGGAGCGCTCGTTGTGTAGTGTAGTGTAGTGTAGTGCAGTGCGGTTACCTTGAGCGCGTGCGCGGTGTTGCACGTGAGGCTGATCTTGCGGTGCTGCGCGCGCCGCTCGCCGCGCTCGGAGCGCTCGTTGTGTAGTGTAGTGTAGTGTAGTGCAGTGCGGTTACCTTGAGCGCGTGCGCGGTGTTGCACGTGAGGCTGATCTTGCGGTGCTGCGCGCGCCGCTCGCCGCGCTCGGAGCGCTCGTTGTGTAGTGTAGTGTAGTGTAGTGCAGTGCGGTTACCTTGAGCGCGTGCGCGGTGTTGCACGTGAGGCTGATCTTGCGGTGCTGCGCGCGCCGCTCGCCGCGCTCGGAGCGCTCGTTGTGTAGTGTAGTGTAGTGTAGTGCAGTGCGGTTACCTTGAGCGCGTGCGCGGTGTTGCACGTGAGGCTGATCTTGCGGTGCTGCGCGCGCCGCTCGCCGCGCTCGGAGCGCTCGTTGTGAGCGCACAACGCTCGCAGCGACTGCGTCAGGCGCGACACTAGCGCCGTCTCACTCTCTTCGTCGGTGGGCTCTGAATCCGTCTCGTCCTGAAACGAACAAGGTGAGAGATTTATGAAAACGGTGTAGTGGAAGATTTTTAGAATACAATGTACTCAAATAATATTTAGTTCTTCAACAAAGTCAATAATTAGGATTTTGGATAAAGCAAAGTAAACAATTTGTTTTATTGAAACGACAAAGTAATCAATTTAGAAGCCTGTAAATTTTTTTGCCCTCCCGTTCATTGCTTGCCTGTCCAATAACTTACTAACTATCACAACACTTGCTCACCAGTATAAATCCTACCGTGACGTCACTCACCACAGGGTCGTCCAGGTCGATCTGTGTCAGTGTGCTGTTCTCCTGCATGGCCGCCAGGATGGTTTGTAGCCCTGCACTGCCCAGTCTGTTATCGCGAAGGTCTAGCCTCTGCAAAATTACGCGTTTTTGGATTTGTGTTGAATATCGTGTATTAACTGATTGAATGAATGAGTGAGTGAATGGTTGAGTGACTGAGAGAATAAGTATGAGTGGGAATTATTGAGAAAATGTTACGTAAAATCAGTAAAATACTGAGATCGTATAGATGAAGAAGCGAATTTGAAAGTGAGATTCAAGAGGACGAGATATTACATAAAATATCTGAAATATCATAAACATCCGAATCAATACAGTACGAATGATAAAATGCATAAAGGAACGTGTAACAAAATTATATGACTGCGCAAATCGGTGGATATTAAAGAAATTAATGGATGTATTAACGAATGATCTAATTAGTGCATGGCCGAATGAATGAATGTGTGACGTAATGAATAATTGAATTTATGACCGAATGAATGAGTGTTTGACCGATTTAATGAACGAGTATGACCGAATGAATGTGTGATCGAATGAATGAATGATTGTATGACCGATTTAATGAATAAGTATAACCGAATGAATAGATGTGACCGAATTAATGACTGAATGAGTATGCCCGTATGGATTAGTGTATGACCGTAGGAATGAATGAGTGTATGATTAAAGATTGCGTATGACCGAATGAACGAATGTGTGACCGAATGTATGACCGAATGAACGATTGAATGAGCCACCTGTAGCGCAGTGGACGCTCGCAGCAGATCGGCGAGCGGTCGCGCCGCGTCGGGCCCGAGGCGCGCGGCCTGCAGCCCGAGCGACACGAGCGCGCCCCCCGCCCCGCCCCCCGCACCACACGCCGCACCGCACAGCGCGCGCACCACCTCCGCACCCACCGCGTTGCGACCGATGTTCAACACGCATAGAGATGTCGACGAACGCTGACAACAGACAAATTATTTTTAAACCACGACGAACAAAAAAGGGTGTTATAAGTTTAGGGTATGTATCTGTATGTCTGTCAGTGGCATCGTAGCTCTCAAACGAATGCATCGATTTTAACGCTTTTTTTTTTAAGTTGATGTGATCGATTTGGGTCTTCGCCATAAGTTATGAAATCTGTTTAGGCGTTTGAAGATAATCAGCTCATTTTTTTACAATGGATCAACAAAATGTTAGTATTGCATTATGCGCCCTAATAGTGTGTACAGTATAGTCCAGAATTCATCCATAATTGTAAGCGGTCATAAATATAATTTTTTCATTATGAATACATAGATATTTTTACAATACCCAACCCGGTAAGGACAGTATTCGTTTGAAGTATTATTCACTAGCTATTGCTCGCGGCTAGGCCCGCGTGAATGGGTTTTCCCGGGATAAGGAACCTATATTACTCGCTGATAATGTGGCTTTATATTGGTGAAAGATGTTTTCAAATCAGTCCAGTAGTTTTGAGCTTATTTGTTACAGACATACAAATCTTCCCCGTTTATAATATTAGTGTAGATTTTGTTCTCCATCATACACTACATTAAAAAGTATATGATTATTTTAAGTCACCACATTGATCCTATATGGGAGCCTAAAACTAAAATCATATGGAACATCCTTCAAAACTAACATTGTACACTTAATAGCGTAATCTGAACAAATTTAAAATTTCAAATTGCCTACATACTTTTGTGTTCTTACTAATCTTTTTTTTTTCTCTTCACAAAAACAAAATAAGACAGTTACTTTACTTCAAACGAAGAAAAAGTCATTTTCAGTTTAACTTAAAGCGTGTATAGGAGATTTGAAATTTTGTTTTTGTACAGATATTTATGCTGCTGACTGTGCAGTATTTAAGAAATTTTCATTATTTTTTGATTTGTAGTGGTTTTGAAGTCGGTTTATTTTTTGTTAAAAAGTTTTTATTTATTGCTTTTTGTTAGTTAATTATAGAATGGTGTGTGTACATCATAGATATACGATTGCAGCATTCGCGAGTCATCTGCTGTTAGTTATTGAAGAGTTCCATTGTGTATCTCCGAATATATTCATCAGATCTTCATACATTATATACTAAAACCTTCCCTAAAAAATATACATTTTAACATCGAAAACCACGTCCAAATCGGATCAGTGGTTTTTGAGAAACTCGCGGCCATACAAATTTACATATATACATACATACGGATCGAATACAGAACCTCCTTTTTGAAGTCGGTTAAAAACACTCACCAACGCCTTGCTCAAATGTGTGGCACAGTTTCTGGTCAGCTGATTGTTCCAAAGCACCAGATACGCCAGGCCCCGCGACTCGTGGCTGCCCAGTACTGTCAGCAGAAAAATATTGTGATGATGTCGTAGGGTCAGGAAAATGAACTGAAATATACCGTGTTGAGCTTCGGTAGGCACGATAGACTGAAGTAGCGTTGGCAAAAATCAAATAGGGTAATTTCCTATGCCTGATTTGGACATAATTTTATGTGAAAATATTATGAAAAATAAATTCTGTGGAAGCGGCATCCTAATTGATTGAAAAATAAAGCAGTTATTCATATTTGAAATATAGTTGCGATCAA
Organism: Lapara coniferarum; assembly: GCA_949316025.1. Lineage (NCBI taxonomy): Eukaryota > Metazoa > Arthropoda > Insecta > Lepidoptera > Sphingidae > Lapara > Lapara coniferarum. The sequence goes on from OX438929.1 coordinate 25,193,739, forward strand.
AAGTGAGCACAAGGTGGGGATATCGCGCTATCTCTTTCCCACCCACGCAGCATCTTTATTACTGACTGTTTGTTACAAATGCACATAGGCATTATAATGTGTACATGTTTTGTGGCCCGGATTATTTAGTCGTAAGCTAAGGGGGGGTCCGGACCCTAACCCCCCCCCCCTCCTCCCGTACTTACAAGGACAGTTGCTGGGCGACATGGGCGAGGTGGCGGCCGAGGGTGGTGTCTGCGCCGCCTGCTCTACCAACGCGTCAGCTATGTGGCCCACGCCTGCGTCCTGTAATACATAATATAACCTTTATGTACTGCTTTGGTGGTGTAGTAAATAAATGCTGTACCTCCAGGCTAAGGTTTCGGGTTCGATCCCTGTGTCGGGCAGATTTATTTGGGATAACAAACAGCTGCATAACTTAACAATAGAATCTATCAACATATAGATAAATATGCAGCCCACAGCATTATCCACAGATAACTAAAAAGAAAACAACAGTAAGGAAGAGGAAATTAAATATTTTATTATAGCCTAATGTCTACACAAGTGAACGAACAATGTCATTGTTCATCTTCGAAAATTGACAGTCGTGTGCATTCGCGTACCCAGGGGCTGGGCAGACTTGCGAAGTGGCAGGGGAGGCGGTTGCAGACGACAACTCAGACGTGAGTCGGAGGAAGCCCGCAGCCGTCCCTAATGCGCCGAAGATGGCCACCGCGGAGTCTTATTTGGTATGCCGTGCGGTGTACATAGGTTAGGGACTCGGCCCGGCGGTCGCCCGACGTTTTCCATCTTTCCGGGCGGCTCAACGTCGGGTCGTAAGGCACGGTGAACCCAACATAACCGCTCAGTCGTTCCCCTTGAACACTGGGCGGCAGTAATAAGTCACTTTCACCGCGTCAACAAAAAAAAAAGGGGAGGGGACAGGATAGGAAGGAATCTCCCTCTCCTGGATTCTGTAAGCCTCCACACTTATGTCATTATACACAACTAGCTTTTCCACGCAGCTTCGCCTGCGTAAACATTTATTTCGGGTTAAAAGTATCCTGTCCTTCCACCGATATCCATTCGGTACTTATTCTTATGAGTTTATCCAGTGCCGGATTAGCCCATAAGCAAATTAAGCAATTGCTTAGGGCATCACGTCTTGGGGGGCACCAGAAACAGCACAAAAAATGCTAGCACGTAAAAGTAAAGCTGTTTGAAAATCCGCGCGATTAAAGACTGATGTTAGTTTACTTATGGTAGGGGGGCCCACAGGCGTGAATTGCTAAGTCATCAAGTTGTCTTAATCCGGCACTGAGTTTATCGCGTTCAGGCATCCGCGGTTGGAACACTTTTATACCATGTAGTCATCTTCACCGATATGATGTTTTCAGCTGAACATAGGCCTTCCCTAAAAAATTCCAGACAGACCATGTGCAATGCAATGCAATCAGTTATGTATTATATACTGCCCACTGCTGAGCACGGGCCTCTTCTACTACTGAGAGAGGTTAGGCCTTAGTCCACCACGCTGGCCTAGTGCGGGCAGACTTCACACACCCTCGAAATTTTTATGGAGAATTCTCAGATATGTAGGTTTCCTCACGATGTTTTCCGTCACCGTTAAAGTGATAATTATTGATAAAAAATACACACGCAACTTCGAAAAGTCAGAGGTGTGTGCCTTGGGTTTTGAACCTCCGGACATTGCCTCGGACCGTGCAATCATACCCAATAATCGGAACTACCTATAAGATATACCCGATTTTACCTTTCACCCCGGGCCATGAGCGCAGCTATAGCTTTCACAGGGGGAGGGGGTGTCCTACGTCATAAAATTTTAGTGGCATGGGTTCTTGCCTTACATGACACCGTCTTTTAGAAGCTAAGGGGGGGGGGGGGGGGTTTCTACGACATAAAAAAATTTGTGGCATGGGTTCTTGCCTTACATGACACCGTCTTTTAGAAGCTAAGGGGGGGGGGGGGGGTCTACGACATAAAAATTTTAGTGGCATGGGTTCTTGCCTTGCATGACACCGTCTTTTAGAAGCTAAGGGGGGGTCCTACGACATACGACAAGCTAAGGGGGAGGTCTGGATCCCCAAAATGTCAGCGGGGGTCCTACGACATACAACAATTGTAAGAATGTGCAGCGAGTATAATGCTCTTAACGTTAAATCTCCTGATTTGGACATATTCGGTTCATCACTCTCCGAGTTCAGAAGGGAAGCGCTGAAGCACTTGCTTGACAAAGTTGATCAAAGTTGATTAAAGTTGATTAGAGTCCATAAGTTATATTTTGTATACCTGAATATTTGTTTGTTTTTTAAATATATATTTTTTAAACTTTAATTTTTATTATAATTCATATGTACTATAAGTTAATTTTTATGTTGTGTTGCTATGTTGTGTTTATTGTGGTATTTTCAAGTTTTTATTTTATATTATAATTTGTAATTTTAATTTGTAATTCTAATTTGTAATTTTAATTTGTAATTCTAATTTGTAATTTTAATTTGTAATTTTATCTAGATGTTACTTATATGAGAATGCTGTGCATACCTTTAATAGACATATGTACCAGAATTTTTATTACTACTTATTATTTGTGATTTTTTGATGCATGTGTCACTGGTGTGTTATTTAATAAATAAATAAACAAGCTAAGGGGGGGGTCCCGGATCCCCAAAATGTCAGCGGTCAGCATAGCGTGGTTTATTGTAAGCTAAGGGGGGGTCCGGATGCCCTGAACCTCCCCCCGTATACGCCCAAGCCCAGTACCTGTATCTGGTTGTTGGACAGGTCGAGCAGCTGTATGGTGGTGTTGAACCGCAGCAGGGAGGCGAGCTGCGCCGCGTCCGACGGAGACAGACGGTTGTCGCCCAGACGCAGCTCTCGGACCGAGCTGTTCGACTTGAGCGCTATCACTGTAACACGGGAATTATCATTTAAAAGGCACGGGCAAATAATGGGGAATGTTACAAATTTTAATATTTTTATTTATTTTAAGGAAACACAGAGTGATACAAAGAAAAGGTAAATGAAAGAAAAACATACACTATTTACATGATTCCACAGATAGAAAAAAAAAATTATACATACCGGGTGGAAGGGAAACGCTCTCTATACCGGAACGGTAAGAGAGAAGAACCATAACATTAACGAAAAACTATATTCATTTGCAAAGCTAAGCGATAAAACTTACGATTTTAGTATTTTCGTAATTCATGCGCGCGCAATGTAAAGCGTACAAAGAACTGGGCGGTCGCCGCGTTGCGCCGGCACCGGTACGCGGTCGTTAACCCGTCAGCTGATGTACGTGTTTCATTACGATTTTTTTGAAATATTGACCTTTTTTACTATGTTTTTCAGAATAATAGTTTAATTTATCTATCCATACATGAAGCTGTACAGAAATTTGAGAAAATCCTACTAAAATTGTAACAATGCGATCGCGATTTTTTTAGTGTCATCACGTCAGGAATCACCAATACTATCACCTGTATTCGTTTCCGAGAGCGTTTCCCTTCCACCCGGTATAGAGAGAGCCTTGCTTCAATTATTTGTTAAAAATAATAAGTTATTATTATTAAATGTTATATATCGTAAACACACAATACTAACTATCGAGACCTATATCGCTGCCGAACAGTCAGAGAACCAAGACCTTGTTATTATATTTTTAGATAGAAGTGGTTTAGAATTAAATACGTCAAGATCTGGGTTCCCGCTTTCGCTCTCTCTTGCTCTCAATCCCGCTCTGGCTTCCGCGCTCGCTTTCGCTCACTCCCGCTCTCGCTCTCGCTCCTGGTCTCACTCCCTCTCTCGCTCCCGCTCTCACTACCGCTCACTCCCCTAGCTACCGCTCACGGTCTAGCTCCCGCTCTCACTCTCGCTCCTGCTCTCACTCCCACTCTCGCTCCCGGTCTCGCTCCCACTTTCACTCCCGCTCTCGCACCCGCTTCTCTTTCTCTTGTATGAGCGGGTGCGTGAATGTGCATGTGTGTGCGTGTATGCATGTGTGTCCGCGTGTGGTGATGGTGTGCTGACCGAGACACAGCAGCGGCTCGCCGGCGAGCAGCGCGCGCTGCAGCGTGAGTGCGCGCACGCGGCACGAGTGCGGGCGGAGCGCGCGCGCGAGCACCGGCGCGTGACACTCCTCCAGCGCGCTCGACACCACCTCCAGCTCCGACAGCGACGCGCTCTACGGAAACACAAAGTTACATTTTATTCTACTGGCACCAATGCAGAGGCGTAGAGTGAATTCTTGCCACCTGGGTACTTACCCACCTTCAGTTGCTACAGAAGAAAATTAAAATAGTATTTGTTACAAGTTTGCCATATAATGTCATTCATTACTTCCCAAGATTTGAATAAATGCATTTTCAAACTCAACGAGTTTGGTTTCTAGCTACGCATATAAATATTTTCAAATGTATGTGTTCTAATACAATAATACCTTCTTGATCATCCTGGACGCCGCCTGCCATCCCCTAATGCCGAACTGCCTCGGCCCGCTGATGGAGACCACGGTCGCACTCTCGTAGTACTCTATCATGTCAAACAACGCCTCCTGATGACAGATTTAGTTAGTTTTCAATAAAGCGTCCCCATCTTTATCTTCGATCCGATAGTGAGAATAAACCAATCAAAATACGCCTATAAGTGGGCTTAGAATGAGACCAAAAAAATCCCACACGACTCTGTGTCGTTTTATTGGGATTGGTTGCGAATAACACGTGACTAACGTATTGGTCACTCGACCAATCACAAGCATCAAAATTAAACGATATCGTCTACGGTCCATTCTTTACCAATGCCACAATGAGATCGTTAATTGAAAACGACAATAAAAAGCAATAAATAAAAACTGTTTCAACAAAAAATAAACCGACTTCAAAACCACTGCGAACCAAAAAATTATTCAACTTTATATTCGCTTAGTATATACGTATATTTGGAGTCGATGCCTAATTTAAATTGCCAGCTAAGCCAAAGAAATACATGATCAAATATACGAAAACATTGTTCAATGTTCAAGGGTAGGTAAATACCACCGTATCGTTCATTTCTTTTGCCAAGGAAATTTACAAGCACTTATTTCAGTTTAATGTATTTTTTTACCGTCAAGCACCGTTCAGCGTAGTGGAATGTCACGCATTTCTTTCTCCTTCTAAGTCTTTCATTGCTGCGCTTTAACTATCGATTCGCATACCACCAACAGAGCCTTAGAAGCTAAACACCGTGAGTATTAGTGGTCCTTCGAGCCGGATCCCACTCACCGCGCCCTCGTCGTCCATAGCAGCATGCTCTATCTCCAGCCTCCTGAACTGCACCTTGCGCAGAAGCGCCTCGAGAGCGTCCACCGGCGCGGTGCCGAGCAACGCACACTCCGTGAGAGCGAGCCGAGGCGCACGCGACGCGCCGCCGATTGACGCTTCTGGAAGTTCCTGGAAAGATGAGAAGGTGGAATGGAAATGTGGCAATGGGTATTCAACAGACGTAATTGTACCGGCATGCTATGATGGTCGTTTACAGAATACAATAGTCAGCTTCAATCTCAATTCATTTTCGAAAAAAATATAATCATAAGCGAGTTGTCGGATATAGCAGTGCTGGCCAGCGATACTATAAATGACGATCGTGTTAGATTTCATTTTAATAATATAATAATAATACCAGCCCTGTATTATATACTGCTCACTGCTGAGCACGGGCCTCCTCTACTACTGAGAGGGTTTAAGGCCTTAGTCCACCACGCTGGCCTAGTGCGGGTTGGCAGACTTCACACACCCTCGAAATTCTTATGGAGAATTCTCAGGTATGTAGGTTTCCTCACGATGTTTTCCTTAACCGTTAAAGCGAACGATAATTGATAAACAATACACACGTAACTTTGAAAAGTCAGAGGTGTGTGCCTTGGGTTTTGAACCTCCGGACATTGTCTCGGCAGACCGTTCCATTCCCAACTAGGCTATCGTCCACTTTAGATTTCATTTTGCAAGTTACAAATTTCGACAACAATATGCCTAGTTGTTTCGTAAAATTATACATTCCATGTAAATTTTACTGCACGTCACTATTGACAATAATGTACAGTAATTAGCTCCTTCAACGTAGTTATGAATTAATACGAAACTTGATGAGCAGACAAATGATCAGAGCGTGCCGTTACTACAGAGATATGTAATCAAATACACGGTCAAAGCATTAGGGATATAAAGAGCTAAAAGGATGAAAGGGTGAACATGAATAAGGGATGAATGTGAATAGAGGGGGAAATTAGGAAGCAAGGGAATAAAACTGATCTTGGGTTAGAACACAAATGAATCAAACGAATTGTTTAAATGTCGAATATTGCCAACATATTTTAAATCTATTAATCAGATGGGGAGTTTATGTTATCTATTCAAGGTATAGACCGTGGGCCAGTGCAAAATTTCGTCAGTCATTTTCTCCCGAACGATAATTGGTGAGATGCATCAGAGACGTGTATCATAAAGCCTCGTGAACGTCAGCTTCGGCTCCGTGGGTGCCATGAGCGGTGGCAGCCTCCCAAAGATGTAGAAAAAAATATTATTCAGTCATTTCCTCCCAACTAAGAATCATTTTAAATTGTAGCTAACCCGATACCTTGAAGAAAAATAATAATCAGCTGACTGTAACTTGGGGCATTATGCGTCAGCTGGTCAATCAAACATGTAAAAAAAATATATCATGAGTGAGTTAATGACCTTTCGTTTTTATACATATTATATATTACGGGATGAATTTCAATAAAACATGAAACACGTCATCTATCAGTTCTGTTAAAAATAAGTTTAAGCAATATTTGAAGTAGGTTGGACCAAGGAATCACGTTGGCCCATACAAAGTTTGCCCCCCTTTTTCACCCTCTTAGGGGTTGACTTTCGGAAAATTCAATCTCATTAGATGCCTAGGGCATACAAAGAACACACCCTGCAAGTTTCAGGTCTCTACGGTCAGAGGTTTAGGCTGTGCGTTTAACCGTCAGTCAGTCATTCAGGACAAAGCATTTTACATGTATAGATTGATAATACAATGCTGTAATTAATAAAGAGAATCTACTATCATTAATTCGAGGGAAACATTGTCAGCTGATGCATGTAATTGATGACGTAATAGAAGCTCTCGCCTAACACTTGCGTTATAACTTTCAAGGCATCAGCTGACGATTTTTGCCCCGGCATACAGCCAGCTGACATATATATTTATTCATAGTTGCGTATAAGCTATCATCAGGTAAATGTGTAGTTGAGAGGAAATCACTGAAATGATATATTTTTTTTACATGTTTGATTGACCAGCTGACGCATAATGCCCCAAGTTACAGTCAGCTGATTATTTTTTTTCTTCAAGGTATCGGGTTAGCTACAATTTAAAATGATTCTTAGTTGGGAGGAAATGACTGAATAATAATTTTTTTTCTACATCTTTGGGAGGCTACCACCGCTCATGGCACCCACGGAGCCGAAGCTGACGTTCACGAGGCTTTATAATACACGTCTCTGATGCGTCTCCCCAATTATCGTTTGAGAGGAACTTGGTCATCGAAATCTGTCACTGGCCCACGGACCAGTAACCCCAGTTATCTCCATTCTACAGTACTCACTCGTATCTGCTGTAACACCGAGTCGATAGGCAGCGTGTTGTGGTTCCGGCACGACTCGAGATACTCCGCCGCGAGCTGCGCGCGCGTCGTCGTCGGTACTGGAACGAGAAGGCACACATACATAACATGTTTTCTTCTACCTGGTCTTCTTAGAGCTGGGTACTCACTTAGCAGTGTAGCATGTAATGTATCAGACACGATATCAATGAGTACGTTAGGCACGAACCCGCTGCGAGCCGCTCGCGCGTGGAGCGGTGTAAGCTCGCAGTGACCCGCCGAAGCGCGTTCAAACAAACAAACAAACTCTTCAGCTTTATAATATTAGTATAGATATTTATTAATATAGCGGCATGCGGCTAGGGTTAAGTTATACCCTGGGCGTTATTGACTTATTTCCTGCTTTTCAGTATTCAGGTTTAAGTTTTTGGAACGAAGTTCCTTATCGCGCGTTGTGAAAGGGGGCTAGACGGAAAAAAATCTTACGAAAAGTTGTCACGACACTTTTATACTTGCCCTGTGAAACCAGCCAGTAACAATAAAGAACTGGTTCGAAATTTAAATAAAAAAAGACAATTTAAATCTTAGAGTAAGTATAACTACGTATACATACTCTAAGATTTAAATGCTTTTTAGAGTAGTTTTTTTTTTTCGTTAGTTGTATGTTAATTTTAATGTCAATGCTTGCTTAGGTGATGATCGTGATTCGATGACATATCTATTGTGTAGGTAGAAGTAAATGTTTTCATTGATGTGTTAACGTTTTATTGAAATATACAATTATTGTTATAACTTAAAAGAAATAAAATTTTATTACAATATCTTCACTAATTAATCGAAAACAACTTCGTTCCATCCGGGTGTCCCTTGACACCTCTAATTTTTTTATTAAATATCATTGGATTTACTAATGAATTCTCGTCACGCATCTGACTTTATGCAGTGGCGGAATGCTCTGCGATCGATACCAAGTTAATGCGGCGCTGTGTGCCGACTGCCGAGGTACTGTGTTAACGACGTGGTAAAATAACATGCAGGGTCGACAGAATAGGACAGTTGACTACTTTATTACTTTTATTGAAAACTAGCTTTCGCCCACGGCTTCGCCCGCGTTAATAAGTTTTTCCGGGCTAAAAGTACATAAAAACCTTCCCGTTGAATCACTCTATCCAACACATTTATTTGGATAAAGATTAATATTATGACGTTGATACAACTCTTAACAAATAATGCATTAATTTCGAACAAATTTGATTACCATAAAAACGGTTCTAGTGAGTTAATCTTAAAAGATAGACATATACTGTCGCAGACATTTTTTTAGATCATTTCAAGAGGAATAATTCTTTCATACATATATTTTTGGTATCTTGAACCGTTTTCGCAGCGCACGCAATGGAAGCCCTCAAGGATGAATAATTTTCCCCGTTTTTTTCACATTTTCCATTATTTCTTCGCTCCTAATAGTTGCATCGTGATGTTATATAGCCTAAAGCCTTCCTCGATAAATGGTCTATTCAACACAAAAATAATTTTTCAATTCGAACCAGTAGTTCCTGAGATTAGCGCGTTCAAACAAACAAACAAACAAACTCTTCAGCTTTATAATATTAGTATAGATGTATGTCATCAAAAATCTAACGAATAACTTTCAAAATTGGCGCCTTAATAAGTTATAATGCTTTAAAATTTGGTGAAAGGGATGGTTGTCAAATAACAGTAAAATCAGACTGTGACGTCACCAAGGGTCACCGGTCATGATGCTGCGCGCGTGCTCGAGATCCCCACAATGCCCCTAGTTTTGCTCACAAAAATATTTTAAATATGAATACCTTTTATTTTTCAACCAAAGTTGCTGATTTCACAGAAGAATCTATATTTCGTATTATTTTCTACATACATATGCATATAGACTCACGACTTTTATCCCGGAAGGGGTAGGCAGAGGCATAACTAGTGCACCCACTTTTCGCCATGCATATACCGTCCCATGATGCAATAGGGGTCGAAGCCTATCGCTATATCGCGGACAAATTCCAGACTCCGGGCTAATACTACTAACGCAATGTAAAAATGACCCTGTATAATATTGGTATTATTTAAATTTCCTTATAACCCATAAGCCAAGTACAAGTTATTTTTACCTTCTAGTCGTAATTGAAGTCGGTGCTATTTTTTGTTACTCAATACTGAAAATATACCATCCCTATTTAAGAATTAGTAAGGAACAAACCGCCCTATTAATAAAAAGTACGAATGTCGTGTATGATGTTCTTCCTGAAAAGGCACGAAGTTGTTAATTTTTTCCCAAAAAACACGGACAAAGGCGCGATCAAAAATCTAGTATGCATCACCAAATCCCGAGCCCATTCACCCACCACTAAGGGGGGTTGACGCCACGTGTGACCTTCGGCACGCGGCTTTCATAAGGTCAAGGTTACGAGCGCAATTTACTATACAAAACATTATAGTAATTTTACGAGTACGTTGTCGGAGTAGCAAAGGCAACTTTAATAGTACTAGGGGTCGCGTAGTGATCGAAATTCGACCGTCAAATTTAAAATTTGTAACACACATACATACATACACACATACACACATACACACATACACACATACACACATACACACACACACGCACGCACATACAAACACACTTATCGCAGTCAGTGCCGGATTAGCCCATAAGCAAATTAAGCAATCGCTTAGGGCATCACGTCTTGGGGGGCATCAGAAACAGCACGAAAAAAATGCTAGCACATAAAAGTAAAGCTGTTTGAAAATCCGCGCGATTAAAGACTGATATTAGTTTACTTATGGTAGGGAGGCGCCATAGGCGTGAATTGCTTAGGACATCAAGTTGTCTTAATCCGGCACTGATCGCAGTACGAATTCTGTCCCATGATGAGAGCCTATCGCCATATCGGGCACAAATTCGAGACTATTACTGGTGGTAGGTCTCATATGTAAGGGTCCGTCTGGGTGGGTACTACAGCAATGTCTGTTTCAACCGCTAAGCAGCAGTGTGCATGCACTATTATGTTTTGGTTTGAAGGACTGGCTACAATAGCCAGTGTAACTACTGGAAATAATCTTAACAGCTTATGTCTCACGATGTTGTGTTGCTACTGTTTATGGGTGGTCGTATGTCTTACCATCAGGCGAACGGCATGCTCGTCTCGTCATTCAATGCAATAAAAAAAACTCCAGGCTGATACCAAGTAGAAAACCCGATATCACCAGTACTACAGTCTGTACACCTTGATTCAAATAAGCCACAGAGGCAGTAATTGTAACATATCTTAGACTAGTTAACCAATGGACACGATATGACAATAATGCGCAAACATTTTTTGTTTGCCAATCCTGACGGGGGGCGAGGTAGACACGGATAGCACACATTTAACAAAAAAAATCCACACGTGCAGGGCTGAATATAAGGTAATTTTTTACACAATAACGCAACAAAAATCACAATTTCTGTGGAGCACCGCTTAATGTCATTATGGTAGCATGTAATGACATCGATCGCAAGTCACATAGGTTTTAATAAAAGTTTAAGAACAGCTGCGCATTTATGGGCAACGGGGGTTCGCCCGGTCATCGCATCTCCATTGGTAGATACTTAAAGTAACATATCTATACTAATATTATAAAGCTGAAGAGTTTGTTTGTTTGTTTGTTTGAACGCGCTAATCTCAGGAACTACTGGTTCAAATTGAAAAATTATTTTTGTGCTGAATAGACCATTTATCGAGGAAGGCTTTAGGCTATATAACATCACGATGCAACTATTAGGAGCGAAGAAATAATGGAAAATGTGAAAAAAACGGGGAAAATTATTCATCCTTGAGGGCTTCCATTGCGTGCGCTGCGAAAACGGTTCAAGATGCCAAAAATATATGTATGAAAGAATTATTCCTCTCGAAATGACCTAAAAAAATATCCGCAACAGTATATTGCTTTCCGCAACAGTTAATCTTTTAAGATTAACTCACTAGAACCGTTTTTATGGTAATCAAATTTAGTCGAAATTAATGCATTATTTGTTAAGAGTTGTACCAACGTCATAGTCATAGAGTGATTCAACGGGAAGGTTTTTATGTACTTTTAGCCCGGAAAAACTTATTAACGCGGGCGAAGCCGTGGGCAAAAGCTAGTACATAATATTTTGCTTCACTCCTTCTCTATATGAACTTTAATTATGCTAAATCTCACACTACTCTGTGCAAGTATGTCATTGAGAGGGTTACAAGGTTGTTTCTTGACATATTGATAGAGATTTTTGATTATTTAGTTTTAAGGACTTTCTCGGCACAAATATGCGACATAAACGGTTATATCTTTTCATAAAGTTGTCTCATGCATTGATTTAAAAAAAAAACTCTTTATTGCTTTCATGCGCCAAATATCAACGTCAGTAGTCAACGGGAAGTACTCTATAGGTTATGATTCAATTGCGAAATCGTAAAATATGCGACATAAACGGTCATATCTTTTGACCACGTTGACTTACAAGTTTCATTTTTTCACAGCTGAAAAAGGCTAGACTTGAGTATCTTCACTACATAGTATAAAACAAAGTCGCATCCCGCTGTCTGTCCCTATGTATGCTCAGATCTTTAAAACTACGCAACGGATTTTGATACTGTTTTTTTTATACATAGAGTGATTCAACAGGAAGGTTTTTATATACTTTTAGCCCGGAAAAACTTATTAACGCGGGCGGAGCCGCGGGCAAAAGCTCGTTTGATGTAAACTTCAAATTGATATCTCTACACGTTCCTGAGAATAAGGGTCTTGACAGGCAGGCAGACGGATAACAAAATTATCCTATAAGAGTTTCTTTTTAGGTAGGGAATCCAATCTAAAAACGTCACTATTTCAATATTATTAGGAGCGTTAGGTCAGCGTTCTACGTAAGACACAATCAGATATAAAACAATTTGTTGTTTAACAACATAGTATTTATCGGCACTGGGCGGATGTTTTGCGACCTGATACATCATGTCCTTGACCTTTGGGTTCAAGGTCGGCTGTGTTTTACAACGTGGATGAGGGTTTACTATTCCGGAAAATATGATTTATATTTTGCAGTGGCCGAGTATTGGTAGCTTATTGACCACACACGCTTGTTTGGGGGGATTTCTTAACTCAATTTGAAAGTATTACAAACCAAGAATCTGGCAACACTGATCACATCTATTGTAGCCAGGTGAATAAAATTTATTATTAATATTTTATGAGTTGCACGTATTTTTTGGGGGTACCTAATACTTTTGACCGCCCCCCGAGGCAATTCTTGTGCGCTGGGTGTTCACACCCAATGCACGCCCATGCATTAGTCGCGGGCCGAAGTATACAGTTCAGTGTGTATACCTCTCGGTTGGCTATCACATTGAGGCCTAAAGGGGCCCGAGAACATGTCCTGGCACCTCCTCTTTCCGCCCATTCTGGGAACCTTCCTCCTATCCCCCACCTTCCCTTTCATCTTCCTTTTCCACTTCCTTCCCAAGCCCCTGCAGTCGTTAAGCCGGGGACTCCAGTATACCATTCGCAGGTTGCCCCCTGTGTTGACTGCAGGACTGCCTACCCAAAAAAAAAAAACTTTTAACCAAGGGTGTATGTGATTTACTTTCTTCTGCCTGTCAATTCTACCTCTCTAGCTGTAAATAATATGGAAGACCTGCAGTAGGTAATCCGGCCGCTGGCTTGACCGGCACCCCTTGTTATCCGACAACCCTATGACAGCCATTTTCGTCGATACACAATTACATAGTACACGTAGATAGAATCTATTTTTTTTTATAAGTATGTAATTTGTCGAATTACAATGTACTCCTTTTTAAACCCCGACCAAAAAAGAGGGGAGTTATAAGTTTAGGGTGTGTATCTGTGTATCTGTATGTCTGTCTGTGGCATCGTAGCTCTCGAACGAATGGACCGATTTGGACGCGTTTTTTTTTTGTTTGAAAGCTGATGTGACTGCGATGGTTCTTAGCTATAATTTATGAAGATCTGTTTAGGCGTTTGAAGATTATCAGCTCATTTCCAACTTAAAAAGTCTGAATGATTTTAAATTTGGTGTAATGTGACTTTGGAAATATTTTTAAACATGAGCTGATGCTGCGGCATCAAGTAGTCTGCGCGATACCCAACTCCTTAGCAACTTATAGCAGATATAGTGTGTTTGGACTCATAAGGATGGGCTCAACAAGTAGATGATAGTTGATTATTAAAGCCCCATGATGGAGAATAAAGTAATAAAAAAAGATTGAAATAAAAATTAAATTAAAATTTAAATAACCTCCGACGCAAAAAATCTCTAAAAAGTAAAATAATAATGGTGTCTTTGTCTGTAGAGATTTTTTGTGTCGGGGTTATTTAAATTTTTCTAAAAAGTTCTGGAATATAGGAAGTCAGTAGCAATACCCTGTAGTCCGACAAATTCGACAATCAGACACCGTGTTGCAAAACGTTTGTCGGATTACCGAAGGTCTACTGTAATCGAAAAAGCTGACGTCGACTAAGCAGATATATAGCGCGCCGAATCTAAACGCATTTATTCCGCATGCGCAGTCCTCAGTGTGCCACGAGTTCCTAATGCATGCAGTTGCACACTCTTATACCATCCAGAAAGAAAGCAACATGTGCTTATTGTAATGCAATCAGCCCTGTATTATATACTGCCCACTGCTGAGCACGGGCCTCCTCTACTACTGAGAAGGGTTAGGCCTTAGTCCATCACGCTGGCCTAGTGCGGGTTGGCAGACTTCACATACCCTAGAAATTCTTATGGAGAATTCGCAGGTATGTAGGTTTCCTCACGATGTTTTCCTTATTATATGTCTTATGTGATTATGTCACTTTCAATGTAACTACTACATAGAGAGTGCAATACATAGTTTACCGTTAGGTTGTTATAAACGCACACATGAATAAACATTTTATTTCCTGTTTTACGCACACTACGACAGTTTTTATAAATGTGAGCATGAGTATTTGTTTTTATACATTAACAGAAAGGAAAGATCATCAAAGTCGCGTCATAGTCTAAGTTCATACTATCGATTATATTACAGGTAATTTTTATTTTCCTCTTTTTTTATCCATCATCTTCTTTGTGTAATATTTTCGTGGAAATTTAGTATCTTATTAATAAATAGATGAATTAATATGACCGTTCGGCCCAGTCGACGCCAGCCACAGTCGCAGGTAATTTTTGGCGGCGGGAAGAGTGTTTACGTATAACATCCTGGTTCTGCGTGCTGGAAGCGCGCCAAAACACCTCGTTACCGTGAATGATGGTCGAAAACATCGGTTAATTCATATCGTTAGCAAGTGTGTCTGGGCAGGTATCGTTACTTTGTAATTTGTATCATTTTTGGCACACAATGTCAGGTAATACTAGGCGTGTATTATATACTGAGAATACATACACTGTATTATAGTGTTTTTTTTTTAATTGGGCCAGTATGGGGAAAACCGGAGCTATAGGAGATACAAGGAAACTGTTTTAGAAACTAGTAGGTCTTTTTTTTAACCGACTACGTTGTGTAAATAATTTTGGCAAAGTAATTGTTTTGGTCAAGCGCGAGTTGTTCATAAAAATTAATGCAATCGACTCAATTTTATGTAAGGACCATTTCATTGTATGGGAGGAAAAAAATACGAGCAGAAGTTGGTCAAAGTTAATAAAATGTTTTACTATACATTTTATGAACTTAATCTGTTACTCATGTTATTACAACTAACCTAGTAAATCGCACCTTTAGAACGAAAACGACACAATTCAAAAAATAGAAAATTGAGCTGTCATTTTTAAATGATTAAAAACTAGTCCTTTATTGATAAAAATATAATAAAAAAGGGACCGATATAACAGCTTCTTCCTTTTCCTACTTGAATATGGCTGTGTTTGAACTATTGTTGTATTGAATACTTCGTTTTAAGTAATTTTTTTTTTTTTTATCTTATGCTCGACAAAGTGGCTTCACTGCATCTGATGGTAAATGTAGTGAAGCCCAAAAAGTTATGTCAACCGGCAAGAGATAAACATCCCTGGTCGGTCGGCACAATTATGCCGGCCTGCTTAATTGCTTCTTCACGCTCCGACGCTTTAAGACGATAACTTAATTTTCTATCTTTTTGAATTGTGTCGTTTTCATCCTAAAGGTGCGAAATGATCCATATGGCCTCCATCGTGCTGTATGCTGGAACGAGCATTTACCAGGACACATCTTGTTAGTCTATTGAAAAGTCACATTTGGGGTGTCATTTGAGGTGTGTGCCTTGGGTTTTGAAGCTGCAGACATTACTCGGCAAACCTTTTTGAACTAAGCTATCTTGCATTTCAGGTATCACAATCCCGAGTAGTGCTAGAAGTATTCACCATAGGCCCCCAATTAACAGGATGGCTAGGGACATCCCATCTAGCACCATTGTATACTATGTCTTTACACCTATTTCTGTAGCCAAGCAACACCGTTCAAGCATTATTAGGTTCAGATTTAAAGGCTATTGTAGTAAGCGTAACTACTGGGCATTATGAGAGTTATAATCTTGTCTCATGGTGAGCGCAGTGAAGTGCCACGCAGTACTTTGTAATTCTCATATCTAAGAATCCGTCTGGGTGGGTACCACCATAATGTCTATGTCTATTATTTTGTAACTCAAGGTGCTGGATGGTGTTGCTACTGTTTATGGGTGGTCGTATCACTTACCATCAGGCGAACGGCATGCTCGTCTAGTCATTCAATGCTATAAAACAAAAACGAAGTTCTGTATGGTGTTACTACTGTCTATGGAGAATGGTGTTGTTCACCACTCGGGCGACTTGCTTCACCGTCATTTTTATAAGAAAATCTTGTAAGCACTATTAAACTGCATATTGAACTGTAAATTTAAAATAACCTCCAAAACAAAAGCAATAAGAGTTAATTTTGTTTGCTTCAGTAAATGCGAAACTTTTCAAATTCTTAAGGTCTCTCAACAATTTCCAAACAAAACATGACAACTTCAACAACGACACGTGTCTCAAAGGAGAAAGGGGCATTCAGTTGGCATCAATCCATTTAACATCATGCGTACAAAGAACATTTGGTGACAAACATTAATAAAAGGCCTCCGTTCTTGTGGCTCAATATTATCCAATATTGAACCCAATATTATCCAATATTGAACCACACTGGTGGTAGTTCTCTCATATATGTAAGAGTCCGTCTGGGTGGGTACCACCGCAATGTGCATGCACACTACCGCCAAGCAGCAGTGTGCATGCACTGTTGTGTTTCGGTTTGAAGGGCATTGTAGCCAGTGTAACTACTCCTGTAGTTACTACTCTCATTATGTCCTCATAATGAGACTTAACATCTTATGTCTCAGGATGACGAGCGCAGTGGAATGCCACACAGTAGGTACTTCGTAACTCAAGACTGGATGGTGTTGCTACTGTTTATGGGTGGTCGAATCGCTTATTATCAGGCGAACGGCATACTCGTCTCTCAATGCAATTAAAAAAAATCAAAATTTCATCAAAATCGCTCCAGTGATTTAATCAAGCGTAACAGACATTAACTTTAGTTTTTATAATATTAGTATAGGTTTGAATGAAGAAAGGGCAGGTCAGAAATACCCTTAACCGGAGAAAATGTATGAGAAGAAATATATGGAAGAGGCGAAACAGGTGTCGAGATCGAAGCATGTGGCGCTCAATAGTCTCTGCCTACTCTTATGGGATAAGGGCGTGAGTGTGTATACGTGTATACTGTATATATGTATGTATGTATGTATGTATGAATGCACAATTGATTATGTCACAATTGTTAAGCGTAGAATGAATCTCTCAACAGCAGAATTGGCTCGGCCATACCCCGCGCCCACCTGAAAAAAACCGTGTCCAAAAACCGTCACCTCTTTCGTCACCTGCGCGACATTGCACTGAGCGCGCCGCGATACTACAGGGTTGTCACTTGTACGAATTAAGGGCACTTTCAAACGACTTGTCCAAAAATGGACCTGAAAATCTAAACAAGACAGTTTACATATATTTGGATAGAACTCTTCAAAAATTAGCCTTTTGCAATAAATCGTTTAATTTTAAAGACTCCAATTTTGAGATGCGTGTAATTTTGTTTGGCTCGAAAACTACACTTACTAAGAATGTTATCAAAAAGTTGGTTATGAATGGAGGGGTCTAAAATTTTTTTTTTAACAGATCTAAGTTCCATATGTTGCCCCTTTAATATCCGTAAAGTTTGAGCCTGTTTAGATTTTGAGGTTCAGCACCCATACAAAGAGCGGACATCGCCTTTATCGCGCGTTTGCAGCGCTGCCAACCACGGCCTCCGCACGACACTGAGCAGTATTCATAAATCAGTCTCAGGTTTGAGTAAAATCTCAAGTAGATATATAATGTATTGAACTATTTAATGTACCAAACTTAAACTGTCGTATAAGAGCTTATTCTCAGCTGAGTAAGCGCTCTTACACAAAACTTAGCTGTCATAATCCGTCACATAATGTAACTTAAGATGTCATTTGAGCCGATGTTAATGTGTTTATTAAATAGCGACAATCTTAAGATGCTGTCCTTAATTTGTGAGCGTCTCAGCTGATATCGCACTTCAGAGCGAAATTTGGCAAAGCAAATTGAAGGCATTCTTTGACTTTAGAGTCGGTTGTGTTATGTGAATCTTTATTTACAAAGTAGCGCGCAATAGATGGTTACAAACTTTCGATCATCGCGTTCACGAAAGACCCGATTAAACGTCTCACTTTTTCGGGTTAAAAACTTATCTATATTATGTTAATCTAGGAAGTGGTCTATCAGTGTTCATACAAATCCGTTCAGCAGTACCTGCGTTTACTTCTGGCAATCGTTCACAAACATTGCCGTATCTGGCCTATTATGCGGCCGGTGCTTCTAAAGCTGCGAGCATACATCACCCTTTGCTCCTGATCTGGTCATTTGACGCCCCTCTTGGGTCTGCGTTCCGAGTCTGGGTAACGTTAACACTGCCCTAGTCACGGACACTGTTCACAAACTTTATATTCTTTTTTTTATGTCATTGAATGACGAGACGAACATGCCGTTTGCCTGATGGTAAGCAATACGACCACACATAAACAATAGCAACACCATCCAGTACCTAGAGTTACAAAGTATTGCGTGGCATTACACTGCGTTTGTCATCCTGAGACGTAAGATGTTGTCTCATTACGTCCAGTAGTTGCACTGGCTACAATGCCCTTCAAACCGAAACACAACAGTGCATGCACACTGCTGCCTGACGGTAGAAATAGACATTGCGGTGGTACCCACCCAGACGGACTCTTACATATGAGAGACCTACCACCAGTAAATGAATCAGAATTCCTTTCAAATTAATGTTGTGACAACCCTAGCACTAGTAATGGCGCTATTTATACCCGGGCTAGATATAATGCGCACGTTAACCGACTGCGTGTCAAGGTACAGCTGTATCATGTGTTAAATATAACACGGCCGACTGTGGCGGGGTGGGCAGATAATTACCGAATAGATTTTTTTATAATCTCAGGTGATAAAGCAACGTATGATAGGTGATAGCTTTAGCCTGCGACTGCGCTCGTGTTAAATTGTTTTCCGGGATAAAAAGAAGCCTTTGTGTTAATCCAGGACATGTTCTACCCGTGTGCCAAATTTTATCGAAATCCGTTCTTTACTTTTTGCGTCGAAAAGTAACAAACATACGTACATTCATACTTACAAACTTTCGAGTTTATAATATTAGTAGGATTAATATGGCACTTAAGCTGTGATTCCGCAGGACGCGGCAGACGGCACTACTATGCAGTATCCTGCCGGGCGTCATGTGCCGTCGTGTACGGAATCGGTCTCATACAATTTAATACTGCATAGTAGTGCTGTCTGCCGTCGCGACACATGCTGTTGCCGTCTGCCGCGTTCTGCGGAATCACAGCTTTACATACATAAATAGTATCTCACTTTTTTCTCATAAATGTAGACAGACTATGGATTGGCACTTCGCAAAGCTACATCATACCGCATTTAACAGGTCCGTCTAGAAAACTTAAGGGGAGGCCTATGTTCAGCAGTGAATTTCATGTTACTGATGATGAAAGTTATTTCATTCCATTTTTCTTTACAAAAATGCCATTTTCTAAGACCTCCTCACCTAGTTGCCGGGGAACATTTCTTTTTTGTTCTCTTATTTTTTTTTACTTCTTTCTTGTGTAAGTAATTTTTTATGTTTACTTGTGTTATTTATTATCGTATTCCCGTGTGTATCTAACACCTACTCCCATCTGGTCCAGAGACAATGACCGAATAAAGGTTTTTTCTTTCTTTCTTTCTTTCTTTCTAGTTTAGGGAGATTTTTGGAGACATTGAGCAACAGCCGGGCTACGACGACCATCACATCGATATGTGTTTCAATACGCGGTTATTTCATTTAGTACCTAATGGAACTTGTATAGTAGTTGGTGAATAGCACAATTGATTTGCCAGCGGTCATTACGATTGCATTAATTGTTACCGAGAACTGATGACGCAATCCTTTACTGTTAACATGTCCTCGCGTCGAGCCGAATGGATTTAACAAAAAAAAACTGAGATTTCCATAGCAGATTAAAATGTTACTAATATAGATATAAATCCCAAATCATGTCAGTCCATCTTATACTTGCGGAGGAACACTGTCGCCCAAAATGCAGGTATATCCTAGTTTGGGTGCCAGGGGACCAAAACCTTATTATGTGAAATTTTTTTTGGGAATTAAATAAAAAAAAAAGTCGACAGTCTGCAAGTTCACACACATTCACGCCTATTATGCCCGAAGGGGTAGGCAGAGACGCAACTAGTGCACCCACTTTTCGCCATTATTCCGTCCCATTATGTGATAGGGGGCGAGCCTATCGCCACATCGGGCACAAATACCAGACTCCGGGCTGATACTGAATTTAAAAAAAACTCAATATCACTGCCCGACCTCGGAATCTAACCCAAGACCTCAGCATTGCAGACACACTGTAATACAACTACGCCACCGAGGCAGTTCTGCGGGCTCAAAACCATTTCCGATATCTATAAATCCAAACCGCTCATAGCGACAACGCCAACGGTCCAATCAGCAAGTTTCACATGCTCACAGATGAGTTTGGATTGGTTTATTCATACAGTCAACGCATCGTTAGCGGTTAGGATTATTTATTGGAATCTGATGTAAATGGAGAGTCGACCAAACTGTGTATTAAAACTATCCCACACCCATAACCACCACTGCAACTCCCTGTAAGCCAGGATCAGCAGTGGCACGCAGTTGACATCGAACTGTGAAGCTCGGCGAGTCTTTTTTTTTATGGCATTGAATGACGAGACGAGCATGCCCTTCGTCTCATTGTCCAGTAGTTACACTGGCTACAATGTCCTTCAAACCGAAACACAACAATGCATGGACACTGCTGCTTGGCGGTAGAAATAGATATTGCGGTGGTACCCACCCAGACGGACTCTTACATTTGAGAGACCTACCACCCGTAAAAGATCTACGGCAGAAGTATTTTTTTAACACGGGCAAATCTCTTTAATGTTTTCTGCCGGACTCAAAGGTTTAAACCGTCCCACCCACTAATACCACGCAATAGTACTCTCTGCCTTATATCGAAGGTCATGGGGTGCTCATGTGCATGCAACCGCAACCCTCGCAGGAGTCGGCTCTTGGACAGAGCCTCTGGGAGTCCGAGGACTAAAACCTCGGTAAGACCACAGGCGTGCATGAGATACTGCAGCACGCCAGCCGCTTGGGCATTATTTGCCCAGGAGCCAGTTGCCCGCAACTTGGATGTAGTATTAACCCAAACCAACGCCTTACAAGCCAGCACACATCCGGAGAAACCAAGCCACATCAATCAATGCATAATTACAATTGCACATACATCGCATGAGAGCAATTAATTATTTTTTACAATTTGCGCCAACGCACGCCATTGGCCGGTGACGTCACGTGGTCGCATCCACGCGGGAGGTGTACCGCGTCGGCCAGTAGCAGCGTCGCGTGATGCGCGCGCGCAGACGGCGCGGCGCGTGCGCTCTGAAAACGGAATGTTTTTCCCACTATACGTATTTTAATTTGTTTTCTCAGAAACGGTCACGCGATGCGTATCTTAGGATGTCTTCGTCGTAGGCGTGTCGTCAAGCTTGGCGGCATTTCTCTGTAGCGTTCTTAAGATGTTCTAATTAAAGAATCCGATTTGCGGATGTCCAGACACCTCACTTCCCTTTCTTATCTGTTGAACTTTCCATCAAGGTCCGCGGCGCACTATTTATTTTATTTATTACACACAAAACAGGTTATAATCGGGCACGCATTATATACAGAAATGTTTGAAGATTTTTAACATAATTATAACCCAAAAACTTGTGTTCCAGAATAAATATTAAGTGTTAAAGAGACAACAAAGGTAAAATTGTACGTAACTCTGATAATGCTAATTTCTATAATGAGCGGTTCAGATTACTTTTGCCTAAAGTTTGTTCTTGCTCATTTGACGGTCAAAAAGATGAGAAAGTTTTCCATAGTACCTACAATTATTATAAATTATGTTGTTTATCACCAAACCAGCTACCAATATGTTTTTTTGCATTGAACGACGAGACGAGCATGCCTTTCGCCTGATGGTAAGTGATACGTCCACCCATAAACAGTTGCAACACCATCTAGCACCTTGAGTTACAAAGTACTGTGTGGCATTCCAATATCAACACCAGCTCCATCAAATACAGCCGTTGTTTCATATAAGTGCTGGTGTTAAACTTGTCCACCATTTTGCGATACTTGTCTTGAAGTATGTAGGTGAGGTAGCCCACTTCGAACGGAGCTGTGTTTACGCTGTTCTAAAAGGTAATGTAGAATACGTGAAGAAATATTGAACCTCATAAATGGGTCCGATTAAAGAGTGAAGAAAAATAAATTTGCACTTTAATGACGAGATGAGCATGCCGTTCACCTGTTGGGAAGCGATACCACCACCCATAAACAGTAGCAACACCATCCAGCACCTTGAGTTACAAAGTAGTGTGGCATTTCACTGCACTCGTCATCCTGAGACATAAGATGTTAAGTTGCATTATGTCCAGTAGTTACACTGGCTACAATGTCCTTCAAACAGAAACAAAACAGTGCATACACACTGCTGCTTGGCGGTAGAAATAGACATTGCGGTGGTACCCACCCAGACGGGCTCTTACATATGAGGGACCAACCACCAGTAAAAATGTAAATGTTTTCATTTCATTCATTCATCTTTACTAATAAGGTGTCCCAGGATTTAAGCTTTGGATTTTATTGCAACACTAGGCATATTTTGTGGCCATGCAGCCTTCCTTAGTTCAATAGTCCTTCACAAAACAATAATTCCACTGTGACTCGCAAATTTAACTTGTATTCGGTGGATTTTTTCACCGGGATACCTATCTTATATTATGTTAATCTAGTCAGCTACGTGCCAAACATCTAAAACCATTCATCGCTTTACTTATGCTTCTAACATCCAAAAATACATACATACACACTGACGCCCTTTATCCCCAAAGGGGTAGGCAAAAGCGCAACTAGTGCACCCCTCTTTCGCCGTGCGTATTCCGTCCCAAGATGTGATAGGAGGCGAGCCTATCGCCATATCAGGCAAAAATTCCAGACTCCGAGCTGATACAGAGTAGAAAAACCCAATATCACTGCCCGACCCGGGGATCAAACCCGAGACTTGAGTATTGCAGTCGTACCGTAATACAACAACGCCGAGGCAGTCATCCAAAAGTGTTCTCAAATTTTCTCATCTATACTAATATTATAAAGCTGAAGAGTTTGTTTGTTTGAACGCGCTAATCTCAGGAACTACTGGTTCGAATTGAAAAATTCTTTTTGTGTTGAATAGACCATTTATCGAGGAAGGCTTTAGGCTATATAACATCACGATGCAACTATTAGGAGCGAAGAAATAATGGAAAATGTGAAAAAAACGGGGAAAAATATTCATCCTTGAGGGCTTCCATTGCGTGCGCTGCGAAAACGGTTCATTTACCATATAGGAAGCATGCCTTATCTATCTGAGGTAATCTCTGTTCAAAATCAGACAATGACATAATACTTAAACAGTTCAAATGAGGAGATAAGAGCGTAAATAAAGGATGACATGATAAAAAGATATGCTCCAGACACAGTAAGTTCAAGTAAACGCACGTTAAGCCTTATTTACACGGATCAATCATTTCTAGAAATAATCGTACGCAATAATTGCTATCAATATTGAGTGTTAGTGAGACTGACTGTGGCAACCTACATACATGAT
Source organism: Lapara coniferarum (assembly GCA_949316025.1). Classification (NCBI taxonomy): domain Eukaryota; kingdom Metazoa; phylum Arthropoda; class Insecta; order Lepidoptera; family Sphingidae; genus Lapara; species Lapara coniferarum. The sequence goes on from OX438929.1 coordinate 25,217,704, forward strand.
AATTCTTCATAATAATTTAGAGGGTATTTGAAGACTGACCGTACAACAGCATGATGAATTAAGGCCTAAACGGTAAACCCTCTCAGTAGTTGAGACCCGTGTTCAGCACTGGGTAGTATACAGGGTCATTTTTACATTGCATTACTAAATGAAACCACATATTCGTCTACACCTCCGCTAACATCGCGCTAAAAATCATCATTAAATAACGAATACTTTCGCCAGAAATCCCGGTTATAGTATTTCAATTTTTTTATCATTTCGTAGTTTAGTGCGAATATGGTGTGTGCATGAGTGTATTTCTGACTGCAAGTGTAATGTTGCTGCTGCGAGGACTACTCCTGGAGCAGTCATAGTGGCATTAGGGCGTGTAAACTTAAAGTTACCTTTTTATTGATATTTGTTTTGTTCGAAACTTACATTTTTTTATTTTACATCTATGGTTAAAATAACTGAATGGAAAGTGTTATTTTCAACGAGATAAATATATAGTTTCATTAATTAACGCAATGTCAAAATGACACTGTATAATACAGCGCTGTTATTATTATTATGAACCCGGAGTGTGAAATTATGCCCCGTAAATGATTATAGGCTGATTCCTTATTACATGGGGCCTAATATATCTCCCGAAATATAGATGTTTACGCCTCTGTCTATATCTGAAAATTTAAGACGTGATGATGCATGTAATTTGCATTGATCAGCCTTCCAGAAACAAACCGTCCATCTACAATAATACAAACTCCACAACAAAATGTAAACAAATCGTCGTTTATTTTTCCCTTATCATGTACGTTAGGCAAATGACACGCAAACACAGCTTATATAATGCTCCTTATCAATAGACAAGTAAACACGCTTGCCGGACTAACGTGCGCACCTTAGGTAGACCCCGTTTTTAAAACTGTAGTTATTTTGAGTTTACTTTTAAGAAACATACAAACATTTTCAAAAACTTTCGAATTCATCATAGTATTATTAAGACGTGAAATAACGAAAAAAACACATTAAACGGTAAAAAAACACATTTAACGGTAAAAATCGTAAGGAAACATTGAAATTAAAATTCTGCATAAGAATTTCGAAGCTATGTGAAGTCCAACCCGTATTGGGCAAGGGTGGTGGACTAAGTTCTAATCCCATTAGGAAGCATATGCCCAGCAGTGGAACAGGGCTAGGGCTGCCATCCGTATGGATTTCCCCGGATTTGTCCTAGTTTGAAGGGCGTCCGGGGGCCGTCCGGCAGGAGTTTCAAAAAGTGTCCGGATGAAACCCGGACACTTGTTGCCAGGGGAAATCATTTTTTTATAGACTAGCTTTTGCCCACGGCTTCGCCCGCGTTAATAAGTTTTTCCGTGCTAAAAGCACATAAAAACCTTACCGTTGAATCACTCTATCCAACACATTTATTTGGATAAAGATTAATATTATGACGTTGATACAACTCTTAACAAATAATACATTAATTTCGACCAAATTTGATAACCATAAAAACGGTTCTAGTGAGTTAATTTTAAAAGATAGACATATACTGTCGCGGACATTTTTTTAGATCATTTCAAGAGGAATAATCCTTTCATACATATATTTTTGGTACCTTCAACCGTTTTTGCAACGCACGCAATGGAAGCCCTCAAGGATGAATAATTTTCCCCGTCTTTTCACATTTTCCATTATTTCTTCGCTCCTAATAGTTGCATCGTGATGTTATATAGCCTAAAGCCTTCCTCGATAAATGGTCTATTCAACACAAAAAGAATTTTTCAATTCGAACCAGTAGTTCCTGAGATTATCGCGTTCAAACAAACAAACAAACTCTTCAGCTTTATAATATTAGTATAGATAAGCGATAAATTGAAATAAACCTTAGTTAAAAATTCATTCATAATAACCCGCATTCAAGAAGGCACGACAAAATATTTTTTCAGAGCTGTCCGGGGAAAAACCCATATTTCGCCTAAATGTCCGGGATTTTTGCCGTGTATATCCGGCGTGGGCAATTTAAGTGATGGCAGCCCTAAACAGGGCCCGTATTATCACTATAAACACCATAATAATACCACCAATATACTGTCCCATTGCCGAGCACGGTCCTCTACTTCCGAGAAGGTTTAGCCCTTAGTCCACCATCCTTGCTTAGTGCGGGTTGGCATACTTCACATACCTTCGTAATTATTTAGAGATTTCTATCAGCACAACTCGAGCTTTGAATAACTTAGCGCTGCGTAGCCTTACTGAACATCGATTTTCGTGTCTTAAAGAAAATATACCGAAATAATCGTACATGCTTGACAAATAAAGGTCAACTTGATATCGATCTTAGTTCTCGAATTAATGTTTGTTACATTCGACTTAGTAAAATACGCTTTACTATAAATGCACATCATTTTTTGTTAATTGTACAGTTACTCGTCCGACCACGTTTCAAAGGCTTACTGACGAGCGGTGTTTGTCCCTTGCCAGTCGAGAAAATTATGCCGGCCTATTTGAACTTGCTTGCAGTGTTGCCAACCCCGAAAAATTAAAAAACAACAGTTCACTGTTACAAAAAACAGGAGAAAACAGTATTACCGGGGATTTTGAGCGAGGAGCAAAAAAAATTACATGCACGGAGTAAGGGCTGGTGGATAGGGTGGAGACCTAAAAAAAAGTCACTGACATAGCCCAACGGATAAGCAAGCTGAAGTGGCAATGGGCAGGGCACATAGTTCGAAGAACTGACGCCAGATGGGGCAAAACAATTCTCGAGTGGAGACCACGTACTGGCAAACTGGGGGTCAATGTCACTCGCGTCCGTAGGCTCATACTCTAGTTTCCCTACACGTGACCCCTGGGTAGTGCCAAATGAGTGACACATTCCGTGGTGGTAGGATGCCTGCATCCGTCCGGCTGGCGACCACCGTGCACCAGGCGAAAAGACCGCCATAGTGACCCCCGTAAGGGGGCCGCGTTCCGGGATCAGCGGGTACTCTCCGGGTTTCTCGGGGAGCCTGTGTTTGGGTATGAGGTTGTTCCGTGATGGGTAATTCTAGTTCACAGTCGAGGGAGGCGTATTGATCCGCCGGCCAGGGAGACCTGTAGAAACGGTTGACCCGCTGGCCGCCCGCGGTATAGTACAGAGGCCCAATCGTGCCTAACCACCTCGAGAGGCTGCCTCACCATGCCGCGCATAATCTTGGGTGGGTCCGTCGTGCCGGCTGGTGACCGGATGTGGGGTCCCGGCGGCCCATCCCGGGAGGGTATGGGGGCCCTTCCGTCCGGCGGATCAATTCACCTATTCCCGGCTCACGTGTTCTGGGGCCCAATCGGTTCACTGAGTGCCCTGATTCAGGCTTCCCGAAGCTTCTTCACGCAACCCTCCATGACAGTGCCTACAAAGAGACCAGGTTATACAGCGGTGCACAACCCCACCACCGCTTTCACTATGGAGTTCGCCAACATCCGCGGACTCCATACTAATCTTAATGCCGTCCACCACCATCTAGAAACGGCCAGGCCTGCCCTGCTCTTCTTGACGGAGACACAAATTCGTCGTCCAGCCGACACTTCATACTTGCTGTACCCCGGCTATTCGCTCGAGGATAACTTCAGGCCTAAGGCCGGGGTATGCTTGTATGTTCGGTCGGACGTCTGTTGTCGCCGTCTGCGCTGCATGGAGGACCCCTCCTTCTCCGCTTTGTGGGTGCACGTGGGCCTTGGCTCCCTGAGCCGCGTCTACGTGTGCCTATACAGGCCACACAACGGGGACGATGAGACGACTCGGCTGTTCAGGTACCTTAGCCTGGCGGCGGAAGACGCGCAGGTGCAGTTTCCGTCAGCGGAGATGGTGGTCTTGGGGGATTTCAACGCGCACCATGAGTTGTGGTTGGGCTCCTCCAAGACCGACCATGCTGGCAGAACTGCCCATGCATTCGCTCTAGCGCATGATCTGACACAGCTGGTAAGCCAACCAACTAGGATCCCGGATGTGGCGAGTCATGCGCCTTCTATGCTGGACCTTCTGTTGACGAGTCACCCGGCCGGGTATCAAGTGACCGTTAGTGCCCCTCTGGGCACTTCCGATCACTGCCTGGTCCAGTCGTCAGTACCGTCCGCTTCACCCCCACGTCCCGTGCGAGTCAAGCGGAGGGTCTGGCACTACTCGTCGGCAGATTGGGATGGTATGCGGGAATACTTCGCTTCCATCCCTTGGCGGCAGCGCTGTTTTGAGGGAAAAGATCCTTCAGCGAGTGCCGAAGCTATTGCTGGCGAGATCAGGTTAGGAATGGAATACTACATTCCTTTCTCTGAGATCGCTGGCAATGGTCGAGGACGCTCCTGGTTCAACCGCGCATGCGCCGACGCTGTTGGTGACAAACAGACGGCGTATCGCGCTTGGATTAGGGGTCGCGCAACGAAGGATCCTAATATCGACTTCCTCAAGGCAGCCTATAACAGTGCCACCAAGGCCTGCAAGAAGGCCTATATAAGAGCGGATGCCCAGCGAATATGTGGGATTGGGCGTGCTTTGGCCAACCATCCCTCGAGCAGCCGTGCATATTGGAGCCTGGCCAAAGCCGTCCAGTCTAACTTCTGCCGTCCATCGCTGCCACCGCTGAGGCGTCCCGACGAATCGCTGGCTCACAAGCCGCAAGAGAAAGCCTCCCTGCTGGCAAATCTCTTCGCGTGCAATTCCCGACTCGAGGACAGTGGCTTTCAGCCGCCGTCGGCGCTGCCTAACTGTGGATTCATAATGTCAGATATCCGCATCAGGCAGTGCGACGTACGGCGGGAGCTGCGGTTTCTCGATGCTCGGAAAGCCAGCGGGCCGGATGGTATACCGGCGGTGGTTTTGAAGCGATGTGCAGCCGAGTTGTCTCCTGCACTGCTACCGATCCTGGCTTACAGGAGTTGTAGTGGCGGGTGTGAGGGCGGGATAGTCTCCTGCACTGACCCGCCTCTACCAAGCGTCCTACCTCTCGGGTATTGTGCCTGAGTCTTGGAGGGAGGCCAATGTGCAACCGATCCCCAAAAAAGGTGATCGGTCGGACCCTGCCAATTACCGTCCAATCGCCATAACCTCAGTGATATGCAAGGTCATGGAGCGGATTATTAACGCTCAACTGACCCGCTACCTGGAGGATCACTCGTTGATCAGTGACAGACAATACGGGTTTCGTCGGAATCGATCAACGGGTGACCTTCTAGCGTATGTCATGCATCGCTGGGGGGAGGCGATTGACAGGCATGGCGAGGCTCTAGCCGTGAGCCTCGACATAGCCAAGGCATTTGACAGGGTCTGGCACCGTGGTCTCCTTTCCAAGCTCCCGGCATATGGTCTGCCTAACAACTTGTGTACGTGGATCTCTGGCTTTCTGCATGGGCGAAGAATCCGTGTCGTCGTAGATGGGCACGCTTCGGAGCTCATGGCAGTAAATGCCGGAGTACCACAGGGCTCGGTCTTGTCGCCCACCCTGTTTCTTCTGCATATCAATGATATGCTGTCACTCGGCAACATTCATTGCTATGCGGACGACAGCACGGTTCATGGGCGATACTTCTACGGGCCCCCAAGTTCGCGGGCAGACACCGAAATGGGGCGCGAGGACCTTGTCTCTGAGCTTAACCGGACTCTGGACTTCATTTCCCTATGGGGTTCCAGCAACCTGGTTGAGTTCAGTGCCAAGAAAACGCAGGCTTGTGTCTTTTCGTGCAAAAAGTCCCCGTTTACTCCCCTCCCCATTCTTCAGGGCGTTCCCCTCTCATTGCGGAATGACCTGTGTATCCTTGGTATGGATATACGCTGTGATCTGAATCCAAGGAATCATATCGAAGGCGTTATATCTGCCACTTCTCGCAGGGTTGGAATCCTGAACAAGGTGCGTCGCTTTTTCACGCCCGGTCAGCTTTACCGTTTGTATAAAGCGCAGGTTCGGCCGGGAATGGAATATTGCTCGCACCTATGGGACGGTTCCGCCCAATACTTGCTTGATGCCTTGGATGGATTACAGCGGCGGGCCATCCGCATTGTAAATGATGCAGACGTGACGGGCAACTTGGAGTCGCTACAGTTGCGGAGGGATGTCGCTTCTCTAAGCGTGTTCTACCGTCTGTATCATGGTGAATGCTCTGAGGAGTTGTTTAACTTGATCCCCCCCTCTCCTTTCCTTAGCAGAACCACGCGTGCGGGCGCGCGAAGCCACAGCTTGAAGGTGAAAACCATTACGACCCGAACCAATAGGTTCTATAGTTCCTTCTTCTGTCGCACCATCAGGCTGTGGAATAGTTTGCCGGCGCACGTGTTCCCTCCTTCCTACAATCCTGGGTCCTTCCGCCGTAGCGTGAAGAAGCAGCTGGTCAGGCCGGCATAATTGTGTCGAATGGCATGGGATAATCGTCCAATGCCATTCGATTCACTATTTGGACTGCACTGTGCTTACCATCAGGCGCAGTGCAGTCACTATGTCGAGCTCCTATAAAAAAAAAAAAAAAAAAAAAAAAAAAACGCAGCGTCGGCCGTCCATCTGCAAGGTGGAACGTTGACTTGGTAAAGGTCGCAGGAACGCGCTGGATGCGGGCCGCTTTTGTCAGGTCCATCTGGAAATCTTTGGGGGAGGCTTATGTTCAGCAGTGGAAGTCATGTGGCTGATGATGATGATGAAAATTCCGACTCTAAATAGAAGACAGGGATGTCATAGCAAAAACAGTAAATCTACTATTAAAACAATAGGGTTGGCAGCACTGCTTGCTAGGATATACAGAGCCTGATCCCAGAACGCGGCACACTCACATTTCCACAAATAGGAAGCTACATTACTCCTGAGTGCTGAAGGCCACTTTATCATCATCATCATCATCAGCCTTTATCAGTCCACTGCTGGACATAGGCCTCCCCTAATGAGCGCCATAGCGCCCTGTCTTCAGCTTGCCGCATCCAGCATCTACCTGCAGTCTTTCGCAGATCGAAAAGAAAAATTCTTTCTTTCTTTCTTCCAGTTTATATCCCGGGAAAATATAAAGGACTTTTATCCAAGCGAGAGAAGCCGCGGGCAAAAGCTAGTCACACTATAAACATAGTATGGCAGAGCTTTTTTTACTAAAACTCCTGACAGCGCTCGGCCACTGCCCTGTCACTGCTGCATGACCATAGCAGACAATATGTTTGTATTGTTAATAAGTTTTCCCGGGCTAAAAGTACATACATAAAAACCTTCCCGTTGAATCACTCTATCCAACACATTTATTTGGATAAAGATTAATATTATGACGTTGATACAACTCTTGACAAATAATGCATTAATTTCGACCAAATTTGATTACCATAAAAACGGTTCTAGAGAGTTAATCTTAAAAGATAGACAGATACTGTCGTGGACTTTTTTTTAGATAATTTCAAGAGGAATAATTCCTTCATACATATATTTTTAGTATCTTGAACCATTTTCGCAGCGCACGCAATGGAAGCCCTCAAGGATGAATAATTTTCCCCGCTTGTTTCACATTTTCCATTATTTCTTCGCTCCTAATAGTTGCATCGTGATGTTATATAGCCTATAGCCTTCCTCGATAAATGGTCTATTCAACACAAAAAGAATTTTTCAATTCGAACCAGTAGTTCCTGAGATTAGCGCGTTCAAACAAACAAACAAACAAACTCTTCAGCTTTATAATATTAGTATAGATGAGTCACTTAGGTGACATGCAAGTCATATGAGGGGTGATGTAAGTACGAATTCAGGCAACCGAGTGACAAGTCTTGATGTGGGGAACTAGCTGGCATGCTGCCTCTGGGCTATAATAGGGTATTTTACTCATTTTCGTCATCAGAAATTTACCTCATACAAATCCTAACGGAAAGATTTATTAAATTCAGGTAAAAATCAACAAGTTACAAGCTGTTGAATTTCGGTCTCACTCACGACTCTCATGTGTAAGAATCCGTCTGGGTAGGTACCACTGCAATGTCTATTTCTACTGCCAAGCAGCAGTGTTCGTACACTGTTGTGTTTTGGTTTGAAGGACATTATAACCAGTGTAACTACTGGACATAATGAGACTGAACATCTTATGTCTCAGGACGACGAGCGCAGTGGAATGCCACACAGTACTTTGTAACTCAAGGTGCTGGATGTTGTTGCTATATTATGGGTGGTCGTATCGCTTACCATCAGGCGAACGGCATGTTCGTCTCGTCATTCAATGTAATAAAAAAATCTGACGTATCGGAATAACATTGCGTGCGAAAGAATGACATGGAGCGATATCCCCAATACGCGCCCACTCCCGCACATTGCACTATTTGAAATATGAATTACTGCCTCATTTCTTAATCAATTGAAATTCAGTTTTCACAGAAGGGTTTCTTTTTCATTCTACTTGCTGTCACATCCTACTAATCCTACTAATATTATAAAGGCGAAAGTTTGTAAGAATGTATGGATGTTTGGATGTTTAGATGTTTGGATGTTTGGATGTAAGGATGTTTGTTCCTCTTTCACGCAAAAACTACTGAACGGATTTCGATGAAATTTGGCACACGGGTAGATCATGTCCTGGATTAACACATAGGCTACTTTTTATCCCGAGAAAATATAAAGCGGGACTTTTATCCCGGAAAAACTTTGGCGGAGCCGCCGGCAAAAGCTAGTATAAAATAATGTACAAAATTGGAAAATATCCTATTGCATTGCGATACCGCAGCCGTGTTGAGTTTTCGAGTTCGATTCCTGGGTTTTTCTAGTCGGTATCAGCCCGGAGTCTGAAAATGTGCCCGGTAATTGGCAATAGGTCCACCACCCTCTATGTCATGGGACCTGACATAGCTGGGGAAATGTGGGTGTGATACACCACTGGTTACTTCTCAAAAGAGAAGGCGTGATGGTATGAAAACCTCCTAGCCAGTTTCGGCCACGGCGGCCAATCTCAACGGAGATCAGCCAGGTATGCAGGAGATATTATAGTGCACAAGTGTGTGCGCAATACACAGGTGCACTCGCTATTCCTTCACTCTCATAGTCCGGTGAGACGGTAATCCGACATGACCGGAGAAAGATCAGGCGCAGGACCAACGGCTTTACGTGCTTTCCTCGGCACGGGGATATCACACCGCCAACTTCCTGACTCCGAGCTGCGACTGAGTAATTTTTTCTTTAAGATGGAAAAACTGAGTCACCCGTTTTTGGCCCGACCCGGGATTCGAACCTGTGATGGTATATGTATGTATATAAACACTTTGTACCCCCTTTTTAAACACAATGCGCGCACGCAGAATTCTGATTTGGCATAACAAAACTTTAGAAAAGTCAAAGGTATGTTGGGCTTTGAACCTGTGGGCCTTGGTCGCGGCAGTCCGTTCCACTCCCAACTAGGCTATCGCCGCTTCTAAGCTTCGATAAATATATCGCACCTTTAGGATGAAAACGACACAATTCAAAAAGACAGAAAATTGAGTTATCGTCATAAAAATTACTTGAAACGAAGTTCTCAATACAATAATAGTTCAAACACAGCCATATTCGAGCAGAAAAAGGACAAAGCTGTTATATCGGTCCCTTTTTTATTATATTTTTATAAATAAGGGACTAGTTTTTAGTCATTTAAAAATGACAACTCAATTTTCTATTTTTTTAGTTGTGTCGTTTTCGTTGTAAAGGTGCGATATATTAACCTAATCCCAGGAAGTTATCAATCCATTCATGATGGAAAAGTTATATTAACCTATAAACAAAGATAAACAAAATTATAAAAAACAGATAAAACGATACAAGAATCGATAACATTATTGACCTAAAAATAAGCAATACTATCATTAATTTACGTGAGAAATGATTTGTACTATGCTAGGAAAAAAAATACGGTTCCGATCGCTTAGGAATTTCATTTAATTATTTATTTATTTTTTTACTGCCTCGGTGGCGTAGTTGTATTATGGTAAGTGCAATGCTGAGGTCTCGGGTTCGATCCCCGGGTCGGGTAAATTGATTGAATTTTTCTATTCAGTATCAGCTCGGAGTCTGGAATTTGTGCCCGATATGGCGATAGGCTCGCCCCCTATCACATCATGGGACGGAATAATGGCGAAAAGTGGGTGCACTAGCTGCGCCTCTGCCTACCCCTTCGGGGATAAAAGGCGTGAGTGTATATGTATGTATGTATATGTATGTATTTTTTTGACAGGTGCGCCTAGAAATATTTAGGGGAGGCCTATGTTCAGCAGTGGACGTCATGTGCGGTTCGATCCCCGGGCGGGGCATAGTCATATTGCATTTTTCTATTCAGTATCAGGCCAGACTTGGACTCTTACATATGAGAGACCAACCACCAGTGACCGGTAAATGGCAAAAGGTCTGCCTGCTATTACATGGGACGTAACATAGCTGGCGAAATTTGGATGTGCTACATCTTAGCCTACCCCTGAAAAGGAAACAAGGCGTGATACTATTTATGTATGTATGTATGTAGATATGTATGTATTTGTTTAGCACCTGGATTTGCAGTAAACTATGTTACCGATTTGAACCCAGGAGCCCAATGCCTTCCGATCCGCAACCACGAGACAAAACAAACGATACTTTACATTTTATTATTCAATAAAACTAGATTGTCGTGTTTACGTTAACTCACTTCGACCAGGAAATAGCGATTATATTAATCGGCACCGGTTGGTTATCTTTGTTGTTTATTGTGTTGTCATGCTGTAGTGTACTCCACCGGCCTCTTCCACAAATATAAAGGCTTTTGACATAGTAACATATTGGCGTTTCTTAATAGAGCAACTTAACATTAATCTAAAGTTTTTTTTTATTGCATCGAATGACGAGACGAGCATGCCGTTCGCCTGATGGTAAGCAATACGACCACCCATAAATAGTAGAAACACCATCCAGCACCTTGAGTTACAGAGTGCTGTGTGGCATTCCACTGCGCTTGTCATCCTGAGACATAAGATGTTAAGTCTCATTATGTCCAGTAGTTATACTGGCTACAATGTCCTTCAAACCGAAACACCACAGTGCATGCACACTGCTGCTTGGCAGTAGAAATAGACATTGCGGTGGTACCCACCCACACGGAGTCTTACATATGAGAGACCTACCACCAGTATAAGTATGTATGAGTGTTACACCTCTGCCTTAGCTATGAAAAAGGTGTGTTACATTACAGTACCGGCACGCTAGGACGGCCGTTTTGACTTTTATCCACTCAAAAAGTTTCGTTGTAATGCATAACTACGTTGAAGGAGCTAATTGTTTTACATTATTGTCAATAGCGACATGCAGTAAAAAATAACCACTTTTGTATGGGGGCTGGGCCTTAAAATTCAAGCAGGCTCAAACTTTATTGATATTAGACGGCGAAAATATGGATCTTGGGTCCATTAAAAAACATTCTAGACTCCTCTATTTATAATCAAATATTTTTTAAAGTGTTCATATTAAGTGTAGTATTTAAGCAAATTAAAATGACAAATCTCAACATCGGAGCAATTAAAAATTATACGATTTATAAGGCCTAGTTTTTGGGAGTACTTTCCACATATATATAAAGTACTTTGGTTGGAATTTTAGGCCCGTTTTTGGACATATCCTTTATTGGAGTGTATAATTTTACGACACAACTCAGCATGAGTTTATCGAAATAAAAATAAATAAATCTAATACGATCGTCACTTTAGGACTCCTAACCAGTATACTTTTTCGATAATGAATAACGGCTACTTTCTTTTTTTTTTTTACTTTTTACTTTCTTTTACTTTACGGGATAATGAATATTCGGCTACTTTTTTTAATACAATTATGAAAAATGTATGCTATCCAAAATCAGATGAAAAAAAAATTTCAAAATTGGCGCAATAGTAAGTTATAAAGTTGTGATATTTAGTGGAAGGGGTAGCTGTCGAATAACAGCAAAACCAGGTTGTGACGTCACCGAGCGCCGTCGGCCATAACAATACGTGCGTGCGAAAGAGATAGCGCGATATCCCCGCCACGCCTCCACTTTTGCTCACAAGAATATTTCAAAATTGAATAACTACTTTATTTTTCAGTCGATTTTGATGCTGATTTCACAGAAGTTCCTTTTCGTACTATTTTCTGTTACATCTAAAATAATGTACAAAATCAAACATAGGAAACTACTCTATTGAGATTTCCCGTCACTATTTTAGTCTGTCAAAACTGTCATCACAGCGTGCCGTTAGAATATTACACACATTTTGGTAACGTTGCCGCATCACTCCACGCTCCTTTAGGCGCGGTACACACGACGCGTTTATTAATAGACAGTTAAATATAAAACTAGCGGCATTTTCCTATGTTTTCACCTACCACAAGTGTTTTGGCAACGTCCTGAGCGAAGGTGATTATGTGTATACACGCGGAGAATTGGCTACGACGATATCATGAGTCAATTTATTGATCATAAGATCCGGGAACTGAGAAATATTTTTTTATTTATTTACAAACTTTTCCTCATCTTCGACCGCTAATTAATAACGTTTCCGGAAGAAGGGTGCTTCTGCACCAGTGATGTGCTATACTACGTTGCTATGGGTGCGTTTGATGTCCACCAATAATGTTTATTGATCCATATAGCATCGGTGGACACGGCTTCAACCATGGGCATACGCCCATTTACATACATAAGGGGGATTTTTGGAGGTCCTGACCCCCCTTATCTTACAACAAAAATAAACCAAGCCATGTATACCTGACCTCAAAGAAGGTTTTTTTGTGTCATGAAGACATAAGCGATAATTCACAAATACACACAGTATAATTTATAACTCTTTATACAATAGGGTATAATCAGCTATAAGTATGGCGATATGGCGATAGGCTCGCCCCCTATCATCATGAGACGGAATAACGGCGAAAAGTGGGTGCACTAGTTGCGCCTCTGCCTACCCCTTCGGTGATAACAGGCGCGAGTGTGTGTGTGTGTGTCTATTCAGCAGTCGTCACTTCGGCATGATATAAAAAAAGCTGATATTTTCCATGTCTCCATATGGCAACTTGATGTGAAGTTTTTTACCATAGCAATAAGTTTTTACATGCCATGACTAAACCGGGTGATCTCATTGCGTTAGTTTATTTTAAACTGTGACGTCAAAGTTTAAGTGGTACGTAATCGCCAAATAGGTGAAATGGGTCTTTAAAGTAATTTAATGTAAAACATTATGTTGCAGATAGAGACTGAATTGATTATGGCAAAACCGCGTAGAAGCGAATATTGTCTATAATTGTATGAAACCAGGTCGACAGGTTCAAAACCCAAGGGCCCACACCTTTAACTTTTCTAAAAAAAATTATGTGTGTATTCTTTGTGAATTATTGCTCGCTGTAGTCTGTCAAGGCCCGCGACGGACACCGGTGTCCATATACATAGGGTTTTCTCATACATCCATATATATAAGCGGGCCTTGAAGGGTGAGTGTAAGGGTTAACGGTGAAGGAAAACATCGTGAGGAAACCTGCATACCTGTGAAGTTCTCTGAATTTCAAAAGTATGTGAAGTCTGCCAACCCGCACTAGGCCAGCGTGGTGGACTAAGGCCTTAACCCTCTCAGTTGTAGAGGAGGCCCGTGCTCAGCAGTGGGCAGTATATAATACAGGACTGGTATGGTAGGTCGACTTGGATAAAGACTATCCCGCCGTCACACCCACCACTGCAATTCCTAAGCCAGGATCAGCAGGGGCACGCATTTGACACCGAGCGGTGAAGCTCGGCGAGTCTCATTTGTGAATTAGCACTCGGTGTAACAGCGAAGGAAAAACATCATGAGGAAACCTGAGAAGTTCTCTATAAGAATACGAACGTATGTGAAGTCTACCAACCCGCACTAGGCCTGCGTAGTTGACTAAAGCCTAACCCCTCTCAGTAGAGGAGGCCCGTGCTCAGCAGTGGGCAGTATATAATATAGGGTTGGTATGGTAAAGCTGGTTTTGAAGAACTATAATATAAGCTTCAAATGTATTAACCCCTGGAATGCCGGGCTCAGTTTGCGTAAAAGACGCGTGCGTGCCGCCATACATTTGAAAAAATCGGATTTTGAGTGTAAAGGATGTTCTAATTTATACACCATAAAATTCTTTTAGTACGAATTTTGAAATTATTTATTTACTTATTTATTATGGATCAATGGTCACTAAAATATTCAGAAACATTGTGAGATTTGGCATAGACGGCCGCCATTTTGAATTTCGTTGTTTTGAGGCCGATTGACCTCAAAATCGAAATCTGGGTATATCTTTGGTTACAAAAAACGGACCCAATGCTTGAATTGAGAAAAATGGCCGCCATTTTGAATTTCTTTGTTTTAAGGCCAATCGACCTCAAAATCGATATATGGGCAGGTCTTTAGGTACAAAAGACGGATCCAATGCTTGGATTGAGAAAAATGGCCGCCATTTTGAATTTCTTTGTTTTAAGGCCAATCGACCTCAAAATCGATATATGGGCAGGTCTTTAGGTACAAAAGGCGGATCCAATGTCAGAATTGAAAAAAGTGGCCGCCATTTTGAATTTCTTTGTTTTAAGGCCAATCGACCTCAAAATCGATATCGGGGCAGGCCTGTAAGTAGAAAAGACGGATCCAATGTTAAAATTGAAAAAAGTGGCCGCCATTTTGAGTTTCTTTGTTTTATGGCCAATCGACCTCAAAATCGATATCTGGGCAGGCCTGTAGGTACAAAAGACGGATCGAATGTTAGAATTGAAAAAATTGGCCACCATTTTGAATTTCTTTGTTTTAAGGCCAATCGACCTCAAAATCGATATCTGGGCAGGCCTGTAAGTAGAAAAGACGGATCCAATGTTAAAATTGAAAAAATTGGCCGCCATTTTGAATTTCTTTGTTTTAAGGCCAATCGACCTCAAAATCGATATCTGGGCAGGCCTGTAAGTAGAAAAGACGGATCCAATGTTAAAATTGAAAAAATTGGCCGCCATTTTGAATTTCTTTGTTTTAAGGCCAATCGACCTCAAAATCGATATTTGGGCAGGCCTTTAGGTATAAAAGACGGATCCAATGTCAGAATTGAAAAAAGTGGCTGCCATTTTGAATTTCTTTGTTTTAAGGCCAATCGACCTCAAAATCGATATCTGAGCAGGCCTTTAGGTACAAAAGACGGATCCAATGTCAGAATTGAAAAAAGTGGCCGCCATTTTGAATTTCTTTGTTTTAAGGCCAATCGACCTCAAAATCGATATCTGGGCAGGCCTGTAGGTACAAAAGACGGATCGAATGTTAGAATTTAAAAAAGTGGCCGCCATTTTGAATTTCTTTGTTTTAAGGCCAATCGACCTCAAAATCGATATCTGGGCAGGCCTTTAGGTATAAAAGACGGATCCAATGCCAGAATTGAAAAAAGTGGCCGCCATTTTGAATTTCTTTGTTTTATGGCCAATCGACCTCAAAATCGATATTTGGGCAGGCCTTTAGGTATATAAGACGGATCCAATGTCAGAATTGAAAAAAGTGGCCGCCATTTTGAATTTCTTTGTTTTAAGGCCAATCGACCTCAAAATCGATATTTGGGCAGGCCTTTAGGTACAAAAGACGGATCCAATGTCAGAATTGAAAAAAGTGGCCGCCATTTTGAATTTCTTTGTTTTAAGGCCAATCGACCTCAAAATCGATATCTGGGCAGGCCTGTAGGTTCAAAAGACGGATCCAATGTTATAATTGAAAAAGTGGCCGCCATTTTGAATTTCTTTGTTTTAAGGCCAATCGGCCTCAAAATCGATGTTTGGGCATGGCTTTAGGTTTAGGTACAAAAGACGGGTCCATTGTCAGAATTGAAAAAAGTGGCCGCCATTTTGAATTTCTTTGTTTTAAGGCCAATCGACCTCAAAATCAATTTCTCGGCATATCTGTAGTTACCAAAAACGGATCCAATGTCGGAATTGAAAAAAGAGGCCACCACTTAGGACTTCGTTATTTTAAGCTAAATTACGTCAAAATCGATACTTGGCGATAGTAAAAAACAGATCTAATGTTAGACTCAATAAAAGTGGTCGCCATTTTAAACTTCTTTGTTTTTAAGACTGATTGGATTTAAGATAGATATTTGGGCTTGTATTTAGCCAAATCGAATAAATCGAGGTGTAATATATGTATGTACGCGCGTGAGAAGTTATACTTCTTTGACATCATTAACCTTTATAGTTTGGGAAAATTGCAGTCTTGGCTTCGGCCTTTGAATTTTGAAAAAGTCCTTGGGTGTGGTAAAACAACAACAGACAAGGCTGCAAGGCTAAGCGCCTTTGTCTTCTCCTTTTACTAAAAAATAAATTATTATTAGAAACTGTAACGGTTTTGATTTAAATAAAAATATGTACCACTGACTTAACAGAAATACTTTCATACAAAATATCACCAAGCGAACGACCGGCACGAAGGCAACCAACTAACTCGAACTGTCAAACGTTCTATGCTTTTATAGCAAAAATTGTAGATCATGTCATTAATACCCGCACAAAAAATATTTTTGCCCTAACATTATATTGAATGAACTACTCCTAGCCAGTTTCGGCCACGGCGGCTAATCTCAACGGTGATCAGCCAGGTACGCAGGATATATTATGAAATGAAATGAAATCCTCCTAGCCAGTTTCGGCCACGGCGGCCAATCTCAACGGAGATCAGCCAGGTACGCAGGAGATATTATAGTGCACAAGTGTGTGCGCAATACACAGGTGCACTCGCTATTCCTTCACTCTCATAGTCCGGTGAGACGGCAATCCGACATGACCGGAGAGAGATCAGGCGCAGGACCAACGGCTTTACGTGCTTTCCGAGGCACGGGGGTATCACACCGCCAACTTCCTGACTCCGAGCTGCGACTGAGTAAATTTTAAGATGGAAAAACCCAGTCACAATTTTTTTTGGCTCGACCCGGGATTCGAACCCAGGACCTCAGCGCGCAAATCGTACTCGTAATGCGTACGCAATACCACTACGCCACCGAGGCAGACATTATATTATATAATTATTAAATATAGAATTTATAGAATAATAAATATATATGACATAATTTGTACTTAATATTAGAAGATTCTTAATTTAAAATATTTATTATTGATTATTTATTATTTATTATTTAAAAAATATTTTTTTTTATAATTAATTTTAAAAAAAGACAACCAATAATATCACTTAAGACGAGGCTATATGGGCTTGAACCCTTTGCCTTCCCTATAAGGGGAAAATTATTATAAAAAAACAACCGTGAGAATTTTTGTGTCACACATGCGCGCGCATCGTAAAATTTCACTCCCATAAATTTTTCATAACGCGCTTAAGGTATAACTTCAAAAAAAAAAGATACAGTAATTGAATGGCCACCCACCAGGGCATAACGATGTAGGGGAAGAAAAATATTATAGTAAGATAATTTCTACTACGCGGCTAATTATGCTTATAGCTATTGTTGAATTGCTAACGACCCCCGGATTTTTAACCGATTTTGATGCTTTCACAGAAGAATTTACTTTATTACCTGTTTGCTGCCACGGGCCACTTCTTAAATTCGAAGACAAATTCCTTTTTTTGCGACATAACAAAGCTGCAATATCGTTATTGAAGAGAATTGAATAAGCTTTGATGGTGATATTATTTAAAAGTGATATAATTAAAACCTACTATAGTTTGTGGCCATGTCCAGCGGATTTTGATTTTAAAACCAATGGCCCTTAAAACAAGAACATTTAACATGGAATGCAGTTATTAAAATTCCAACCTCGATTAATTAGTTTTGGCTAAAAGACAAGCCCAAATATCTATCTTAAATCCAATCAGTCTTAAAACAAAGAAGTACAAAATGGCGACCACTTTTCTTAAGTCTAACATTAGATCTGACTTTTACTATCAATGGCATGCCAAGTATCGATTTTGAGGTCAATTGGCCTTAAAACAAAGAAATTCAAAATGGCGGCCACTTTTTTCAATTATAACATTGGATCCAACTTTTGTACCTACAGGCCTGCCCAGATATCGATTTTGAGGCGATTGGCCTTAAAACAAAGAAATTCAAAATGGCGGCCACTTTTTTCAATTCTAACATTGGATCCGTCTTTTATACCTAAAGGCCTGCTCAGATATCGATTTTGAGGTCGATTGGCCTTAAAACAAAGAAATTCAAAATGGCGGCCACTTTTTTCAATTCTAACATTGGATCCGTCTTCGGTACCTAAAGGCCTGCCCAGATATCGATTTTGAGGTCGATTGGCCTTAAAACAAAGAAATTCAAAATGGCGGCCACTTTTTTCAATTATAACATTGGATCCAACTTTTGTACCTACAGGCCTGCCCAGATATCGATTTTGAGGTCGATTGGCCATAAAACAAAGAAATTCAAAATGGCGGCCACTTTTTTCAATTCTAACATTGGATCCGTCTTTATTACCTAAAGGCTTGCCCAGATATCGATTTTGAGGTCGATTGGCCTTAAAACAAAGAAATTAAAAATGGCGGCCAATTTTTTCAATTATAACATTGGATCCAACTTTTGTACCTACAGGCCTGCCTAGATATCGATTTTGAGGTCGATTGGCCATAAAACAAAGAAATTCAAAATGGCGGCCACTTTTTTCAATTCTAACATTGGATCCGTCTTTATTACCTAAAGGCTTGCCCAGATATCGATTTTGAGGTCGATTGGCCTTAAAACAAAGAAATTCAAAATGGCGGCCACTTTTTTCAATTATAACATTGGATCCAACTTTTGTACCTACAGGCCTGCCTAGATATCGATTTTGAGGTCGATTGGCCATAAAACAAAGAAATTCAAAATGGCGGCCACTTTTTTCAATTATAACATTGGATCCAACTTTTGTACCTACAGGCCTGCCTAGATATCGATTTTGAGGTCGATTGGCCATAAAACAAAGAAATTCAAAATGGCGGCCACTTTTTTTAATTCTAACATTGGATCCGTCTTTTATACCTAAAGGCCTGCTCAGATATCGATTTTGAGGTCGATTGGCCTTAAAACAAAGAAATTCAAAATGGCGGCCACTTTTTTCAATTCTAACATTGGATCCGTCTTTTCTACCTACAGGCCTACTCAGATATCGATTTTGAGGCCAATCGGCCTCAAAACAAAGAAATTCAAAATGGCGGCCGCTTTTCTCAATTCTAATATATAATTAAGATTTGCATCCAATGGAAACCCAAAAATAACCTAAAAAGAAACAACCTGTAGATGTTCAGTTTTCATACATTTTGCAGAAATCGGCCCGAGCGTGGATCCACGCTCCGGCAGAGTTTGAACACTTTTTTTGAGCGTGGATCCACGCTCCCGGCACGCGAGGGCTTAAAGTGCCCGATAGCCTAGTTGGGAATGGAACGGTCTGCCGAGACAATGCCAGCTGGTTCAAATCCCAAACATACCTCTAACTTTTTGATAATACGTGTCTATTATTTATCAATACATAATTATCGTTCACATTAACGGTGAAGGAAAAATCTACATATTATAGTAGGTCTCTCGTGAGCGAGAGGCTTTCTGGGTACCACCGCCATGTCTATTTCTGCCGCTAAGCAGCAGTGTGCATGCATTGCTGTGTTCTGGTTTGAAGGACATTGTAGCCAGCGTAATTACTGGACATAATGAGACTTAATATCCTATGTCTCAGCATCTAGAGCGCAGTTCGGCGGTATAACTAAAAGTCCTGTATGGTGTTGCTACTGTTTACGGGCGGTCGTATCGCTTACCATCAGGCGAGCGGCATGCTCGTCTCCATGGCCCCCTATCACATCATGGGACGGAATACGCACGGGGAAAAGTGGCTGCATTAGTTGCGCGTCTGCCTACTCCTTCAGGGATAAAAGGCGTGAGTGTGTGTTATTTGAAATAAAGTACACGCGCCCATATAACCGCCATAGCTTACTGAATGAACGGCTGTGACAAAAGTAATAGGTTCGAAGTACGAATCCGGCTCTCAATGTACGCACGTCTTCACATTTGTGTGTTATTTGCATACCTACCTCGGTGGTACAACTGTAATGTAACGACTGTTGCGCTGAGGTTTCAGGTTCGTTCCCCAGCTCAGGTATGACAATGGATACTTCAATATCTTTTTTTTGTTTTCGCGGAGAAAGTGACTTATTACTACCGCCCAGCCTTCAAGAGGGGCGACTGAGCTGTTATGTTGGGTTCACCGTGCCTCACGACCCAGCGTTTAGCTACCATCAGGTGACCGCCGGGCACCCTAACCTATGTACAACGCACGGCATACCAACTAAAACTCCGCGGTGGCCATCTTCGGCGCATTTGGGACGGCTGCGGGCTTCCTCTGACGGGGGTGTCTAAGTTGTCGTCCGCAGCCGCCCCAGCGCGGTGCCGCCGAATGCAGCCCGTCTCCTGTTTTGGGGAGGGGGCTCAGAAGACCCCGCGCACTGAAGGACGCCTTCAGCGTCAACGGCAGCGTGAGGCTTACCTGCCACGCTGCCGTCCATCACGGGGGGCAATTTCAACACCTGGAATTATACCTGATTGGATAAATCAGGCCGCTATTACATAGAATCAATACAGCAAAATAGTACCATCCCTACTTACCCTTAAGGGAAAAAGCGTGACATTACACACAAGCTTTCTCATACGACCCACAAAAAAGATCAAACCAACAAAGCCCTTATGACATCATATAAGGAAAACGAATCGTTTTTGAAGTGTTGCCAAAACAACCGTCGGTCGCAAGTTACTACGCGAACGTTGCATCCATTGTGCTATGCCTTCAATCAAGTTGGTCGCTCGAAAACCTTCCCGGAATTACATTCCTACTATGTAAATTCCGGGTTGGAAGTATGCTACATAAAATCGGCTTTGGTCTCCCCCACGTGCTAGAGGAACCCGTGGTCGTCGCTACTGCGCCGAAGATGGTCACCGGCGGGTTTTGGTTGGTATGTCGATGTATGGTAGTGCAGTGTTATACTCGACCCGATGGTCGCAGGACGTTTTCCAGCTCTCCATGCGGCTCAAAGTCGGGTCGTAGGGCTGGTGACCCTCAATACAACGGTCCAGTCGCCACCCTTTGATGCCGGGCGGTCCTAGTAAAGCATTTTCCCCGCGAAAAGAAGTGCCCAATTCATCGCGAATTATTTTTTCATACTAGAATAACACTGTTTTAGAGTATAATTTTATCGGTAAATCAAAATGAACGACTAACAATAACTAATATGTAATAAAAAAAACTCTTGATTGTAATGTGTAAGATTTAATAATAATTTATAATCTAACTCTATTTAAATACGATAAGAAACTCCTTAAATAAAAAATCGATTGCATTCAAGAATCGGTTATTTGGAGCAACAAATTGTTTGGTCTCTCCCCTACACATACTATTGCGTGAAATGTCAATAAATTGTCATACCGGCCAGCTAAGATTGTCCAACTATATTTATTTATGGATTTAAGATCCATATTTTTCCCCTTTAATATACATAAAGTTTGAGCATGGTTAGATTTTGAGGCCCAGCACTCATAAAAAAAAGCGAACATCTTTATAAAAACAAGATTTTTATTTTACTCCATATATCACACCTTTAGAACGAAAACGACACAATTCAAAAAATAGAAAATTGAGTTGTCAATTTTAAATGACTAAAAACAAGTCCCTTACTTATAAAAATAATATAAAAAAGGAACCGATATAACAGATTTGTCCTGTTCCTGCTTGAATATGGCTGTGTTTGAATTACTATTGTATTGAGAACTTCGTTTTAAGTAATTTTATGACGATAACTCAATTTTCTGTCTTTTTGAATTATGTCTTTTTATCCTAAAGGTGCGATATTTTTTACAAATTTATATAGAAATTATATTTAAAAACTAAACTGCTTCAATTCGTATGTATTTTAATTCCCTACTTCGCACATCTATTGTGAAATTAAGATAACATATTTAAATATGTTCATCAGTTTGTTTACACTTTTTGAAAGTGCCATATAAATAGTTAAATTACATTGAAATGTTTACAAGAAATAGCTTACAGTTCCAGTACTACCCTTTAAATAAGACTCATTTTATTTTTCCAGGATAAAAAGCATAACTGCCAAGAGGTTTTCGGGTCAAGTCTGAGGTCTAGCAAAACACAGAACAGTATTGGCCTAAAGGAAAATTAAGCAATTGCGTAGTTGTTGGCATCGGAAAGAGCCCTTCACCCGGAAAAAAATATGGGAAAATTATGTTTAATTTGTATTTAATAAACCTGTTTTCGATGACAATATTATTGCCTTGATTATCTTTTACATTATATTTCAATAAGTTTTGGACAATATTTTTTGTTCTTAAAAAAACATGCTTAATTTTGTTTTGCAGTCTGTAAAATTGTAAAATTTATTGTGTTAGAAATAATATGTTTTAGGAAGTCAGGAAAGTTAACAAGGGCTCCAGAGCGAATATGCCCAGCAACCTCGAAATTTTTAATCTAGCCCAGGCAATACAGTTCAAGTTTTTCTAGCATAATTTACTAAAGACAGGTTCTACAGCGGTAGTTGACTTCAGGCAGTTGTCCAGTTATAAAACTAAGCCAAAGCCTCTCAGTAAGCTGCTTGATGATGTGTGTTAAGTAAAATCCTGCATTAATAGGGATAAAAGATGAAATACTAGTAAGATAGTGTGAAGTATGGATTCCCTGTTAACTAAGGGACATATTAAAAGATTCAACTCAATTTCGCTCTGAATTGCAATATCAGCTGCTCTCAAATTAAGGTCAGCATCTTAAGATCGTTGCTATTTAATAAATCCACATTAACATCAGCTCAAATGATATCTTAAGTTACAATATGTGATGGATTTTGACATATAAGTTTTGTTTGTGTAACAGCTCTTACTCAGCTGAGAACAAGCTCTTAAATGACGGCTTAAGCTTGGTTTATTAAATAGTTCGATATATTAAATGTCTACTTGAGATGTTACTCAAACATGAGATTGATTTATTAATACCACCCTTAGGACGGTATTAATAAATGAATCTCAAGTTTGAGTTACATCTCAAGTAGACATAATGTATTGAACTCTTCATACATTATGTCTACTTGAGATGTATCTCAAACTTGAGATTCATTTATTAATACCGGCCTTAGACATTATAGCTTGTGAGTTCCCTACCAATGTTAGGTAAATTTCATGGGTATTGTTTTTCTGCTGAGAGCCTGGATATAGTGTTTCCTGATATGGCGATAGACTCTCCTTTCATGTCATGGAACATATGGTGAAGAATGGATTTCCCGGTTGCACCATTTCCTATCACTTCCAAAAAAATTGTGATTTGCTTTTTTTTCATTATACCATCCAGAGTAATTTCTTTATTATAAAACACATAGCAATTTTAGACAATTATGGGAATTTATTTTAAAATATGTTTGTAAGAACTTAGTGTCATGTGTGTGGTTTATAATTTTGTTTTGAAAATATTATGATAAGTATATCATAAGATTTAAAGCTGATGGTTATTAGTGGTATTGCAAAATTAAAAAATAAATCAGAGCCCATACTTACATTAAAAAAAATACTATTTTTTGTGTTTTTGAACATAAATTGAAATTGTCTCTGAACGACATTGGTTTCAAGTTTTTTAGCAGTTTAAATAAGATTTTCCATGGATTTGGTGAGGAAGAAAATTTCGTAAATGTTATAATTTAATTTAGATTTTTTTATTGTCCTGGTATAACGACGTTACGTATTAGATAATTACAAGGGTTTTTATAGTTCTTTTGACCGAAAAAGCAAATAGGCAATGATTTAGCAAATCACGGTCATAAAATTACCTGAATTACACTGCAGTTGCCAATAGCATATTTTTATTTAGCGAGCACTTACCATCGTGCCAAGGGTTTGCTGGTTCGAAGTACTGAGTGACCAAATGGTCTTCATCAGGAAAAGTCACTGAGCGCGATGGTTTCTTTTTTTTCTTCTCAAAATCTTCATTTCGTGGTGAGCGGTTATTGTTGACCGCCTCACTTGTTTTAGGACTGGCGTTCGGGCATGCCGTGTCTTTATCAGGATCGGTAGACATATCCATCGCATAAACTACTGTCTAATATCACCACAAACGACCACATTAGCAAAAGAATACACAAATCATTTAACAGAAATGAAATCACTTATCACCACGGCGCACACACGGATCGATCCAATGTTTTCAAAGCGCACACCTAGTTAATTCACCGGCCATTACGCATTTTTTTCGGGTTTCGAATGAATTTTTTTACATTTTTTTTTCTTATTGTTCGTTTCGAATCAAAACATTCCGCACCTTTCATACACCGTTTGCCGCCATATTGGATTGAACGAGACAAAAGGGGGTTCATAAATTTTCCCGCTTGGGGGCGCTACCGGCGTTCGGTATTGCCATTACTATAAAATAATTTAAGTTGATGACCGCGCCATCTAACAGGTAGTAGCTATATTAAATTGTCTTTTTACGTCCAGTTACACTAAGCCAGAGACAAATAAACCATAACATCAAACTATATGAAGTTCCCATGCAAAGCACTAGATGGTATTAATACATTCAAGTTTTACATTACATAAATAGGTACTAGTTAGTAACTTTGGGAGTGGAACGGTCTGCCGGACGAAGGTGCGCGGGTTCAAACCCCAAAGGCACGCACCTCTGACTATTCTAAAGTTATCTGTGTATTCTTTGTGAATTATCACTCGCTTTAATGGTGAAGGAAAATATTGTGAGGAAACCTGCATATCTGAGAAGTTCTCCATAAGAATTTTGAAGGTAACAGGTGAGCTCTGCCAACCCGCATTAGGCCAGCGTGGTGGCCTAGGGTCTACACCATTTCAGTGGTAGCGGAGGCTCATGCTCAGCAGTGGGACAGTATATAATACACGGCTGGTGAATTAGGTAGGTATTTTACTGGGTTCAGCGCCAAAAATGCAATTACTTACTAAAAACTGTTATTATTATGTCGCAATTATGGTTTAGAGAAATATTCTACCTTGAGTCTGCCGGATTCGCTAGCGTGAGACTGGGGGCGGGCCTTGGCTTTGGAAAAAACACATGTACGTTGCAACTACTTTCTATCACAAGCAGTATATAATCTAAAAAATATTTCATCATAGTCATCCCGAAGAATTTTGCCACAGGTTCCATGGCAGAGGCGATACCATAAATAATATGAATCAATATCAATTTAGATAAAAGAATATGCAGTTTTTGGGAGTGCGGTATGCGAGTCCAACTCACACTTGTGTTTCCTCAGCGCTGACTTTCCTTCTTTAAACGAGGTTTAAAATATTTTTTACGGTAGGCAGCAGCTTAGCTATGCCCTTCATCATCATCGTCAGCCTTTATCAGTCCACTGCTGGACATAGGCCTCAACTAATGAGCGCCATAGCGCCCTGTCTTCAGCTTGCCGCATCCAGCATCTGCCTGCAGTCTTTCGCAGATCGTCATCCCACCTTGCCGGAGGGCGTCCTACACTACGTTTGCCCAGTCGCGGTCTCCACTCAAGAACACGTTTACCCCAGCGGTTGTCGGTTCTTCGCGAGATATGGCCAGCCCACTGCCACTTCAGCTTGCTAATTCTTTGAGCTATGTCGATAACTGGTTCTCTGTCGGATGTATTTGTTGCGAATCCTATCTATATTCTATATCTATCCTAGCTATGCCCTTACCGTCGCCCATTGCTGACGTCCATGGGCGACGGTGACCATTTACCATCAGGTGGGCCGTTAGCTCGTCCACCTTCGAAGGAAATTAAAAGAACATGTCCTTTTTTCGGTTAACCCACGAAGAAAAGAAGAAAGATCCCCCTTACACACAATTATTGAAAACTGAGGACCTTTTTTTTCACCTCTCCACATACGAAGAGGCGACTTTAGGCTACTTCACAATGAATTTTCGGCGACTTCAACCGTCAAACATCTGGCAAAACTGGTCGGAACTTCGCTGGCATTACGAGATGCATTATTCTACTTATAACATACCACCACTATACGAAATGCAATAACAAAAACCATGTAGGTAACTAAATTATTTATTAAAACTCAACATGACATCTGTACACACACTTACAACTACATTCTTTGTATATTTGTCATGAAACTAAATTATTGTAAATTTCTTCATGGACGACAAATCGCTTAATAATAATTGGTTGACTTAACACTTCTTACATTTTTAATTTAAGATATATATTTAAACGATAATAACACATTTTTAAGACGGCCACAATGAGTACGGCCGATTGCAATAACTAGTATTTATCTCTTCTTAGCCGATTTCGGCCACCGCGGCAAATCTCAACGGAATCAGCCAGGTACGCAGGAGATATTATAGTGCACAAGTGTGTGCGCAATACACAGGTGCACTCGCTATTCCTTCACTCTCATAGTCCGGTGAGAGGGCAGACATGACCGGAGAGTTCAGGCGCAGGACCAACGGCTTTACGTCTCCTCGGCACGGGGTATCACACCGACAACTTCCTGACTCTGAGCTGTGACTGAGTAATTTTTAAGATGGAAAACCCAGTCACGAGGATTTCGGCCTAACCCGGGATTCGAACCTAGGACCTCAGCGCGCAAATCGTACTTGTAACGCATACGCAATACAACTACGCCACCGAGGCTGTCAAATGCAATAACTACCCTCATCGCTACCGTGGATAGACAGCAACAATTAACCAATCAATGGGCTTAAAATGTGGCAAAAATAAGCTACCAAGAATTTATCTGCATGTGTTGAAATCGGCTCTAAATGTCCAATATTAGTATTTAGCGTACAAGATCATTTTGACATTGCGTTAATAAATGAAACTACATACTTATCTCGTTGAAAATAACGTTGTCCATTATGTTATTTTAACCATAGATGCAAAATAAAAAAAAAATTTAAGTTTCGAACAAAATAAATATCAATAAAAAGTAACTAAGTTTACACGCCCCAATGCCACTATGACTGCTCTAGGAGAATTCGTCGCAGCAGCAACATTACACTTTCAGTCAGAAACACTCTTACGCACACACCATATTCGCACTAAACTACAAAATGATACAAAAATTGGAATACTACAACCGAGATTTTTGGCGATTGGTATTCGTTATTCATTGGTGATTTTCGGTACAATGTTAGCAGAGGTATAGACGAATATGTGGTTTCATTTAGTAACGTAATGTAAAAATTACCCTGTATAAGAGTATATATACTTAACCTTTATCAATATCATTTCAAATTTATAACATGCATTCATTTCCTATTTGCGCAGATTATTCTGCAAAAAGCACTTTTAATGCAGGCATAGCCGAGTGCCAAAGCTCGTATTACAAACGTAAATATAAAATCAACGCAAATTATTATATATTTTTGTCCCTGACATTGTGATAATCTTATACTTAAAACAATAATAACCGTATACGTCCAGAGACAACTGTTGTGGTTATAATCCTGAGTTATAAACGATACTTTTCAAATATAATATGTCTGTTTTAGGGCGCCGAAAAAAACATTCTCTTTCTCCAAAGAAATATTAATTCTATTAAAAATATTTTTTATGAAATCGTGGCATATGGCTAAAACGGTTTGAATGATGCGGAATTAAAAGGAACTGCCTTGGCGTAGTTGTATTATGGTACAACTGCAATGCTGAGGTCTCGGGTTCGATCCCCGGGTCGGGCAAAGTGATATTGAGTTTTTCTATTCAGTATCAGTCCGGAGTCTGGAATTTATGCCCGATATGGCGATAGGCTCGCCCCCTATCACATCATGGGACGGAATGTCGGCGAAAAGTGGGTGCACTAGTTGCGCCTCTGCCTACCCCTTCGGGGATAACAGGCGTGAGTGTATATGTATATATGTATTTCCATGTGTATTCCGTTCCATATGATAGGGCGCGAGCCTACACATATTACATATTCAAGACTTCTTGCTGATATTGAGTAGAAAAATATCTGGGAATAATTTTGTGAATTCGTTCCTTTTAACCAAGTTTACTGTACATGCATAAATATCTGTACAAAACCATAATTTCAAATCGCCTATAAACGCGTTAAGTTAAACGAAAAATAAAACTTCGTATGAAAACTAAAACTAAAGCAAATCTCTTTTATTTTTGTGAAGAGAAAAAAAAATGAGTAAGAACACAAAAGTATGTAGGCAATTTGAAATTTGTTCATCTATGCTGGTGAATGTACACTAATATTTATCCGACACAGCAACAACAACTAACAACGGTTGCCCCTGAACACAAAGAAGTCTTACTTCAACCTTAAATATTTGTAAATATATCTTATAATAAAATGTATGGCATTACTTTGCCGATGGCCTTGCCTAATAAAATCGAAAATGGACGTAAATATATTTTTTAAGTTGGATATATATTTTTAACGAGAGCACAAAATCTGGGTGTTGTTTTTTTAATCCGGGTTTTTATTCGAAGCGGACATGACAACCCCATCGTAACTTGTTACAATATAAATACAAAATTAAATAAAAAAAAAAATTCAATTCATTCAATAAATTAAGACTGACCACTGTTGATTGTAAGTTGCAACGTGGTTTCTTTCTCAGGGGATGTTCGTACCTGGCCTATATTTTACCAACAATTTAAATCTGTTGTTCACGA
Source organism: Lapara coniferarum (assembly GCA_949316025.1). NCBI lineage: Eukaryota > Metazoa > Arthropoda > Insecta > Lepidoptera > Sphingidae > Lapara > Lapara coniferarum. Next base: position 25,246,268 of record OX438929.1, read on the forward strand.
TAATGTAGATTTGTCAGACGGGGACAAGGTAAAATATTTAGTAGGCAAGTTGTCAGGCCCCGCTTTAACAGTTTGTACCGGATTGGCACCTACCAAAGAAAAGAAATTCAATATTTGGTAAGAATTACCTAAAGACCGCGGATCATCATATTTATCAACTAAAGCATTCCAAATAATTAAATAATTTTCTTTGGTAGGTGCTAATCCGGAACAAACTGTTAAAGCGGGGCCTGACAACTTGCCTACTAAATATTGAACCTTGTCCCCGTCTGACAAATCTAAACTATCGTGAACCACAGATTTAAATTGTTGGTAAAATATAGGCCAGGTACGAACACAATGGTTATTTATACATATAATAAAGCAGAAGTGTGTTTGTACAGTCGGCCACATAAATAGCTGAAAAAATTCAAACTTTTCTTTTTCTTTGTGGGAAGTAAAATTAATCGCCTTTATTTTATTTTTACATACATATACACTCACGCCTGTTATCCCCGAAGGGGTAGGCAGAGGCGCAACTAGTGCACCCACTTTTCGCCGTTATTCCGTCCCATGATCCGTATCGGGCACAAATTCCAGACTCCGAGCTGATACTGAATAGAAAAACTCAATATCACTGTGCCCGACCCGGGGATCGAACCCGAGACCTCAGCATTGTAGTCGTACCTTAATACAACTACGCCACCGAGGCAGTCTATTTTATTTTTGTGAAGAGAAAACAAACAATGGTGAGAGCACGAAAGTGTAGACGCGATTTAAAGTTTTGAATTTGTAGTTACTTATGTGGCTAACTGTACATTGATAGAAAAGTAATAAAAAAAACTAAAGAAGAGTAATGGAACACAAATAAGCGATTTTTATAATTCTTTTCTGTGTGTATGTTTGTTACTGCACGTATCCAAAAGTACTGAACTGATTTCGATGAAATTTGGTATGGAGATAATTTGAGACCTTAGAAAGGATACAGGCTTTTTATCCCGGAAAAATATAAAGTGGGACTTTTATCTATAGACTGCCTCGGTGGCGTAGTTGTATTACGGTAGAACTGCAATGCTGAGGTCTTGGATTCGATTCCCGGGTCGGGCAGTGATATTGGATTTTTTAAATTCAGTTTTAGCCTGGAGTCTGGAATTTGTGCCCAATATGGCGATAGGCTCACCCCCTATCACATCATGGGACGGAATACGCACGATGAAAAGTGGGTACACTAGTTGCGCCTCTGCCTACCCCTTCAGGGATAAAAGGCGTGAGTGTCTGAATATGTGTGTGTATAGACACACCGGCTTCTACTGCTTTATTATAGTATAGATTACTTGTTCCTCGCGTCACTCAGTTTAATTTTTACTAAAATAGTTAACATACACACAAATATGTATGGAAAACTTTGAGCATTCTGCATTTCCCACAACCCTCACATTCCTGGTGCATAATATTCTTAAAATTAAAACCGACTTGCTTCAAGTATTTATATACTTAATTATAATATATTTAAAATTATTTTTATGTGATGTAAAAGTAACTAAATCAATCCTTGTGCTCACGCTAAAAACTATGTTTAATTTATTCAAAACATTTGCGACCTTATTTATGGAGAGTTTATAAACCAATTTCAGTTATCGAATGTTTTGTCTTCAAGAACGAATTTTGAATTGAGTTTCAACGAAGAAAACGAAACATTCGAAAACTAAAAGGGTTTATAATCTGTTAATAAATAAGGTCACTGGAATATAGTAAATATATATAATTAAAATATTTAACAAAATCTACTTTACATATATAATTTTTGGTCTCCATACGTATATTGTAGTATATTAGTAACATTATGATTGTATTGAAATTTTCAACTACCCTCAATAGGGCTCAAAACGAATAAAGGGGTGAACATAACTATAAATGAATTATGTAAATTCATATTACTATATTTTTACAGAATTGTAAAATTTGGCGCAATAGTAAGTAACTTATAAAGCTTTGAAATTTGAAGGAAGGGGTAGCTGTCAAATAACAGCAATACTAGGCTGTGACGTCACCAAGCGCCGTCGGCCATAACGCTGCCTGCGTGCGAAAGAGATAGCGCGATATCCCCGCCACGCCCCCAATTTTGCTCACAAAAATATTTCAAAATTGAATAACTACTTTATTTTTTAAAAGATTTTGATGCTGATTTCACAGAAGAATTTCTTTTTCGTATATCTGTTACATCTAAAATAATATACAAAATCAAACATAGCCAAATACCCCATTACTGACTTGATCAGAACACTTCATAATTGATACTTGGGGTAGTTTTATTCCTGTTCACCCCTTTACCCGTTTTCACTCCATATCACCATATGGTTCCGCCATGGTTATAAAGGTATAGATATATAAATTGGTCATTGGTAATTGCATTAATAATCTCTAATTTTTAGACAAACATAAACGTACCCAAGGGAGTAGGGTCCGGTGACCCCCTTGTTGAATTTTATTATACAACATAATTTAGTTTATTAGTGTTTAATTATTGCAGTTAAAGACCTGATTGTGGCTACAATGTTTCACAAATGGATGTGTACAGCATAAGTATCTGTACAAAATCAAAATTTCAAATCGCCTATATACGCGTTAAGTTAAAGTGAATTTTTTTTTTCTTCGTTTGAAGTAAATCTCTTCTATTTTATTTTTTTGAAGAGCAAAAATTTTATAAGTACACAAAAGTATGTAGGCAATGTTCAGCTTACTTATGCTGCTGACTGTAAAATGCGATTCAAATAAGAAATAGGACTTTGCGCCATATTTCAACGTCTTTAATATTATATTAAGCTAATTTAGCAATAACGTTTCTATTTAAATTTGATATAAGAGTCTCTAAGACAAAATAAAATAGTCGTTATTTATATCGTCGATGAAGTACCAATACCTCCTAACTGACAATTTAGTCCAAAATTACTTTTTTATTACAATAGACATAAAACTCATATTCGCATGGATTAATTCAATCCTACTTCTATCCGTAATTTTTTTACCAGTAAGCTTCTTGAGCTATGTGAAAACATCTACTTAGTGACGGAATTCATTCGTTCGTATGTATTTAACAGTTTTTTTCTTCTGGTGTAAAATTTGATTCTCAACACTTAGGAGGTATTGGTACTTCATCGACGATATGCCAATAAGTTTTCTATGCAAAATTTGTACTTTTCAAGTGACATTTGACAAATAAAGGTCATGGACGTTCCTATTCTTATTTGAAACGTATTGTACTCGTCTGTTGTCAATGTATATCTAAGTTATACAGTTTGATTGTAGCCAAAATAAAGTTTTTATCTAATTCCCGGTCAAAAGTTGAACTTTTCTATGGCTAAGCCTGGGTACGCCCATGCAATTATATATCCTTGATAAAAACGGTAGTATTTTAAGGGATTTTCTTGAAAAAATTAGTAGAATAAGTTACTACATTAATATTGGTCCGAATGTAACTTATTACTATATTCAAATCGAATTGATTCATTTTGTACTAAAACGTACTTCCAGGCGCGGATTTAGAGGGGCCGTGGGTCCCTGGTTGGACTATCTCTCGTCAATTGATATTATCTTTGGATTCTTACCATCAAATGCAGTGCAGTTAGTTTGCCATCTCAGGAAAAAAGTTTCATATTCATTTCCATTATATTCAATGTAATTTCTTTTCATATAATTAATTTTACTTTTTGACGGACATTTTTTTTATATCAACTTTCAAAATATTTCAATAACGGCAATATAAACAAATATATAAAACTTCTATTACGAAAAAATCCGCTTCATTTGACCCCCAATTTTACTAAATCCGTGCCTGTTTTCATACCATGTTTCACCCTGCTTCACTCACTCGTAATATTACTAACACACTTTGTTGTATCAGCTTGGGTCACTTTATTTCTTTTTTTATTTTCAGGTCCAATACACCATCTGGAACGGGAAAAGTTACATTACGATTTGCACACAATGAGAATCGATTAAAACTTCTTCACAAATTAAATCGATTGTTACAAGACATCGAATCGGTAACGCATTAGTACATCCCCAATGATGATGAATGATTAGAAAGCGAACTGTCAAAAGTTAAATGATTGGAAGGCAAGAAGTTTATAATATTATCTAATGGAGACCGCGGTACACACATTTTTGTGAAGACAAAAAAATTACCTTTTGAGCTGTCTTCTATCTCACTCACTCTTTAACCTATGTTGCCAAAGCTTACGGATTATTTCCCCACCCATAAAAAAATATCAATACCGTTATTGTCGTCTCAATCATATATATATAAATATTTCCAACATATCTTATATAATGATATAAGTACTATTTTTATTTCAGAATTATTCTTGTTGAATAAGATATCCTTAAGGTTTTTTATCCTTATTAACATTTTAGTTAAACAAAATTTCCTCATTTAATTGGTAATTGCGAATACATATTTCGGCAACACTGTTATAAAACGTTAAGTTCGATGTCAATATAGTTGTCAAATAAATGTTCACTTCGAAATTTTCTCTGTAATTATCTATAATAATAAGTGTGTTTTAGTGATATTTTAATGTGAATTGTGTAGTTCATGGTTGCAGAAATATTTGGCATCCATCATTTAATGTGAAATTCTACAGGTAAGTTCATTGTAATCAATATTGTGTAAATATTATAATTTTATCAATATTTATACGAAATGTAATAAAATACGTGAATATTTTATAAATGAACTGTAGAAAAATATCGCTTAATGTGATTTGCTTTATATATGACTACTTTTTTCATATTAACGTAATGTTAAATGTGATTTTTTGTATTGTAAATAGTGCATGTAAACAAGAGGCTAGGGTGACCATGGTGTAAGCTTTGGTGGACAGGTTTGACAATGGTGCTAGAGTATTTGTAATACTAGCCGCCTTACTAATGAATATTATAAAGCTTATTAATCTTTAAATAATCATCGTAAATAAAAACTGAGGATCAACAGTTACAATCGAGTTCTCAGTGTATCCAGCATTGATTTATTGAAACTTTTATTTAAAATAAAATCGAGTTTGTATTTCTCTTTACAGATTTCTTAAAGATCTAGATAAGCAAAAACGTGGTTAAATATAAATACCATTAAAAGGTCAATTTGATGTCTGCAAGAATTACTAGTCAACATTTAAAGACAGAAGATTATGATTCTGAATGTGATAATGTGTCTTCTACTTCTCGGAATATGGCAGTAGATGTCAAAAATAATTATTTATTACGAGAAACTCATGCTGTAAGTATATTATTTTTTATCATTTCACTGGTATAATTATGATCCACTTAGACTTTATTATTTACTAGCTTTTGCCCGCGGCTCCGCCCGCGTGAATGTGTTTTTCCGGGATAAAAGTCACTGTTTATATTTTACTGGGAAGAAAAGTAGCCTATGTGCTAATCCAGGACATGATCTACCCGTGTGCCATATTTCATCGAAATCCGTTCAGTAGTTTTTGCATGAAAGAAACATCCATACATCCAGACATTCTTACAAACTTTCGCCTTTATAATATAATAAGATTAGTAGGATAGGGCATTAAGCTTGCGACCCACCAAATTTTATAACGGTGGTACATTGGGTGATATCTGAGTGTACTAAATGGCACCTCTGCCTCTGTCTAAAATGTATAGGTACTTAAATATATTATTATTGATTGATATTTACTTTTTACGTTACATGTCAGCGAAATGAATATGAACCACCATTGAAACGTCAAGACTTGAAAGATTTCAATATATCAGTTAATGTGAAGACATCCAGTGAAATAAGTTTAAAGAAATAAAAGAAAGTATTCCAGCAGAAGATGAAGAGATAAAAGAAGAAAATTAATTACAAGTTATTTCTTATTAAAGTTGTTCATGATTATACAGTCTGAAATTGAAAATATTTTGCAGTGAAATTTTGCTAATATTTGAGAATTTTTAAAAAGTATATTCCAAGTAGCAAGCAAAGAAAAATTACATATAGTGATAACATAAAGACTTTTGCTTTAACATTACACTTTTAGTCGCCGAAAACATTTTTGTTTTATAAATTCAAAGATATATTTGCCGAAAGAGAGCACATTATGGTGATCTTTAGCAAACTTTAATTGTTTTGTTGGCTTCTTCACAGAAGTTTTAGAATATTAAAAATAAATTTAAGGACGAAACCTCACCCGCAGAATGTAGCGTTAATTTTTGATTCCATGGCTCTCATATTTAGTATTATAATTTGTAAAACATCCACGTGTTTATTACTTTTGCTATAAATATCCACACAACTTTGTTTACAATCAACTTACCTATGGAATTTCACACTAGATGTTGGATTGCAAATAATTCTGCAACCATGAATTACACAACTCATAGTAGAATATCTCTAAAACACAATATGTATTATTATGGATAATTACAGAAAAAAAGTTCGCAGAATACTCGCAAAAATTGTAAAATCACACAAAATAGATATTCGTAATATTTCAAAATTACTTACTGAAAATTAGGTTATTAACTTCCTAAATGTGTATTATTTTTTTATGTATGATTATTGTTTACTTTTATGAGTATGTTTTTTATTTTTTTTTATTATATTTAAATTTTACAATAACTGTAGTTTTCATTTTTAAATATCCCAATGTTTTTCTGTCTAACCTTACAGTCTCCATATTTGGTTATAAAGGCCGGCAAACAACGTGAACATATCCAGTCGCGGAGGAAAGTAAAACATATACAATGTGAGGCTGTGTGCCGAGCAAAAAAAAAAGCACGCGGGGCCCCGTGCGAAGCAAATAATTTTTTTAACAGCTTTGTAAGTAAGGTGCCAAAAAACGGGCCCCCAAGGAGCTGCAAGATGCCCCTGTAACTGCGAGGCCCCAGGCTGTTGCCTGGTTCGCCCCCCTCCTCCAAGGCCGCCACTGAATTCATCACCGCGTGGTGAGGTATTTTTTTTTATGTAAGTGGAACGAGTAGTTCCGAACTACACATACCAAAAAAGTATGTAAATATGCCAATTTTGTTTGGAATAAACTTTCTAACTCAAATTATATTTTTTTGAATATCAACTATTACTAGCCGCTGTAGTTGGTTTTCATAATTAATTTAAACCGCATTACTTTATAGCGATAAAAATAAATATTATGGTGCGATATCATATTATTACACACTCACACACTCACGCCTCTCATCCCCCGGGTAGACAGAGGCGCAATTAGTGCACCCACTTTTTGCCGTTATTACGTTCCATGCTGTGATAGGGGGCGAGCCTATCGCCTTATCGTGTACAAATTCCAGACTCCGAGCTGATACTGAATGGAAAATAATCACTTTGCCCGACCCGACTAACCTGGGGATCGAACCCGAGATCTCAGCATTGCAGTCGTACCATAATACAACTACGCCACCGAGGCAGCCATATTATATCATATCATATTATTATGGACAGTTAATTATGTTACGTCCTGGTTTTGAAAATAAACCTTTGTCACTCTAAAGAGAGAGACAGCAGATAGCTGTGACGTCACATTTTATTCTTCAGTTTGTTAAACGGAATGAAAAATCCATACGGGTATAAAATTCTTGTTGGAAGGAGTATAGAAAATATAAAATGACAATTAACGAGTGAGGTAGCCTTCATAAATTACAGAATTTAAATTCATGAATGTTTCTTGTTCTTTTTAATGATTATCACTACATAGTATAAAACAAAGTCGCTTCACGCTGTCTGTCCTTATGTCGCTATGTATGCTTAGATCTTCAAAACTACGCAACGGATTTTGATGCGGTTTTTTTTAATAGATAGAGTGATTCAAGAGGAAGGTTTGTATGTATAATTTATCCCGGGGAAATATAAAGCGGACCTTTAATCCCGGAAAAACTCATTCACGCGGGCGAAGCCGCGAGCAGAAGTCTATTGTTTTATAAAACCAAAAAAGTTAGTGATTTGAGCAGATTTTCTCCTCCTATACTATGTACAGTCACCAGCATAAGTACCTGAACAATTCAAAATTTCAAATTGCCTACATACTTTTGTGTTCTTACTAATCTTATTTTTTTCTTCACCAAAATAAAATAAAAGAGATTTGATTTTTACTTCATACGAAGATTTTTTTCAGTTGAACTTAACGCGTACTATATACGCGATTTGAAATTTTGATTTTGTGTAGATATTTATGCTGTTCTGACTGTTCTGATTTATGCTGACTGCCTCGGTGGCGTAGTTGTATTACAGTACGCCTGCAAATCTGAGGTCTCGGGTTCGATCCCCGGGTCGGGCAAAGTGATATTTAGTTTTTCTATTCAGTATCAGCTCGGAGTCTGGAATTTGTGCCCGATATGGCGATAGGCTCGCCCCCTATCACATCATGGGACGGAATAATGGCGAAAAGTGGGTGCACTAAGTTGCGCCTCTGCCTACCCCTTCGGGGATAACAGGCGTGAGTGTATATGTATGTATTTATGCTGTTAACTACATGTGGACAAAATACGCATATCTATAATTATGACACCTTTTCATATTTATGTAATTAGTATCTCTCACATCAGCGTGAGTTTGCGGACGCTACCGCGGGATGTCAGTTGCAAAAGGTGGCATCCTATTTTGCCCGCGGCTCCGCCCGCGTTAAAAAGTTTTTCCGGGATAAAATTCCGGTTTATATTTTCCCGGGATAAAAAGTAGCCTATGTGTTAATCCAGGACATGATCTACCCGTGTTTCACCCTTGTCACTCATGTACGAGTCAAGAGCCTAAAAATAAGTTTCAGTTTTTATGGAACCGATTTCGACAAATCAGGTGTCTATCGATTCCAATTTATTTTGCGATGGTTGTAAGCTACATCTTATTAAAATAAAGATCAACTCACCATCCCCATGATTATACACAATCCTCCGCGGCGCGGACTGCTTCCTTCCATGACTTCTTCGCCTCCCCTCCTTAACAGACAAGTTCAAAACCCCCTCCTCCTTCAAACCCCCTAAATAATCCCCCTTCACCGAATCATCTACGAAAATAGTTTTCGCTATAATTTTCTTATCATCGTTTTTGAATATATGGTTGACGCTTTGCGAGACTATTTTGTCTATTCGACATTGGAATATATCTGTGTTTATTTTGTTGAGGCCGTTTTGTTTGGGCACGTGAGATTCTTCCGGTTCTATTAGCGGCACTTCGTCGTTGTCAGATCGCTCTTGCAGTATCTGTAACCAGCAAAGAGTTGTAAGATTATATAGAGCGGAGATTAGGAAAATTTTCGTACAAAAATTTTGAGCCTGTTCGTCAGTAAATCTAACGTGAAAGAGCAAAACAACTATATAAAATGCATTAGAACATACTTTGACATATATTACTACTCAAATTGGCATATTTCCGACCAAAATATTGTTTTCTTTACAAAATTTAAGCATACCGAGACGTCTCGTCACACGGACGTGTCAGATAAGACAGCGAGTTATTACGAATTGGTAATAACTTTTGGATGAAAAATTTGGGCTTGATGTCTGGTCTATAACGCTTGCTGCACACGTTCGGTTTCCTTATTAGGTTTCCTGATCAGGAATTCAGATTCGGAATTCCGGGTGACTAGCGCAAACGTCCGGTTTTTTGTACCAACACGTTCGTTTTCCTAATTAGGTAAGCGGAGCACTTAGGTTTCTGAATCTGGATTCCTGATTAGGAAACCTAATCAGGAAACCGAACGTGTGCGGCAAGCGTAACTATACTGTTAAATGTCCTTGGTAATCGGTAATTCTTTTTTTTACATTCTTTCTTGTCTTAAGACTTTTGTAATTAACAGTTTACAGCTGGATTACGTTTTCGATAGATCCGAAGTGAAAACAATTATTAAATTGAAATACGTATTTTCGTTCGTTAATAACAGCTCAAGAATAATTGACAAAAAATCTATTATTTTAAATAAAAAAAAAAACAAAAAAATTCCGGTCACCAAAAAAACCGGAATTTTTTCCGGAAATTTTTTTTTCACCCAGTTCGTGTCGAGGTCCTCACCTGCACCAGATACCGTCTTAGCGCCACGCAGCGACCTCGCGCGGCGTCCCTCTGTACTGTCAACGCGCGCCGCTCCGCGAGAGCGTCGTGACGACACGCACGCACGGCGCGCAGCTCACGGCTCAGGCGCCGGAGGTGTTCCACGCTACGACGACGGCTGTTCTGCGACGCTAGCTGGATGAGATTTTTTTTATGGCATTGAATGACGAGACGAGCATGCCGCTTGATGGTAAGCGATACGACCACCCATAAACAGTAGCAACACCATCCAGCACTGAGTTACAAAGTACTGTGTGGCATTCCACTGCGATCGTCATGCTGAGACATACGATGTTAAGTTTCACTATGTTCAGTAGTTACACTGGCTACAATGTACTTCAAACCGAAACACAACAGTGCATGCACACTGCTACTTGGCGGTAGAAATAGACATTGCGGTGGTACCCACCAGACAGACTCTTACATATGAGAGACCTACCAGTAATATAAAGTATAAATCGCCCAACCCACAAAAGGTACTGCGCCGTCGTGTAAGACGAACGCTGCGGTCGCAACTCGACACCGGCGCGACTCTCTCACGCTACTAGCGTTGCGAGCCAGCTTGCGAAATGTAACGTGATTAATGCTACATATTGCTAAGATGCAAAAATCTATACTAATACTAGGCGTTGCTCGCGACTTTGCTCGCGTGTAAAGCCTTTCCGCAACAAAAGTCCCTAAAACAGCGCCATCTGCTTGAAGAATCAGATTAAAAATATGCATTGTTTCCCATGGGAGCAAATGACCGGGATAATAAATAATAGTAAAAAACTAAAAAACACGCTTTACAGAAAATCCAAATAAAAAATAGAAAATATTTTTTTTAATAAATTTGTTTTCTTTTATTTAGTTTAATTTCCTATAAATCGTGTTTTTAGTTTTTTTTTTGTTTATTTCAGAGGAAATATGTGCATTAAGATGTGGACATAAGAGTGAATTTGCTTTATAAATGTTTCAGACTTTCGCTTCGATGCGGTTTGACTCTGCGCTCGTATGAACTGACCCAAGGTAGAATTATAGGATAAATTTCTGATGTAGTCTGCCAAGTGTCAAGCCCCATCCCGTACTAGTCCATAGTTGTGGACTAACGGTCGGTCTCAATAACTTAACTGGAGCTTGCTATCTATCTCGACAATAAAAGTTACGCTAACTTTTACAGCTGTTTCAATGTCAATTCTTATTTGTCTAATTGTATCTGTTTGTTATCTGTTGATTGCCTCGGTGGCGTAGTTGTATTACGGTACGACTGCAATACTGTGGTCTCGGGTTCGAGCCCCGGGTCGGGCAAACTGAAATTGGATTTTTCTAATCAGTATCAGCCCGGAGTCTGGAATTTGTGCCCGATATGGCGGGAATATGCCCGCGGCTCCGCCCGCGTTATAAAGCTAGTCTGTTATGAGCTATTGAGACCGGCCGTCAGGAGTAAACATTATGTAAAGGGCAACTTATTAAGATAACATACCCTGTTCTTAATACGCCTCCTCAATCCCTTCAAGAACGCGAGATCATCTTCATTAAGCTTCAGTGAGTGCACCCTGTCTGAATACTTGCAGGTCGGCAGGCCGGCCACCTCCTCCACTGTCATATTGATGCCTCTGGCTGCAACAGGGTCAAAGGTCAATTGTTGGATGGCTGGTATAAGGTCAATTTATGACCGGCTGGAAGAGGGTCAAGTCAATTTGTAACTGGCTGGAACAAGGTCAATTTGAGGCTGGCTGGGACAGGCTAATAATGTAATTTCATGACATAACTATTTGTAGGTTTGCACCTCACATCTTAGGAAGGAAAAGAAGCATTTATTGGAAACGATATAGCTATTTAATCTTTACGTAGAATTCAAAGATTTCAATAATAAATTATTTGATAAGTAAGTACAGAATTATGCTTTTATATTTTTAAAATTACATTCGAAAATATTTTTGTTTTGTTACTAAACAAAACATGCTCACATTACAAAAAAATCAAAATTATCTTTATTTCAAGATAACACATTTTGTGTGATGTAGCAGTACTGGATATACATTGCTGCCAACATCATGCCATCAGAACTAAAAGTTGAAATGCACTCCACAGAACACTTTTTGTTTGAGTTGTTATGGTATGGCACATATACATATATATACTCTTTAAATATCATTGCTTTCAGCTAATCCCTACAAATAGGTATCTCCAGGGCCGTATTAACCTACAAGCAAATTAGGTAACGGCCTAGGGGCTTGGCGTCAGCCAGGGGCTCCAGGAGAAAAAAAATGCTATATTTAACAATTCGTATTTAATAAACCCGTTAACCAATGACATTATTATGGGCTTTATTAACTTTTTACATTATATTTCAATACGTTTTGGAACATATTTTAAGTAATTAAAAAATAAAACATAGTTATTGAATATTTTTACAGTCCGTTAATTTGTTTGTGGTAGAAAAATTACTATAGGAAGTTATTTTTTATGGCATTGAATGACGAGACGAGCATGCCGTTCGCTAGATGGTAAGCGATACGACCGCCCATAAACAGTAGCAATACCATATAGCACCTTGAGTTACAAAGTACTGTGTGGCATTTCACTGCACTCGTCATCCTGTGACACAAGATGTTAAGTCTCATTATGTGCAGTCATTTCACTGGCTACAATGTCCTTCAAACCGAAACACAACATGGACACTGCTGCTTGGCGGTAGAAATAGACATTGCGGTGGTACCCACCCAGACGGACTCTTGCATATGAGAGCCCTACCACCGCTAAAGTTATGGACGGGAAAAGGGGCTCAAGGGAGCAATGTCTAGGCGCCCGACATTCTTAATCTGGCCCTGTGCATCTCGACTGCTAATCTTTAACGGTGAAGTTACAAGTCTGAGATGAGCCACTAACTGCAAGCTGCAACAAAACTACTGGTTTGTATGAATTTCTATGAAAATGGTTCGGATCAACGCGACATTGTTGCACTCCGCGGCAGCACGCAACGATAGACTATAGATCCTGTTACAAGTGATGACAAAACCGCAAGGCGCAAACACTACCCATATAAGCCATACTAAAATAAAAAATTCCAAACAAAAATCTTATTCACGTGCCTCGGTGGCATAGTTATATTACGGTATGACTGCAATCCTGAGGTCTTGGGTTTGATCCCTGGGTCAGGCAATGTGATAGAGATTTTTTATTCAGTATTAGCCTGGCGTCAGGAAATTGTGCCTTATATGACGATAGGCTCGCCTCCTGTCACATCATGGGAAGGAATAACGGCAGAAAGTGGGTGCAGTAGTTGCGCCTCTGCCTACCCCTTCAGGAATAAAAGGTGAAGGTGAAGGTAAGTGAGTGTAACATGTTAAATAATATTTTTAGAGATATGAAAGTTAAACCATGGTATGTTTTTAGAAGGTTGTATTTCTTTGTACAGAGCATAACTATATATGAACAGTAAATTACTGAAATTGTTAAGTTAATGCACTATCTATCTATATATATAAAAGAAAGTCGTGTTAGTTACACCACTTATAACTCAAGAATGGCTGAACGGATTTACCTGAAAATTGGTGGAGAGGTAGCTTAGAACCAGGAGACGGACATAGGATACTTTTTATCCCGGGAAAATATAAACCGGGACTTTTATCCCGGATAATTGTTTTCTGCCAGTGGAACCGCAAGAAAACAAGTATAGAGATATTTCGAGATCCAGTTGAGGACATAATTACTCTTATCCCGGAAAAAGATAAACCGGGAATTATATCCCGGATTTTAATTTCTCGCGAGTGGAGCCGCCATGACTAAACCACTGAACCGATAGCGATGCAATTTGGCAGGGAGATAGTTTTAAACCCTGGGAAGAATCTAGGCTACTTCATATCCCGGGAAAATATAAACCGGGACCTTAATCTCGGAAAATAGTTTTTTGCCAGTGGAACCGTATGAAAATAAGTATGGAGATAGTTTGTGATCCAAAGGAAATCAATCTCAAGTTTGAGTTACATCTCAAGTAGACATAATGTATGAACAGTTCAATACATTATGTCTACTTGAGATGTAGCTCAAACTTGAGATTGACCTATTAATACCGCCCATAGGCTACTATTATCCCGGAAAACAGACACCGGGAATTTTATTCGGGATTTTTTTCCGGAAAAAAATATGGTTAGGTATTATTTACGGGGGGGTGGGGGTGTTTAGGGATTTTAAAATTTCGTTAAATAAGGACTCATTTGGTGGCAGGGAGGTTTTTTGCAAGAAAATTACGCGGAAAATTTGAAAATTTAAGAATACTTAACCGCCATATTAAACGTGTATGTCACTGAATTCCTCCTAAGCGGCTGGACCGATTTTAATGATTTTTTTGTGTCCTCAGGTGGGTTTGAGAATAGTTTCGATTAACAATTAGATCCGGTAGGTGGCGCTGTACTCGGGTTCTAGGATTTCATTTCCTTTTTAGGGCAGGACAACGTCTGTCGGGGCCGCTAGTTAGACAATAAGTATGTATATTCATTTTACAAGTTGATTTAACACTAAATATGAAATATTCTAATACCTAAGTGTGGAAATGGGTGCAACATTCGACATAAGTACTCTATAAAATAAAATATACTCACATTGAGATGTGAAATACACACAATTTTAACACAAATATTTACTTTGGTACTTTAACACTTTCAGATAGAAAAAACATTGTTCAATTTAAATCAGTGATATCGAGGGATAACGACAGATTTAAAATCATAAAGTTACATTATTACAAATACGTATTTATATAAACATGGAAAACTTTTTCACAACAATTTTTATATTCGATATTTTAAGTCAGTTTTGGGAATACTTTTTTGCACTTCGCGATCATTTTTAGTACTTTTCATATTAAGAATACTCATACAGTACTCAATAACACTGAAATAAAACTTTTGAAGACTCTATTAGTACACAAAAATGCGCAAATGTGCGTCATAGAAGTTACCTGTTGAGTTAATAACTACTTTTTCTAAACAATTTTTAACATATTAGAAACTCTTACCATCCAAAATTTCCTGGTCCAGTTGGTATGAGGACGTGTGCTTCACATTATCGTCCATTCTTCATATTTGTATTATTGTTTTTATAACAATTTATTTTGTTAAATTCTTACGTATTGAGACATTTTAGGTTAGCTTCTGTCAGTTGTCTTATATCTAGTGTCTATTGTCACTTGTCATATGAAATAGAGATAGGGCGAGTATATTGAGTAGTCAGGTGACTATTATTCTGCAAAATAGAATATATTTTCAATAGAAATAAAAAAAAAATCAAAATACTTAGACATTAAATATTTATAAATACCACCTAGAATTAGCTAACCAAAAAAAAGTTGTACATCAGTAAAAAGTCATAATCTAAATATGCTACTTTTAGTTGATTTAGATTTTAGATAATTATTTGAAGAACTAGATTGTAGATGTTATGCATTTCTGATAACATAAATAAACACTAGTGGTAGTAGTAGTGGTACTTCCCACGCAAAAAGGTGGGCCAACAGTATTTTTCAAAACTATCTATTAGAAAATAATAACTAACTAGGTAATTCTCGTGGCACCGCCCGCGTAAAAAGGTTTTTCCGAGATAAAAATATTTTCCCATAATAAAGAGCCTATAGCACTCAGGTTGTAATGTAGCTTCTTATTAGTGAAATAATTGTCAAAATAGGTTCAGTGGTTCCCGAGTTCCTCTTCAGCTTTATAAGATTACTAAGTATAGATGGAAAAATTAATTACGTGTTATCATCCTGCTAATATTATAAACGCGAAAGTTTGTAAGTATGTTTGGATGTATGGATGCTTGTTACTCTTTCACGCTAAAACTACTAAACGGATTTTGACGAAATTTGACGCACGGGTAGATCATGTTCTGGGTTAACACATAGGCTACATTTTACTGCGGGAAAATAAAAAGCGGGACTTTTATCCTGGAAAAACTTTTTAACGCGGGCGGAGTCGCGGGCGAAATCTACTATAACATATTTTACAATACTTTATCTTTACTTTAATTTGTTTGGTTTCCTTCTATTATTAATACTACTTATTGGTCCATTGCGGTATGAAAAGTGAAACAGAAGATTACACAACACGTGTGTTATATAAAGAAGCTTGGCACATTTTTTTTACCCTTTCGACGTGCGTGGTTATTGTTCAGGTGGCCAACTTTAAGGTGGGACAAACATGTTTGTTTTCAGGACCCCTGGTGTTTTTGAGTAATAAATAATCGTTTTTCTTTTTAGGAAAATACTGGTACATGTAACTTTAGTAGGATGCAGTGATTTCTCGTGAAAAAAAAACATAAATCGCTAAATCGTTCTCTTTCACTCATGTGCACACGACGAAGTCTTCTTGGTATAATAACACAATGGTTGTTTCAAATGATTTATAATGTGTATATTTTGCCTTTACATTCATAAAAAATGCAACTCATATAATTGATTCCGTGTATATCCCCCTAAACTACATAATACTATGATTTTAAAAAAATTGAAAGAGACACTAAGTTCCTCTAGGTTGGTTAACATATCTAGGAATATAATGGCTTTGTGGGAGATAATGTGGGGTGAGAGTAGGGTTGCCACACGTCCGAAATCTTCCAGACATGTCCGGTAATATTGGTGTTTTTCGAGAATATGGGGGAATCTTAAGCTGTTCGGAATTTAAACAAGTTAAGTAAAAAGAGAAAATAATGAAACAAATTTCACCAAATAAGAATCCGCGTGCACCCCCCCCCCCTCCCTTACCACGCCACTGACGATGCGTAATGACATTAATATTATATGCAGAAGAGAGTCAGGACTCAGGAAACATCACATGTCCAGAATTTACGCCGGAATTTCCCTACAGAGAATAACACTAAGTGCACCCATGGAGCTATTAAGCCGCTGTTCTCTTGTCAATAGCCTCGTGGGCGAAGGGCCAAATAATATTTAGTTTACCTCTTTGCCCGTATAGTTCTCTCCCTCCCTATTAACTATATTATATAATACTCTTTTGTTTGGTTTATACTTTATAGTTTATTTGTCTCTGCTTTTATTTGTTGTCTGTGGTCGGTAGTACCAGAGACAAATAAACAAGAGTACTATTTTTGATTTTGTTTGATGGTTTTCGTTCAATTTTGTTTTTGCGGTTATTGCTACAGGTCCTGTGTTTTTCGAATTAAATATAAAACGGTAAGTTAAATTTACTTCTGTTTAAAAAAGTGCATCCTTTGTGTATCCGCGATTAAAATGTTGTTGTAAATGACCTTCCTTCTTTGGCAGCCGGGTAAAAAGAACATGTGCCGCGTCTCGACAATGTTTGAATGTTTTGTGTAAAACATTGATTCTGTAAATCAAACGTGCTTAATTAGTGTTCATTTTATGTGATAATTAATCTCCCGATATTAAAACCGGTAATGACTTAATAAAATTTCGTTAATTTATTCGGCAATATATTTTGTTATGTCAAAATTCAATGTTTATTTTCAGTTACGTTCAAAAAGTTCTTTGTTCGCACACGTTTTGGATTACATGTTTCTTGTATTTGTGGTCCTAGTTTTTTGCTATAAAATGTGGTCGAATTTTTCAAAAGTTCTGTATATGGAAGACAACTAAGTCTTTCGCCACGACTACGTCCGCATAGAACGGTTTTTGACAAGTATGTTTACGAAGTAGCCTTTGTCCCTAACTTGAAATTGGCAAAATGTTCACACAAATGCCATAAAAAAAAGTGAAAAAAAAAGTAACCCATATCCATAATGACGTTCAAGATTACTACATACCGAGTAAATAAAAATATGTTTAGCCATTCATCTGTAAATCTGTAGCAGACTGACAATGACTATACCATATCAGTAATCAAAAACAAAACATCACGCCTTTATCTCAAAGAGGTAGGCAGAGGCAGCCCGTGCAGCAAATTTTCCCCATGTGCATTCCGCCCCATGACATGATAGGGGGCGAGCCTCTCGTCATATTGGGCACAAATTGCAACCTCCAGGATAATACTATTAGGTCTCATGTCATAGAGAGCTGGTAGGTTAGCTAGGCTAGGGCCTGTAGTGTCCTCACCGGTGGCGATCGCGACGCGTTCCTCCCATTATCATTACTATTATTATTATTTTTGTTAACAAAATTATCTCTTGTTTTATATTGCTTTTCTTGCCAGCCCGAGCTGGCTTCTTACTTTTTATTTTTCATCATTTAGTTTACTCGTAATAAAAGTGTCTGTAGTTATGTAAGTGACTAATAATAAATAATTAAATGTGTCTCGACTTATCATAAGTGCAACTATGTTCGCCTACGTGATGAATAAAGTATTTTATTTATTTTATAAGTGGTTAACCTATAGCCATTTATTTATTTATCTAAATGATAGGTACACTAGACTTCTGCTTGCGGCATCACCGGTATTAATTAGTTTTCTGGAATAAAAGTCCCGCTTTATATTTCCCTGGGATAAAAAGTAGCCTATCTTACTTGCTAATAATGTAACTTTATATTGGTGAAAGAATTATTCAAATTGGACCAGTAGTTTCAGAGCCTATTCAATGCAAAAAAAAAACAAACCAACAATCAAATCTTTCCTCTTTAAAATATTAGTATAGATAACTCTCTTTAGCAGTGATGTCCATACTAGGCTTTGCCTTTATCTTAGACATCATTTTTAATTTTAAAAATGTATTAATGTATGTATGCGAAGTGTCAACCCACACTAGGCCAGCATGGTGGATTGAGCATAATGACTTCTTATATTTATGCGAATGTTAGACATTCAGTAGTAGAGGAGGCCCGTGTTCAGCAGTGGGCAGTATATAATACAGGGCTGGTATTGTATGGTAAATGAAAATAATAATTATTATAAAGTATTAATGTGTAATGTTTTCTGTTGAAGGGATTCAATTAATAAAATAATCGAAGGGTATAGATTAATTTGTATTTTCTGTTTGCAGCACAATGGCTACACGGGGAAAGAACCAAGACTGGGATCCAATGAGGGAAGACTTTAACTTAAATAAAACATATGATGCACAGTACCCTGATGATGTCAGGTGCGGAGATTTTCTTTTTATTACATTGAATGACGACATGAGCATGCCGTTCACCTGATGGTAAGCGATACGACCACCCATAAACAGTAGCGACACCATCCAACACCTTGAGTTACAAAGCACTGTGTGGCATTCCACTGTGCTCGTCATCCTGAAACATAAGATGTTAAGTCTCAATTTGTCCAGTAGTTACACTGGCTACAATGTCCTTCAAACTGAAACACAACAGTGGATGCACACTGCTGCGGCGGTAGAAATAGCCATTGAACAACAATAACAATGTTGGAGTTACAACATAGAACATAGACTTACAACCACTTCTTTTGGCTTTTTCACTGTTTATCCATTTACTAATTCGCTAATGGAGTAGTAATAGCAGATACAAAACAATAAATTTGAATTATTAGAAACCAAAAGCTATATAAAATAACTGAAAAAAAAATCAACGGCCAGTTCCTCCAAAACTGTATGTGTCTAACGTTTGTGTTACTGAATATAAAGCTAATGGTCACAACATCGGTAAAAGTTGCTGTTTTGTCAAAATGATTAGCATTGAGGAAAATATGACTAAAACTATATACCTAAGTATTCTCCAAAGAATTTGTAGGTTATGTGAAGTTCCCAACCCACATAAGAGCAGAGTGGTGGGCTAAGGTCTAACCCCTCTTATTCGTAGTCTTTGGTGTTCAGGAAGTCTTAGGCAAATCATGTCAGAAAAACCGTTCAAAATGTTGAAAAATTTTTAACCCAAGACGTCACAGATTCCACTCTTATATGCCGTTTCAACACTGAGGTGCTAGAAAGAATGGGCTTTTTTTTAAATATCCAAAGATTTTTTAAAGCAATCAACAAACTAACAATACCTATTAAGTATTAGAACACAACAGTGTATGCTTTGTTGTTTGGAGGTGGTCTAGTAATAAATGTTGCAGTTGTACAGGCAACCACATAAGTACCTGAACAAATTGAAAATATCAAATCACCTATACGCGTTCAGTTCAATATAACATTATTTTATCTTTTTGTAAATTAAAATAAATCCCTTCATTTCTATTTTTGTGAAGAAAAAATAAAAATTGGTTCGAACACAAAAGTGTAGACGATTTGTAGTTTTGAATTTGTTTCGCTACTTATGTGGCTACTTTTTTTTTTTTACCTACCTAGACTCTCGCATATTAGAGAAGCCATCAGTAAATATTATTGTTGTAAGTAGCAGTCAATGTGTCAATAATTTTTATTTTCCCATTCAGTGACAGAGTACAACTGGACCACTGCCGCCTTTACATCACAAATATACCCAAGGGGTTGAATGATGAGGGTCTGAGGTCAGCTTTCGCCAACTATGGCACTCTGGTAGAAGTACACCTAAGCAAGGATCCACTAAAGAGATACGCTTTGGTGGCGTTTGAGACTCCCAGGTATGAATTGCTTAATATTGTTTTACACATAATGTGGTAGACGAAAATGATAAGCGATAATCTTGTAATGCCGTTTACGCTGGCTACAATGTATTTGAAACGGGAACACAACAGTGTCTACACCATGTTACTTGGTGACAAATATTAAACAGCAGTGGTATCTCTCGGGAGTGGTAAACAAGAGAGCTACAACCTAGCTAACTAAATGCCATAAATATTAAATTAGCTGTCTAATATGTTATCTGGTAACAGATGTCCTTTTGTATTGCAGTGGGCTTCAATATCTAGCTAGGCTCAAACTTCATGGATGAAATGTAGATATTATTAAAAGGGCAAAAATATGGATTTTGGATCCATTAACAAATATTTTTATACACCTACATTTATAACTTTTTTAAATCCGTTCATTATAAGTGTTTATAATCAAAATAAAATTACATAAATCCAAATCGGAGGACTTTACAATTATATGATTTATGGCAAAGGCCTAGTTTTTCTTTCTTTATCTTGGTTAGAATTTTAAGCCTGTGCGTTGACATGTCCTTTACTTGAACATTAAAAAGACTTACGACTCATCCTGTCCAGCAATAGCACTGCGCAGTGCACGGAATGTCCCACATCCTATTTTCTGTTTACAGTGAGGCAAAATTGGCCATGATGAAGATGAACAGGACTGAACCTTTAAAATTAAGCATATCTATAGCTCACAAGGTAAAGATTATCTATTAATGACTCATATTAATGATTGTGTCGAGTGAAGCTTTTGTCTAAATTTCATGAAAGTGTAGTTTTTGATAAAAGGAATTCAAATTATTTTTTATTAACTTTTGCCCGCGGCTCTGCCCGCGTTAAGAAGTTTTTCCGGGATTAAAGTCCCGATTTATATTTTCGCGGAATAAAAAGTAGCCTATGTGTTAATCCAGTACATGATCTACCTGTGTGCAAAATTTCATCAAAACCCGTTCAGTAGTTTTTGCGTGAAAAAGTAACAAACATACATACATTCGTACATCCATGCTTACCCTAGAATTCTTACATACTTTCGCCTTTATAATATTAGTAGGATGATTGTGTTGATATTAAGAATATAACTACTTAAAATCCACACAATCATAGGTTCATTCGCATTACGCAAAAACGACATTGAGATTGTAATCATTAATTAAAGTATCTACGCATATTCGTTTTAACACAGCACAAGAGATCTGACAGGAGTAACTTTAATAGTGGCAGAGAACGGGGCAGCTATAAAGATGAGACTGCGAGTGTCGGCAGCAAAGGAAAATATTCTTCGAGGTTAGTGTTGTATTAATTCTGTTTTGTAATTGTCATTTAGTAATTAATAAATCTTTATTCGATATATTTTGTACGTGGCTGTTTAGTCGCATTTCCTTTATTGCAAAGTGAAATTAAAAACAAAACAAATTAACCTATCACAATAACTTATTTAAACTGTTGCATCACGATTGGCTTATGGTGTTTTTAATTAGCCAATCATGGTTTGTTACTATTTTGAAAACTCTGCGATATAATTGGTTCATTTAAATTTTAGCGGCAAAATACATTATGGCCGCTTGAACTTGTGCGAAAGTATTAGTTTCAGACATTTTGCAGTTTACAGAATTCTGAGTGAACTTTACTGGTGTTTTTCAAGCAATCCGTTATAATTAGTTTGTGTAAAGTAAAGTTTTTATTGAAGTTTGTGGTTTTTACAACTTTATTTCGGCGAACTTAATAATAATGCTTTTGAACAAGTACTTTTCGTCGACGCAGCAAACATTCGATCCGTAAGTTTTGTTTATCTTAAAAGTTCTTTGGCTCGTTGTTTACCGTATCTTATTACTGTATAATGTATATAAATTAACTTCTTTGTTTGGCGTGACTAAAATAAGTCTCTGACAAAGTTATTTTGGTGTGAAAGAGTTACCTACCCTCTCATTGCAATTTTATTTATCAGTAAAAACAATGTTATTTGAACTTTTAAGACCAATTCCATGAAATAAGACAATGATCAATTCATTCATAAGAGTTAGCATTCAGTATTCGTTATGTTACTTATGTATATCATTCCGAAAACGTAGAATACGATAAGTAGTTGAAGAAGTTTGTGAGTGGCTGCTAATATCTATTTAGCTAATAATATGTCTGACTTACGAAAAGTACCCAGTGCCAGGTGAATTAAATAATAGGTTTATATAACTTGTATCTAAGGGGAAAGTAGCTTTTAATACCTAGATCTCAATATGCGCCGAGATACTCGTTTTGTATTATAGCCGTGTTTATTTTTTGGGGCAATTACCTCATTGTGCCTCGTGACTGTTTTTGGCTTAGACTAACAGTTTTAGGCTGTAAAGTTTTCGAAACGACACAAGAAAATATATGTATAAAATCCACAAAATAGTTTATTTATTTAATAAGAAACACCTTGTTACAGAAGAGAGGAGACTTCCTATGGAGATGGTGAGAACGAGAATTCTTTTGCTGTAGATGGAGACATGGTAAGTGTGAGTTGTAAAAATATTTGGACATACTCGCTTTTGTAGTTTTTTCAGGATAAATAGTAACCTTTAACCTTCCCCGTGCCTTAAACTTCCTACTAATATTATAAAGGCGAAAGTTTGTAAGAATGTATGGATGTTTGTTCCTCTTTCACGCAAAAACTACTGAACGAATTTTGATGAAATTTGGCACACGGGTAGATCATGTCCTGGATTAACATAAAGCGCGACTTTTATCCCGGAAAAACTCATTCACGCGGGCGGAGCCGCGGGCAAAAGCTAGTTTTTCATAATATTTTTCTATAATTTAATGAAAATAGTTTTTGAGTTTATCACATACAGAGGCGACAGGCGACTTTGTTTTATACTATGTAAGGAAGGAAGAGGATTAAGGACTTCTAATGTGCAACCAGCCCTGTATTATAATACTGCCCACTGCTGAGCGCGGGGCTCTTTACCACTGAGAGGGGATAAGGTCCTAGTCCACCACACTGGCCTAGTGGGGGTTGACTTTACATGCCTTCAAAATTCTTAGGGAATTCTCAGGTGTGTAGGTTTCCTCATGATGTTTTCCTTCACTGTTAAAGCAAGCTATAATTGATAAACTATACACTTGTATCGTCAAAAAGTCTGAGGTGTGGGCCTTGGGTGTTGAACCTGCAGACATTGTCTTGGCAGACCATTCTGTGCCCAACTAGGCTGGCGTTTACTCCCAACACAAATGCCAGTGGAACATAAACCATAATGCCAACCCTGTATTATAATATACTTATTCCATAAAACAACTATACAGCCAAGACAGATATATAAGAGTCTCATATGTAAGAGTCCGGGTGGGTAAAGAAAGAAAGAAAGAAAAACATATTTATTATCACCGCAATGTCTATTTCTACCAACAAGCAGCAGTGTTTGTGTTTCGGTTTGAAGGCCATGGTAACCAGTATAGCTACTGGACATAAAATCTTATGTCTCAGGATGGCGAGCGCAGTGGAATGCCACAGAGTACTTTGTAAGTCAAGGTGCTGGATGGTGTTGCTACTGTTTATGGGTGGTATCTCTTACCACCAGGCGAACAGCATGCTTGTCTCGTCACTCAATTTCAGCTAATACAATATTAACATAGATATTTAGTTTAGATAGCTTTTGCCCGCGGCTCCGCCCGCGTGATTGAGTTTTTCCGGGATAAAAGTCCCGCTTCATATTTTCCCGGGATAAAATGTAGCCTATGTGTTAATCCAGGACATGATCTACCCGTGTGCCAAATTTCATCGAAATCCGTTCTGTAGTTTTTGCGTGAAAGAGTAACAAACATGCATACATCCAGACATTCTTACAAACTTTCGCCTTTATAATATTAGTAGGATTGGTCCCATACTTTCACATTAATAATATTTTTTTTTGTCTCCGCAGAGTCTGACTGACGCATTAGATACCAGCTTGAACCTCGAGCTTGAAGCTCTAAAGCTGGAACAACTAAAGGTCCGTGAGGAGCAACTAATGTGCAAGCATCGGTTGCTACTCCTGAAACAGGCAGAGAGAAAACCGGTGAGATGATATTTCTGTTGTTGTATCTATTAATACCGCCCTAAGCAATGGCTTAGGGCGGTATTAATAGATCAATCTCGAGTTTGAGTTGCATCTCAAGTGGACACAATGTATTGAACTATTCATACATTATGTCTACTTGAGATGTGGTTTGAGCTTGAGATTGATTTATTAATACCGCCCTTAGAATGACCAATTTTTTGGGAAGTGCACAGTTAAGCCGCGTATCGATTTCGTGCTCCTGGCGCGTGTGCCATGAACACCCGCGCCAAGAGTCAAATAACGCACCTTTAGAACGAAAACGACACAATTCAAAAAATATTAAGTTGAGTTGTCATTTTTAAATGACTAAAACTAGTGCGTCATTTATAAAAATATAATAAAAAAGGGACCCGTATAACAGATTTGTCCTATTCTTGCTTGAATATGCCTGTGTTTGAACTATTGTTGTATTGAAAACTTCGTTTTAAGTAATTTTATGACGATAACTAAATTTTCATTTTTTTTTTTATTGTGTCGTTTTCATCCTAGAAGAAGAAAGAAGAAGAAGAAGAAAGTTCGCGCGGCCGGAACGCGCGCCAATGTTCATCCTCTTGGAGCGCAAAGTCGATACGCGGCTAAGTGAACACTTAATAGCATTTTTATGAGTGACTAGGTGTTGATCCCCGCGTGAATAGCCTTTCCCGCTATGATAAAATACCAGCACTGTAATACATACTTTTTTTTTTTACTCGGAGAAAGTGACTTATTACTACCGCCCAGCCTTCAAGGGGAAGACTGAGCGGTTATGTTGGGTTCACCGTGCCTTACGACCCGATGTTGAGCCGCCCGGAGAGATGGAACCATCGGGCGACCGCCGGGCCGAGTCCCTAACCTATGTACACCGCACGGCATACCAACTAAAACTCCGCGGTGGCCATCTTCGGCGCATTAGGGACGGCTGCGGGCTTCCTCCGACTCACGTCTAAGTTGCCGTCCGCAACCGCCCCTGCGCGTACCGCTAGTGCGGTCCGTCTCCTGTCTGTAATACATACTGCCCACTGTTGAGCACAGGCGTCCTCTAAACTATTATTTATTAACCGACTTCAAAAAGGAGGTTCTGTATTCGATCCGTATGTATGTATGTATGTAAATTTGTATGGCCGCGAGTTTCTCAAAAACTACTGATCCGATTTGGACGTGGTTTTCGATATTCAAATGTATATTTCTCAGGGAAGGTTTTAGTATATAATTTATGAAGATCTGATAAAGATCTTCGGAGATACACAATGGAACTCTTCAATAACTAACAGCAGATACCTCGCGAATGCTCCAATCGTATATCTATAATATATTGTTTACATCATTTCATAATTAACTAACAAAAAAACAATACATAAAAACTTTTTACCAAAAATAAACCGACTTTAAAACCATTACAAATCAAAAAATAATTAAAATTTGTATTCGCTTAGTATATACGTATATTTGGAGTCGATGCCTAATTTTTTTCATTCATTTTTTAGTTTAAAATATTGTCATTGGTCCTTCATAAGTATGCCAAATTTAAATTTAATCCGACGTTTTTGAAGCGGTCAACATCATTTTCAAAGTTTCCTTTACATACATATTACCTACTAACATACATATGAATCTAATAAAAGTGTGTTAACCTCTCAATATTCCATGTCAGTTTGATAGCTGTTATTTCAAATATCTAATTAGAATCTTATGGGTAGGCTCGTAAAAACGACTTTCGCTTAACTGGCAAGTAACATTTGTTCCCCATATACAGGTTGCCAATAATGATGAGTTAAAAATACCTCCATATTAGTTTTTCTTCAATATCTATCATATACAGACACCAGCCTGTTATGTATAGATAACAAATTGCAAGAAAAAAATATGGTGATTTGTAACTTGCAGTGTATAATATCACAGACTGTATTTTCTTATTATTCTGCGAGCCTTCCTAAAAAGTGGAGTTTGTGATGTTTGATTGGTTATAAGGTGACACATAGTCTGGCCAGCAAGTCATGTCACAGAAATTTGGTGGCAAATAAAAAATTCGATGGTTTGTAGCCCCTGTGAAGAAAACACAAGGCGTTTTGGGGGGGAACTTGGAAGTGACTGAGGTGCTCTTGTTTTAATTCATTATTTTGGTGATACTTAGCGTTATATTGCATAATTATGGTGGTATATTATCCAATATAGTTCAATTAAAGGGATCAAATGAAGTGAATTTGAAATAACTGCTAATCAATTGTTTTTTTTTGTTGGCGCCAAACTCGTCGATAAAGTCTTGGTAAGGTAGCCACTGCTTTACTGTGACGTACAACTAAGGATTAGAAAAAAAACAACCGTGCTGGTTGTTCAATATTTAACTTAAATTACTTCATTGGTTTATTATGTACCTTTGTTATTGTGTCTACCTTCATGTCATGACCTGTCATAAGTGCTTTTTTATAAGCCTATTTGACCAATAAATGATTTTATTTTATTTTAAACAAAGTATGTGTCTGAAGGATTTGTATCCATGGACAAGAATCTATACTAATATTATAAAGCTGAAGAGTTTGTTTGTTTGTTTGAACGCGCTAATCTCAGGAACTACTGGTTCGAATTGAAAAATTCTTTTTGTGTTGAATAGACCATTTATCGAGGAAGGCTTTAGGCTATATAACATCACGATGCAATATATAACAATATATAACATAACTATTAGGAGCGAAGAAATAATGGAAAATGTGAAAAAAAACGGGGAAAATTATTCATCCTTGAGGGCTTCCATTGCGTGCGCTGCGAAAACGGTTCAAGATACCAAAAATATATGTATAAAAGAATTATTCGTCTTTAAATGATCTAAAAAAATGTCCGCGACAGTATATGTCTATGTTTTAAGATTAACTCACTAGAACCGTTTTTATGGTAATGAAATTTGGTCGAAATTAATGCATTATCTGTTAAGCAACGTCATAATATTAATCTTTATCCAAATAAATGTGTTGGATAGAGTGATTCAACGGGAAGGTTTTTATGTACTTTTAGCCCGGAAAAACTTATTAACGCGGGCGAAGCCGTGGGCAAAAGCTAGTAATAAATAAACGAAAATAAAAAAGGCGAGTTTATCTTCAAGTAATATTATTTAAAAAATAAATATCTTACCGATCTTAAATGATAACATTATTTATATCATGTTTTCACGGGGTTATGAGCCAGATTTTTTTTTATTTGCCGCCATACTTAGTGTGCCATGACTCGCTGGTCAGAATACTAAATCATTGAGCATATTACAAGTATACAGCTGGACGAAGTTTTTGATGTAGGCTACTTTTTATCCCAAAAAGTGTGATTTCCTGCGTTAGATGTTTTGGCAGTCGCAGCCGTGAGCAATAATAAGTTTTAAACCAAGAAAATATTGTTTCAGGCACATAACAGTTCTGGCAATTCTAGATGCATTCTGCCTGATGGGAGGATTGTTGTAAGAAATGTCAATGAACGGTGAGTACAAGTTACAATAGGGTTGTTTACTATAGTCGACAATGAAAATTGTTCTCTGTATACCGGGTGGAAGGGAAAGGCTCTCGGAAACGAATACAGGTGATAGTATTGGTGATTCCTGACGTGATGGCACTAAAAAAATCGCGATCGCATTGTTACAATTTTAGTAGGATTTTCTCAAATTTCTGTACAGCTTCACGTATGGATAGATAAATCAAACTATTATACTGAAAAACATAGTAAAAAAGGTCAATATTTCAAAAAAATCGTAATGAAACACGTCCATCAGCTGACGGGTTAACGACCGCGGGCCGGTCCCGGCGCAGCGCGACGGCCGCCCAGTTCTTTACATTGCGCGCGCATGAATTACGGAAATACTAAAATCGTAAGTATTATCGCTTAGCTTTGCAAATGAATATAGTTTTTCGTTAATGTTATGGTTCTTCTCTCTTACCGTTCCGGTATAGAGAGCGTTTCCCTTCCACCCGGTATATATAACATATCACTCCCTTATTTAAACGCGCTAAACTTGTATATATATGAACCACACGTGCTAGCATGTGAAGCCACAGCTTGATTGTTAAAACCATCTCGGCCCGAACCAATAGGTTCGCCAAATTTTTTCTTTGCCGCACCATCAAGCTTTGAAATATTTTACCGTCGCGCGTGTTCCCTCCTTCCTATAATCCTGGGTCCTTCCGCCGTAGCGTGAGAAGCGGCTCAGTAGGCCGGCATGATTGTGTCGAATGGCATGAGATAACCATATGCTGCCATTCGATACTCTATCTGGACGGCATCGCGCTTACCATCAGGTGTGGTGCAGTCACTTTGCCAAAAAAAATATACATAAGAAAATATTCACGACTATCAGTCAAATGAGTGGAAATCTTTTTTTTTTTTGACTGTCAGTCGTGTTTATTTTCTTTAAATGCAAAATAGTAGTAGGACATACTTTAAAGTAATAAATACCATGTATAGTATTGAACCTGTATTGTATTAAGTGGACGATAGCCTAGTTGGGAATGGAACGGTCTGCCGAGACAATGTCCGGAGGTTCGAAACCCAAGGCACACACCTCTGACTATTCGAAGTTACGTGTGTATTGTTTATCAATTATCGTTCACTTTAACGGTGAAGGAAAACATCGTGAGGAAACCTGCATACCTAAGAAGTTCCTTATAAGAATTTCGAAGGTATGTGAAGTCTACCAACCCGCACTAGGCCAGCGTGGTGGACTAAGGCCTAAACCCCCTCAGTAGAGGAGGCCCATGCTCAGCAGTGGGCAGTATAATAATACAGGGCTGGTATTAATAATTAAAAAAAAAATAGTATTGACTCCTGAAGCCCCGCGACGGACACCGGTGTCCATATATTATATAGGGTTTTCCCATACATCTATATATATAAGCGGGGCTTGAAGGGTTAAATAATTACTCTAGCAAGGCTCAGGCTGAAGAGTTCGTTTGTTTGGTTGAACACGCTAATCTCTGAAACTGCTGAACCGATTTAAAAATTCTTTCTCTAATAGGAAGGTACATTATTACTCCTGAGTGCTACTTTTTATCCGGGAAAAACATTTCCACGTGGGTGGAGCTGCGAGCAACATTAGTTACATATATCTATACTAATATTATAAAGCTGAAGAGTTTGTTTGTTTGTTTGAACGCGCTAATCTCGGGAACTACTGGTTCGAATTGAAAAATTCTTTTTCTGTTGAATAGACCATTTATCGAGGAAGGCTATATAACATCACGATGCTACTATTAGGAGCGAAGAAATAATGGAATATGTGAAAAAAGCGGGGAAAATTATTCATCCTTGAGGGCTTCCATTGCGTGCGCTGCGAAAACGGTTCAAGATACCAAAAATATATGTATGAAAGAATTATTCCTCTTGAAATGATCTAAAAAAATGTCCGCGACAGTAAATGTCTATCTTTTAAGATTAACTCACTAGAACCGTTTTTATGGTAATCAAATTTGGTCGAAATTAATGCATTATTTGTTAAGAGTTGTATCAACGTCATAGTCATAGAGTGATTCAACGGGAAGGTTTTTGTGTACTTTTAGCCTGGAAAAACTTATTAACGCGGGCGAAGCCGTGGGCAAAAGCTAGTCTATACATATACACTCACGACTTTTATCCCCGAAGGTGTAAGCAGAGGCACAACTAGTGTACCCACTGTTCGTCGTGCGTATTCCGTCCCGCGATGAGATAAATTCCAGACTCCGGGCTGATACTGAATGGAAAAACCCAATATCACTGCCCGACCCGGGGATCGAACCCGAGACCTCGGCATTGCAGTCGTACCGTAATACAACTACGCCACCGAGGCAGTCTTATGCGTAATAGCAAAGAATATGAAGAAGGATCTCTTGTCTTGAAATCGCCAATGAAATTGGTTAAAAATTGCAATATTTTTAAATAGCGCGCCTAACTTTTTCTTTTATGCGCATTGTAATTTCTGATGGAAGTCACTGTGTATCTTTCGTTTTTTGACATTTTATCATTCTATCGGATTTTAAACCTATGACTTTATGTATATTAATGATTTTTTTCACCCGATTTTGATGGTGGTTTCTGTGTCAGAATTTAAAAAATGCGACAATTTCGAATACAAGTGCCCTTGTAAAAAAATGGAGACCTTTGATTATATATACGGCTTCTTCTTCTAGAGGTCTGGAGGCTCGAGATGCGGACGCGACGTATGCGGCGGGCGCTGGGGATTCGGTGAGTTTATAAAAAATACAATAATTTGCATGG
Source organism: Lapara coniferarum (assembly GCA_949316025.1). Classification (NCBI taxonomy): domain Eukaryota; kingdom Metazoa; phylum Arthropoda; class Insecta; order Lepidoptera; family Sphingidae; genus Lapara; species Lapara coniferarum. Next base: position 25,277,038 of record OX438929.1, read on the forward strand.
CTAAGCATCCTTAAACATTTACGTGACCTGTAGGTATTTAAAATCGAAGGTAGCACTTAAATTCTAAAGTTTTTTCAACATTTTCGCTGCGACACACACGTGTAATTACGGGCGCGACGTGTGTGTGGGTAGCACACAACTGTTGTGTTGAAAGAAATATTTTTTTATGACTGACTCGCTCACTCTTGTCGCCCCTCCACACGCCAGCAGTGGTCTCACCGATTTTTCGGTATTTCTGCGTGACTCTCGTTACTTGAAATTACCTTCTTTTGTTGGAATAATTTCATTGAATATTGCTTGTTTTTTTGCATATACAGATTTTTAATCCAAATATACCGAATTTTCTTGGCAACTCCACCGATTTCACATTTTGTCGTCCGAGACCACTGCACGCCATTTTGGGCGTCACAACGAACGTGTTAAAGACGAAGTCACTTTACTCAATGATATTCAAGTGACGAGCGATGAGTATCCCCTTATCAGCCGAAACAATTACACCGGCCTGTTTTAACTGAATACACACAGACTGTTCCCGGAACGCGTCTCACGTTAGCCTCTATGGCTAAAAACCAATGAAGTGGTTTTTGTAGGCGGTTTGATTTTTTTACAGTTATAGAATGTTTTGTTTTCTCTCCTCTGCTTCAATCCAAAATTCTTTCGAAGAAACCAAAACATTCGATAACTAAAACTGTTTATGAATAACGCCGTTAGTCTAGAGCTAGCAGATGAACGCGCGTTGCTGCAAAAAAACACGACTCCTACGCTAGTCGCAGTGAACGTGTTAAATCCGTTCTCTTTCACATCAGACGTTAATGTTAAGAATGGTAACACGTGTGCGTACTAAACACTTTGTTGCGTTTGTTTTGTTAGGTTATGATACTTTTTTCATATTAATTATGATTGACATTCATTATTTTTGCAAATGCCTTCACACAATGATATCTACAAACTATGGAAAACAATATTAAAATGTATGTATATATGTTTTATATTTCTGGTTTTATTATGTAGATTTTAAGTATACTAGAGGCGAAAATATAATTGACGTTTTTCGGGTTGTCTTATTTTTGGAAAGAAAGCATTAATTTTGTGTTGATAAATGTTCATTTTGTGTTAGAAAAATAAGTTTTTATTTTGAAGGTATTTATGATACAAGTCTAAAATGTCTTCTTTTGGGAAAATTAAAGACATTATAATTAAAAAGCGACCATGTTACGAAGAAAATCCTGAATTTGGCCCGAAAAACAACATCTCTTTACAAACTCAAAAATTCGCAGATATTTTGCACCTTTAGAATTATAGAGACCAAATTTTCAGGATTTAGAATAAGTAATTAAAATGGACTAGGACTTAAGACGTTTCCATCACCTTTTTTCCTCTACTTTTACTTAAGTCTCTATTCTAAAGGTGCGATTTGTCTGCAGAACGAGACAACGCTCTGCTCCTGCAAGACCACCACCAAGTCGACATGCTCCTGCGACGTCTGCTCTGACGGTAGTAGCACCCCATCGACTTGCATTCTCTGCTCAGAGGAACCCAGTGTCAAAGATAAGTCAGAATTAAGTAGAATAACTAGCAAGCTTCATAAATCAGTCGAAACCGTCAGCAAGAGATCTGACGCTACCAGCAAGAAAGATATGAAAAGATTGAAGAGTGATGATACTTGTGATTTGAAGTTTAGTGATTTCTATACAGATTCTGAGGATGAAGATGAAACTAACAGACTTATTCAGTTAAGGCATGCTGACTATATGGATATTATTGATGAGGATTTGAAAATAGTAATAGCTTTATCCGGTTACCCTAAATCAAGAATGCGTTTAAAACAAATGGAACATTTCCAGAAATGTTTAAATGATATAGTCAATTTGCAAATGAAGAATGGACTTCTCAAACGGCCCCCAGTTTTCATAGATTACTATTTAAATCGTGGCGCTATTGTATGTATTTGTAAAGATTCTGACACTAGAGATTGGGTTATTAGAATCTCGCCGGGAATGCAAGAGCGTATGGATAATAATCTGCTGCTATTAAAAGCGAAAGTGAAGAGGTTGTGTCTAGCGGTGCTGAAGATTCCTAGAGTGTGCTGGCCCACTACAGCCAAAGACGCGTTCAAACTGTTACAATACTTCAATCCTACTCTAAAGACTCATATGTGGAGGATTTATTCTCAGAAAATTATAGATGATGTGGAATGTACCTCGTTTTTAATAGATAGAGTGTCAGGAGAAATTATTCGGGGGCCATCTTTCAAAAACGTGATTGATTATGATCAAATGGAGTTTGAACTGACTGGTTATACTGAAATTTACTACGAATGTCTTCTATCGAGCATGCAAGAGGATTTAAGCAGTGTTGCATCCAGAGTAAAACTTCTAGAAGAATTAAAATCAGAACGAAATACTCCAAGAAATGGCTCTGAACATTCCAAACATCCAGCTATAGAAGAAAAAGAAGTAAATAATAATGAAGATCAGATTGACGCTGAAATAACTGTAGTTATTGAAGAAGCTGACGATTGCGAGGATGTTGACGTCAAAGAGTTAGAAAGTTCGCGTGAAGATGTTTTGAATAAATTGAAAGATGTGCAGTACATTGTCGAGAAAGACGAAGTGTTAATATGGTCTGACGAAACTAATGATTATACGAGTGAACACGGTACTGCGTACACTGAGGTTAAAAATGAGGAAGAATCTATGGACGATGCAGCAAAAACGGCGTCTACATCATTCGTTGCAGTCTCGGAGAAAACTGAATCTATAACTGACAGCACGGTTAATTTGATTGCTAGAGGAAGCAATCTAAATATTGATAGCAACAGAGGAATAGCTTATCATAGAAGGACGAATTATTTGCACGTAGAAAATGAGTTAAAAGTAGCTATAACTTTGGAAGGATACCCGCAGAATAAGCTAGAAGGCACTCATATACGCCGTCTTAAACATTTATTCAAAGAATATTTACATAAAGATATGAAGTTGCAGAAATTTGGGAATCTAATCATACCGAAATTTCAAGACATATACTTGTCTAATGGAGCTGTGATATATGTTTGTGATAGTTTGGAGACAAAAGACTATTTAACTGAAGTATTACCCAAATTCATAAATTCTACAGGCCTTAAATTAACTTTCAGAGATATTAGTAGTTTAGTAAGGTACACCAGGATTGTGATGCGATTGCCTAAAGAGTTAGCGCATTTAGAATCAATGGAGATATTGCAGAAATTGCATGATAGGTACCCTAACCTGAAGCCTGAATGCTGGAAGTACTATTCAGACGTCGCTGGAAAGCAGAAACGACAGTTCGGTGTCGATCCACAGTCACTCGAAGTAATAAAAGGAGAGGATTTTGATGCTACGTACGAAGGTGAAACTTTAAGCTTTCGTATTATTGATAGGCAGAAAAAAGACGTTAGTTTTGAAGAAAAATCTATTATTAAAGATGATAAAAAACAGAAAGCTATAGTAAAAAATATTTACGTTCCAATTGACGCAGAGATAATGAATGCTCCACTCACAAGAATAAGGACGAATCATTATTCCGACATCATTCCAGACGATTTGAAATTGTATTTAGGTCCTTCCAATTATCCAGAATGTAGGGTTGACGAAGCACTATTCCACACTATAAAACTTGCTTTGGAAGATCTTGTATGCGAAGCAGTTGAGTTGAATGAACTAATAGTCGAAAATATTCCGAAAATTCACGATATTTACTTATTCGATGGCGTAATATTTATCATATGTCAAAATGCTGACTCTAGACTATGGATTGAAGGTGCTGTACCAAAAGTAAACAAAAAATTAAGTTTACAGCTGAAATCTACGGAGTTTCGTGGTGCCGTGGGTATTATAAGTATGGCTGTCAAAACTGACAAAGATGTAGAAGAGGTAATAGTTATATTGCAAAGTCAAAATCCAAGATTGAGAACGAAATATTGGAGGAAAATAAGCACCGTTCGTAATAAAAATAAACTCGATGTTGTTTTACAAATTGATAAATTAAGCGCACTAGTCATCACTGGCAAGGAATTTAACAAGTACATCGGGAAAAACGCAGTACAATTCCAATTAGGACATCTGCAGTCCTTACTAAAGCCCAAAGGGAGCTTAGAAGAATTAACAAAGAAGTATATTAAAAGAGAAAAGAAATCAGCAAGAACTGAAAAGCAAAATGATTTGAAAGAAGTAAAGAAGAGTGTAGAATCGATTGAAGTTAAAAATGAAAACTTGGTAGAGTTAAAAATTAGCACAGAAAAGGATAATCCAAAGGTAGACATTTCTGATCTAGACCCAATAGTTATAGAACCGGACACTATTTCTCCAAGAAGCATCGAAAACGAAACAATACACGACGAAAACATTAAAGTAGTTCTTAAAATTCCAGTAAACATACTTCCAGATAGCAAAGACGATTTGAACATCATATTTGACCTTCTAGAAGATAAAAACCCAGGACTTAACACAGAACTGTGGCAGGTTTACACAGAAAGCGTTTATCCTAGTAACGGTAAATTTATCATTTACGTTGATAAGCAGTCTGTTTCCATTATGAAAAGCAAGGATTTCACCAGTTATATTGGCGGTGAGAAGCTTAGGTTCTATTTTTAGATAAGTTCTTTTGTTCATATACTGAGGTCTTCTTTTAGGTATTTAGTAGCAGCTATTCAGCATTAGGATCTGTTTCTAACAGTGAGTGTCGGGTGGCAAGTTTTGTTACTTTTATTATAGAGAAATACAAAATTGCTACAAAGCCTTAGTTGAAATCAATGATATTCCGATTAAGATTCAGGTTGTTAATTATCTGGAAAGTTAATCGAAATTAATATCTAATTTTCAAGTCCAAATGTTAAATCTACTTCTAAGAGCAAAAAAAATGGTATCGGTTTTGAATGTGTGTGGATTATGTTTTTCTTATTATTTTCTTACACTCTCCAATAAATTTGTACTTGATGTAGTAAAACAATTGTCGCACGACACTCGCTGGTGGAAGATATCTTTAGACTTTTGACTTTTTTTTTTTTTTTTCGTTTAAAGGTTTTGCTGAATTTTATTTACTGTTATGTTCATGAATTTGTGAAAGGACATGTCCAAAAAGAGCTAAAAATTCTAATCAAGATACTTTATATATATTTGGATAGTACTTCCAATAACCAGGTGTTTGCAATAAATCGTATAATTTTAAAATTCGTCAATTTTGAGATTTATGCAATTTTATTTTGCTTAAAAAGTACACTTAAAATGAACTTTTTGATAAAATTAGTTACAAACGGAGGTATCTAAATATTTTTTTTTAATTGGTCCTACATCCATATTTTTGTCCCTTTAATATCCATAAAGTTTGATTTTGCGGCCCGGCCCTACAGAAAGCGGACATCTCCAAGAATAAAATTGGAATAAAGCGGATTATTTTTGTTCGCATAAATTATTCAAGTAATTCGCTGATATATAGGCGAACACAGAATAAGCGAAATCGTCATTAAATAATCCAAATTTTCTATTGTAATCAAAAAGATTTATATAACAAAGGTGCAAGCACCTAAAAAAATACTGAAATCACAAATTTATGTGCACAGCATTTGATTATCCTTATTTTAATTTTTAGCATTAAAACTGCCATGACATTCCTGTGCATTTGTGAAAATTTGCGAATCCCATCGAATTTTGTAAACAGTCTGTGATATTTTAGTAATATTAAGAACGATGCCACGTTACCTACCCTCTCGACGAATGATTAGAATATATATCTTAGATCCAACCTGAAATCAGAATAATTTAAAAGCACACAATAATAGGGTAGTTAATTACTTTTTATTAAATACAGTTATGGAACATGTACGCTATCTAAAATGTAATAAAAAGGATTTTCAAAATTGCCGCAATAGTAAGTGAGTTATAAAGCTTGGAAATTTGGTGGAAAGGGTAGCTGTCAAATAACAGCAATACTAGGCTGTGACGTCACCAAGCGTCGTCGGCCATAACGCTGCATGCGTGCGAAAGAGATAGCGTGATATCCCCGCCACGCCCCCACTTTTGCCAAAGTATATTTCAAAATTGAATAACTGCTTTATTTTTCAATCAGTTTTGATGCTGATTTCACAGAAGAATATCTTTTTCGTATTATTTGCTGTTACATCTAAAATAATGTACAAAATCAAACGTAGGAAACTACCCTATTTGAGTAGTTCACAAAATTGGCACCAGTAGTAAGCCCTGTTGTGAATGTAGACCTGTCACTCACTCATTTTTGTTTTGTATTAGAATTCAAATAATTTAGAAGCGTATCTTGTGAGCAAATTCGCATCTAACGCTTGAAAAAAGGATGCCTTCATTGTTTGTTATACCGCAGTGCTCCTCTGTGTTTCATTTGCGATTTAACAATTAGAATATGTTTCAAGCACAAAATTCCTCTCGATTAAAGCTTCCTTCTTGCATTTCGCATTTCTATTAAGCTCAATTTTTAACTCTTTCACAGTCTGCTCACCGATTTAACTTTTTAATTACAATACTACACAACACTATCGTAAACAGTGTTTGACGGGTCTCTGTCTATAGCATCGCCGCCTAGCGTGGGAAATTCTCTGTTCCCATTGTCTTGCTTTATGAATTATTTTGTTTCGTTTATTCTCGGGATCGATCTCTAGATAGGGATTGATTGATTTCGGCCGATAGTGATGTACAAAAAGTCTCAAAATCAGATAAAACTGAGTTAGATATCTAACGTTAGCTTTTAAAATTCTTTTTAAGCACTAGGTATGTATGTGTTTTATCAACATAATTCATTGATCATGTAATCATGATGATAAATTAATAATGTATATTGGATATTTTTATTATTACCTTACACAATAATTTCCCTATGTCTGTTCTCTTGAATATGTGTTAGTTATGTTTATCGTCTATTTTGATGTCTTAAGTTTCTCTAACTTGAAATGCTTCTTATTTCCTTATGTGTATATTTAATCTTTCACTATGCTGCCATTAAAAATGTATAGGTTTTATATTCCTATGTAAAACTACACCGGTTGTTACAGAAATTATGCTCTTTTCAAAAGGGTGTCACTCGTTTATCGTTTTGTACGTCTCTCCCTTACACTGTTTAGCGATACTATAATTTTCAATTAAATTATGTCACGTTGTGCCTGTCACCGTAAACATTTGTATTAAGTTTTACATAAGTTTTGTAATGGTAAGTATTGTTTGTTTATCTTTACTATTTGTTACGTTATAGGTTATTGTTTTGGTCTCTAGTGTAGTTTCGATTTAATTTTATGAATAAATTTAGTATTTAATACTTGTATTTTATTATTTGCTCGTCACACGCACACACACACACACACACACTACACACACACACACACACACACACACACACACACACACACACACACACACACACACGCACACGCACACGCACACACGCACACGCACGCGCACGCACGCACGCACGCACGCACGCACGCACGCGCGCACACATACACACGCACACACGCGCGCACGCGTATGTTGCGACAGGGATAGGCAAAGCGTGTCAAAATTAGCACTACAGCTACGGTAAAAGACTGTGTTTTGTGTAGCCGATGTGAACACAGACAACTGTTGCGTTAGCTCGCAACGCTAATTTTTACACGTGTAGTGTATGCCGCCGCACTGGCGGTCGGGTTCGCTACGCGAGTACCTACAGGGCAACACTGCTGGCATCCATGGTAATTCATTGTTTTGGCGTCGCAGTTAACGCCTCAATGCTAGGGTAAATTAATAACTACTCTTTTGAAAATAAATTTATCAAAAATGTGTGCTGTCCAAAATCTAATGGTAAAATAATTTTTAAAATTAGCGCGATATTAAGTTCATAGCTTTGATATTTGATGGAAGGGGAAGTTGTCAAATAACAGGAATATCAGACTGTGACGTCACCAAGTGTCACCGCCGATAAAGCTACATGCGTGCAAAAGAGATGACATGATATCCCCGCCACGCTCCCACTTTTGCTCACGACAAACTTTCAAATATGAAGAAATGCTTTATTTTTCAACCTATTTGGATGGTGATTTCACAGAATTATTTCATTTTCGAAATTATTTTGTTACATATAAAATTATATACATAGGAAACTACCCTATTATAGTTTTAATATAATCACACACACACACACACACACACAAACACACACACACACACACTCACACACACTCACTCATGCCTATTATCCCCGAAGGGATAGGCAGAGGCGCAACTAGTGCACCCACTTTTCGCCGTTATTCCGTCCCATGATGTGATTTAATATAATCCTTTACTTAATATGTCGATCCGCTGCTTTGCATTTATCTTATATGCCACAACAAAATTAAATAAATAAATAAACCTAATGCTTGAGTATTGCTGGCTTTTATAGAAAAAATGTTTTGAAGTAAGCTTCAGCTGAGATAGACCACAAATTCCCTTGAAAATCCTATGCCTCATTGCCTGATGTACCTAGTTTCTATAAAAAGTTAGTAATGTTTAAATGTAAGCTATTATTAGGATTGTGATTGATTCTTGGTACTCATGAGGTCATCGTGTCGTATGTTATAAGAGAGGCTACTGCGAAAAACGAAATCCGAAACGTCGGTCCGAAACGAAGAAACGACGAACTTCGGATTTAACCTTACTACCAAATTACTTCTGATCCGTCACCGTTGAACGAAGGTTTCACGCAGTTTGCGACGCTTCCGACTTCGCTCAACACTTTCGTCACGCAACAACTCTTCATAAAGAAGGATCCGTAACACTTCGTAGTAAGAAAGCGTGCGATCCGTCACCCGAAAATACGGATTTCGTTTTTCGCAGTAGCCTCTAAGGGCTGGGTGCCTTATTGCGAGATTTTTCTATCTATTCGATGAAGTATAAATTGACTACGATTTATATGAACTAAATTAATATAATGATTTTATATTTTTATGGAAACTTGAAAAAGAGACAGTCGAAGGCACGACCTCCGGCGTACCGTGCCGGTGCTCTTCCAATTGAGCTACCTCGACCCAACCGTCGATTGTCCAATTTGAAGATCCCTATTTAATTCTCTTAAAGGAGATGACCAGCGACATACGTGGCCATTAACATGTTTAAAAAATCATAATATAGGATTAAATTAATATAATTTGTAGTCGGAATATACATTATACGTGACCAAACGTTGAATGCAGCCATATCACCTTTCGTATGTTTTTTTTATGGCATTGAATGACGAGCATGCTGTTCGTCTGATGGTAAGCGATACGACCACACATAAACAGTAGCAACACCATCCAGCACCTTGAGTTACAAAGTACTGTGTGGCATTCCACTGCGCTCGTCATCCTGAGACTGAGACATAAGATGAGACATGTCTCATTATGTCCTGTAGTTACATTGGCTACAATGTCCTTCAAACCGAAACAACAGTGTGTGTGCACACAACACCAGTGCAGCACCACACGCCAGGTGTGTTAAAATCGGCACTACAGCAGTACATGTAACATCATGCACTGTATTTTGTAGCTCGCGTGAACCTTTTAAAAACCTGACCTTATAAAAATAAAAAACACCTGTTGTTTGCATGCCCGTAATTACATACTAACACAACACAACTGGCGATTTGTAAGCTGGCTGTGGATTAAGATAGAAATAAACAGAGCCCACGTTCGCCAAGTTGATTTGCACATGTCCCGCGTATTCGAAGAATGTGACGTCTGGCGCTTTTGTCATTTCTCAGGTGGTTCCATGTTCTAAATACTGTTCATACACGTCTGATACTAGTTTCTCATCCCCTCCTCGACAGATCACTCGTTGCATATGATAAGTATATTTTAAAATCATCTGTTTTCGAATTCGAGTCTAAATTTTAAATTGCGCGTCACATATGCGCATAACCCAGTCAGCGTTTGAAATAGATATATTTTCTTTTTTAAATATGATCGTAAATGTCTCTTTATGCTAATATTAACCAATACTGTAACATACTATCCCGTTGGGAACGGGCCTCTAGTACTGAAATAATAATTCAGACCAGTGTTTTTCAACCTTTTTCATGACATGAGCCCTCTAGTATAAATAAATATTTTCGAACCCCTCGACTCCTCCCTTAGCTATTTTTCATGTTTTTTATTCTGTTAAAAATATTCATACAGAATTATATGCAATTGTACAGTCAGCAGCAAAAGTGAACAAATTCAAAATTTCAAATTGACTCCATAGTTTTGTGTTCTTACTAATCTATTATTTCTCTTCACAAAAATAAAATAAACGAGATTTACTTTACTTCAAACGAAGCAAAAATGTTTCAGTGGGGCTAGGATGTGAAAAAAAAACGCGATGCGTCTCCGCTTCGTTTTATTGTGATTGGTTGAGGGACTGACGTATCGGCCTCTCGATCAATCACAAACATCAGAATACCGATACGTCAGTTACTCAACCAATGACTGTACAGTTAGCAGCATAAATATCTGTACAAAATCAACATTTTAAATCGCCTATATACGCGTTAAGTTAAACCGAAAAAGATTTTTTTTATGAAGTAAAGCAAATCTATTTTTTTTGTGAAAAGAAAAAAAATTTTGTAAAAACACAAAAGTATGTAGGTAATTTGAAATTTTTCATTTGTTCAGGTACTTATGCTGCTGACTGTACAATTAGAATTTGGATGAATGTATAAAAGTCCTATCTTTTTCAACTTTATTGCTTTTTTTTGTACCGAGGTAGTTTTCATGACCACCTGCGACCTATAGGCTTCACACACGTTGAAAAACACAGATTTAGACCCTAAAACAAGCCAGCATTAATCGCACAACGTGGCATATAAATGTGACGCAGCCGGGCATGCCGGCGCTACAGCGCGACGCTTGCCGCCAGTGCGTGTGCTGCGGCGCGCCGGCGGACGCGTACTGCGCGCGGTGCGGCGTCACGCCGTACTGCGGCGCGCGGTGCCAGCGACGCGACTGGGCCGACAGGCACAAGGCTGTGTGCCACAACCTTGCACGGTGAGTGTTTGTGCGAGATGTTTTTTTGCGGGCGGAGCCGCGGGCAAAATCTAGTAAATTATAATTCTACATCATTTAGTTACTAACAATCAGGATAATATTTATATAAAGAAAAGTCTTCAATCTGTATCCTCTAAGCACGCATCGCCCATCTCGCTCCTTAGTCGCACAGTACTTACTGACAACAAGTCAGTTTCAGATTTCATTTTATTCTAAAGAATGTCAGGATATAAGATTAAGTGCCTTTGCCAAATCCAAATAACAGGATTTTGCCCTTCAGAAAAGTTTCGTTGTGTAGGTTTTCCTTGAATTTTTGCCCTCCTGGAGCGATTGCGGACGGCAGCTAAGGTCAGGTCGTAAGGCCAGTGAACCCAACATAATCACCCAGTTGCCTCTCTATGAAGGCTGATTAACTTTCAAAGCGAAACGAAAAAAAAGGAAATTTTTGCCCACGTTATTGCAACTGAGGGCTTACCTATAGAATTTTTCTATTGAAACATATCAAGACACATGTCAACTTTCTTGGTTCGTTATGTATGTGTAATGCTTTGTTTGCAGTTTATCGTCGCAAGGGTCTGACCTTAACAATGCACCGGATCTTGTCAGGTGAGCAGACAGATTTTTTAATGTCTCAGTATAGTAGTAGAGGCATGCTTAGAGTTTGTATTTCGAATTTCTAGTGTTGCTATTGTTTATAGGCAATGAAATATAGTTAATAGTGTATCTTGTAAAGACCATTAGTGTGAAATCGGCCTAATGCATATTTTTATGTTTTAGGACTGTCATAAATAAATTATTGATCTAACTGGCTCGGGCTATCTTTATTTTCTGAAAATGTAGGTCATTTTAGTTTAGTCTCAAACTTAGGCCAATTTTAATGCTCCAATAAATTGTCAGGGGGCTTAGAATGTCTCAAAAAGACGCAACTCGCAAGACTTCGTTTAATTTTGATATTTGTGATTGATCGAGAGCCCGATACGTCAGTCTCTCAACCAATCACAATAAGATGAAGCGGAGACGCATCTTTTTTTTTCACATTCTAAGCCCACAGATATGCATATTGTTCGTTTTAACATATAGTTTTAATTATTACTACTATTTTTACTACATAACAAAAGTCTCACTTCACTAGCGCCATCTATCGAAAGTTTAATATTATTCTTGTTACAGCATCTCGCCAGCACCGCCGCTCCGTCGTCCACACTCGCCGACTGTGGAACGCGACTCGCCTCGGAACGACGACGCGAATTCTGACAGGAGAAATAAGGTAATAAAATACGTTTTCTGTTTGATTCTATACACTATCTTATTCTACGAGTAGACTTCTGCTCGCGGTTTCGCCCACGTCAATGAGTTTTCCGGGATAAAAGTCTTGCTTTATATTTCCCTGGGATAAATTATACATACAAGGTTGATTAAACGGTGAGGCTTTATTTCTAGCTACATATTTAATGTACCATATACAAGCTCTACACCAAATTTCAGTTCAATAGGAGGAATAGTTTAGCCACAGTATAGATTTTTCGTGTTTGCAAAACTACATCGGGATGTATATCTGCCCTAACAGCTGACCGAGAGTCTAAACATAGTTATCTAAGGTCATGTAAGGTGCGTGACCTTAAATATCAACAAAATTAGGAGACGTTGCCCCTCTATCAGCCAATAATCACGTCAAAGTGAGTCTTAATCTTAGTACAATAAGAACGAAAACACAATAACATTACATCATAACTTTATAACATAAACAAAGAAGCGATTAATACATAGACCTGGGTCATTCCAATGTTCAAAAATTCAAAGAAGTGTTTTAGTTTTTTTTTTTTTTTGTGGCGCCGTAATTGCTCCGAGACATGAGACGCCTTGCGAAAGCGCCTGAGCCGCTTCCTAGGTACAATCTTATTATTGCTTACGCGCCATTTTGAGAATATCCAAATATTACTTTTTGTTTATGTGATAGAACACTAATGTAAATGTATTAAAAAGTGATAGTGTTTATTTATTTCTTTGTGTGATACGAGTACCGATCTTTTGTATGTTTGTGTTTGGTTTCTGTAACTTTGTGACAGCGAAAATTTTTAAATTTGTACTTGAGACCCACCCGCTTATGCGCCGAGCTACCTATCTATTTGTATTTGCCGGTCGGCTCATCGGCGACATGAAAGACAACAGAATGCGACGTTGCCGTTTTGTCACGCAGATGACCGCAGGTTAGAGTAAATATTTATAAATGGTGTTTGCGTATTAAATTGATAGAACTTGTTTGAAAAAAGTGATTATCTATTTTTATCTTTATCGAGTTTTTGACCGTTTCGAATTATTTCCGAGTCGATATGGAGTACTCTGTCCATTTTAGTGCCCCTGGATCATAGCAACCTTGTATAAACCTTTCTGTTGAATCACTCTGTCTATTAAAAAAACCGCATCAAAATCCGTTGCGTAGTTTAAAAGATCTAAGCGTACATAGGGACAGACAGGGGAAGCGACTTTGTTTTATACTATGTAGTAAAGATCGATCATAGCATATTATGCCTGGGAACTATAGAGTACCTGTTGTTAAGTGGTCTTCGGTGCTGAAAAACACAAAACCGATTTCAAGTTTGGTTGCGCAGCAAGCAAGTCATTAAAACTAAGTGAAAATGTGTTTCTTTGATCATTCTTTAGAGTTCGTATGTGCCGAAGAAGGCCACCGCGGGTTTTGGTTGGTATGCCGGTGTAGGGTGTACATAGTGTTAGGGGCTCGGTCCAATGCTCACTCGGATGATATTATACTCCCGAGTGTCGACATTGGGCCGTAAGACTGTGTGAAACCGAAATAACCGTTCCACTCACCCCCCAGTGGTGGTAGCGGTAACGCGATTTTTTTTTCGCATTAAAAAAAAGGGCAGCGAAAAAGTTATTCCGATGTCTAAATAATTACATCTCTATCCTACGGCCTTGATAGCGTAGTTGTATTACGGTACGACTTCAAAGCTGAGGTCTCGGGTTCGATCCCCGGGTCGGACAAAGTGATGTTGGATTTTTCTATTCAGTGTCAGCCCGGTGTCTGGGATTTGTGCTCGATATGGCTATAGGCTCGCCCCCTATCACTTCATGGGACGGAATAATGGCGAAAAGTGGGGGCACTAGTTGTGCCTCTGCCTACACCTTTAGAATATAAGGTGTTTGTGTGTACTATCCTAAACTGTAGCTTGTTTTCAGAAATACCGCCAACCCGACCCTGCAACTATATTTAAATCTACCTCGCCTCGGGGAAACTCCGCCGAATTTAAAGTGAGAGAGAATAAAAGTGAGTTGTGTTTGTACTGATTTTTTGGCGTTAATAGTGTATTAATGTCCTGGCACCAATCATGATCTATCAAAGCAAAGGAGTTGAGATACCAGACGAACCCTTCGTTGGTCATAAATGCGCAGCTGGGTATAAACTTTTATTAAATATAATAAAGCATAGTTTACAATATCACACGTATGTGACTTCCGATCGCAGTCATTACATTCTACGATAATGACATTAAGTGGTGCTCCACGGAAATTGTGATTTTTGTTATTGTGTAAAAAGCGACCCTATGTTCAGCCCTGCACGTGTGGATTTTTTTTGTTGAATGTGTGCTATCCGTGTCTACCTCGCCCCTCGTCAGGATTGACAGAAAAAAATGTTTGCGCATTAACGTCACATCGTCTCCGTTGGATAAATACTCAAAGTACTGTGTAGTCCAATTTCCATTTTCTTTTTTTATTTAAGAGTAAACTGTAAACTGAAGCGAAGGTAGGGAGGTTTTAGTAACGATTGGGAGATTACTGCTATTTTTCGTTATGTGAAAAATGCAAAGATTTTGTGTTAGACACGGCGATTGGTTTCGCTTCTTATAATATAAGCTAGTAAATCTCTACTTACCTCTTCCAACAAAGTAATCATAAATATACAACCCCACAGACAACTATCAAAAGAACCCATCGCGCAACGAAGTAAAACCATCCGCAGAAAATCATCAAAAGAACTCACCACGTAATGAACCGAAGCCAAAGGAGACCTCACCGGTGAAGCTCAGAACACCGAAGCCAGTGGAAGTAGCGCCGAAAGAAGATAAGAGAAGGGAAGTATCACAGGACAAGGAAGTGGTTAAAGAAGAACCAAAGCAGATCCAGAAGGTTTCTAGCCCTGTGAAAGAAGTTAAAGAAGAATCCAAGACTAAACCCAGTTTGGTGCCTAAGACGTAAGTTGATAGATAGATAGATAGGTAACTGTTTATTGAACACCACACAAGTAAAAGAAAAAAACATAAACATACTTAATAACTACAGCTAGTGTAACTATAGGCGGTCTTATCGCTAAAAGCGATCTCTTACAGACAACCATAGGAAGGAATCTATCTGCGGAGAAGTTGCTATGTTAACCAGGAATTAATTGATTGCAATACATTGTGTTTCTAAACGCGCAACTATATTGCGTTTGTGCACGCCAGGAGTGTGAAAATGAGCGCTAAAGGTGTCAGAAAAAAACACAAGCTGTGTTTTTTGTATATAAATGATGATGTATTCAAAACACACGCGTTGCGTTGTCCGCATGCTCAAAGATATTAGTCTTCAGATCAGTGGGGCTAGGATGTGAAAAAAAAAACACGTTACGTCTCCGCTTCGTTTTATTGTGATTGGTTGAGAGACTGACGTATCGGTATTTTGATGTTTGTGATTGATCGAGAGACCGATACGTCAGTCACACAACCAATCAAAATAAAACGAAGCGGAGACGCAACGTGTTTTTTTTTCACATCCTAGCCCCACAGGATTCATGCGAATGTATAAACACGCTTGGCGTGTGGATAGCTGCAATGTATAATAACAGCTCTCTGATTTGGTGTCGCAATTAAAAGACGCTGCACCATGGCTACATTATTCCTGAGTGCTAAAGCAGGACTTTATAAAATTAAATAGTAAAATGAAATAGGAATTAGAAATAAATTACTCTCCACTTTGGAAACCTAGTCAACTGTCACTTCACGTTGATGAAAATCATATAACTGAATATTGAGACGATCATATTACTCTTCTTACCATTTAATAAAACTAATATGTAGTTTACACTCGAGCATTCACAATAGATCTTTTCTACAGATATCTCATAGAACACCTGTTCATTGGCGACTCGGTGCTGCTATCAGTGGACGGTAATGCAGCCGATTGCCGCACTTCGGCACCTGGCTTCGTCTGCCTCTCAATGCACGAGAAATTCGAATCGGACTATCAGAAGCTGTGCGAAGATTACGTGCTGGACTGCGAGTCTGACTCCGCTGAGTTTATGTGAGTATTTATTTCGTAACATTAGGTTATGACTATAAATGGTGTCACGGGCGTAACTATAGCTTTCATAATGGGGGGTCCAAAGATACCAAACAGTCACGTATACCCCCCCCCCCCCCATCACCAAAAGATAATAAAAGTTTCCATAATGTGTACCAGTTTTGTGGCCCAGATTATTTTTATTGTAAGCTAGGGAGGGGGACCCGAAAATCCCCCCTCGTATATGCCCATGCCATTTGCATTAGAGGTGATCATTAAACGTTATAACTGTTAATTTAACTCATTATAAAAAAATAGCTGTTAATTCTATTAACTACTATTGCAATATTCATTAAACGTTTAAACTAATGAACGGACTGCGGAGGCAGTTAATGCCATCCGTTAATTTATTAATCAACTAAACTTGATAACTGTTAATCATAGAAAAATGCTAATAACGCCTCTATAGGTTATTTGTTAAACGAAATTTAATACTACTAATAAGCACAAAAATTATATTTTTTCTTTAGCTAAGACTTAAATTATGCCTTGTCGTGATTTGTGAACAGTTAAATCGCCACTTGCAATGATTGCGAAAATAATTTTATTTAGATAACGTCAGAATTGATAAAAGTGGCCGCCATTTTGAATTTCTTTGTTTTAAGGTCAATTGACCTCAAAATCGGTATGTGGGTATAACTTTAATTACCAAAGACTGATCCAATGTCAGAATTGAAAAAAGTGGCCGCCATTTTGAATTTCTTTGTTTTATGGCCAATTGACCTCAAAATCGGTATCTGTGTTTAACTCTAGTTACCAAAGAACATTCCAATGTCGGAATAGAAAAAAGTGGCCGCCATTTTGAATTTCTTTGTATTAAAGCCTATCGACCTCAAAATCGATATCTGGGCAGGCCTGTAGGTACAAAAGACGGATCCAATGTTAGAATTGAAAAAAGTGGCCGCCATTTTGAATTCCTTTGTTTTAAAGCCAATTGACTTCAAATTCGATATCTGGGTAGGCCTGTACTTACAAAAGACGGATCCAATGTTAGAATTGAAAAAAATGGCCGCCATTTTGATTTTCTTTGTTTTAAGGCCAATCGACCTCAAATTCGACATCTGAGTATAACTTTAGTTACCAAAGAACATTCCAATGTTGGAATGGAAAAAAGTGGCCGCCATTTTGAATTTCTTTGTTTTAAGGCCAATCCACCTCAAAATAGATATCTGGGCAGGCCTGTAGGTACAAAAGACGGATCCAATGTTAGAATTGAAAAAAGTGGCCGCCATTTTGAATTTCTTTGTTTTAAGGCCTATCGACCTCAAAATCGATATCTGGGTAGGCCTGTAGGTACAAAAGACGGATCCAATGTTAGAATTGAAAAAAGTGGCCGCCATTGTGAATTTCTTAATTAAAATAAACGACGCAAGAGACGTGTTGAACATGTTATCGCTAATGCTTTTCACGTAAATCCTTACTTCTTGACCGTTATAACTTAACTATTAATTTAACACGTTATTTTTTTTTTAATGTTTAACTATTAACCATTAATAATTTTTAACCATTAATCACATCACTAATTTGCATGCCCGGTACGACAACCGCGCTGTGGTCCCGCGTTCGAATCCCGAGTCGAGTGATATTGGGTTTTTCCGCTCAGTATCAGTTCGGAATATGGAATTTGAGCCCGATATGGTGATACGCACGTCCTCTATCATGGGACTGAATACACACAAATAAAAGTTGGTGCATTATTTTCGCCTTTGCCTACCCCTTCAGGGATAAAAGGCGTGAGTGTTTGCGGCAGACCATTTTCATAAATGGCACATGTAACAGATCAGTCGGTACGGAACGGCCACGGCCCATAAGGAAATGGCTGGAGGCCCTTAAAGAGGACTTGAAGGTGAAAGGACCCCCAGCCCTGCAAAACCTTCTGAGCGGCTCGCAAAGGTAGACAAATGTGTGGTGGCGCCATCTGTTATCCGTGCTTGGTGTTTGAGCTTTGTTTAATGCATTCACCGCTAGATGGCACTGTATTTCGTGTAAAACCCATAATTTTCTTTTTCTTTTTGTAATTAGTTTTTTCCGCTTTTCAATGAAGCGTGTTTTTTTTATTTTGTTACTAGTTTTGATTTATGCACTTTCACAAAAAAAAAAAAAATTGCACTGGTTTGTTTTTCTGATCGGTATAATATACTTTTCTGGTGCTTTATCATGTTAATACTAAAGGAAAAACAGATGCTTGCTTTGGAAAGTTATGTCGCTATCAAAGTGGCAGTAAAAACATCCATTGATAGAAATTGAACCTATATTTTGTGCCTGCAACTATTATAAAAAAAATAGTTAAAAAATTTATTGAAATTAAAAAAAAACCGGGTTTGAATTAATTTTTAACAGACAAGAGCGGGATAATCTACTTTTAATGTTATAAGTTTTCCCCTGTGGGCTTAGAATGTGGAAAAAAGTCTCTACTCTTAAGACAATGTCGTTTAATTTTGATGTTTGTGATTGATTGATCGAGAGACGAATACGTCGGTCTCGTGTGAGTCTGAACCAATACCAATAAAAAGAAATACATTCGTGTCTTGTTTTTTTTTCCACATTCTAAGCCCACTAACGTTTTATTTTTCATATTCACTGCAACCAGATCAACGAGGCTATAGTTAAGTGCTTATTTCAATATCCAATAATCACGATTTACTTTTTTGAGTTTTATTTTAAGGTTGTTTCGTAAGATCATTTGTAATCACACCATACACTGCACAATGTATGTAAAAATATGTCTACGTTTGAAAGGCGAACTGACGTAAGCGACATTTTTTTCCGAGAAAATTACTTGATTTTAAATAACTAAAATGGGTTGATTACAAATACGTATAAAACTCCCATGTCGCAACATAAAATGTCGCTTAAGTCAATTAGCCATATATCCATACATGTAATATACTACCGTCTATGTAATAATATACCAAGCGCCACATTCACTACATCTAAGTAAATGCTAGTCATGACATTGGTTTACTAATACCGCCCAAGCGCTTGCCGCACACGTTCGGTTTCCTAATTAGGTTTCCTGATCAGGAATTCAGAATCAGAATTCCTCATCAGGAACTCAGCTAAGCATAGCAAGCTAAAGCTAGCAAGCATAAGCTACTCAGTTTTGCTCTGAAGTGCGATATCAGTTGAGACGTTGTCAAATTAAAGTCAGCATCTTAAGATAGTCGCTATATATATCAACATCAGGTCAAATGATATATGTGTGGCAACTGAGTTTTGTTTCGCTTACTCGGCTGAGAACAAGTTCTTAAATGACAAACTTAAGCTTGGTTTATCAAAAAGTTCAGTATATTAAATGTCTACTTGAGACTCAAACATGAGATTGGGTTATTAATACTGCCCTAAGTCATCCCTCATGAGCTTAATATTATTGTGATGTTGTGTGCTTTCATACACTATATTCCTGAAAGCTTTCTTATTAATCTTGGTTGTATGAAGCTTAACATAATCTAAGACCGACTCAAAAATAGCATAAATATCATAATTTTCAATAACATTATGTCATAAAGATTCTATTCCGAGAATGCCCTTACATTTTTTGTAAGAGCATTCTCATCTTTGCATAAAATGTGACTGAAATTTAGCCTTTGTTGAACTGAGCATTAGGATGTTTTTATTTTTATTATTGTAGTCACTCGGGGTAAAAATGGCCTTATTTTTATGACACACTTAGGAATTATAGCTTTTAGATCACTTTGAGATTTTATTGCATGTACTACAAAACACTTATAAATAAAAATACCCAATTTTTATAAATGTTAACTCCCCGCAGTCTTACTCCGGGCACCAGCCTCTCGTACCTGAACCCTGAGGACGGCGGATGGTACCGCGCCCGCTGCCTCAACCCGACCACCATAGCGCTACTGGACAGCGGCAAGATTGTCCAGCTCAAGCCCACAGATAAGTGCAAGAAACTGGCTGCGAAGTATCAAGAGATACCGGAGTTCTGCTGCGTGCTGGATGCTAGGGTTGAGGTGAGGCTGTGCCCTGTGGTCCGGGGGCATCTAAATAATTTCGCCATGGCATCCCCTGCCTGTCGTAAGAGGTGACTAAATGGGATAAGTGAGAGTCGCAGGGCGAGCAGTGGGAGTCTGCTCGCTCAACTACTCCAATCTACTGGTGGTAGGACTCTCATATGTAAGAGTCCGTCTGGGTGGGTACCACCGCAATGTCTATTTCTACCGCCAGCGGTGTGCATGCACTGTTGTGTTTCGGTTTGAAGGGCATTGTAGCCAGTGTAACTGATGGACATAATGAGACTTAACATCTTATGTCTCAGGATGACGAGCGCAGTGGAATGCCACACAGTACTTTGTAAATCAAAGTTCTGGATGGTGTCTACTGTTTATGGGTGGTCGTATCGCTTACCATCAGGTGAACGGCATGCTCGTCTCGTCATTCAGTGCTATATAAAAAGAAAAAATGTAAGCGACTATGAGGTGGATGACAAAGCGGGTGGTCGGTCTCCTGCAGTCATAGATGCAAAAGCGTGCTCTAGAGTTCGGAGGCCTCTCAGCCTCCTCATTTAGAAAGGGGCCGCAATGCTACATCGCCCAGGGACGGTTCCGTGCAGCTATCTTCGTGCAACAAGATACCCCGGGGCCGTCCCGTATGCGACGAAGAAGGCCATCGCGGGTTTTGGTTGGTATGCCGGTGAAGGGTGTACATAGTGTTAGGGACCCGGTCCAATGCTCGCTCGGATGACGCTATACTCCCGAATGCCGACATTGGGCCGTAAGACTGTGTGAAACCAACATAACCGATCCACTCACCCCCCAGTGGTGGTAGCAATAACGCGTTTTTAAAAAAAAAAAAAGGATTGAGGTAAGGCTACCATTGTAGGGGCGGTTGCGGACGACAACTTAGACGTGAGTCGGAGGAAGCCCGCAGCCGTCCCTAATGCGCCGAAGATGGCCACCGCGGAGTTTTGGTTGGTATGCCGTGCGGTGTACATAGGTTAGGGACTCGGCCCGGCGGTCGCCCGACGTTTTCCATCTCTCCGGGCGGCTCAACGTCGGGTCGTAAGGCACGGTGAACCCAACATAACCGCTCGGTCGTTCCCCTTGAACACTGGGCGGTAGTAATAATTCACTTTCTCCGCGTAAACAAAAAAAAAGGCTACCATTGTTTTGAGAGGTTATGACATGTTTGCCTTGAACCGTTGACAGTAGTCATTTATGCAATAGTTTTAGGAAGTAGACATTTGTTTTTGAATGATGAAAAAAAAAAAAATTAGCAACGCATTTTATAAAAACGTTAATTCTTTTTCTGAAACATCTTGGATATTTTTAACACCAAAAACATAAAAATTGATAACTCAGTTACGAAGAAAACTTAAAATTACAGTTTTATTATATCTTTTGATACATTTTCAGGAAGCTCTATGAGGTCATTGACAGTACCTCGTGACCCTTTGCGTGTGTTAACATTAACAAACCTAATTGTTCCTATAAGTAAGATGTTTGCTCAGTTGTGGGATACTATAATACTTGTAATATTCTACGCCATACTGCCTTGGTGGCGTAGTTGTATTATGGTACGGCTGCAATGCTGAGGTCTCCAGTTCGATCCCCGGGTCGGGCAAAGTGATATTTAGTTTTTCTATTCAGTATCTGCTCGGAGTCGGGAATTTGTGCCTGATATGGCGATAGGCTCGCCCCCTATTATCATAGGACGGAATAATGGCGAAAAGTGGGTGCACTATTTGCGCCTCTGCCTACCCCTTCGGGGATAAAAGGCGTGAGTGTATGTGTATGTATGTAGTACGCCAGATCGTACTCACGCCACTCTCTTTGGCGTAGTTTTACTGCGTACGCGGTACGAGTACAACTATTGCTCTGAGATTCCTGGTTCGAATCTCGGGTCGGGCTAAAACTTCGTGTCTGGGTTTTTCCATTTTGAAAATTACTCAGTTGCAGCTCGAAGTCAGGAAGTGATACCCCCGTGCCTCGGAAAGCCGTTGGTCCTGGGCCTGATCTCTCCGGTCATGTCTGCCATCTCACCGGACTATGAGAGTGAATAGCGAGTGCACCTGTGTATTGTGCACACACTTGTGCACTATAATACCTCCTGCATACCTGGCTGATTTCCGTTCAGTTTGGGGGGTGTGGTCGAAATTCGGCTAGGAGGGATTCTAATATTCTTAACTCATTGCAGGTCGGCGCTAACTTGAAATGCACGCTCGCGTCCAAAACGGCCAGCGGGTACAAAGTGACCATCCATGATGTTGACACTGGTGTTGAGATCGGCGGTGGTGAGATTACCAGATGGTCACCCAAAGTGGAGTATCCTGCTGAACCGGCTGCTCCCGTTGGTGAGTTGTTGTCGAAAAGTAAACCTCAACCATTTTAAAATAATGGTTGGTTTTGTATTTGTATTTCATGTTACCCGACGCTCCATGTTTTTTTTATGGCATTGAATGACGAGACAAGCATGCTGTTCGCCTATTGATAAGCGATACGACCCATAAACAGTAGCAACACCATCCAGCACCTTAAGTTACAAAGTCTGTGTATGGCATTCCACTGCGCTCGTCATTCTGAGACGTAATTAAGTCTCATTATGTCCAGTAGTTACATTGGCTACAATGTCCTTCAAACCGAAACACAGCAGTGCATACACACTGCTGCTTGGCGGTAGAAAGAGACATTGCGGTCGTACCCACCCAGACAGATTCTTACATATGAGAGTCCTACCACCAGTAAATATGTATGTCCTAAAATAGTGAACACAGCATGCGTATTAAAACTTAAAAAGATATTAATGTATACATAATAGTGGTCGGGTCGGGTAAAGTGATATTGAGTCTTTCTATTCAGTATCAGCTCGGAGTCTGGAATTTGTGCCCGATATGGCGATAGACGCGCCCCCTATCATATCATGGGACGGAATAATGGCGAAAAGTGGGTGCACTAGTTGCGCCTCTGCCTGTCCCTTCGGGGACAAAAGGCGTGAGTGTATATGCATATGTATGTTTTTATTTATTGCTTTTTTGTTAGTTAATTATAGAATAGTGTAAACAATACATCACAGATATACGATTGCAGCATTCGCGAGTCATCTGCTGTTGGTTATTGAAGAGTTCCATTGTGTATCTCCGAAGATCTTCATCAGATCTTCATAAATTATCTACTAAAACCTTCCCTGAAAAATATAAATTTCAATATCGAAAACCACATCCAAATCGGATCATTAGTTATTGAGAAACTCGCGACCACACAAATTTACATACATACATACGGATCGAATACGGAACCTCCTTTTTGAAGTCTTAAAAAGATATTTAACTATACTAATATTATATAGTTGAAGAGTTTGTTTGTTTGAACGCGCTATTCTCAGAAACCACGAATTAAAGATAGAATGGATAGAGTTTAGCATCAATTTACTAAGAAAACCAGTGTCGCCAAACTCACACATGCGTATATTCACATACTATCATCTTTTCATTATGATTGGCCAAAATCAGCAATAAACATAAAACGTATAATACAAAATCATTTGCATTAAATTTAACCTTAATGCCATTCCATAAACTTCATATTTTAAAAATTCACATAAATTCATACGATATTATTCCTTCAGCCTGAATTTTGATTTTAATTCGATTTCATTCCACTACTCCACGCTAGATGGCATATAATGGTGATGGCATTCATAAGATCTCTATGGCTGTCGATTTAAGAAAAGTTATTGATTGACACCAAGTACGCTAAGCATGCGTTAATAGTGTTGCACCCATATGATACCTTTTTGTAAACCTATCGATGTTTTTTATTTTATGGCTAAAAATTATAAATAACATTAATTAATGAAATTGACTTATTACAAAAATATATAATATTATTTTGATAAGCGCCGGAAAAGATGTTGAAAATATCTTGAATAAAATTTTCACTCAGTAAATTAAAATTTATTTTTAGTATAGATTTTAAGTTCTTAATTTAAAATTTCAATACTGCAAACATGTATGTTAAATTACATAATGTATTACCTACACAGTATTACAGTATAGCTAGTTTGCAATAAATTATAATGAGTATTTATACATATTATAGTAATTTCACTGCCGGAGTTAAATAGAGTAAAGTTTAAGGAAAATGTCAACCGGTAATAATACCAGCCCTGTATTATATAATGCTCACTGCTGAGCACGGGCCTCCTCTACTCTTGAGAGGGTTTAAGGCCTTAGTCCACCACGCTAGCCTAGTGCGGGTTGGCAGACTTCACACACCCTCGAAATTCTTATGGAGGATTCTCAGGTTAACAGGTTTCCTCACGATGTGTTCCTTCACCGTTATAGTGAACGATAATTGATAAATAATACACACGTAACTTAAAAGTCAGAGGCCTTGGGTTTCGAACCTCCGGACATTGTCTCGGTAGACTGTTCCATTCCCAACTAGGCTATCGTCCACTGTCAACCGGTAAGGGAAGAAAATATTTTTTAACGGTTGGCACAATTATGCCGGCCTAGTAGGCCGGACAAAAGACATTGAAGTTTGTTCCACAGTTTAATAGCACAATTACGAACTTCTTAACCTTTTGTTACGGGTTGAGATAGAAGAATACACTAAGCAATGGTTTAGCAAGCCAGCAGTCAGCACGTGCTTCACCTCAGGAAGTGTGAGGATGAGCAAAGGTTAAACTTGTATTCAGTTATACTTTTGATATTTTTCTCTATAACATCGTTAGCTATATAATATGTATCTGCTACTATAACAGTGGGTTAAATAAAACAATACACACCTTGGAAGTTGATATTATATTTATTTACTTATCGGCTAAACTTAGCTCAAGACAGAAATACAACAAAACCGGGTTCCGGCTAATAAGGTAAGTTCTCCCACCTTACCTTATTAGCCGGAACCCGGTTTTGTTACATACTTTTTTCGTAATTTAAATACTTTTGTTGTTTAATTTCGAAAAATACCTATAAGAGTGTGTCGTCGATCCTCTAATGCAGAGTCAGGAATCACTGAGGCTTCATGCAGCTGGGGAAGATATCCTACTCTCTGGTGATGCAGGCAGTTTTAACTCTACCCGCGATAGACAAAGTGAATGAAAATTGTGCCTGAGGTAAAACTCCCGGGAATGAATAGAGAACCCGCAAAATCGGCAGGCCGGCGAGTATTCTCCTGTCAACTTCCGCGAAGGATTCCTGATATGTTCATCGTGCACTAGAACAAAACGCTCTTCGCCGTCACGGGGTCACTGATACGTATAGGACGGCTAAGCGGCTACAGGTACAGCTGATCATAGCGAACACTCCGCGGGGCCCTTGGCCAAGCCTTCGTAATTTATGGGCACATACGAGCCGGTGACGAAATTACGTGCTCACACGCTTGGTGCTGCCGCTCAAGAGGTCGAAGAGATGTCGTTCACCAGTAGGGTTGCAATCCCAACCAGAGATGAACTGAAATTGATATAACCAAAATTAGAACCAGACCACTCACAATTCTCAAATGTACGTTTTAAATAAAACTAATTTTATTACAAATACTGCACACGCAATCATAGTTTTAATACGTATGTAGCATTTATTATTGTATACAAACAAAACAAGCAGTTGGAAAACTGACAACACTACTCGCACTTGTTTTACAACACACGACTTGTAGGCCAAGGTACACAACCATACAGCCTTCAATCCGTTCATGTTTTACGAAAATAATTAGAGTATGGGGTTTGAAAGTTTTTATGCTACAACATAGCGCTTTAGTGAAAAATTGATAATTATCGATAACATTTTATCGACCATGCATGCCCTAATTGAGTAGCGGTGACACTGTGAATTGGTGACAAATCATTCTAGAACAACTGATTTTCGTTTTCGAAAATTAACCTTATGATGAAAGAAATAAGAAACACTTTAAATTGTAATTTTTGTGCCATATTTGACATAGAAAATCAATATACATTTTTCAGCTAAATAAGCAATAAACCAGAAAATATTACTTACCGACGGTATGAAATACCTCTGTGGGACACATTTTTGCTATAGCTATGATTTCTGCATTCCAGAATAGCACAATAGGGCATTTTAATATTTTTAACTATTTTTTCTAGTTATTAAAGCTTTGACAATGCGTAATGACGACTGAGACCGCTCAAACGGGAGTTAGTGCTGCCTTGCTAACTAGAGGGTGAAAGGTTACGCCCACATTATAGTTCTATCTCTATCTCTGTTCTGTGTCAGAAACTACTGGAC
The DNA here is from genome assembly GCA_949316025.1 of Lapara coniferarum. Lineage (NCBI taxonomy): Eukaryota > Metazoa > Arthropoda > Insecta > Lepidoptera > Sphingidae > Lapara > Lapara coniferarum. Next base: position 25,303,581 of record OX438929.1, read on the forward strand.
CGACTTTGAAAATTCTTTCACTAATAGGAAGTTACTTTACTCCTGAGTGCTATATGCTACTTTTTATCCCGGGGAAACTTGATCACGCGGGCGGAGTCGCGAGCAAATACTAGTGTATACATAATTATCTCTGCACCGCCTCAGGTTGACTGGTAGAGAATGCCTTCGGCATTAAGTCCGCCTTTACATAACTATGTATAAAGTGCAATAAATAAATAAATGGTGGTATCTGGCACAGCGCCGAAGATCCCGGAGGTGCCGCGCCCCCCGCTGGAGACGGGCGCGCGCGTCGTGCTGACGGACGCGGCGGGCGCGGGCGCGGGGGCGGGGGCGGGAGGCGTGCGCGCGTGCGTGCGTCCCGCCGCCACCGACGCGCAGAGGCGCTTCGACGCCGTGCTGCAGGACGTCGTGCTCTACGGGACCGCTGGTCAGTTGCATGTTTTTTTTTTAATATTGCGGCTCTGGATACTAGTCAATTGAGTCAGTCTTTCATAAACAATTATTGTTTTTTTTTTATCTTAAATATTACGGCTCTGGATACTAGTCCATTGAGCCCGTCTTCCATAAAATAAAATTCTTGTCTCTTTTTATCCTGAGTACTAACTACTATGTCAAAGTAAAACAATGGCTGGCTACCTTACCAAGACTTTATCGAGGAGTTTTGGCGGAAACAAAAAAAAAAATACACTTGATTAGCACAGTTATTTCAATTCACTTAATTGAAGCCCTTTAATAGAACTATATTGGATAATATACCGCCATAATTATGCAATGTAACACTAAGTATCACTAAAATAATGATTTAAAACTAAAGCACCTCGTGACACTTTCAAGTTCCCGCCAAATCTCCATCAGTTACATACACTACCATACCAGCCCTGTATTATATACTGCCCACTGCTGAGCACGGACCTCCTCTACTACTGAGAAGGTTAAGGCCTTAGTCCACCACGCTGGCCTAGTGCGGGTTCGCAAACTTCATATACCTTTGAAATTCAGAGAACTTCTTAGGTAAGCAGGTTTCCTCACAATGTTTTCGTTCACTGTTAAAGCGAGCGATGATGCACAAAAATACACACATAAGAAAATGAGGTTGTTTTATATTTTTACGCAAACATTGTAAAAAAACTTATTGACTTAACTAACTTATTGACTGCCTCGGTGGCGTAGTTGTATTATGATACGACTGCAATGTTGAGGTGTCGGGTTCGATCCCCGGGTCGGGCAAAGTGATATTGAGTTTTTCTATTCAGTATCAGCTCGTAGTCTGGAATTAGTGCCCGATATGGCGATAGGCTCGCCCCCTATCACATCATGGGACGGAATAACGGCGAAAAGTGGGTGCACTAGTTGCGCCTCTGCCTACCCCTTCGGGGATAACAGGCGTGAGTATGTATGTATGTATTGTAAAAGAAACAACCGAAATCAGGATTCTTTGTTTCTTTTTCAATGTTTCCATAAAAATATAAAACATTTTCTAGGCATTACATGGCCCCTGAACATGTATAAAAGTCATAATATAGGATTAAAATGAAATTGGTGAAAATGGACCTAAATCACTATCACTACATAGTATAAAACAAAGTCGCTTCCCGCTGTCTGTCTGTCCCTATGTATGCTTAGATCTTTAAAACTACGCAACGGATTTTGACGCGTTTTTTTTTAAATAGTGATTCAACGTGAAGGTTTTTACGTACTTTTAGCCCGGAAAAATTTATTAACGCGGGCGAAGCCGCGGGCAAATCTAGTGTCACAACAAAAATGAAATTGGACCTAAATGTTACAGCGACACCGTTGAAGGAGCCGCCGTTGCAAGGACAGACGGTCGTGGCGAAGTTCTCTGACGGGCTGCACTACCGCGCGCTGTGTCGCCGCACCAACGTCAAGCAGAACAAGTACCAGCTGGAGTACATTGAGTACGGTAAGGAACGATGCTTTATACAGGTGATTTTGACTTTGCGTTCATAAATGAAACCACATACTTATCTCGTTGAAAATAACACTTTCCATTAATTTATTTTAGCCGTAGATGTAAAATAAAAAAGTGTCACAGTCAAACAAAATAAATATCAATAAAATGTAGCTTTAAGTTTACACACCCTAATGCCACTATGACTGCTCTAGGAGAATTCCTCGCAGCAGCAGCATTACACTCTGTCAGAAATACAATTACGCACACACCATGTTCGAATTAAACTACAAAATGATCAAAGAATTGGAATACTACAACCGGTAGTTAGGGTGAAAGTATTCGTTATTGATTGGTGATTTTTGGTACAATGTTAGCAGAGTTATAGACGAATATGTGGTTTCATTTGGTAACATAATGTAAAAATGACTCTGTATAATATTTATTTTATTGCATTGAATGACGAGACGAGCCGTTCGCCTGATGGTGAGTTATACCACCACCCATAAACAGTAGCAACACCATCCAGCACCTTGAGTTACAAAGTACTGTGTGGCATTCCACTGCGCTCGTCATCCTGAGACATAAGATGTAAACCTCACTATGTCCAGTAGTTACACTGGCTACAATGTCCTTCAAACTGAAACACAACAGTGCATGCACACTGCTGCTTGACGGTAGAATGTTGACGAGGATTTCACAGGGTTCAATAAAACGTAACGAATACCTTGCAATGGTAATAATTAACCTTTATCTCTTCAACTCATGATTCGTTTGTCACTCATCACTTTGTCAGGACTAGCATGATAACCACTAATTTACCATAGCGACTATTGATATCTAGTTGAACACTGAATGACGACCAAATTAAGACTGCATTCCTCAAATAGCGAGGGCCTTATTTATACTCGCAACTGTCAAAAAGGGATTATAAGGTTAGTAATCACACTCTCGAAAATAATATTCACGGAATATAGGATGTTTAAAAGCTTACGACGCATGGACAGTCAGCAGCATAAGTAGCGTACGTGTGACGAGCCTTTATTACTTTTTATGTTTCTTCATTGTTTTCGGCGTCACATTCAACGCGTTAAACACAATATATACATACTCACGCCTTTTATCCCCGAAAGGGTAGGCAGAGGTTCAACTAGTGCACCCACTTTTCGCCGTGCGTATTCCGTGATTAAAGGTGAGCCCATCGCCAAATCGGGTACTAATTCCAGACCCCGGGCTGATTTTGAATAGAAAAATCCAATATCACTTTGACAGACTCGGGAATCGAACCCGATACCTCAGGCGTTAAACATAAGAGACGGGCCGCACTAGGTGGCACCGAGCAGGGGCTGTTGCGGACGACAACTTAGAACCTTCCGTCAGCGGAAGCCCGCAGCCGTCCCTAATGCGCCGAAGATGGCCACCGCGGAGTTTTGGTTGGTATGCCGTGCGGTGTACATAGGTTAGGGACTCGGCCCGGCGGTCGCCCGACGTTTTCCATCTCTCCGGGCGGCTCAACGTCGGGTGGTAAGTCACGGTGAACCCAACATAACCGCTCAGTCGCCCCTCACAAAAGCTGAGTTGTAGAAGTACTTTCTCCGCGAAAAAAGCGTAACAAGTGCACAAAAAGTTGAATATAACTTCTCTTACCACAGGCAACATAGAAGTTACCCAACTCGAGATGCTGTACCCGTGTCCACAAGACTACGACATCGGTAAGGTGCCGACCGTCGCTTCATTACTCACGTTCGACGTCGGCGCGGAGCTCTCGCCCGCCGCTCTCCAATACATAGAAGACATGAAGGACGAGGAGATGATACTGGTGAGTGAGGAGTACCTTAATGGGAATGGAGGTACCGCGAGGTACCTTTATGGTAATAGGTACCGTGGTGGTAATACCGCTACCGTGAGATGAGGTACCACAGGTTACCTTACCTTGTAGGTGCCATAGTAAACCTACTTATGTAGTAATGAGTACAATATTGGTAATGTGTAAATGGTGGTAATGGGGTTGCCGATATGGTAATTTTAGTTTTAATTTAGCGCTATCATATAGGTAACCCTCTCGGTAATAGAGGAGGCCCGTGCTCAGCAGTGAGCAGTATATAATACAGGGCTGGTAAGGTGGTGGTGGTAAATAGGTAGTCATCCACGAAGTCGCGCCTCTACCTCTTTTTGACCGCGGGGTAAGGGGACTAACCCAAGCGTCAGTCGCGAGCCATATTCATCGTAAACGATTAGGGAAGCAGTGGGGCTCGTGATCTATACTAAAAATATAAAGAAGAAAGATTTGATTTTTTGTTTGTGATAGATAAACTGAAAAACAACTGGACCGATTTAAAAAAATTTCACCAATATAAAGCTACATTATCTTTTTTTTTCTAAGAATTTATATTTATTGTTGTATATGCTATTATTACTTGACATTGGCGAAATAAACGCTAATCGGTGGAAGCCATAATTTAAAAGAAGAAAGCGGGACTTTTACCCCCTTTCATTTCACGCTGGCGAATCCGCGAGCAAAAGGTATCTACAGTATGGGAAAAGTTACCGCCGAAGCGTTACTTGAGAAGTGTTGAATAGAGTGTTGCTTGCGGCTTCGCCCACGTGTCAAACCTTTATCGCTATATAAGTTCCTAAAACAAATTACGACGGCAGCGTCATCTAGTTAACGATTTTTTTATTGCATCGAATGACGAGACGAGCATGCCGTTCGCCTGATGGTAAGCGATACGATCACCCATAAACAGTAGCAACACCATCCAGCACCTTGAGTTACAAAGTACTGTGTGGCATTCCACTGCGCTCGTCATCCTGAGACATAATTAAGTCTCATTATGTCCAGTAGTTACACTGGCTACAATGCCCTTCAAACCGAAACACAATGGTGCATGCACACTGCTGCTTAGCGGTAGAAATAAACATTGCGGTGGTACCCACCTACACGGACTCTTACATATGAGAGTCCTACCACCAGTAGAATTGAATAAAAAATATCTCATTATTTTCCATGAGTGCAAATTACTGGGATGAAAAGTAGTCAAATATTAATCAAGAACCAAATCTACCCGTGTGCCAAATTTCATCCAAATCTGTTGTGATGTTACTGTTACTGTTGTGGTGTTCCTTTTTCCACACTTAGCCCGTAGAGAGTCGGGTCGTTGTGCGTGATGTGCCAGCTAGAAGTCTAGCCAGCCCAACTCCTTCCAGAAGCGCAGGATCTTCCTGGTTCCTTCACAGGCTTCTCGGGGTGACCGATGAGTGCTGAGGATTTCAGCCCGTTGTGCAGCCACTCCTTCGCATTCCAGGATAATGGGAGGCTGTTTCGTCAGCTGTTGATGTTTGAGTTTCCGTCTACCAAAGATTCAAACATTTTTACAAACTTTCGCATTTATATTAGTAATATGAAAGGCATTATTTATTTTTCATTAGACATTACCGGACGGTGTGACGACAGCGCCGAGCGGAAGCCTGGCCTCCCTGACGGTGGTGAAGACCAACGAAAATATGCAGAAGAAACTATTAGAATTGTCCACGCCCGACTGGAAGAAGATCGAAGATCGAGGCGGGGATGTCGTCGGTATGTGTGTTTGTTACGGCTTTATTCTTAAACAGTTAACAAATCTAAGTGATATTGAGTTTTTCTACACAGTATCAGCCCAGAGTCTGGAATTTGTGCCCGATATGACGATAGGCTCGCCCCCTATCACATCATGGAACGCAATATCGGCGAAAAGTGGGTGCACTAGTTGCGCCTCTGCCTACCCCTTCGGGGATAACAGGCGTGAGTGTATATATATGTATGTATGTATATAAAATAATGTACAAAATAGAACATAGGAAACTACTCTATTTTGATATCGATGGTACTGTTGACAGAGAGCCAGTGCCTGATGTTCACTGAGTGAGAACTTGAGTGGCTGACGTATCGGTATTTTGATGTTTGTGATTGAGCAAGAGACCGACACGTCAGTCTCTCAACCAATCACAATAAAACGAAGCGGAGACGCATCGTGTTTTTTTTCACGTCCTAGCCCCACAGGAAACCTAATTAGGAAACTGAACGTGTGCGCTTGGCTGTAATGTAATGTTGATATCGATGGTACTGTTATACCCCTTGGATGTTTCCAGCCTTGACAACACTGACACGCCCATCTGTCGAGTCAGCCTAATAACTTCTAATATAAGCCAGAACACTGGCCGAACCAGTCAGTCTCTATCCATCCCAAGTACTAGTTGGTCGTCACGCTGCCGTTTTTCCGTCAGAAACAAAAACTGTCTTTTTTTAAAAAGCCTTGTTCCCTGTCCCTCATAACGGTACTGTTGACAGAGAGCCAGTGCCTGATGTTCACTGACATGGAGTGCCTCGCGCTGCCGGCGGCGGGCGGCGCGCTGCAGGTGCTGGACGTGAGCCTACTGGCCGACGGCAGCGTGTCGGCGTGTCCGCTGCACCTCGCGCATGCGCAGTACGTGTTCACGCACCTCGCCGCCAGGGTCAGTACACCTCGCACATACAGATCCCTGAACGTTGATGTCTCATCCTCTCTCAGTGGCCGTCCTGAGCCGAGGTTCGTGACCCGTTAGTGGGTTGCCCTCAGCATGGTCACTTAATTCAAAGGGTTGCGAGCGCCTTCTGCGTTCACCCTGAAGACCGGTGTGGCCAGAAAAACCGACTCGTGTCAGGCTACTGGCAGTAGGGCCATTAACAAAAAAAAAATCACTCGTACAGATTCATCATCATCGGCCTCATGACGGCCACTGCTGAACATAGGCCTCCCCCAAAGATTTCCAGATGGACCTGTCAAAAGCGGCCCGCATCCAGCGCGTTCGTGCGGCCTTTACCAAGTCATCGGTCCACCTGATATACATACTATACTAAACTTAGGGGCCATTCATTTATTACGTAAGACAGTTCGTCTTCAACTGTTGCCGTGGATAGACGTGTTTATCAATTTATCTTTGCTTCGTGTTAAATACGTTTTTTGTTTTTAAATTGAGTTTTAAATTATTGAACATTTGTTTTACGTCCTAAAATCGGGCCCTCTCGTACTATCTTATGTGAGTGTCCGTATGGTGCCGGCGCTATATTGCTTTGTGTACTGTCCTCTTCTTCAGGTGACTCTGAGTTGTATTGTGAATTTGTGACAATATTTTGGAAGATTGAAAATTCGAAAAAGTGTTATGCGCGCGGTGTGGGATTTGAACCGTGGGTCTGCGAGTCCGCCTTGTTAGTGACTGTTGCGTCCGTGCCGCAGAGCCAAACTTGTCGATGCGGCCGTTTCTAAATTGGTAACCTGTATCTGCGGTCATATTTCGTCCTATAGTTTGATAAAACGTTATACAAATTATATTGGATACTCTGGTAGTACGAGCATCAGAGACGATATTACTAAAATGTTGCGCTCTCCAGACAAACAACGCTCTTCAAATTGTGATATGCGTACCTCTGCTAAGACTGATACCGATTCGAATGTCACAATTCGAAAGAAAAATCAAACCGGGCGTGAACTGTTAGATGCCTTTAACTTATTTCAAGAAAATATTGTAAAGTCCTTCAATGATTTTCGATTAGATATTAATACCCAGATAGAAAAGCTTAATGATAATATAAATAATATGAAAACGGATTTAGAAGTTTATCGCACCGAAATAAAAAACGAGATTACATCGCTGCGCTCAGACCAATCTGCGATCTCACGACGTGTTGAAGACCTGTCACAAGAAGTAGTCTCAATTAGTAACTCTGCCCAATTCATCTCGGAACAGCATGATGAGCTCAAAAAATCAATGAATGATCTCACGCAAAATGCTATGAAAATTAAACAAGACGAGCAATCCTTTGCAATGTTGGAGGCGAAAATTAATTCTGTCGAGCAACAGGCCCGCCAGTGCAATGTAGAAATAATGAACGTTCCTGAAAAACGCGACGAAAACCTTGTGAGTATCCTGGAATCAATAGGAACCCAGATTGGCTGTACAATTAGTCGACGTGACATTGTCTCCGTTCATCGTGTCCCGCATGCTCTGCAGAATAATAAACCGAAAAATATCATAGCCAAATTTACAACGCGTATGCTGCGAGACAGTGTTTTAACAGCCTACCGGCTAAAAAAAGGGTTAATATCAACTCAACTAAATATATCTGTTTCTCCTCATACCATATACGTAAATGAGCACCTCACTCTTCACAATAAACAGCTCTTTCGTAAGGCGAGGGACACAGCTAAACAAGAAAAGTTCAGGTTTGTATGGGTCAAGCATTCTACAGTCTTTGTCCGTGAATCTGAGAACTCCCAAGTTATGGCAATTCGCTCAGAAAAGGACATTCAGAAGATTAAATCCAAGCAAAACACTGGCATCAGAAGTAATGTTTAAATGTCATATTAATTATTTTTGTATTTTTGTGTTATTTTTTGTAAATTATGAATTATTTCGCCATGTGTGGTTGTGTCTTAAAATTTTTAAAATCCTGCTTATAAAATGCATTTATTTAAATGTTTATTGCATGATCTCTATAATATCGAATGTCATCAATGAATTCAGTTTATTTACATATTGGTTAAATTGTATCGGTTTCAATATTAACAACATACCTGAAGATTTTACTATTAACATCTCTATACAAGGTTGCTATGATCCAGGGGCACTAAAATGGACAGAGTACTCGATATCGGCTCGGAAATAATTCGAAACGGTCAAAAACTCGATAAAGATACAAATAGAAAATCACTTTTTTCTAACAAGTTCTATCAATTTAATACGCAAACACCATTTATAAATATTTACACTAACCTGCGGTCATCTGCGCGACAAAACGGCAACGTCGCATTCTGTTATCTTTCATATCGCCGATGAGCCGACCGGCAAATACCAATAGATAGGTAGCTCGGGGTGGGTCTCAAGTACAAATTTAAAAATTTTCGCTGTCACAAAGTTACAGAAACCAAACACAAACATAACAAAAGATCGGTGCTCGTATCACACAAAGAAATAAATAAACACTATCACTTTTTAATACATTTACATTAGTGTCCTATTACATAAACAAAAAGCAATATTTGGATATTCTCAAAATGGCGCGTAAGCATTAATAAGATTGTACCTAGGAAGCGGCGCAGGCGTTTTCGCAAGGAGTCTCATGTCCCGGAGCAATTACGGGGACTCATAAAAAAAACTGAAACAGTTCTTTGAATTTTTGAAGATTGGAATGACCCAGGTCTATGTATTAATCGCTTCTTTGTTTATGTTACAAAGTTATGATGTAATGTTATTGTGTTTTCGTTCTTATTATACTAAGATTAAGACTCACTTTGACGTGATTATTGGCTGATAGAGGGGCAACGTCTCCTAATTTTGTTGATATTTAAGGTCACGCACCTTACATGACCTTAGATAACTATGTTTAGACTCTCGGTCAGCTGTTAGGGCAGATATACATCCCGATGTAGTTTTGCAATCACAAAAAATCTATACTGTGGCTAAACTATTCCTCCTATTGAACTGAAATTTGGTGTAGAGCTTGTATATGGTACATTACATATGTAGCTAGAAATAAAGCCTCACCGTTTAATCAACCTTGTATATATAAAATTCTCGTGTCACAGTTTTCGTTGCCATACTCCTCCGAAACGGCTTGACCGATTTTGATGAAATTTTTTGTGCTTATCCGGTATCTATGAGAATCGGCCAACATCTATTTTTCATCCCCCCAAATGTTAAGGGGGGACCACCCCTAAATTTTTTTTTTTATTTTTCAGACAAAATTTTTTGTTTTAATTTTTTTATGATACAGCATACAAAAATACCTACAACCCTAAATTTTCACCCCTCTACGATCAACCCTTATTTTTTAATAGCTAGAAATTGCTAGGAAATTATTTATATGGCAAAACAACGTTTGCCGGGTCAGCTAGTAATATATATAACAATATTTTTTTATGCATACTATTATTCCTACTTGGATAGTAAGCTTAACGTCCGCTCAGTATCATGTTCGACTATCGTCATTGGATTCGTTTTTAAAAATGGCTCGTAATCTAAGCATATACTACCAAAACTGTAGAGGAATTCGCTCCAAACTACATACTTTGTATATGAATATAATCAGTAATTGCTATGATATTATTATTATAACCGAGACTTGGCTTATTTCAGACATAAGTGACAATGAATTTATTGATGGGCGGTATGTAATTTTTAGGTGCGATAGAGATCGCCTAGTTTCAAACAAACAGGATGGAGGAGGAGTTTTAATTGCCGTTTTACGTACTCTGAAACCCCTAAGTGTCTCTTTAGATTGCGCTACCGACTTTTACAAGTATGCTGAATTAACTGTGGTAGGACTGCGGAGTGCGGATAGTGGTAAGCAACATATTATTAGTGCGGTATACATACGAGATAAATCCCCATTTGAGGCTTATAGTTTGTATTTCAATTCATTGTCGAAAATGTTAAGCGATCCAGACATCGACAACTTTCTTTTATTCGGTGACTATAACATACCCGATGCGAACTGGACATCCATTAATAGTCAATCTCCCAACTTGACTTGTTTAGGTACCTCAGCTATCTGTACAGGTCTTAATAATTTTCTGGGGCTCATTGGAGGGTCACAATTTAATATTTTCAAAAACTCTAATCATCGTATACTTGACTTGCTTATCTCTAACACAAGGTGCACAGTTCAGCAACCTAGTATATATTTGTTACCAGTTGACCATCATCATCCTCCTTTTAGTACTTTGGTATCACTAGATTTAAATAATATCAGGTTAATGCCATCGTGTTCAAAAAAAGATAATTTAAATTTTTATAAAGGCAAGTATACAGAGATATGTAATGAAATTAACAAAGCTGATTGGAAAGTTATATTAAACCACCTCCCAGCCGAGCAGGCAGTTACCACTTTTTACGAAAAAATATACGAAATCACTCGCAACTATGTACCACTCTCGCGACCAAAAAATGCTCTATATCCTAATTGGTTTACTCCTTCTCTTATTCGTTTATTTAAGAATAAACAGCGAATTTGGGTTAAGTGGAAGAAGTATAAAAACCGATCAGATTACGAGATTTTCTCTTTATATAGAAGTCGTTTTAAAACTGAGTGCGAAAAATGCTACAATACTTATGAAAAGTTTATCGAGGATAGCGTGAGGACTAACATTAAATTCTTCTGGTCTTATATTAAAAACCGCAAAGGTAAAACTGGTATCCCTGCAAATATGTCATATTTAAATCAGCGTGCTTGTTCTTCCTTGGACATTTGCAATCTGTTCTCAAGATTTTTTAAATCAGTATACGAGCCATGCACTTTGGGCTTAAACTCATGGTCACCCCCGGAAGAATACTCTCCCAACAGTACTCTATTAGCTAACCTTCACTTCAGCCTTGCTGATGTTAAAGTACAACTGAAATCCTTAGATCCTTCCAAGGGTGCCGGTCCAGATGGTCTACCTTCTGTGTTCCTGAAATCTACCGCTGAATACATTTGTTATCCCTTATATATAATTTACAATAAGTGTATTACGGAGGGTATTTTCCCAAAAGTTTGGAAAACTGCTAACATCACCCCTATTTATAAAACCGGATCCAGATACGAAGTAGAGAACTATCGCCCAATCTCCATCCTGTGTGCCATGTCAAAGGTCTTTGAAAAGCTCGTCCACAGCAAAATATACCCAGCATTAAAAAATGTTATAATACCCGAACAGCATGGCTTCATGAAATGCAGATCCACTACATCGAACATGTTGCTATTTACTGGATTTATATTTGAGAATTTGGATAATCGCCTTCAAGTAGATGCTGTTTATACTGATTTCCGTAAAGCCTTTGACAGAGTTGACCATGAACTTCTATCCAAAATAGCCTTTAATGGTATTAGAGGTAATCTTCTTCGCTGGTTTGCTTCTTATATCTCTAACAGAAGCCAACGTGTAGTCATCAATGGTTTTCAATCGACAGCAGTTGATGTGACTTCTGGGGTTCCACAGGGCTCAATACTTGGGCCCTTATTATTTAATTTATTTATAAATGACATAAGTAAATGTTTTCTTAACTCTAAATGTCTACTATATGCGGATGACCTTAAAGTATACCGTGCTATTCATTGTCCCAATGACGCTTTGCTACTTCAGCAAGATCTTAACCGTTTAAGTGAATACTGTGTGTTGAATAAACTTTTATTAAGTATTCCCAAATGTCACACAATAACTTTCACGAAGAAGAGGAAAATTATTCACTTTAATTATTCTCTGTGTAATGAAACCTTAAGAAAAGTTAATACTGTACGGGATCTGGGAATTACTCTGGATTCTAAAATGAATTTAGATGTTCACGTCAACAATATCACTACCAAAGCCTATGGGATGTATAAATTTGTTACCAGGTCATCTATTAACTTTAGACAACCATCTACTAATCTCTACTTATTTAATTCATTAGTTAGGCCACAACTTGAGTATTGCTGTCCGATTTGGGATCCATTGTACAATAAATATGTTAATGTTATTGAAAAAGTTCAAAATAAATACCTTAAAAGTGTGCATTACAAACTGGGCGGTCGTGAGCGACTATCATATAACCATCTTCTTAACAAATATAAACAACTTTCTCTACATTCGAGACGTATACTTCTTCAGGCTATGTTGCTATATAATATTTGTAATAATGGACTCGACTGCATTGACCTGAACAGTCAGTTGGTCGTTTCAGTACCCAACCATTCTCACCAGCGGAGCACTAGAAGCTATGCATTTTTTTATACGCAATTCTGCCATACTAACGCTGGTGAACGAATTCCATTTAGACGAATTTTCGCGTTGTATAATTTATACTTCTCAAATTTAGATTTATTCTCACTTACCAGGAATAGTTACAAAAAGGCAGTGATTAACACATTAATCACACGTGATGCGAATATAGGACACTAGTACCTATACAGAAATTTCATTATAATTGTGTAATGTTTGTACTTGGTGTAAATGTGAATTTCTTAGTTATGTATTTTTTTTATGTCTCTTTTGTTTTTTAATTTGTGTCTACGGCAACTTGTTTTCTTTATAGTAAACTGTGGATAATGGTGTGGGCTGCACATCTATGTAAATGTTTTTAAATACTATTGTGTGTATATTTTGTTGTGCAGTTGTTTGTTATCCCTAAATAAATAAATAAATAAATAAGACTGTTTCGCTAGTTTTTGACAAATAAAAATAGACCGACTCCCGTTTAATATTTATAACATAAAAATGTAAAGGAAAAAATGAATACACGTTTGGTTTGATTTAATGCTAATTTTTCAAAGTAACAATTTTTAGAAATGTTTATTTGTACTTTGGAAATCGTTTATCGATACGTATCCGAGCGAACCTCGGCACTCGCGCGTTTGCCCGCGCTTTTTCAAAGTATTATTTTAACTTTGCGCATTTTTTTGATCGAGACTCCCACGGCCCCCCTTGTAAGAAAAAATAAGACACGATCGACCCCTCTCACCCCCCTAAATCATCTTACGTAATAAAGAATGACCCCTTATCAATGGTGATACTATTGTGGCGTCACCATCAGCTCAAGAGCTCGCAAATAATGCAACATTAACAATATAAGTGATCAGAGGTTCGCGCTGCCACCATAATCGACAATCAACTTGTGTATTTATGTGAAAGAGGAGATCTAGAACTCTTTCAAAAAGGGTGACGTCAGCTCTGTCGACGTTACAGGGTTCCAAGTCATCATCTTCCATGATGAGAGTATAACTCCAACTTCTCCTTCATCTTTTATTTCCGGAGCTCCGCACAGTTAAAAGGCTCGCAAGAGACTGTCCACTTTCATCACGAGGTGCCTTATTTAAGGCTCCAAACATTACCATAGATTTGATAGATCACAATTTTTTGCCAAAAAATACCGATTCCTACCTAGGATGATCCGTGAGGCTATTGAAATTAAAAAACGTCAAAATTTCAATAGAGAAGTGGTTGGAAGCTTGCACAAGTCTGGGATCCAGTTATACATCTTATTAAATCCCCAAAAGACCAACGGGCAGACTTCCAAGACACTGTGAGCTCTTTCTGCGTAGATAGGACAGTCACTAACAACAAATTAATAAAAAAAATTATAATTCAAAATGAAGGTAGATATTGTAACATTAACTTTTCGGACCACCTACACCCCAGTCCGCCCCGTGACCACGAAGTGCTGCAAAGCCTACGAAACGTCGGGAAGAAGAAATATCAATCAAAAAGCCTCGATAAAATCTATAAAACGGTTTTTTTTAATTTATATTTTTATTTTATTGTAAGAGTAGTAACAGCTTTTTTACAATATATCTTAATAATTCTTCAAAAATAATTTCTTAGCCAATGACAACTACTCATTTTACTTAAAATATAAAGAAAATTACAATTCAGACGGTTTTGTGGAAAGAAGAAGGTGGGGCAAACTGATAGCATACTGATAGAATGTGATATATAATATATAAAATAATGCTAAATAAATGACGATAAAATGACACGAAATTTTATTTCAATCCAAGTGTTTAAATATTTATGTATTATACAGATGGCCAAATACTGCAACAGCGAGCTCGGTCGTCAGCCGTACTTGCCGAAGGTTGAGGAGCTCTGCATCGCCAAATGTCCGCCGAGTAAGTATATTAAATTATTTTACTTCAATGTGTAGTATGAACGTACTGAAGGTTCAGCTACTGGGGTGGGCAAAGTATTATTGGGTTTGCCTGCTAAACATGAACTAGGAGTGTGGAATGTTAAGTCCCCTCACATCATGGGACTGAATACGCACGGCCAAAATATGGTGTATTAGTTGCGCCTCTGCCTACCCCTTCGGGGATAAAAGGCGTGAGTATGTGTGTGTAAAATAAGTACTAGCCACTACAATTCGCGTACTATCAACAGATCCGAACTGGTTCCGCGCGGTGTTCCTGGAACAGCTGAACGGTCCCGGGGGAGACAAGGCGCGGATCCTGTACGTGGACACGGGGTACCTGAGCGTGGTGCCCGTCGAGCTGCTGAGGAAGATGCTGCCGGAGTTCGTGAAGGGACTGCCCGCTGTGGCCTGCCATTTGGAGATCAAAGGTACGTCACCAGCCCCGGCGGGCTAGGATGTGAAAAAAAAACACGACGCGTCTCCGCTTCGTTTTATTATGATTGGTTGAGAGACTGTGACGTATCGGTATTTTGATGTTTGTGATTGATCGAGAGACCGATACGTCAGTCTCTCAACCAATCGCAATAAAACGAGGCCGAGACGCATCGTGTTATTTTCACACTCTAAGCCCACTGTATGATTTTTCAGGTGGGCGTGGATGGCTAAATCCGTATCTATTAGGAATAGCGAAAGCTCAAAGGAGTCTCGGGGCCGATTTTGATGAAAACTAAATTTGCTTAATTAGATTTTTGAACAAGCAATATTCCTAGGCGGGAACCGAACCCGTTCATTTCGAAACAAAACACTGTATCGTTACATCATTCGATAGCGTCGTCGCTACTAAGGATCAAATTATGGAAAGTGCTGACATACGGCAAACTTAAGAAAAGAGCTCATTTTTATGTGTTAATCCAGGACTTGATCTATCCGTGTGCCAAATTTCATCCATTTGGATTTGGCTGTGTCTGCGTTATAACTGTGCTAATCAAGTGTTTTTTGGTGCCGCCAAAACTCCTCGATAATGTCTTGGGTAAAGTAGCCACTGCTTTACTTCGACAATAGTAGTTAAGACTGAGGATAATGTATGAAAGGCGGGCTCGATGGACTAGTATCCAGAGCCGTAATATTTAAATAAAAAAATATGCTTAACATATCGTATGTTTCAGATTTCCCGTCAACGCCGACGCAGGACATGCTGTCCAAGGCGCGGCAGTACATGAAGATCGACGAGCAAGGACGAGGCGAGCTGCGCGTCACCAACTGCACCAAACTCGACGAGGGCATGTACTCCGTGGAGGCCAAGGAGTTGATCCAAGCCATGGTCGGCAGGAAGTAGTTGAGCTTATCGATCCACGGTCGGTCTAAATAACAATAGTTTGCTATTTAACTCGACAATAACAGTTGAACTGGGGGCTTAGAATGTGAAAAAAAAAACACGATGCGTCTCCGCTTCGTTTTATTGTGATTGGTTGAGAGACTGACGTATCGGTCTCTCGATCAATCACAAAATGACGATACGTCAGTCTCTCAACCAATCACAATAAAACGAAGCGGAGACGCATCGTGTTATTTGCAGGAAGTAGTCGAGCTAATCGGTCAACGGCCGGTCATAATAACTTACTAAGATTTAACTGCAGTTTGCTATTTAACTCGACAATAACAGTTACTGTTACTGATGTTTCAATATGAAAAAAAAAAATGTAACTACTCAAAAAAAAAAGTTTGATTACTTATGTTTTCAACTACTTATAACTGTATTAACATAGTATAAAATAAAGTCGCTTCCCGCTGTTTGTATGTATGCTTAGATCTTTAAAACTACGCAACGGGTTTTGATGCGGTTTTATTTTATAAGTAGAGTAATTCAACAGGAAGGTTTATATGTACTTTTAGCCCGGAAAACTTATTAAAGCCGGCAGAGCCGCGAGAAAAAGCTAGTTATTAATATTTTGCATTGTTTTTATGTAAAGCAATATAAATAAAACTGCATAGATTATAACAATGATACTAACGATATGTTAATCTGTGATAAATATGAAACGCTCCAGACAGTAATCATTCAACCCTCTGATAGATAGGATATTCTTATCCATCTTAGCTTATAGAAACACAGATGACCAATAGTAAGCATTTTAACTGTTATTTGTTAGGTTATTGATACCGGCGGGTAATTAACGATTAGGGCGTTCTTTTACCTTTAACTTTGTTAAGCCGTACTAGTACTGGCGTTTAAAATTATTTTCTATAATCAATCCTATCGCTACCTTTGGATTGATAATCGGCATCTGAATAAGATTTATCTTTATGGCAAAGTTTAGACCAGCAAGTTCTCTCAGCAATATATTGCGTAAGGACTTGCAGATGTGTTTACACTAGCGGTCGTATTTCAGTAATTCTGTACACATGCGACTCGCCGCAAGACCTGCTTCGAAATTGCAGAAGTCTGCTTGCAGTGGCTGATTGCACGATAATCACTTGCGGAAGATAACTTCAGCAAGTTTCCTTGCTAATCTAAACGCTTATATTCTCATCGATATTGACAAAATGGAAAATATCGATATTCGTAATTTAATGTTAGAATATGTTTTTTTTGCTCCTATGTATTTTTCGTTTCAATTATAATTAGAAAAAAATAATTGTGCTCTTTCTCTCTCTTATGATGCTCTTAGTACTGTAAACGTGCTATCTTTGTTTAACCGATCTATATTAATATTATGCATGTTACTTGTAGATTTAAGTTTCAATTGACATTGATAAACACAATAAAAAAATATAAGCTTTATCTAGTTGTAACATCAATACAAATGTGAATAATAATGAAAATTGTCAATCGGTATCTCAGTGAGAGTGATGTTACAAAAAATACAATTAGTTTATAAGTTTCGTATTATAAATATCGTTTGGGCTTCGTGTTGTAAGTGATTTAACATAATCGACTAATCGATTTTCGACTTCACGTATCGATCATCGATTAGATTGTTACTGCTGGATTTGTAGACGGATTTTCCATAAGATATCGACGTACACTCGCGACCTTATAAACAGTCGATGCACGCACTTATTCGCACCCACATAAGGTCGATGTGGGTGCGTATAAGGTCGATTTTCGCTTGTTGACAGATGTCATACCGGGCCAATGTAACCGAGCGGGGCTTGATGAGTTAAACTGTAGTTAAAAAAAGATTTGCCTTCATTCTTCATACATGTTAAATTCGTTGGAAAAAAAAACGTTCGATAACTCAAGGTTTATAAACTGTTTATGAATAAGCAATGTAGAGAAATACGTGAGCAGCATCTCGATCAAAAGCAAACATCGAAATTAAACGACATTGAATAAGTTGCGTTTTTGGAGATATTCTAGAGGGCTAGACCAGGAAATAAGCCTCGTTTTTTCATGATAAAACATGGAACTAATTTCTTGTACTGACAACGTTAAATTTAATACGAAAAGCGATTTTGGGGCCCTTAATACAATTGAGTTGTATCGATTAATACGGCCCTTAGTCAGGATTATTATTATCTACATGACCCTTGACCAAGAGATCAGAACGAAGATTGAACGCACGCTCGCATGTCGCTTGCTTCATCATTCATTTATTTTCGTAATCGTCCGGAAATCGCTATCTGGATTTTTTGATTTTGGTCGTTGGTAACCAACTTCCGATCTGGTTTTTTTTATCGATAGGAATATTTCAGAGGTTGTTATTTCTTGGTTTCAAGAAGGCCGTATCGACTTCCGACATGGGATAAGAAACTGTTTGGATAAGTCAATTACAAACTTTCTTTATTCAAATAGTATTTTACAAGGACTTTTAAGTGGTCTGTTCGTATAAAAATAGGCAATAAAAAATTCTTTTGTCTATTTTTTTTTAGAATAGCTTTCAATTTCCCCTTTTCAAATATATCGATTAAGATTACAAGTTCAATTTCTTTGGTCAATCCGGTTAGTATCGATTGTACTTTCCGGAATCAGATCATTTGATACTGATACTCGAATTAAATCGATTAAGATTACAAGTTCAATTTTCTTGTTTGGTCAATCCAGTTGGTATCGATTGTGCTTTCCGGAATCAGTTCATTTGATACTGATACTCGAATTAAATCGATTAAGATTACAAGTTCAATTTTCTTGTTTGGTCAATCCAGTTGGTATCGATTGTGCTTTCCGGAATCAGTTCATTTGATACTGATACTCGAATAAATCGATGAAGATTACAAGTTCAATTTTCTTGTTTGGTCAAACCGGTTAGTATCGATTGTACTTTTCGGAGTCAGGTCATTTGATACTGATACTCGAATTAAATCGATTAATATTACAATTTCAATCTTGTTTGGTGAAACCGGTTAGTATCGACTGTGCTTTCCGGAATCAGATCATTAATTAATACTGATACTCGAATCAGTCGATTACGGTTACAAGCTAAATTTTCTGGCTTGGTCAAATCGGTTAGTATCGATTGTACTTTCCGGGATCAGATAATTCGATATTGATACTTGAAATATCGATTAAGATTCCTAGTTCAATTTTCCTGTTTGGTCAAATCGGTTAGCATCGATTGTACCTTCGGGGATTAGATAATTCGATATTGATACTCGAAATATCGATTAAGATTTCAATTCCCATTTACTTATTCTGGCTCTTACAGATTTTTCTTTACGTGTCGCGGTCGGCGTATAGCTACGCAGACTTGAAAACGCGTCATAATTAGTGGATTTAGAATGTTCGATTGCGCGTGCTAATGGAATATTTAAACTTTCAATTTTGTCTTCATCTTTATCAATAGTTATCTATATGGAGATGATCTTTCGTCTTAATGTTTGTCTTTACTTCCATCTTAGTCTAAAGAAAACATAAGTAAAATACTTTTTCAATCGTGAAGTAATCACGTCGATACATTATCGTTGTAACGAAGTTGTAAAGATTTCAACAAGACAGTCATAAATAGGCATCTGATTGTTGGTTTGTAATTAAAAACTACATAACTTAGAAGATGGGAGAGGTTTTTATGGAGCTGTAACACGATACAGCTCTGATACAAGGAGAAATGATTAACAGGATTAGTATAGTCAGTAGTCCTTTAGTAAACAAATACCACAATAGACTGCCTCGGTGGCGTAGTGGTATTGCGTACGCATTACGAGTACGATTTGCGCGCTGAGGTCCTGGGTTCGAATCCCGGGTCGAGCCAAAAAAAATTGTGACTTGGTTTTTCCATCTTAAAATTTACTCAGTCGCAGCTCGGAGTCAGGAAGTTGTCGGTGTGATACCCCCGTGCCTCGGAAAGCATGTAAAGCCGTTGGTCCTGCGCCTGATCTCTCTCCGGTCATGTCTGCCTCACCGGACTATGAGAGTGAAGGAATAGCGAGTGCACCTGTGTATTGCGCACACACTTGTGCACTATAGTATCTCCTGCGTACCTGGCTGATCTCCGTCGAGATTGGCCGCCGTGGCCGAAACTGGCTAGGAGCATTTCATTTCATTCAGTAAACAAATGGTTACTTTCAAATTTAAAGTAAATTCCACAACTTCAATTATTTCGCATTTATAGCGATCAGGGTCGCTGCATGTCCCTGGATACAGGCAGCTTCCAATGTGTCTGAAGCTGGAGGATTCTTATTAAGTAGTAGACATCTTGAGATGTTTCTGGTAGTTTATAATTCCTCGCCTTTTAAATAGGTGTTTTTCCGACTTTGCCAATTTGGCATTCTACATTTCATTGAAATTGTGTGTCGCGTCTGACTGGGACCTCGAGGTATTTTGGAGTTGCCCGGCAGCTTTTACCGGGTTAGCGACTAAGACCCCACTATGGTCTCTTGAAAGGGGGCTATGGCGTACGGTAAAGGCTCATTTAGACGATCAATTGTTGTAGGCAACAATCTTACGCAATTCTTGCATCGTATAGTTCAGACGTAGGCGATTATCTCGTACAAGAAACGCTCGAGAGACTCGCCTGCTGCGATTGTTCACGTAATGTCATTTTTCCTCGAGTATTATGCCTGCCATGATGAAGAGCTATAAAGGCTTGTATAGAACTTTGTGGCAATGTTTATGATGTCGTTTCGTGATTTGCAATTTGTAGAACCCCTCTGAAGGGACGGGATCCATTTTTTTGACCTGTCACGCTACGGTCCACTGGAGAGGTCTACCTGCAAGTTTGCTTGCGCAGGTAGGCCGTTGTGTGTGGGAATAGACCAATGGGGCTAGGTTGTGAAAAAAAGACACGATGCGTCTCCGCTTCGTTTTATTGTGATTGGTTGAGAGACTGACGTATCGGTCTCTCGATCAATCGCAAACATCCAAATACCGATACGTCAGTCACTCAACCAATCACAATAAAACGAAGCTGAGACGCATCGTGTTTTTTTTCGCATCCTAGCCCCACTGTGCAGTTTTTTGAACCTGCGCAGGCGACCGGTGCAAGATCAATCAATTATTTCTAGTGTCACCATACGGTGTACCTTTGTATGTGCATGTACTCCGGTCGCCTGCTCAGATCACGTGAGTTGTTTTCATAGATTAATTACTGTATTGGAGAGTTTTTTCTATCGTCTGTCTCGGTCACTCGTGATTCTGATGGTCTGTGGACCTGCACAGGTAATCTTCTCGGTACACCGTAGCGTGTATGGCTTACATTATACATTTTTTGAATATCTTTCAATAGACTCTACATATTGTTTACTTTTAAAGCCAGGCGATTATAGCCCGTCAACGCGGACAATAAATGCCCTGCACCAGTGACATTGCTATCAATAATTGCGTACAATTTTTGCTACAAATAATTGCTGCGTTTAAATGAGGTTTTAGCCCCACATCGTTACTGAAAATTAATAATTCAACTTTTTCATCATGTGTATCGTAAACGACCAAATTCTTTGTGATACGGGCACGCCAGTTACCATCTGCAACTGATCGTAAACGGAGGGTTCCAGATATGTGCGTTTATACTAGATGCAATTTAATAAATGCAAGTGCGACTTGACGCAAGCCCTGCGTCGGAATTTTTAGGAAGTCGCTAGCCGTGACTACACAGTAAGAATCACTTGCGAAAGATAACTTCTGCAAGTTTTCTTGCTAATCTAAACAGCGCTTTATACTAGACGATTTGACTCGTGAATTCGCTCGGGATTCCCCAGTGTAATAATATTTTCTTAATTTTAACTGACCATGTATGAAGCAACCCAGGCTTGACAAAAACAAGTCTTCATTTATGAATGTGAATATTAAAATAACTTTCGCTTCGAAGAAGTATAGTTCAGTTGTTTCATCAATGAAGAATTTTTCTAATAGATTTCTTCAGTTTCCAGCTCTTGTGATGTAAAATGATGTGACCATTTTACATTGGTTCTAAAGATTTCCATTTTTTTTTATAATTTTCACAATATGACGCGTGTTATGCTTAATTTTCGTTGTTAGTTTATAAGCAAAACATATTTTTCAAAACAGCGTGCTTACTCTATGGTATTGAAAAAAGCTTGTTTATAAATTAGTTTTAAGCTTACATTATCTCTTTGTGATATACTAAGAATTATATTAAGATAACCAGTATGCCTAAATGTTCTAAAGGTATTCTATACTGTTTTTTTGTTAAAATTTCAAAATCCTTTAAATCTGTTTTTGTACACAAAATGTGTTTATCAACTAGAACATGAAGAGTAGTTTTAAGAATGTTTTTTCAAAATGAGCTGATCACAGTATCCACGAAATATCTGTAGATAGAAATTATCGTCAAATTTCAAATATCGATTCCAATCCCTTTTTTTCATTTATCGCGAAAATGGTCGAATCAGTGGGCTTAACTCTTTTTCGTTTTATTGTGATTGGTTGAGAGACTGACACGTGACTGACGTATTGGTCTCTCAACCAATCACAAACATCCAAATTAAACGACCTACGTGTTGCGTTTTTTTCACACTCTAAGCCCACAGAGAATTTTTTTACACCCTTACAAATGACTTTTTGGTTAGTTCATTTTCGGGATCGGATCCGAGATTGAGATATTGATCGGTTATTGAAAAAGATCTTTACAGATGTTAATTCGCTGGATTATTTTTATGATCTATCTGAAGTTTGCTAATGGCTGACTTCGAATTGTAATCGGCCGTTTCTATATACAGACGTTTCGTTTTCGATTAAGATGATGTGGTGAACGTGCGCATTGGCGTAGCTACCAATGATATTCCAAAAGGGCGTTGGCTTTGTGTTGACATGGCGACAACTTTTTATTTCTAAGAATTTATATTAATTTTTTTGTATCTGATATTATTAGTTAACATTGGCGAAATCACTGATAGATGATCGGTGGAAGCCATATTTTAAAATAAGATATTCCAAAAACATATATATGGTATAAGCAAACGCAATCTGAAGACTCGAAAGTAACACAAGTTTATACACTATTGTGCATATTGGTCCAAATACATCAACTTTTTCACACATAATGTCGAGAATGTGCGTACGGAATACTTGTTTCATTTGTTAGTGTATGGAGTGTCTCATACTTTTTGAAAATCATTGGTAGCTAAGTATTTTCTCTAGGGGGGGGGAGCTGGCGAGAGCGAAAAAAAAAAGGTCGCCGAATTCACTGCCCGCACGAAAGGCGCCTAAGTCTCAATTATAGGCTCGGTGTCGCCAACCCCTGCCATCTTTAGCTAAGGAATAGGCTTTTTCTAGAGTGGCAGAGACGTTTCCGTTCCAGCTACACCAATTAATCACGTTTAACTATAAAGTTAGTTTGTAAGACATGCTATAGTCTAAGAAAAGCTGTGAAGTTGTAAAAATGTTCTAATAAAAATATTGAATGCAATCGTTGTTTTTGTTCATGTAGTGATATGATTAACGGGTAAAATTATTAATGGTTATTAATTAATGGCTAAAAAAATAACCGAGTTTAATTAATAGTTAAAATTACAGCTGCTAGGACTTGAAAAATAACAAATTACTCATTTAGTGGGGAACAATTCGCCTCTATTTTTTTCGAACGTTTGAAACCTTTTGTCTATCTAGGTAAATGATTAATCAAAGATCTTCAATTTAGTAATTCAAATACCAACTGATAGAACAACGCTTAACATACCATATTTTATTGTTCACGAAATACTAAAAAGTGTGGAATAAAAAATAAGTAATTAAAACCCGACTGCGGAAGGAATAACAGAAAAATATTAGACAAGAAAATATTCCTATTAGAAATCATAGTCTAAGTAAGTATGTACCAACATTCGCAATAGTTTTTTTTATGTTTGAAATTAATGGTTATAATATTTAAGACCACCTCTAGTTCTTTGTTACCACTGTTACCAGAACCATGGAGTGCAATGCAATCAGCACTGTATTATATACTGCCCATTTCTGGGCACGGGCCTCTACTACTGAGAGGGTTTAGGCCTTAGTCCACCACGCTGGCCTAATGCGGGCAGACTTCACATACCCATTAACTACGGAGTGCCATTACATTTTTCAGAATTATTTTCTGCCTTAGTGGCGTAGTGTATTGCGGTACGACAGTGCTGAGGTCTTGGGTTCGATCTCGAGTCAGGCATTGATATAGGGTTTTTCTACGCAGTATTTAATTGGAGCCTGGGAATGTGCCCAATAAATGGCAATGGGCTGGCCCCCTGTTACGTGGACCTAACATAGCTGGTGAAATGTGACACCTCTGTTTAAGCCTGAAAAGGGGAAAAGGCGTGATACTATGTATTATACATTTATAAAAAAATCGGTCAAGGCTATTTTTATAAGGCCCCTCCGCGGCATTTACTACACCTTGGAATTTGTGCCGGATATGTCGATAGGTTCGCCCCCAATCACATCATGGGACGGAATACGTACGAAGAGAAGTGGGTGCACTAGTTGCGCCTCTGCCTACCCTTTCGGGGATAAAGGCGTTAGTGCGTGTGTTTGTTATTTCAGTATGTGATACTTCGCTGGTATATGTATCCGAAGTTTGACAAATTAATAAACATTTTATGCGCTCTTTTTAACAGACTTCAAAAAAGAGGGTTCTGTATTCGACCCGTATGTACGGACGTATGTATGTAAGTTTGTATGGTCGCAATTTTCACAAAAACTACTGATCCGATTAGGATGTTTTTCTTTATGATATTAGTTGTTACCATAGAGTATAGGAATAAGCAATAATAAAATCATCTCTGCCTAACTTTAATACGACCAGTAAATTTCTCATCGGACAACTTTTCGTACATCAACTCGGGGCTCAAAGGCCTGTCTTCAAACGCCCTTTTAAACGACTTTATAATCGCCTGCTTATCCAAAAACTGTTGATCCTTGTGATTCTTCGAAACAGCCGTCAAAGTGGTGTCGACCCAAGCTTCGTAATACGGTTTTGTGTGATGGTTGATCGAAGCTGGCGCCCATTTCGCAACCTCAGTCGGAGGCGATCGTACCCGACGCGTACACGACATGTCGGGTGATGTGACATGCCTTCTTCTCATTCTACGACATTTACTGTTTTTTTTCGTTACCGGTTTTTCTTTAACACTAACCTTACTAACAGTGGTTTTCACTTTAGGCTTAAATGTCTCGATAGGCTTTGATTTCTTGCTAATGTCTGTCGGAATGTTGATTTTTAAAGGAGTCACCGGCTTCTTTTTCTGGTCGACGAAAGTGACGGCTTTGAAGATTCTCATAGTGTCATTCTTTGACATGATAGTTTTGATAACTGGCTGTCGTCTTATAATTTCGTGTTCCGGTTTTTCATATTTTCCAGAATTTTTCGAGTTCGAATGGCTTTCTTTAACTTTCGCAGTTTCAGTTTCGATGTTTAGCGGTTTTTTGGTCTTCTCATCTGTAACAATAATATGATCTACACATATTCCTCACCCTAATATTTCAATTTCCTGTTGACCTTCTTATTATTATGAGGGATGTCACATAAAAATAAGATGGAATAACACAATTCTATTTTATTTCCCAGAAATTTTGTATGTTCTAACCTCGGAAATTGTTTTATTATAAGTGAAGATAAAAACCACCATCATCATCCCAGCCTGAGTACTACACACGCTGGCGCTTGCATTGACCGGAAATATCTAGGCAATCTACACCGTGCAATTCACAATCTTTCTTATTAACATTAGAAAGAAGTAATTAGGCAACGTACCGGTCTTTAAAACAGCCTATTTTGTAGAATTAATTCCATTTTTGGGCAACTCTGAATTCACATGATTCAAACTTCTTAACCTTAGAGTATATTTCTCTCTGATGACTTTCTTATCTTTGGCATCCAAAGTCTTTGCTTCTCTCTTCTCTATCTTTCTCAAAGAAAACTCTTTACCAACTATATCGTGTCTTTCTTCTTTCTTTTTATCGTTTATGGGTATCGATTTTTGGATGGAGTCGCCGCGGTCCGGCGGGATAGACTTATCGTAATTTAACTTCTCAATTAGCTTTTTAGTATCTCCGTTGTCTTTTATAACTTTCCCTATTTTCCTTTCCTCGTATCTTTTGTTTTGTTTGTCCATTAAACGGTTATTAAACTGAAATTTTGTGCCGTGTCCAGAAAGATTTTTGACAAATTGTAAATCGTCATTTGCCATCTGTCTGCTTGTTTTGTTTTTCGGTACGCCAAAAAGTTTGATTACAAATTTATTTACAAAATAGGTATTGAGTTCAATGATACATAAAGCGCCTTATACACGCTCTATCTTATCGTATACGCAACCAAGGTCGTACAAGATGCCCGATGCAAATCAGCTGTGAATAGTCTCGAGTCTTGATGTACGTCTATAATTATATACCTATTTGCTTGCTGGATTGGCACCTAATTGATTGGCACGATCCAGCGAGTGCCTTAATCACCAGTGTTGGCGACTGGTCCGTCTATGTATATTTTGGGTATAAGCTTCTTGATCTGCATGCATTATAAAAAGTTGCTAGATTCTCCGTTTTTTTTCTGCTAAGAAGCAACATTTATATAATCAAGGAAATTACTGAAAATTTAGGTAATAATAATAAAAAAGCCTTGTTAGGCCAATGTTATGACAGGTTTAGCCTTAGGCTTACGTGAAATGTCCTAATAAACTTTTTATTTACAGAATTATATCCCCGCTTCGAAAGGTCTCTGATTTTAAATAATAAAAAAAACACCAGACACACACACTCACGCCTTTTATCCCCGAAGGGGTAGGCAGAGGTGCAACTAATGCACCCACTTTTCGCAGTGCGTATAGGGAACGGGCACGGACTATACCTAGGGGGCAGCACAAAATCGACACAACAGTCAAGAGGTCCCCCACACGCTGGTAACGGAATATCCACTCTTTACGCCCCACCCTGTATATTTTTGTTTTTTGAAATACATATCATTGATTCGAGCCAAAGCATATATTATAGACTCTATAATATAGAGGTAACTAAAGTCTATGAGCCAAAGACATTTAACCAAGAAGATTATAATTGGGTATAAACTTCTTGCATTTAACAGTATAGTTTGTCTTAGAACTCTTTGGTTCGAACCAAATATCTAGTTCCAAAAAATATTTCAAAATTAGTAAAACCTCTTTTTATAACTTTTTAAACATTTTAGTACATAAATAAAAAGTTAATCTGTCATCATCACTTCAAATTTATCAAAACATGATTTTATAAAAAACATTAAATAAACATACGCCTTGTCTTCTTTAAAATTTTAAACCGTGAATGTATACAGCTAATATTCCACAATGAATAAGCCGGTATCAAAAGTTGTAAAATCGAAGTCTTCGAATAGTGCCGTCTATACGAAAACCGATAAAAATAACAAAAAGAGCCGGAGTAACGCTGAATTCCAACCGAATGTTTTGAAGAAGCGAGGCATGTATGTCGAAAACAAAACCACAAAAACTTTTATAAATGATGCAGGTAAATAAACTAGCCGTGGGCTTAAAATGTGGCAAAAAACACAATACGACACTGCACCGTTTCGCTTTATTGGAATTAATTGAGACAAATGTGTCTGACGTTTGTCTCTCAACTACTTTACTGGAGGTAGGACTCTCATATGTAAGAGTCCGTCTGGGTGGGTACCACCGCAATGTCTATTTTTACCGTCAAGCAGCAGTGTGCGTGCACTGTTGTGTTTCGGTTTGGACATTGTAGCCAGTGTAACTACAGGACAGAGACTTAACGTCTTATGTCTCAGGATGACGAGCGCAGTGGAATGCAACACAGTACTTTGTTGTAACTCAAGGTGCTGGATGGTGTTGCTACTGTTTATGGGTGGTCGTATCGCTTACCATCAGGCGAACGGCATGCTCGTCTCGTCATTCGATGCCATAAAAAAAAGTATTGGTCTCTCAAACACAAACATCTAAATTAAACGACATTGTCTTACGAGCTGCATCTTTTTACCACATTCTAAGCCCACTGATGTTATTCTCATACAACTTAATCGTCGGACCGATTTCATAGTTCCAGATATACAAAGGATAAATATATCCTTCATAAATATCTACCTTTTTATAGGGTAGGCCGTCAGACGTGCAATGAACGTGCCTTGTATTGGGCGATATTCGTTACCGACAAGCTTGAATGACATAGCTTTTCATAGCATTAAAGGATATGTTCGCTTTTTGTATGGGTGCTGACCATCAAAATCTAATTAGGCTCAATCTCTGTGGATATTAAAGGGAAAAATATTGATCTCAGATCCATTAAAAAATATTTTTAGACCCCTCCATTTGTAAATAACGTTTTTAAAACGTTCATTTTAAGTGTAGTTTTTAAGAAAAATAAAATTACATAAATCTCAAAATCGGAGGACTTTAAAATTTCACTATTTATTCCAAAAGCCTTGTTTTTGGGAGTACCATCCAAATATATATAAATCTTGTTTAGAATTTTAAGCTTGTTTTTGGACATACCCTTTAAGACATAATGTTTTCAACTTTATGCATTTGCTTATCCTTTGAGTATCCGATGTGGACAACTGCAGTACGCATACAGTTTTTTGTCTTACGCCATCAGTAACACCTCATTTAATGAGTGAATGCAATACACATTGTAAAAACTGAGCCTGAGTTTTACCCTACCAACAATATCCAGCAGTCTTTCTGTGCATCCTGCTTCGTATTTCATCTCAGAAGTGGATTTAAAAAAGAGAGTAAATACAGTTATTCTTTGCCATGTGAATGTTTTGTCCACTTTGTTCTCTCGGTGTGTACATCTGCTTTCTTTAGTCTCAACTCCCCCTCAAGTTTAACTGGGAAGTGGAAGAAAATGCCTCCGGCATCAACTCCGCCTTTATACCTACTTTTAGTATATAAAAATGTATAAATGTATATTTCAGTCAGTCCACCAAAGCAGAAAGCACCTCCCAGACCACGACCAGGCAGTAAAAGGTTCCTCACCTCAGTCCTCACCATTCTCTCAAAATCTACCACCGGCACCCAACATCCTGAACTAAATGATGTAAAATCCACACGTAAAAACAATCCCGAAAGTAGTAAGGGATTCGACGGTTCTGGAGCACGTTCGGGGGCCGGTTGGCGCCACACTG
Source organism: Lapara coniferarum (assembly GCA_949316025.1). Lineage (NCBI taxonomy): Eukaryota > Metazoa > Arthropoda > Insecta > Lepidoptera > Sphingidae > Lapara > Lapara coniferarum. The sequence goes on from OX438929.1 coordinate 25,332,642, forward strand.
GCCTAGTTCGTCAATAATTTCGATTGCTCCAATTTCGGCGCGTACAATCCGCGAATTAACCCGCGGATTAACTTTATACCTACCGCGAATTGTTCCGCGGATTTAATTAATACCTACCGCGAATTTTTTCGCGGATTTAATTAATACCTACCGCGAATTTTTCCGCGGATTTATACCTACCGCGAATTTTTCCGCGGATTTATACCTACCGCGAATTTTTCCGCGGATTTCATTAATACCAACCGCGAACTAATCCGCGGATTCCATTTAATATCACCCGCGAGATAGATATAAACCGCGAATTGGAGTTGCATGGTTTACGGTCCTCTCAAGCTTGTACCTTTTCCCTTTGTTTCGTTGTGCTTTTGTATTTCTACAGCGACCCTTTTTTACTTTTTATTTGAAGAATACAAATGTCTTTGTTCCATATTCCTATGGACTCGTGTTTCTAGTTAAAAACCGTTTACAATTACCCATTACTCACCCTTTATGCATTACGGGCAGTGTTTATAATACATAAATCAATCGTTACAATACACCATACGTTTCTCAAATTCTAAGTAAAACCCTTCGGGTCTTCTCATTGTCAATGATTAATTGCCTGTCCATTATTTTTAACAACAGTTACGGATCCTATTATTCCCATTTCCTGATGTTACGTATTCAATGGAACGTTCAAAGTGAAAGTTGAACATGTTGGATCCTGTCTGCAAGGAAACAATACTCGCTCTCCATATAAAAGCCAAACTCAAAATCACATGATATCGTATTCCACTCTGTGCTCTCTTCGAAGTGTGATCTCCAGTTGTTGGTAATAGTGAAGTGATAGTAAAACAGTGTAATAGTAAATACTGAAGCTGATATAAAATGAATGTAAGTACCTTCTTATACTTTGATCTAAAATTGTTATAACCAGATGTTTTATTAATTGTATTTGTTATGTGTTGTTCACTGGGTTAATGCATTTTAGTTGTATTTGATCTCTTATTTAATTTATCAAAGTTACTGTAGTGCATTTTATTTCACATACCTATAAGTGTTTATCATACAATACTTCCTTAACCAATTTGTTTTATTTACAGTTTTATTTTCGTTACATTTGATCTCTTATTAAATTATCAATGTTACTTTAGTGTACATTTATACTTCGCATACCTATAAGTATTTATCATATAATACTTCCTTAACCGATTTGTTTTATTAACAGTTTTATTTCATTTTATTACAGTTTTCGGAAAATACTTTCAAAAATTACTATTATGCTGAAGATATAGATGAACCTAGTGATGAAGAAGGTACACTCGCCTTTAAAGTCAAAAAAGCGATAATAGCAAACAAAAGATCCATGGAATGCAACAACATTGACGAATTTTTCGAAAAACCTAAGAAAAGGAAGACAACGACAAAAAAATCATCTAGTGTTGGTCGAGCGACGAGTGGTGGTGTTTCATACATAAAAACAAACAGCGATGACAGCAGTTCTGCATCACACCTCATAAAAATTGAGGTGTATGATGTTAATAAAATAAAAAACATCGCACCGACGGAACAATGGAAACATGCTGATGTGCGGGTTAAATATTACGCGGAAAACGAGAGTGACAAAAACTTGCAATCTATCAAGGACACGGTATACAATATAACCAAACACTTAGCGAGTAAGGACGATTGTGTTAAATATTTTATAGACAACGAGAAATGAACAAAGTGCCAGTGCGTATCAGTGTTTTAAAATCATAATTTTAGTCATATACTTTATTCTAAGAAACTATTATTGTAATAACTATACCTATTTTAATTTAATTTACATTGTATTGTATTTTAACTTTGTACTATTTTAAGTTACATGCTTAACAGATTACTTCGTTTTTGATTCTAGAACTCTTTGTGTTGTTGCTAAGTATTAATGTAAATACTAATAAGTCTTTTTAGTGTTTTTCATGCTCATGCTTACGATTGTAAAGTTATTACGAACATTCATTAATTGTTTGGATAGTTTAAAGTTAAATTGCATTGTTTAGGGTAGTGTTTATTAAAGTAAGAAGGTACTACGAAGACATTGCTCACGATGGATGCAATATCAAGCTGTGATTTACACAACATGGAACTCGTCGCACTTCTCGAGAACATTGAATCTATGGACCTGATGTCATCACAATACGACAAAGAACTTTACGAGCTCTGTGATAAAATGGAACAAAGACAAGTTGAAACGTAAGTATAACATTTTTTATTATGTTAAGACTTGTTGCAACATGTTTTGGGAATCCACGAAGAGGGGATACAATTCAAGTATTTATAATGGTTGGGACATCTTTGCACAATCATTCCACTTGTTTCTCCCGTTTATATTTTTAACATTAGTGTGCAACCGAAATGTACCACTCGTTTGATATTTCTAGTTTATCGCAGAGTGAGATTGCTAGTTTCGATAAAAATATTATTCTAAATAAATATCATCGTTTCATACGGTTTTGGTATATACAAAATGTTTTGCCAGTGTCAATGTTGGGAGATCCTGATATTTCTCCTTATTTTACACCATGTAGTGGTCATAGAACCTTACAGCAAACTCATACCGATGAGGATGATATTGATGGTGTATTATCAATGAAAGCATATTGTTTTCAGTGTAAATAACAAAACATGTTAGTATCTATTTAAAGAATAGAAATATAGTAAGAAGCTTATTACGTGAGATCACAATTTTTAACAGTTTTCTTATTCATCAGATCTATGCAGAATGGAGAAGGTAGCAGAAAAAGGAAAAGATTAGCGACAACTGAGTTGTTTGAAGAGGATCCGTTAAATAGAAGAAAAAATATTCGTCTTGAAGCTCCTTCAACATCTACATCATCGCTGGGTACCGTTGTAAATGTAAGTACAGAACAGCATAATGATAAAATTGAATGTCCTGAGTGTCACATACATGTGTCAAAAAAATATATGACCAGTCACTATAAGAGCAATAAACATAAAAATAATTTAATTAGAAGAGATAATAATCTACCTAATGTTCAATTCATTGATACTGCTTTTGGTAATAGAATTATTACATATCGAGTGAAATCTAATTTAGTTTCTGATACGCAGTTTGAATCACCTGAATTATTTTTACAAAATATTAAAAATATAATATACACATTACTAGAACGATCTATTTTAGAATATTCTGTTGTAAAAGTTAATTTTATTCTCAATGCGGATTTCACACAAGAAACTAAAAATCTACAAAATATTTTTGATTTTCAAATTTCAAACTATCTTGTTTGTCAAGGTGATGATAAAGATATTATTTTCTCATCTATAATTACCGAAATCACAAACAAAATGACAAATTTAAAAAAAAAAGGTAGTGGATGGAGTTTAGTTAAAATAAATCACTTGGATATGAATATCAACAAATTTAACCCATTGCGTGGATCTTCATACATAGACCTACCGTTAGACATAAAACACAAGAAAGCTATAATCAATGTTCAAAATAACGATCACGAATGCTTTCGTTGGGCAGTTTTGTCAGGATTATTTCCAGTCACTCATAGTTCCAATAGGGTATCATCTTATATAATACACAAAAATAAGTTAAAATTTGATAACCTATCGTTTCCTATAAAAATTAACGACATCCATAAGTTTGAAAAATTGAACAGTATGAGTATTAATGTTTTTGGATTACAATATGATTCAATAAGCAAATCAAATAAAGTTGTAGGTCCATTACACTTTACGAAACGCCGAAAAACTACTCACTTGAACTTATTGTATATATCTCAAGGTTCTAAAGGTCATTACTGTTTTGTTAAAAACCTCTCGAGATTATTATCTAAACAGTTATCGACTTCTGAACATGCAGTTCATATTTGTGATGGGTGTTTATTAAGTTTTCCATCATTACATAATTTAAAACGACACCAAGAAAACGACTGTTTCAATGTGTGCACAAATTTACCATCGGAAAGCGATAGCAAAAGAAACTGGTTTAATGAATTAATACCATCAAACCAAATTTCATTTAATAACTATGAACGTAAATTAAGAGTTCCATTCGTTGTGTATGCTGACTTTGAAGCATTTTTAAACCCAATAGAGAGTTGTTCTAACAATCCAAATCAATCTTCAACTGTTAATATTCAAAAACATGAAACGTATAGTTTTGGGTATTATGTTAAATGTTCGTATGATGATAATCTTTCAGTATATAGGTCTTATACAGGACAAGATTGCGCACTAAAATTTATGCAATTCATTAACACAGATTTAGAAAATATCTGTAAAAAAAATTCTTTTGTAAAATCACCTTTACCGTTAACTGAAGAAAATGAAATAAATATCAGTCAAAGTGATTCGTGTTACATTTGTGCTACTAAATTAAACAATGATAGCACAGTATCTTACAATTGGCATACTGGAGTATATGAAGGTGTAGCTCATAGAGTATGCTCTCAGAAATACAAAGCTCCTAATTTTGTACCAGTGTTTTTACATAATTTAAGTAATTATGACGCTCATTTCATAGTGCATGGTCTTGATTTCGAGAAAGGTGACATTGAACTTATTCCTGAGAACAAGGAAAAATACATTTCTTTTTCTAAAGTTTTACAAATCAACAACAGAGTTGTAAAATTACGATTTCTTGATTCTTTTAAATTTATGTCAAGTAGCCTTAACAAATTAGCTCAGAACTTACTACCCGAACAATTTCGTGAACTCAAGTTAAAATATCCATGTGAAGAAGATTTTAAACGTTTAATAAGAAAAGGTGTATATCCATACGAATACATGACAACATTTGATTCTTTAAAAATAACTTCTCTTCCCACTCGCAATCAGTTTTATAGTTCTTTAAATGATAGTCACATTACAGAAAGTGAATACCATCATGCCCAAGACGTGTGGAAACATTTTAATTGTAAGAATATGGGTGAATATTCAGACCTGTATTTAAAAACAGATGTATTGTTGTTAGCAGATATATTTGAAAATTTTAGGGATGTCTGTCTTAATACATACGGTTTAGATCCTGCCCACTATTATACAGCACCTGGTTTAAGTTGGGATGCTATGTTAAATTTTACCAAGATAAATTTGGAACTCTTAACAGATATCGACAAGGTTACGTTTATAGCAAATAATATTCGGGGTGGTATATCACAATGCAGCAATAGACATGCAGTGGCAAATAACATATTTATGTCGGAATACAATTCAAATAAACCATCTTCATTTTTGATGTACTTAGACGCAAATAACCTTTATGGTTGGGCTATGTCCCAATGTCTCCCGACAGGCAAATTTGAATGGGTCGACATAGATACAGATTTTAATATAGCCGATGATGCAAAAAATGGGTTTATATTGGAAGTAGATTTAGAATATTCAAAAACTTTACATGATTTTCATTCAGATTTTCCATTTTGTCCAGAAAACGTATGTTTAGGAAGCAGCAAAGACAAGAAACTGATTCCAAATTTAAAAGATAAAAAGAATTACGTCATTCATTATAGAAACCTCAAACAATGTTTAAAAAATGGTCTCAGATTAGTTAAAATTCATAGAATTTTAAAATTTGAACAATCTGCATGGTTGAAAAGTTACATAGACTTAAACACTCATATGCGATCATTAGCTACTTCAGATTTTGAGAAAGATTTTTTTAAACTTATGAATAATTCTGTTTTTGGTAAAACAATGGAAAATGTAAGAAAGCGAGTTCATGTCAAATTAATAAATCATTGGTTAAATCGTGGCAAAACTCAAGGTGCTCAATCTTTGATAGCAAGACCAGAATTCCATAGTTTATCTATATTCTCAGAGAGCTTAGTTGCAATACAATTACACAAAACTAACGTTTTATATAATAAACCAATTTACCTCGGTTTTTGTATTTTAGATATATCGAAAACATTACTATACGATTTCCATTACGATTATATGAAATTGAAATATCAAGATAATATTAAATTACTATATACTGATACCGATAGTTTAATATATCAAATATTTACGCAAAATTATTATGCTGATATAAAACTTGATTTAGCCAACTACTTTGATACGTCAGACTATCCACCAAATAATGAATATGGTTTACCATTATTGAATAAAAAACGGTTAGGATTTTTTAAAGACGAAAATAACGGAAAAATTCTTAAAGAGTTTGTAGGTCTTCGCTCTAAAATGTATGCAATGGATGTGCAAAATAAATGTATATGTAAAGCAAAAGGGATTAATAAAAGTGTCACAAAAAAATTTTGTCTCAGCGATTATAAATCATGTTTATATGAAAAGAAAACGCAATACAGTGAAATGATAAGATTCAAATCAATTAAACATGCTATATTTACACAAAAAATCAATAAGATATCTTTATCACACAATGACACAAAACGTTATTTAATAGAGAATTCAACAGATACTCTTGCATGGGGTCATTATAAAATAAAGGACATTTGATTTTATCAATGAATTCTGTACAACGAAAATATGTATGTTAATGTGTGTGTGTGTATGTTTGTTATTTTAATGTTCTGTCTTTATTATGTACTTTCTTTTTTTTTTTATTGTGATACTATGACAACTATTTTGTGTATCATGAAAAATAAGATGCAAATTTGAATGTCTGTAGGAAGTTTATTCTTATATCTGATTTAACTTTAATTTATATTAATTTTATTACAGTAATATTTTTGAAAACATCTTTGAATTGTATGTGATCATTTTTCAAACTATTTGAATATTCTGTAATCTTTGTATGTAAAACAAAAAAATTCAATATAATACATTCAATCGTATCTTCTTGTTTTATTCAATCCGAAGCGCTTTTCGAGTTCACACGTGCATTTAAAAATGTTTCACTTTTATCATCCTTTTACTGCCATAGTTGCAGGTCCAAGTGGGTGTGGAAAGTCTAATTTTGTAACAAACTTTATTAAATACATTAATGATATGTGTAACACCACTTTTCATCAAATTACTTGGTGTTTTGATGAGATGCAACCCTTATATGATGTGCCAAATGTAAACTATTATCAGGGTATACCAGATATGAATATGTTTGATGGAAAGGAAGCTAACCTTATCATTATCGATGATCTTATGAGGGAATCTGATGGTCGCATTGTCGACATATTTACTAAAGGTAGTCATCATAGGAACTTGAGTGTATTTTACATTACTCAAAATTTATTTCATCAAGGTAAAGGACAAAGAGACATTTCTTTGAATTCAAACTACATCATTTATTTCAAAAACCCACGTGATAAAACTCAAATACGTTACTTAGCGCGACAAGTATCACCAGAAAATAGCAAATTCATAGAAGATTCATACAGAGATGCTACAAAAGAAGCACATGGCTATTTGATGATAGATCTTAAACAAGATACTTTTGATATGTGTCGAATTAAATCAAAGATCTTTCCTTCTGATGGTCATCCTACAGTGTACATTCCCACAAAAGAGTTTAAATATGTCAAAAACCAACAAATACCCGTCATTTGCAAATGATGGATCGACGCTTAAAGACGCATGAACACTTATTAAATGCTCTTTATAAGCTTAAACCTAAACATCAACAAGCTCTTTTAAAAGTGTGTAACGAAAACGAAATTAATTTTATTTGTGAATGTATTCATAATGTTTTACAAGGAAATATAAATCTTGAAGAAAAATCGAAGAATAAACTAAAAAAATACAAAAACTTATTACGAAAATTAGTACGTAAAAGTACAAATAAAATAAGAAAGAATATAATAGTTCAAAAAGGTGGTGCATTTCTTCCGATCATATTGGGTTCTATTTTGAGTGGATTGATAAGTGGACTGGTTTAAAATGGAACACGCCAAAAAAATGCTGTTAGTTGACCCAAGTTTAATAGATAAGTTAAATCAAAAAAGAAATGAAAATCCTACCTCTCGTTTAGATAGCGAAATGGAAAAAATACTCAGCAGTAATATGGATGATCGAAAAAAGTGTAAATTATACTTACAAATTTTACAAAGATATCTCCACTTTATGGAAGAAGATCGTCGTCCCATTGAACTCCCTATAATAACTTCAAATGACGATAACAATAAACCCTCATCTGAAAGCTGGAAACATTTTAATATAAATAATGATATCAAGAATAAAGATGTAGTTGTCAGTCAGACACTGAGTGATGAACAGAAGCAACAAGAACATTTTACACTCGAAAAAAAACCTTTCTATTCAACAGAACAAATTTTAAATTTAATACCAAAAACATATGTAAAAAAAGGTGAGTTATTATTGAATTCGGTGTCGCTAAATAAAAACAAAATTTATTGGAATGATGCTGGCACAGTGATTGTGGATAATGAAGTAATTCCTAACAGTAACATTATCGATTTAATAAGCGATACACTGCGACCATTGAAAAACAACGACCCACCCGGTTGGGAAAAATTTGCTAAAGCGTTAAAAGATTTAAAAATACCTTTAACATATATTGGCAACCCAAAAAGACGTGAGTACATAGCTCAACTTCAAAAAGACATCGAAGAACAACCGCCACAAAACACAGAGGTATATTTGACACCAACTAGTGAAATTAAACACGCAAATAAAATTAAGAAAAAGATTGATTGGGAAAAATGGACCCCTTATTAGAAATAAATCAAATTTATTATGATGTATCACACCCCGCTGGATATAGTAATATCGACAAATTATCAAAAGCTATAAAAGGTAAAATGAAAAAGGAAGAAGTTAAAAACTGGTTGCAATCTCAATCTACGTATACACTCCATAAACCAGTACATAGAAGATTCGCTCGAAACAAATACGTTCTCTCTAATCTCAATGAACTTTGGCAAGCCGATTTAAGTGACATGCGAACTTATTCTAAAGATAATAAAGGTTTCAATTACATTCTTTGTGTTATTGATGTTTTTAGCAAATATGCATATGCCAGACCCTTGCAAAAGAAAAATTCTGAAACCGTAAAAAAGTGTTTCGATAGTATATTTAATGAAGCTAGTACCACACCTACACACATTCAATCTGATAAAGGCACTGAATTCGTATCAAAAGATGTTCAAAGATATTTTAAAACAAAAAACATTAATTACTATACTACAAATAATCCAGACATCAAAGCAAGTATTGTAGAAAGATTTCAAAGAACGCTAAAAATGAAGATGTGGCGCTATTTTACACACAAGAATACACATAAATATATTGATATTTTGCAGAATTTGATACACTCTTACAATCACAGTTTTCATTCTAGTATTAAAATGTGTCCTTCAGATGTTAATTCTAATAATATAATGACAGTTTGGAGTAATTTATATGAAAAATCTGGAAAATCATCAAAAAATATACTACCTATGTTTCATCTCGGTGATCATGTTAGAATAACCAAATATAAACATGTATTCCAAAAAGGTTATGAATCTAATTGGAGCGATGAAATATTTGTGATTTCTTCTATAATAGAACGTACTCCGTGGCCTGTTTATACTATTAAAGATTTAGATGGTGAAGAGATAGTAGGAACGTTTTATGAACGAGAATTACAAAAGGTCATTTATGACCCCACCATTGAACACAAGATCGATAAAATAATTCGTTCTCGTTACTCTGGCAGCAGACAACAAGTGTTAGTTAAGTGGAAAGGTTATCCGAACAAATTTAATAGTTGGATTTTAGCTTCCAGTTTGAAAAAAATATGATTAAGGATTTTTATTTAACTTTACTTAGCAATAGTTCAATGGAATACTTTCCTGAGAACAAAACATCAATTTTTTCAACAAAATTACCCAAACCCATAATATTGGAAGGAGAATGGTGTGTAGGAATCGTTGAATTCCAATATCCATGTACCATATTTACTGTTCAAGATCATGAGAATGTTATTTACATAACAAAAATCATGAAAATGCCCCATGAAGACAAACTATCCACAGTATATTATAAGACTCATATACCTGCCACAAACTATGATAATATTAACCATATTTTATCAGCATTAAATAATATAAGGGAAAAAATCAAATTCCGCTACGATAATATATCCAAATTTGTGTCTGTTTCTGTATTAGACGAAACAATTAAATCTGTGACATTATCTCCTAAACTAGGCTTACAGTTGGGATTTGAACCAAACAGAAATCTCGTTGAAAAGAATTTAGCAAAATGTCCAGCTAATTTACATTTAGGGTTACCATCTCAACTATTCGTTTACTGCGATATAGTTGAACCTCAAATTGTAGGTGATGTAATGACACCTCTTCTAAGAGTTATACCATTAGATCCCTCAAAATACATCTATGGTGCGAATAAAATGCATGTATTTTCACCTCCACATTACTTATCAGTAATGCGAAGAGAATTCGATACCATCGAAATAGATATAAGGTCGAGCACCGGACAAAAGATACCATTTCAGTTTGGAACGGTGTGTGTTAAACTACATTTTAAAAAATTATAATGCATTTTGAACGCTCCGACATATCATGCCCTTATCAACGGTATTATTCTCATCAGGCTGGTTCAGGTATAGGGGTGGTATATAAAGGGGCGCCTTATCAAAAAGGACATGGAATCGGTAGTTTTCTTGGGGGACTGTTTAGGTCAGTTTTACCATTACTATCTAGCGGTGTTCGAGCTGTTGGTAAAGAGGCATTAAGTGCTGGTGTTGGGCTATTGACAGATATGGTTAGTGCGCGACCTATGGAAGATTCAATAAAAGCACGTCTTAAAGAAGTTGGTACCAACTTGAAACGCAAGGCCGATGAAAAAATAAATAAAATCAATATGTCTGGATCAGGATATATAACAAAACGAAAACGTCTACCTGGAGTCATTCCGTCGTTGACCGCGAAAGTGAAAGCTCTAAAAAAATCAAAAATTACTTCAAAACAAATTAAAGACATTTTTTCTAACAATTAATTAAAATGTCTTTTTTACATAGTCATTCCTGTGAATGTATTAAGTCCGAATTGGATTTGTTTGCATTGCCATCGACTCAAACTAGCATTGAAAGTGGAAATTGGATCCATTATAAACCAATTTCATCTCTTGCCGATGATGGTCCTATAGAATTTCAAATTCCTGGGGCAGGAGATGACTACATAGATTTATCTCATACGTTAATTCACTTGAAAGCGAAAATAGTAAATCAAGATAACACCAAACTCACCGCATCTACGGTCGTTGCTCCGGTGAACAATTGGTTGCACTCACTCTTCAGTCAACTTGATGTGTACTTAAATCAAAAACTTGTATCACCACCCAATAACACATATGCTTATCGTGCGTACATAGAAAACTTATTGAACTATGCTCCTGCGGCAAAAAATTCTCACCTCACCTGTGGCTTATGGTATGAAGATACAGCTGGAAAAATGGATTCCACCGATGATACTAATAAAGGATTTACTAAGAGACAAGAACTAGCCAGTGAAAGCAAAGAATTGGAAATGATTGGTCACTTGCATGGCGATTTATTCAATCAAGAAAAATTTTTAATCAATGGTGTTGATATTTGTGTTAAGTTAGTTCGTTCTAGAGAAAATTTCAATCTAATGGCCTCTACAGGTGACCTTAAATTAAAGGTATCTATTACGGATGCATCTTTGATAATTCGTAGAGCACGAATCAATCCCAGCGTGTTACTTGCTCATCAAAAGGTCTTAGCTTCTACCACAGCCAAATACCCCATTACTCGAGCTGAAGTTAAAGTTTTAACAATTCCATCAGGTGTTCAAGGAAAAACTCTAGATAACATTTTGTTAGGGCAATTACCTAAAAGGTGTATAGTAGGATTTGTAAATAACGCTGCTTTCAATGGAAACCTCACTAAGAACCCATTTAACTTTCAAAATTATGACATTAATACTTTTAGTTTATATATAGACGGCCAACAAATACCATCAAAGGCTTTACAACCCTCATTTGAGAACAATATTTTTACTTCAGTATATCATACATTGTTTTCGGGAACAGGTATACACTTTCTAAATGAAGGTAATGGGATATCCCGAGAACAATACGCTTAAGGGTATTGTATGTTGGCATTTGATTTGACACCTGATTTATCAGCAAACTCTTCAAGTCATTGGAATCTTGTAAAGCATGGTAGTGTGAGATTAGAAGTGCGTTTTGAAACAGCTTTGTCACAAACTATTAATTGTATTGTTTATGCGGAGTTTGATAATGTTATTGAAATAGATAAAAACCGCAACATTTCAGTAGATTATAGTAGTTAAGAAAACAAAATTAACTGTTTAAGATTAGATTAAGTATGAATAATTTAATTCAGATTTTCTGTTAGATGTAAGTTACGAATAAAATGAATTAAAAAATATTAAGTTTTTTGTTTTATCATAATCCTTGCAACCCCACAAAAAATAGAAAACTTACCACATAAGTACCATAATAGTGTCTTCTTAACCTTATATACGGCATTACCACTTTATCATTCGACTTGATAAGATTCTGCAGCGATTCGATAAATAAAAATGAATACAATAGAAATACAGAATTACTTAAAGAAAATTAATCCATGTATTGAATATAATGTATATGCAGCCAATCGCCTACCAATACATGTAGTAACTCCTACATATGTAGTTAGCAACTTAGACTCTGATAACAAACCAGGTTCTCACTGGGTTGCCATACACATAGATCAGAATGGTTTTGGACAGTACTTTGATTCATACGGTCGACCACCTCAAGGATACCACCGAATGTTTTTAGCGAGGAATTCTAGAATGTGGAATTACAATACAAACCGAATTCAAAATGACTTTACTATAGTTTGTGGAGAGTACTGTTTAATGTATCTGTACTATAAATATTATGGTCAGAGTCTTAAAGATTTTCAAGTATTATTTAGTGATAATACAATAGGCAATGATGTGTTTTTAACTGGTTTATTTAAATCATGTTTTGAGGAGAATAAATGAAATATGAAAATGAATGAATGATTTTTCTTTATTGAGAATTAATAACCCCATACAAACTTATAATTCTTCCAAACAATTAATGAATGTTCGTAATAACTTTACAATCGTAAGCATGAGCATGAAAAACACTAAAAAGACTTATTAGTATTTACATTAATACTTAGCAACAACACAAAGAGTTCTAGAATCAAAAACGAAGTAATCTGTTAAGCATGTAACTTAAAATAGTACAAAGTTAAAATACAATACAATGTAAATTAAATTAAAATAGGTATAGTTATTACAATAATAGTTTCTTAGAATAAAGTATATGACTAAAATTATGATTTTAAAACACTGATACGCACTGGCACTTTGTTCATTTCTCGTTGTCTATAAAATATTTAACACAATCGTCCTTACTCGCTAAGTGTTTGGTTATATTGTATACCGTGTCCTTGATAGATTGCAAGTTTTTGTCACTCTCGTTTTCCGCGTAATATTTAACCCGCACATCAGCATGTTTCCATTGTTCCGTCGGTGCGATGTTTTTTATTTTATTAACATCATACACCTCAATTTTTATGAGGTGTGATGCAGAACTGCTGTCATCGCTGTTTGTTTTTATGTATGAAACACCACCACTCGTCGCTCGACCAACACTAGATGATTTTTTTGTCGTTGTCTTCCTTTTCTTAGGTTTTTCGAAAAATTCGTCAATGTTGTTGCATTCCATGGATCTTTTGTTTGCTATTATCGCTTTTTTGACTTTAAAGGCGAGTGTACCTTCTTCATCACTAGGTTCATCTATATCTTCAGCATAATAGTAATTTTTGAAAGTATTTTCCGAAAACTGTAATAAAATGAAATAAAACTGTTAATAAAACAAATCGGTTAAGGAAGTATTATATGATAAATACTTATAGGTATGCGAAGTATAAATGTACACTAAAGTAACATTGATAATTTAATAAGAGATCAAATGTAACGAAAATAAAACTGTAAATAAAACAAATTGGTTAAGGAAGTATTGTATGATAAACACTTATAGGTATGTGAAATAAAATGCACTACAGTAACTTTGATAAATTAAATAAGAGATCAAATACAACTAAAATGCATTAACCCAGTGAACAACACATAACAAATACAATTAATAAAACATCTGGTTATAACAATTTTAGATCAAAGTATAAGAAGGTACTTACATTCATTTTATATCAGCTTCAGTATTTACTATTACACTGTTTTACTATCACTTCACTATTACCAACAACTGGAGATCACACTTCGAAGAGAGCACAGAGTGGAATACGATATCATGTGATTTTGAGTTTGGCTTTTATATGGAGAGCGAGTATTGTTTCCTTGCAGACAGGATCCAACATGTTCAACTTTCACTTTGAACGTTCCATTGAATACGTAACATCAGGAAATGGGAATAATAGGATCCGTAACTGTTGTTAAAAATAATGGACAGGCAATTAATCATTGACAATGAGAAGACCCGAAGGGTTTTACTTAGAATTTGAGAAACGTATGGTGTATTGTAACGATTGATTTATGTATTATAAACACTGCCCGTAATGCATAAAGGGTGAGTAATGGGTAATTGTAAACGGTTTTTAACTAGAAACACGAGTCCATAGGAATATGGAACAAAGACATTTGTATTCTTCAAATAAAAAGTAAAAAAGGGTCGCTGTAGAAATACAAAAGCACAACGAAACAAAGGGAAAAGGTACAAGCTTGAGAGGACCGTAAACCATGCAACTCCAATTCGCGGTTTATATCTATCTCGCGGGTGATATTAAATGGAATCCGCGGATTAGTTCGCGGTTGGTATTAATGAAATCCGCGGAAAAATTCGCGGTAGGTATAAATCCGCGGAAAAATTCGCGGTAGGTATAAATCCGCGGAAAAATTCGCGGTAGGTATTAATTAAATCCGCGAAAAAATTCGCGGTAGGTATTAATTAAATCCGCGGAACAATTCGCGGTAGGTATAAAGTTAATCCGCGGGTTAATTCGCGGATTGTACGCGCCGAAATTGGAGCAATCGAAATTATTGACGAACTAGGCCAGTGTGGCGCCAACCGGCCCCCGAACGTGCTCCAGAACCGTCGAATCCCTTACTACTCCCGAAGCGACTGTTGAAAAGCGCGCCAAAAGAAAATTCAAATCTAGAATACTGAACAATAGACAAGACGACAAACTTATTGTCCTTCAATCGACCAAAGTCATGGTCAATACGCCATCTGTATATTCAGAAAGGAGTCAAGACACCATGTCACGGATTGTGAAAAGCGAAATACAGAAAATAGATAAAGCAGTCGAAGTAGTTGTAAAGAAAAGGAAAGATAAAAAAGTAACGATAGATGACCCAGTAACGCTAGTACAAAATAAGAAAGATCCAGCCCTTTACAACTTCTTTGTAGATTTACTGCAGACTACATTTAGTGCTTGTAATATGAATCCAAATACAGAAATGAAGAAACCTAGCAATTCCAAAATAGATTTGGCGATCAACGAATCTGTGGCTAAGAAACTTAATGTAATAAAAGAGAAAGAGCTTTTTAAAGTTACTGAGAAAGTGTCTGACTTTTGCTGCCTTGGAAATGAAAATTGGAGTGATGTTGCAATGAGGGACACACCACCTCCACTAAGGTTTTCTAAAATAGATTTGTTACCCAAACCAAGATATAAGCCGAAGAGACCGGAATCTTTGAGCACTAAAGTGATGTTACCCAAATTTTATAGCGGACTATTTCCGACCAAGAAATCGTATACAGCAAAAAACAAGAAAAAAATCGTACTAAACCTTTTAAAAAAACAATTGCAGATGGAAACTGAATCGTTCGTAGAACCACAGAATATATACCAAGCTTTGCGGAATATAGCCAGGAATAAACGGAAACATCAAAAATCGATCCAATTTACAAAAGTCGATAATAGTGATGAATGCATTTTTAAACAGAAGAAAATTATTTCAGCCAGTAAGTCTAAAAAACGAATCGATAAGGAATCGAAATATATGAGAATCGATTCTAATTTCAAGGGACCTAAAGATTTTACAAGCGAGGAATCGTTACATTCTTTAGAAGTCTTTGATTATGATTACGAAATGGACCAAAGGAGGCGTAAAGAAAAAAAAATATTTTACGCCCGTCCATCCTTTATTTCCATTGATCAGAATCAATTAAACGAGGATTTAATACAAATGCCAGAAGATTACGGATTGTAGGCATGTAAAAAATTGTGTTAAAGTATTTCCAATCTAAATGAATCTGTTGTTGACATTGAGAAAATTAATTATGAAATTTTAAACAGATTTTATGTTTCAATTTGATAATGTAGAGATGTATTTCTTAAATATCTGTTCAAAAATAAAACTCCTGTGAACATCAATCGGTTTTATTCAGAAGTATTGCACTATTATAAGCGTAAACTAAAAAAAATAATTCGTTAATATGTCACACTTGTAATTTTCATTATACGACACTTGCAAGGGCTTATTTTAAATCGTCATAATATAATTAAAACTAATACAGTGGGTCCGCAATAATCCGGCGCCCTTTTTTATCCGACAAGCGTATGACAGACATATCCGTCAATACATAATTATATAGTACACAGGTACAATTTTATAAGTACGTAATTTTTCGGATTACAAGGTACTCCTTTTCTAAAAAATCCGGACGACAGAGGGTCGGTAGCAGTAGCCTGTAGACTTCAACCCTTAACGTCCAAAGAGCAAACAGACTATGAACTGAGACACAAATGTTTCCAATGGATTCAATTATTCTCAAATAATATTTATGATTAGCATATCACAAAACAGCTTTATACCCATCAACATTTATTTGTACATAAACATTATAAAATACTAAGGCCAAAATCCAAACATCCATCGAAATTATTCAACAACGCGATTCTTTACGGAAAGCAATCATATTTGCAAAAATTATAAAATGTTAAAAAAGTCTTGCCTTAATGACAGCCTTGGTGGCGTAGTTGTATTACGGTACGGCTGCAATGTCAAGTAATATTTAATTCGAGTTTGATATTTAACTCAACAGTAAAAGCTACGCCAATTGTTACTGCGTTTCAATATAAATTCTTATCTATCTTAGTTTATAGACACAGATAACCACCAAAAGCGAGCTTTTTAACTCTTTGTTAAAAAGCTCGCTTTTTAACAAAGAGTTAAAAAGCTCGCAAAAAAATAACTAACGGTAGTTATCGAGATCGGCCGACGATTTTATTTTTATCAACGGTTAGAACAAAATAGACAAATCAGAATAAAGTGAGTTACATAATTTGATTTGAATTTTCGGAATCTATCCACAGATCAAAGTTCACGATCGGTTGTTAATTTTAGCTTTTGAACAGCTATGCATTTATTACAATAAATTTAGTAATTTTTCAAATTAGCAGCCTAAGCTTAATGAGTTGAGAAAAAAAGGGCCATTCATTTATTACGTAAGACGATTTAGGGGGGGAGGGGAGTCGACTATGTCTTATTTTTTCTAACAAGAGGGTGGGAAGGAGTCTCTATAGTTCGTTACGCAAGATCACATAAATGCTCAAAGTTAAAATTGTACTTTGAAAAAGCGCAAGCAACCGTGCGAGTGCCGAGGTTCACTCGGATGCGTATCGATAAACGATTTTCCAAAGTACAAATAAACATTTCAAAAAATTGTAACTTTAAAAAAAAACAAAAAAACGTGTATTCATTTTTTACTTTACTCTTGCATAATAAATATTAAACAGTGGGGAGGAAGCCGGCCTATTCTTATTTTTTCTTATAATAGGGGGGGAGGGGGTCAAAAACCAGAAAAATAGTCTTACGTAATAAATGAATGGCCCCGTAGCAACAAAATTACATGTTTGCGCAAGCGTTCAGCATTTAAGCAACTTTATGTTTTGCAGATATAGGTACAAACATACAAAATATCATAAAATCGGTGGTACTAGTAACGTTTCTTAAGAAGAAATCACTAAAGGTAGAAGTCGAGTTGTACGATTTATACAAAAAGTTTTAGTCAGAATAAAATCCTTTACCTAAGTTTTATTAAAACTTGAGTTAGATATTTCTTGACCTCGGGATGTAGTATCTTAAAAAAATAGAATTTGAGATATAAACACCTTCGATAGATTAGTGACCTTTAAAATTTAAAAACGGCGGAAATTGTAAAACGTGACGAGAAGGGCCAAAATGTCATCCAAAAATAGATCGTATGAAATTTCATAATAAACGCTGTAATCGCGATGCTGTCGCGCGTCAGAAGCGATACAGGATACTAACGCGATGCAAACGCGCAGCTATCACGACTAAACTTCGATACAGTTGTGACTATATAGTGACCAACCGTTCCGCATTCTACGGGAGCAATAATTTTAATCGGAAAACATTACTTTTTTCTACATTTTTGCTGATGAACATACTATAGTACATGCCAAATAACTACAACTCCTTACCAATACACTCGGCGACGTGATAACCATACCAATTTGTTCACGAAATGAATGAAAGTAGTTTCAATGACATTTCAAAACTGAAGATGTGCTATGTCGTACAAGTCATGTCGAAGCGCATCGAAGTGAACATCTGAAACTTAATATAGCAAATCCACCCTTATCTCCACAGTGTAATGCACATATTTTCTCTGAAATAAAGTCGTGCGCATTCGACTATTGAGACTATTGGCGAATTTCGTTACGATACATGACTGAATTACAAGTAACGTATACACCCGAATAAGCTGTTTACACACTCGTATTCGTACCTATTCCTCTGTACTTCAATGCGTATATTTTATCTCAAACTTTCTAGGTAGTAGTTAGTAGCTCTCGTATTTTTAAAACGTTACTGAACATATTATGATTTAACATCTCCAAATTATACCATATTTAGTGGTTTAAACACACAATTGATAACAACTATTTAATTAATCCATAGTAAAAATATGAAAATCTTAAATATCTAAACAGAATATGATTTTGTAAATCATCAAAATTTTAATCACAAAATTAAACACAAATTGATCCAGAGATGGCAGTATAAAAAATTGCTAAAACATCGCGTGATTAATCGACAACCCCTTACGCACTGTATAAACGCTGGATGTAGACCGACAACACATAATTTTGCCGTCATATTATGGAAAAAAGTGGACGATAATCTAGTTGGGAATAGAACGGCCGAGACAATGTTCGGAAGTTCAAAACCCAAGGTACACCTCTGACTTTTCGAAGTTATGTGTGTACTAGTGGTGAAACGAATATTCGTATTGGCATTCGCAATCGCGAAGGTTGGAAAACGAACATTCGTTACATCACTAGTGTGTACTGTTTATCAATTATCGTTCGGTTTAACGGTAAAGGAAAACATCGTGAGGAAAGCTACATACCTGAGATTTCTCCATAAGAATTTCGAGGGTATGTGAAGTCTGCCAACCCGCACTAGGCCAGCGTGGTGGACTAAGGCCTAACCCCTCTCAATAATAAAGGAGGCCCGTGCTCAGCAGCAGGCAGTATATAATACAACGATGATTGCATGGAAAAAGACGTATCTAACATTTTTTTTAAATTGAGATACATATTTCTAATCAATCAATCATTTTCCGACTGCCTCGGTGGCGTAATTGTATTACAGTACGACTGCAAAGCTGAGGTCTCGGGTTCGATCCCCGGGTCGGGCAAAGTGATATTGAGTTTTTCTATTCAGTATCAGCCCGGAGTCTGGAATTTGTGCCCGATATGGCGATAGGCTCGCCCCCTATCACGTCATGGGACGGAATGACGGCGAAAAGTGGGTGCACTAGTTGCGCCTCTGCCTACCCCTTCGGGGATAACAGGCGTGAGTGTCTGTGTGTATTTCTAATCAATAAAAACAAACAAATCTAACATACAAAAATCCCTATAAAATTGTATGTAGAAACGTCCTTTTACCTTCTAACGGGCGAACTATAGGAATCTTTAAAGTGCGCACATACGATGCGATTTGGTACAGCCGAACCATTAAAACGGTATGCCATCGAACCATATCGCATCGTGTGGGGCACGGTTCGATGGACATTATTATTATTATTGTTGGTACGGCTGGTTCGATGGCTTGTCCATCAAACTTGGTTGCATACAACTGGACATCGCATGGTACGGTTCGATCGTGTGGCGTGAAGACTGTACCGCGTGACGAATTGGTCGCATGATACAATCTAATCGTCTGTTAGTAGTATTAGGGGACGTCTGTGCTCAGCAACAGATATCCTGTGGCTTAAGATATGATAAGAAAAAATGGCGAAACCTTAAAATAATTCAGTCGTACCCTGGATCAATTAACTTAAAATATATTTGAGACCACACGAAAATTTTACTTAACATAAATCGCTTTTCAAGCGGTTTCTTCAGAAATTATAATAAAAATAACATTTGACTGCGGCGCGGCGCCATAATAGATTCAATTTTATTTAATACTTAAAAGCATCGATTCATTCTGTTCCTAATGGACATAGTTTCATAGTAAATGCCTAGCGGGCGAACTGTATACTTCCTATGTCTTATTACGTGTAATAAATAACTAAAAATTAACATAAACTAGCTTTTGGGAAATTAGCATCAAAATTGGTTGAAACATTAGTCAGTGGGCTTACAATATGAAAAAAAAAAACACGTCGCGTCTCCGCTTCGTTTTATTGTGATTGGTTGAGAGACTGACGTATCGGTCTCTCAATCAATCACAAACATCAAAATTAAACGACATCGTCTTGCGAGTTGCGTCTTTTTGGCACATTCTAAGCCCTCTGATATTCATATTTAAAAATTGTTGTGACAAAGTGGGGCCAAAGTAGGATCGTCACGCTATCTCTTTCTTAGACATACAGCGTTATGGTCGATCGCACTTGGTGACGTCACACCTCACTATTTCCGTTATTTTATGACTACCCCTACTACCAAATTTCTTAGCTTTACAACTTATTTTTTATTAAGTGGATTTTATTTTATTGCATTGAATGACGAGACGAGCATGCCGTTCGCCTAATGGTAAGCGATACGACCACCCATAAACAGTAGCAACACCATTCAGCACCTTGAGTTTACAAAGTACTGTGTGGCATTCCACTGCGCTCGTCATCCTGAGACATAAGATGTTAAGTCTCATATATGTCCAGTAGTTACACTGGCTGCAATGTCCTTCAAACCGAAATACAACAGTGCAAGTGCATGCACACTGCTGCTTGGCGGTAGAAATAGAGATTGCGGTAGTACCCAACCAGACGTACTCTTACATATGAGAGATATACCACCAGTAAAGGATTATGACATACATTTTAGATATATGTTTTTAAATAATTTGTCAAGTGTCCAATAAATGCCACTCGATTCTGTTCGACTTGAAGGAACTAGTCGTCGCTGGGCATTATAATGATTTGTCATCTCTTGGCCTGCTACACAAGCTACTGTCGTATGCGGCCGACAAGCGCGCGCCGCAGTCAATAAATAAATCTCGACATTTTTCTAATACTTTAAACTAAAACATTTGAACTTTTAATTAAAAATAAACAATAAAGTTATCCGGGCAACAATCGAGGCGCAATACGCGATGCACAGATTGTTTGAAACGCTGCGCAACTTGACAAATGTCATATAAGGAGCGATTCCATTAAGCAAGTCTTGCATGCAAGTATGACGTCAAATTTGCGTACAAGTTGTTTACATTGGAAATGTGTTCTCGAAAGTGTGCAAATTGATGGAAGTTTTACTTGAATACAAGTGGAGACGTTCAAAATTGAGTAGGAAATCTTGTGTGGAAGGCATTTGTTTCTGTGATACTCCTCAATAAAGATGATTCTCGTGGCCCCACCTAACAGCCATTATGTTTCGATAATTTGTACAGCAAATGACACCTAGTCTCTCGTTTGCAATTCAACACATGCAACTTACCTGTACCCGTTCAATTTGTGCGTGATTTAAATGAAAATTTAAAAGTTCAAACTACCCACAATCAAGTAGTAGCTTGTATGCAGGTTTGTTCAAGTTGCATGCGATTTGCATACAAGTAACTAGCTTAATGGAATCGCACCTTTAGTCACATATTTAGACGTCTTACGGATGATTTCATACGATCCTTACCTTTGGATCGCTAGCAAAAACGGACCAATCTCAATAGTTTGTTTTACATGTTTACAGATGTTATTTGGATTGGTTTATTTTCTGTATAGACCCAAAGGTAGCGGTTAAGATCTTTTATTTATTTCAGGGTTGATATAATATGCTGTAATTTTGATTACAATTAAATTACATAGATTTTGCAACGTGCAAACGTAAACACCTATTTTAATATATCTTTTTGTAAAACATGATAGTTTGGTCATATTTTTGCGTCAAATAAGTAAAAGAAATAATTGATTCGGTTAATTACAAAGCAATAATTATTGGTCAATATGCAACAAAAATTAATTATCGAAAAAAAATTACGAAATTATATTGAACACGGTCCGTATGCGATATACAAGTAAAGTAACGAACAATCTCAATAGAAATCTTGAGATTGATCCCGAAAATAGTCCAATCAAAATAAGTTGTTATTGAAATAACGCTTGCACACACACCACGACATTCGGAACAATGCACTTAATATTTTATTATTGTTCTCTTTATCCAATGATATTTATACAATAATAATAGTAATAAGCAGCATTCGTCTGCCTGCCATCGAGGTGCTCCGTTTCACTCTGCACTATGGGGCTAGGATGTGAAAAAAAAAACACGATGCGTCTCCGCTTCGTTTTATTGTGATTGGTTGAGTGACTGATGTATCGGTATTTTGACGTTTATGATTGATTGAGAGACCGATACATCAGTCTCTCAACCAATCACAATAAAACGAAGCGGAGACGCATCGTGTTTTTTTTTCACCTCCTAGCCCCACTGGAGTGTTTTATTCGAAGCGCAGCACGGCTGCGGCAGATAAATGCAGCTTATTAATTATCGTGTTTGTTTTTTTATTTTATTTTTTATGTTAACATGGTTTTAATTTGTTGTATGTCCCTCTCTATTTTTAATCTTTATCTTACTTTGTAATATTGTATGTGGTGTTCTATGTGCAATAAATGTTTTATTATTAAATAACGAAAACCCCATCCAAATCGGATCAGTACTTTGTAAAAATCGCGGGCAAATAAACTTTACACAACTGGTCGAATTAAGAACCAGCTATTTTAATGTCAGTTAATAAAACTTTTTTTCGATTGGTCCATTTTCGATTGGTCCATTTTCAATCTGTACATATGAATAAAAATTATGAATATGGTAATGCGACGTATAAAAAAACTCCGCCGAAAACTGCGTCATTGTTCATTTCAACAAATTATTTTATACCCCACAGTCGACGATGCCGGCATGGCATATACACAGATTGTGCGTCAATTGTTTTTGAATTGATCTACGCGAGGAATTTAATCTTCGCACTTAAAACTAAGGTGCTAATTAATAATAAAATGTATTACTATGAAGACCTCAACTGTGCTGTCAATCAGGCCATACACGATGCGACCGTCCCACGGACATATGATACGACACTCTGTGTATATATATTTCGCATACTGATTCCAGTACTGCAGCAATATGTATTTGAGAGTCAAGTATGAATCTGATGCATATTTTATATACTGTCATTCCTGGGTCGCAGTATATGTAGCTCTGTATACTACTCAGCTAATCTTGCGCGGCGTCGTCACCTGTATGTCACACAGCAAAGTTGAGACCTGAAATATGGACAATTGTTGAGAACTAGCTTTCTTATTCCTATAACCTTTTAAATATTAGTGGAATATAGTTGCCTACCATTGAACAGGGCAAAAGGTGTGAAGCTATTTCCAACTATGCATGAGTTTTTACTGGAATAAAAGTTCCAGTACATTTCGCACCTTTAGAACGAAAACGACACAATTCAAAAAATAGAAAATTCATCATCATCATCATGATGATAAAAAAAAAAAAAATAGAAAAAAATTCAATTCAAAAAATAGAAAATTGAGTTGTCAATTTTAAATGACTAAAAATAGTCTTTTATTTATAAAAATATAATAAAAAGGGACCGATATAACAGTTTTGTTCTTTTCCTGCTTGAATATGGCTGTGTTGGAACTATTATTGTATTGAGAACTTCGTTTTAAATATTTTATGACAATAGCAAAATTTTATGTCTTTTTGAATTGTGTCGTTTTCATCCTAAAGGTGCGATTTGTCTAGAACAAAATAGATTTTTTTCCTAACTGGCTCTGTCCTTTGGGACAAATTTGCTTATACCTAAAACATAAATATGAACTTCCTCGATGTTGCTTCTTGCTTCGTCGGTCGGTAAAAGTTTTTCCTGGAACAAAACTGGCTAAAAAAGTTCTCCATGATTTTTTATGGTTTGTTGGATGGTATCAAATTACATAAAAATCTGTGATTTAGCCATGAAAGCTCTGACAGGTAGACTCCTGCATTTATAATAACTAGTGGTCGACATTCGACTGGCGAATTTAATATATTTGTAACGCATGTATAAATTTTATTTTCCTGCAATCACAACACCCCAGCCCTCTATCAATGGGCTCACCCCATATCATCATTGGACGGAATACGCATCGCGAAAAGTAGGTGCATTTGTTGCGCCTCTGCCTGCCCCTTCAGGGATAAAAGGCGTGAGTGTATGTGTGCCAAATCTTACACTCCTCCACACATGCACTATGCTTAAAAAGGTGCACTTTGCATATTAATATATAGATAGCTCGGTGTTGCTCGCAACTTCACTCGCTTGAAAATCCTTTCTCGCTACAAGTCTCTAAAACACAGTACGACCCCAGCGCCATCTAGTTAAAGAACCAGATTTAAAATATCCATTACGTCCCAAGGGAGCAAATTACCAGGATAAAACGTAGCTATGTGTACCAAGATTAATGATCTACCCGTGTGCCAAATTTCATCCAAATCCATTTAGTTGTTTCTGGGTTTACTTCTAACATACAAACATCCAATAATTATCACAAACTTTCACATTTATAATATTAGTAATATATATGTAACAAAACTTACAGCAACACACAGTCCTTCAATCACTGACCGCCTACTGTACTTGGCTCAACCTCTTCCACAACCACAGTAGAGTTCAGCTTCCTCTTATCCTCAATGGACAACACCGCTTGAACTTGAGGAGTTTCGAAATCATGCGTGAAATTCAACACTGCGATCTTCTTCGGCATAGCAATGAGTACCGTATGACCCTTCTCCCCTTCCATCACATCTATCATTAATATCGGACACATAGATAGTACAGGACAGTCGTATCTCTCCATGAAATTGTATTGCTTTATCGGTTCAGTGTTGAATATGTCAAATTCGCCATCAGGGTACGGAGCGTAGTATATACGTAACACTCCCCAGTTGGAGCCAACGAAGTAGACGTCTCCATACGCTCGGATAGTGACTATGTCCCGTAATGGGCCATCGGGGACGTTATGGCTCAAGATATACATCCATTGAAAGTAGATGCGCCAATCCAACTGGTCAAGAAAATTGTATTTACGCAGTTGGTGTAAAAGATTAGTGTTTGGTCCAAGACAGCATTCAAATACCAAATCTCTTGCTGCTAATGTGTAAATGTTCCTTTGAAATGTTAGTATGTGGAGATTATCGTCCGTACTACCTAAACACATGATGCAATCATCAGATTTTTTTAAGAACTTACCTTCCAGTTCCCAATCTTGGAGGTTGCATATGAAAATCTCATCGTTCAAGTTTACATAGTACACATGATGGTTTATAAGTATGTAGGTTTTGACGTTGTTAAATGTTATGCTATTTGGAGTCTTTGTTGGTATTAACTTACGAATGATGAATAAGTGTAGATGGAAATTCATTAATATCAAGTATTCAGTAGTTTCCGTGTACCATGAGAAGTCGCCGTGTATGACACCGCGTCGGGACCTCGCTAGGGTCTCAATATCATAATAATCTATCGAACCTTTAGTATGGACACCTATGGAACCTTCTGGCAATATTTCAAAGCCTCGTATCTCTTGACTAATCATGGATGCTGAAGCAAACTCATCTCTAGACTCAACAGCTGTCAGTAACATGCGCCACGCACACAAATTCCTGTACAATTCGAACCAAAGGATTTCTGTACGCGTCCTATAGCGGGCATGACTCCATATTTCTTTGAAGTCGCATACACTGTACCTACGCCATAAATAATCGCTTTGCACAGTCCCATCGATGACAGTCCTCCATCGCGAGCACACCTCACGGCATTTTATGAGTTGTCGTCCTGATAGATAAGTGAAAATGTACAACAGAAGTTCTGTGGGGAACATCGACAGATGTGGAGGATTTTCTTCGTCCTCGTTCATGATTGGATTGTAATTTGTTTATAACGGAGCGTGGAATGAAGTTCACGATAAGTTTTAATTCAATTTCATAGCGCGAAAGACGTTGTTTTGTATTTTACACAGTTTATTTTTATGATTCCATTTTTTTCACTCCAATTTCGATTCTTCGGCAGATTTGTGTTGACGTTGACACTTGACAGTTGACACTTGACACTACGACAATTGACAGTTGTCACCTTCTGAGTAGTCTGTGGTTACTTGTCAGTTATCATTCACTAGTAGTGCTCGCGGCTCCGCCCGCCTGAAAAAGCTTTTCCGGGACAAAAATATTTTCCCGGGATAAAAAGTTGCTTATAGCACTCAAGAGTTATGTAGCTTCCTATTAGTGTAAGAATTTGCAAAATCGGTTCAGTAGTTCTTGAGATTAGCGCGTTCAAACAAACAAACAAACTCTTCAGCTTTATAATATTAGTATAGATTATTTTGGTGATACTTAGTGTTATGTTGCATAATTATGGTGGTAAATTATCCAATATAGTTCTATTGAAGTGCTCAAATGAAGTGAATTGAAATAACTGTGCCAATCAAGTGTTTTTTCGTTGCCGCCAAAACTCCTTGATAAAGTCTTGGTAAGGTAGCCACTGCTTTACTACGACATAGTACGTAGGAAAAAAAAGACAACCAAAAATATCACTTAAGACCAGGCTGTATGGGCTTGAACCGTTTGCCTTCCCTATAATGGAAAATTATATAAAAAAAAAAGTATAACGAATTATTTTGTTTAATGTTTTGAAATTTGAATGGATACCTATCAAGATTGTCAACATAAAAGTTTTCATCAAAGAGCATTATAATACTTTAACGTAGTGGTTATATTCTCTTTGATAATACTACGGAAAGTTTTCATGATTTATTAGAAGCATAGCTTCTGTAAATAATTTGTGTTTATAAGTGAAAATAGTGCAACATAAGCACAATGTCTGCTTTTAAAGCGTTGCAAGATGTGTGCCTTAATTTCGAAAGTGAGCTACGTCAAATTTCACAAGAGTTGTACTCCGCTAAAATTGGTGAATCTTTCGAAGACAGCATTACGAAGAAATTACGGGAGTTGTCGCTATTTTCAGCTAAACTAAAACTTTTACGCGCTAAACCTCTTTCTCGTAAGTAAGATAATTAAGCTTATTATTAAACGTATTTCTCAGTAAAATCTGTGAAGCAAAATTAATTGATCATGTAATTTTACTTAGTACTTCTTTTTTTTAATGTATACTGTGACCCTACCAAATTCTGTGATCTACAGATTAAGGAATCAAACCTTGAGGTTTTACATTTAATGTTACCTGTTTTATTGTCTCATTCCGTCTAATAAAAAAGTAAAAAAATCCTCTATATGACTATCAATGCTATTCTTCAGTTAGATTTTCCATAATTGCAAAAACTTGGATTCACCCTCATAGATAGAATAGGTATCCTTGACCTTACTTAAATGTACCTAATAATTCCATATTATTATGGTCCTTGCCCATAACTTTGTATAGACATTTAAGTTATAATACCTCCCTCTTAAGCAAACTCAAAGTTAAATGATTTAACACCAATAAATCCTACTAATATTATAAACACAAAAGATTGTAAGAATGTATGTATATTTCTTACTCTTTCATGCCAAAACTGCTGAACAGATTTCAATGAAATTTGGCACTCGGGTAGATCATGTCCTGGATTAACACATAGGCTACTTTTTATCCTGGGAAAATATAAAGCAGGACTGTTATTCTGTTAAAACTTTAATGTGGGCAGAGCGGTTGGCAAAAGCTAGTTAATAGATAAGTGAGCTTAAGGGCCAATTTGACCATTTGCTGATAAATCCTGTTTGTAACACAAAACTATACTGACCAAATACAAAACCCACTGTAATCTGGGAGCATACATTAGAGTGATTTTGTGTTTTGGTAAACAATAAAGTAATCTTATTTTACAATAGCCTAGTTGGGAATGGAACGGTCTGCCGAGATAATGTCTGTAGGTTTAAAGCCCAAGACAAACACCTCTGACTTTTCAAAGTTACCTGTGTCTTGTTTATCAATTATCGTTCGCTTTAACGGTAAAGGAAAACATAGTGAGCAAACCTGCATATCTTAGAAGTTCTTTCTAAGAATTTACAAGGCATGTGAAGTCTACCAACTCGCACTAAGCTGCATGGTGGACTAAGGCTTAAACCCTCTCAGTAGTAGAGGCCCGTGCCCAGCTGTGGGACAGTATGTAATACAGGGCTGGTATTATTATTATAATCTTATTTTTTAGTGACACCACCAATAACAGAGCAACCTAAATCTGAGGCAGTATTAAAGGAATACGGAGAGGAGGCATCAGCCAAAGTCTTAGAACAAGTTGTAATTAAGACACTCACTCACACGCATGCTGTTAAAAAACTGTTGACCACCCCTGATGAGAAGTTGGACACTGAGATGCTGGAGAGGAAACGGTGAGTAAGTTTTGAAGAGTATTCTATGGAGTTGTATTCTATGGAGTTGTATTCTTAAATAAAGAAATTACTGACAAACTGCACCTTGTTTATTAATCATGTGAGGCTCGAAAGGAGTTCAGCAAAAATCACGAAAGACAAGGAAGAGGGGGCAGTGTATATCTTACATGTATTTTTTTGTTGAATGTGAAATTCAAATTAAATTATACTTACCTGAATTTGAAGGTAATACGAGAGAAAACAATTAAAGAATTTTATTTCTAATTCCTTCAGCAAGCTTCTCACAGCATTATCAGAGTATGGAACGACAGAGACACACTTACGACACATGGAGTCCGTCCTCAAAGAGAAGCAAGATGAGCATGTGATAGTGAGAGAGCAGTGGGATAAAGAGTTGTCTGACCTCAGGGACATGAGAGAAGCGGCTGATGATGATGAGGAGATGGATACTGGACCTTTGTACCCGTTAGTATTTTTACACTATTGATAATATTTTTAATGACCTTATTATTTGAATGCAAGGTCAGCACAAATACTTCTTTCATTGAGACTGACACTTACTGCCACTGATTGACATGTACTGACACATTTGTGTAACATGCAGTCCATTCTAAAAGAAAATCAAGATGACTATATTGTTTTGGAGGATGAGGATATCAACATGTGTACCCATTAATATTATAACAGACTCGTTTCCTATTAGCTCCCGATTTTGCCCTCGTAAATTACAGTAGCAGCTAATTTGGCGTATTTTTTTATGGCATTGAATGACGAGACGAGCATGCCGTTTGCCTGATGGTAAGCAATACGACCACCCATAAAGAGTAGCAACACCATCCAGCACCTTGAGTTACAAAGTACTGTGTGGCATTACACTGCGCTCGTCATCCTGAGACATATGGATGCTAAGTCTCATTATGTCCAGTAGTTACGCTAGCTACAATGCCCTTCAAACCGAAACACAACAGTGCATGCACTCTGCTGCTTGGCGGTAGAAATAGATATTGCGGTGGTACCCACCCAGACGGACTACTATACATATATGAGACCTACCACCAGTATCTTACATATTACATACATTACAAAAGTCAGAGGTATGTGCCCTTGGGTTTTGAACATGCGAACATTTGTCTCGACAGTCCGTTCCACTCCCAACTAGGCTATCGTTGCTCTGTATTGTAAATTTTCCCTTAAATGATCCGTGAACTGACCGTGACTGCCTCGGTGGCGTAGTTGTATTACAGTACGACAGTACTGCAAAGCTAAGGTCTCGGATACGATCCCCGGGTCGGGCATAGCGATATTGAGTTTTTCTATTCAGTATCAGCCCGGAGTCTGGAATTTGTGCCCGATATGGCGATAGGCTCGCGCCCTATCACATCATGGGACGGAATGACGGCGAAAAGTGGGTGTACTAGTTGCGCCTCTGCCTACCCCTTCGGGGATAACAGGCGTGGGTGTATTTGTGTGTATGATCCGTGAATGTCTCCAGGAGGATGCACAAATACATAGAGAAGCTGGAGTTGATGCGGTGGATGGTGGGGCGGCTGGTGACGACGCGCGGGCGGCGCGACTGGCTCGCCGAGCCGCGGCGGGCGCTGCACTCGCTTAAGCTGGCCCGGGTGGCTAACAGTGTGGACATGTTCACGCAATGATTATACAGCGTCATTAACCGACTTTCAATAAAGGAGGAGGTTCTCAATTCGTGTTTGTGTTTTTTTATGTATGTACATTGATTTCTCTGAAGATTGTGAGCGTATTTCCTTGATACCTTCTTTGTTTGGTAAATAAGGGTCGCGAAGTGGTCCCATTTCAATATACAGGGTCATTTTGACATTGCGTTAATAAATGGAACCACATACTTATCTCGTTTAAAATAACATTTTCCAGTAAGTTATTTTAACCATAGATGTAAAATAAAAAATTGTAAGTTTCAAACAAAATAAATATCAATAAAAAGTAACTTTAAGTTTACACACCCTAATGCTACTATGACTGCTCTAGGAGAAGTCCTCGCAGCGGCAACATTACACTTTCAGTCAGAAATACACTTACGCACGCACCATACGCCCACTAAACTACAATATTATCCAAAACTAGTAGTGCTCGCGGCTCCGCCAGCGTGAAAAAGATTTTCTGGGACAATAATATTTTCCCGGGATAAAAAGTAGCCTATAGCACTCAGGAGATATGTAGCTTCCTATTAGTGAAAGAATTTTCAAAATCGGTGCAGTAGTTCCTGAGATTTGCGCGTTCAAACAAACAAACTCTTCAGCTTTATAATATTAGTATTAGACATGGGCGCCGCCTAGGAAAAAGCCGGCGGCGGCGTGCTGGTAATTTTTGGTCGGCGGCGGCGTAACGCCGGCGGCGTGGATTTTTTAATGAATATTGAATATATGTATAGGCCACATATAAATTCCTCAGTTACATGTTCGTACGTGGAAGCACTAGCCTATTAACTTATCGGTAGAAAAATCCCTTCAGGACCCATGCTCCATCCACCCATTGGGGGCATTTGGAGAATTCCACCACGGTATCCCCTACCTGTCGTAAAAGACTATTAGACAATAGAGGCCACCGGGGGTCCCAGGCGGACGGCAGGGAGCTGTTCGTCTTTAGTTTTGTGTTTTTTTAGCACATTGTTGCAATCCTGTGATGGACAGCAGCGTGGCAGGTAGGCCTCACGTTGCCGTTGACGCAGAGGGCATCCTTCGGTGCGCGGGAGCGTCTGAGCCCAACACAACAGCAGACGGGCCGCACTAGGCGGCACTGCGGAGGGGCGGTTGCGGACGATACTTAGTCACTTCCGTCAGAGGAAGCCCGCGGCCGTCCCTAATGCACCGAAGATGGCCACAGCGGAGATTTGGTTTGCAGGCCGTGCGTTGTACATACGTTGTGCCGTCACCTGATGGTTTCATCTCTCCGGGCGGCTCAACGTCAGGTCGTAAGGCATGGTGAACCCAGCATAACCGCTCAGTCGCCCCCCTTGAAGGATGGGCGGTAGTAAGAAGTCACTTTCTCCGCGAAAAATAATAACAAAAAAGACAAATGCTCCATGACACTCGCGAGTCTTTATCTTGTATCGCGGAGAAGGTGAAATGACCCTTAATGTCCTTTGGGGTCACCATCCCGCTATCAAAAATGACTGCGCGGTTATATCACTATAACCGCTTTTACGACCTAGCGTTATGCCACTTATAGAGATGGAAGCATCGGGCGACACACCAAGGTGGACCAAGTCTTTTAGTCTATGAAAACTAGTAGTGACGGAGTTAGGCGTCGGCGCCGCCGGGGGCCTCGCGCTTAAGGGGCCTTACAAAAAAAATATTTAATATTTCCTTTTTGATAGTGGCGGCCTTAGCCAACGCAGGGCTCCGGGGGCAGATGTTTGCACGTGACCTTTTTGTGCCCTTTGACAACCGAGGGTTCAGCCGCCGCTAGGCCCGGGCGAGAGAAAAGTGGAAATAAAAGGGGCCTCACAAAGCTGATGTTGCCGACGTCCACGTTTGGTCTAGCGCCGCCTTCGTAAACTACCACGGCATACTAAATGTATACCAAAGCACTTTGTTGCGTCAGGGACGGCTTCATGATCTCATGGTCATGTGCGCCTAATCATTTTATCCGCAAATCTCCATCGAAAGGACGGGTAATATTTAGTTCTCCACCTCATGCCTCAAATTTCTCTACTTCTGGCGGGAGGAGTCCGACCTTTCGTGTTCCCGCACCATCTCTTTTCATAAGAGGTCTATCTTCGTACTCGTAGGCCATCAAAAATTGAGATCTCTTGCTGTAGTGTTGGTTAGTAACACAGCGACAGCGAGAGGCCTCCTCCTTTAAATGAGACGAAATTGCTATGCTCTCAATTAAGGTTAGCTAAAACTCCGATAAACGTTAGGTTATATATTGGACCGTATATTGCAACCTCAAAGGCCGAGTGGACGGTTATTCGAGAGACCCCACGATCGCCCGATAGCCCATATTAGTCGGCTTTTATAACAGACCGGGGATGCTGTAGTGGACTTCCTTAAACGCCCTCAATTCACAGGTCAGGACCAGGAGTCTCTAACGTCTCTGATGGCAGAGGGATTGGCCCGCTATCGATCTCTCGTAGCACTCTCTTTCTGATGGAGGACTACTCCGAAAAATTTAGCCACTGCAATCTAAAACCTCCGCCTGTTGACCATGGACCAGTAAAAACGATCACATGCACCTGACCGTAAGACACCGTCGTTGGGCAGTTATAACAAGGAAAAGACATGACCTACGATCTGCCACAGAAACTCTCCGAAACAATGTTCTCCGATGAGTACATTTATCAGTTGATAGTTGGACCATAGTTGCTTCACGCCTTGGTGAAATGAGGGTGGACTACTAAAACATTTGGGCACCGAGGACGGGGTCTCCAGCCTGAGACCACATCCTCCATGGCAACTCCGCCGAAAGATGCCCGCTTGGGCCTCTATTTAGGAGCCAGACGCTGCTCGTGTGTGGAAGTTCCCTCGAGCCAGTGGAAGGTGGCCGTAGGGCTTTGGGGTCCAGATCCTAGGCCGGTATCTAACCAACAAGTAAGTCCCGTACAAGATCGTGTGGTACGCCCTTATTATCTGCTGCGGATTCCACTGGAGAGCATTGCAGAGAGATTCGCAGGTCCAAGGTTTCGGCCGAAAAGGTACTGCTGTAAAAGATCATGGACCACATAACTCCATGGCATAAAGTTTAGTTAGCGATGCCAGGACCTTTTAGGTTAGACAGCTTGAAAGATGATGCCTTTTAGAATCGTTTACGCTAATAGTCATTTTTCTGTTATTAACTTTAAAAAACCCAAGTCGGCCAATAAATATGAATAAAATTTTAAAAAATATTTTTTTTTATTCCAAATCCACGCCGGCGCGGCGCATATATCTACATCGAACTAAGTATGACATTTGAGACCCAATCATTCATAAAATTTTACAATAAAAATTAAAAGTATTCACAAAATCCACGCCGTCCAAGTTAGGCGGCGGCGGCGGCGGCGTGCGGGTCCTGCCCGGCGGCGTAACGCCGGCGCGGCGACCATGTCTAATTAGTATAGATTTTTTGCTTTTGCCAGCGGCTCCGCCCGCGTGAAAGAGTTTTTCCGGGATAAGAGTCCCGTTTTATATTTCACGGGGATAAAAAGTAGCCTATGTCCTTTTTCAGGTTCTAAAATATCTGTGTACCAAATTTCATTTAAATCGGTTCTGTAATATTGGCGTGAAAGCGCGACAGACAGAGTTATTAATTTCGACCAAATTTGATTACCATAAAAACGGTTCTAGTGAGTTAATCTTAAAAGATAGACATATACTGTCGCGGACATTTTTTTAGATCATTTCAAGAGGAATAATTCTTTGATACATATATTTTTGGTATCTTGAACCGTTTTCGCAGCGCACGCAATGGAAGCCCTCAAGGATGAATAATTTTCCCCGTTTTTTTTCACATTTTCCATTATTTCTTCGCTCCTAATAGTTGCATCGTGATGTTATATAGCCTAAAGCCTTCCTCGATAAATGGTCTATTCAACACAAAAAGAATTTTTCAATTCGAACCAGTAGTTCCTGAGATTAGCGCGTTCAAACAAACAAACAAACTCTTCAGCTTTATAATATTAGTAGGTATAGATAGATTTGGAATACTACAATTTGGATTTTTGGCGAAAGTATTCGTTATTCATTGATGATTTTTGGCACAATGTTAGCAGAGGTAATGTTAGTGGAGAGAACGTTAATACATATTTAAATTAGATAAATAAGTACGTATGTATAAAAGAATGTTAACTTTAATTTTCTTTAATAAATGACAAAAGTATAATTTTGTTTCAATCTCTAGTTGCCACATATAGTTCCAGATATCAGTTCTTTTATTGATGCTCTGAAAAAAGGTAAAAAATGATAAATATGAAATAATCCTGTCATATTATTATGTACTAGCTGTTCCTACAACTTCAGTCTTCTATTTGCCAACGTGTAGAAGAACTAACAAAAGCACTGGTAACAGAATCTCTTAACGGTCAGTTTCAGTAACTTACATTTAACTAATAATAAAAATAAATAATAAAATACTTTATTCATCACGTAGGCGAACATAGTTGCACTAAGTCAAGATACATTTAATTACACAGACAGAGGCAATGTGGAATTTCAATTCCGACCTTGAAAAAACTGACACGCACTACGGGACGGCAATAAAACGATTCTATCTCTTTCTATCATAAGCAATATCTCTATAGTACCATCCCTTTCTGTAGGACTGAATAGGAGCTATATTTAGTCTATATTGTTTACTCTGTCTACGTACTTACTCTAGTTTATTTGCCTCTGCTGTTAGTCTAAGGCCTCTGCTACTTACTTTATTTACTGGTAGTAGTACTTATATGGAAGAGTCCTTCTGGGTGGGTACCTCCGCAATGTCTATTTCTACCGCTAAGCAGCAGTGTGCATGCACTGTTGTGTTTCGGTTTGAAGGACATTGTAGCCAGTGTAATTATTGGACATAATGAGACTTAACATCTTATTTCTTTCTTTATGGAATCGAATGACGAGACGAGCATGCCGTTCGCCTGGTAAGCGATACGACCACCCATAAACAGTAGCAACACCATCCAGCACCTAGAGTTACAAAGTACTGTGTGGCATTCTACTGCGCTCGTCATTCTGAGACATAAGATGTTAAGTCTCCTTATGTCCAGTAGTTACACTGGCTACAATGCCCTTCAAACCGAAACACAACAGTGCATGCACACTGCTGCTTAAAATCTTATGTCTCAGGATGACGAGCGCAGTGGAATGGATGGTGGTTATGGGCGGTCGTATCGCTTACCATCAGGCGAATGGCATGCTCGTCTCGTCATTTGATGCAATAAAAAAAGAACGTTCCGATACGATACGATAAGAGGAGGTATTCTGATCTATCTTAGTTTATAGAAACACAGATAACTACCAAAAGTAAGCATTTTAACTTTTTGTCATCTGTTAGTAACTGGTCGTAGATCAATAATGAAGAACTTACTTATACACGAAGAAGTTGTATTCGTTGGTATCAAGTGTTGAGTAGCTGAATCGCGGGAGAGAGTTCGCCATCACCCAAACCTCGTCGTTAGTTACATGCAGGTCTGAAATAAACAAAAATATAATGGGTACTATGATCTCCCATTCCATTGAATCTTCAGCTACTTATGTTCCTTACTGTACATCGATATATGGAAAATTAGGGACCTTCTGTTCCACTCACTTTCCTTTAGGATTAGACGACTTTAAAACCGATTTCACCACTTGCAGATAACATCATTCATCATCAACAACTCACATTAATATTTTTCGGTTTAGAAGACTTTATTTCTCATTAAGAATTACAATAATTCACGCACTGAGAAATTATAACATAATACAATCAAATAGGTGAGCGTACTAAACAGACACTGTATTAATAATCTACGAGAGGGTATGCACAACTCGATTTTTAGTACCTAATTAAAACGCAAACCGAGAAACACGAATTCATAGGTAGTACAACGACTGGATGAGGCATCGATTGAACATCAATAAAGTTACGGTTTAGCTTGGAATATTATTATTATGGGTTAAATATCATTTAATAATATAAAATTTCTAGTTGAATGTGTAGAAAATAGGCATGTATAGATGGCAGGTGTACTCGCACAGTATATTTTCATGTTTTGGTTTATACGTCGTTTTCCATAATATGTTCCTTAAGTATTTTTTTGAAACTATTTCAAATATGAATAACTGCTTTATTTTTCAACCAACTTTGATGCTGATTTCACAGAAGAATTTCGTTTTCGTATTATTTGCTGTTACCTATAAAATAATGTAGCTACGAAATCAAACATAGGAAAACACGCCATGGACCACCATCCACTATCTTTTACACAAAGATGGGAAATTTTTTTTTGCTCCAAAGCCTTTTTACCTTAGAGTAAGTATAACTACCTATAGAGCGCGCGTATGCAAGTGGGAACAATAGGCACGGGTGGGAACATCGTCCTGCGCCGGCCGCAAGCGCTTGTAGTCACTCGAGTAGGAACGGTGTGAGCACACGCGAGTGAGATCTATGCGAATATTTGATTATTAATACTGCAAATTGGTTAAATGTTCTGTGGAATGTTGTAAAAACGACACTCGGAAACACACTAAACAGATTTCTAACATCACGTTTCACAGGCAAGCCATATTTCAGTATATTTTTAGGTAAAATTGAAATCACGCGTCGCGGTATGAAAGACGGGAGGCGAACACTTGTACTCCCCGCACTGCCCCGCATCCCGCTTTTTCGATAGTGATATTACGCGTCGATACCAGAATCGATGTAATATTTTCATATTATAGCATACGTATTTATTACTATCGAATTCGATGCTTAATATAATGTAGCTTAGGTAACTTTTTGTCTGTGTGTGATTTTTAAGCCAATTAATAATTGCGTTTTTGTTTATGAAATGAAAGAAATAATTACTGTTCCTAAAAATTGACCGATTACGATAATATTTTTAAGCTATTGCATAGCTTCTATCGCGGGTCTCGACAGTATAAGTTAGCAATCATTAAGATATATTTTTTTGACATTTTTTTAACATTGGTAATAAATATTTCAAAAACTAGACGTGACTATTTTAGGCTTGGGGAGACTAGCTAAGAAATCCATGGTGCGATGCTCGGTTTATATCCATTGGTTCAATTATAATGGATATTCATTAATATTATTGGTTCTTATTGCTTGTACAAACTGCTCTTGAGGTACCGTGTTTATAAATCATTCCACATGGCACTACACCAATTCGCAGCATAGCTTTTATCTATATTAACGCAATACGCTTAAAATTACTCACAAGGCCATATTTTGTAGAACCACAATTTTTTAACAACAATATGTACCGCGCCGCCGGACCTGTACTTATCGATGATAAC
Source organism: Lapara coniferarum (assembly GCA_949316025.1). Classification (NCBI taxonomy): domain Eukaryota; kingdom Metazoa; phylum Arthropoda; class Insecta; order Lepidoptera; family Sphingidae; genus Lapara; species Lapara coniferarum. The sequence goes on from OX438929.1 coordinate 25,370,373, forward strand.
TGTTGCGTTGGTGCTGCTCGCGTGCCCATCCCTAGCAGTCGCCAACATTTCTATATAAGTAGCTATAGTTCACCTGCCTACGCTGGGTAGTGGGCGCACGATGCGATATTAGCGCTCTATAGGTACTTATACTTACTCTAAGCTTTTTACACAATTGGGCGTCTTCAGGCTACTTCGAGACGAATTTCGGCAGATTGGACATTCATCTAGCAACACTGTATTGAACTTACCACAAGGATAACTCAACCGCGTGCTATCTTTAGCTAATATAGCGACGTTAGCTGGTTTGAGGAGTTGAGCGGTGTTCCAGCAAGTCACGGCGCTGCGACCAATCTCAGCGTAGAACATCACGTTGGAGCCAGCGTGGTGACCGTGCATTGTCGACTGGCTCTCTTCACCACGTTCTCCCACTAACTAGTTATAAATTGATATTAGCGGCTAAATACTTGGGTATGTAAAAGCTGGTAAAAAAGGCTAAATAGTCTGTGCCTATTAACTGCCTATTTAAATATAAAAATCTCTGCCTCGGTGGCGTAGTTGTATTACAGTACGACTGCAATGCTGAGGTCTCGGGTTCGATCCCCGGGTCGGGCCAAGTGATATTGAGTTTTTCTATTCAGTATCAGCCCGGAGTCTGTAATTTGTGCCCGATATGGCGATAGGTTCGCCCCCTATCACATCATGGGACGGAATAACGGCGAAAAGTGGGTGCACTAGTTGCGCCGCTTATTACGTTCACGCTTGTTACGAGCGGTAAAAACGTGTCATAGCGAATAAGGCGGCGCGGCAGAACATCACTTATGCGTGTGTAAATTTTTCTCCAAATCTATTTAGTTCTTTTTGCGTTTACTTCTAACAAACATACACACATTTTTGCAAACTTTCGTATTTAAACTAGCTTTTGCCTGGGACTTCGCCCGCGTTAAAAACTTTTCACGGGACAAAAGTCCCGCTTTATATTTTCCCGGGATAAAAAGTGGCGTATGTGTTAATCCAGGACGTGATCTACCCGTGTGCCAAATTTCATCGAAATCCGTTCAGTAGTTTTTGCGTGAAAGAGTAAGTAACATACATTATTACAAACTTATTAGGATAAGTAAGAATAGGGCTGCCATCATCTAAATTGCCGACGCCGGATAAACACGGCAAAAATCCCGGACATTTGGGCGAAATATGGGTATTTCCCCGGACACCTCTGAAAAAATATTTTGTCGTTCCTTCTTGAATGCGGGGAAATGCATGAAGTTTTAACTAAGATTTATTTCAATTTGTCGCTCATCTATAAAAAATGGATTTCCCCTGACAACAAAAGTGTCCGGGTTTTGCCCGGACAATTTTTAAAACCCCGGCCGGACGGCCCCCGGACGCCCTTCAAACTTGGACAAATCCGGGGAAATCCGGAAGGATGGCAACCCTAAGTAAGAAGTAAGATGAGATAAGATGTGACGAGTATTAAGAAGTAATCGACGCTTAACGTAAGAATGTACTTACAGAATATAGTGACCAATAGTTGGACCCTTGGATAGCTGTTTTATTATTTAGCACGCAGGTCGATACTGCAAACTCATGGAAGCTGACCAGTGGATGGAAATACGCTATGTTGCACTCTCCGCCGGTCTGTTTGATTGTGACGCTGAATATACCATCGCTCCATTGGAAATTCTGCCCTGAAATTTGAGTGGACAATTTTTAAATTAGCACGGCAGTTACATAAAGATATAGAATAGTTGGGAGTTGCACGGAATATCTAGACAAAATTCCACATGTTCTTTCTAACGTTATATTGTGTATTCTTCGTGAATTATCGCTTGCTTTAATGGTGAAGGAAAACATCGTGAGGAGACCTGCATACCTGAGAAGTTTTCTATAAGGATTTTGTAGGTATGTGAAGTCTGTCCGCACTAGGCCAGCGTGGCGGACTAAGGCCTAAACCCTCTCATAAGTAGTCTCCCTTCTTCATACCTACCTATAAGTAGGCACATACGATTAGATTTGGTATCATGCGACCAATTCGTCACGCGGTACAGTCTTCACGCCACACGATCGAACCGTACCATGCGACGTCCAGTTGTATCCAACCAAGTTTGATGGACAAGCCATCGAATCAGCCGTACTAACAATAATAATAATAATGTCCATCGAACCGTGCCCCACACGATGCGATATGGTTCGATGGCATACCATTTTAATGGTTCGGCTGTACCAAATCGCATCATATGTGCCCACTTTAATCGTCTGTTAGTAGTATATTCAAAATACCTGCAATATTGAGGTTGCCAGCTACAGGATTGAAGTGGAAGTAGCTGTGCGACACGCGCCAGCTGTCATTGTCTTTCAGCGAATACACTATGAGACCAAACGTGGTCAGATCTGGTACATACGCGTATGCAGAAGCGCAGTCTGACTTCATGTCTATTGTTATGGATGCCAAACCTGAGGAATAATAATTTGTATTTATTTATTATTGAAAATGACCATGACTAAGAGACATTATATTTTCTGTGGCATATAGGATGAAGCATTTTATACCCAATATTGAGAGTAAACACGCACTCAACCATATTGACCCACCCACTGACTGAAATACTCACGATTTCGGTCATTTAATGACTCAATGACTCACTGCTTTATTAATTCATTGATGCTATGTACCTAATAAATTTTTCATTGACTCAATCACTCGCTTATTTAGTGACTGACTAACTCACTAACTATTCAAAACCTGATTTACCAGTTGGTGTGTTCGCGGCTGGTATGTCTTCATCCTTAAATTGATACCGTAAGATTTGCGTGTCCGTGTTCAAATCGAAGACTACAATTGCAGGTGGTTGGACTTGCTGGGGGTTGTCTGAAACAAGTATACTTTTACGCTTGGATTATACAGGGTCATTTTGACATTGCGTTAATAAATGAAACCACATACTTATCTCGTTGAAAATAACGCTTTCCATTAAGTTATTTTAACTATAGATGTAAAATAAAAAAGTGTAAGTTTCGAACAAAATAAATATCATCCTACTAATATTATAAAGGCGAAAGTTTGTAAGAATGTATGGATGTTTGGATGTTTAGATGTTTAGATGTTTGGATGTTTGGATGTATGGATGTTTGTTACTCTTTCACGCAAAAACTACTGAACGGATTTCGATGAAATTTGGCACACAGGTAGATCATGTCCTGGATTAACACATAGGCTATGTTTTATCCCGGAAAAATATAAACCGGGACTTTTATCCCGGAAAAACTTTTTAATGCGGGCGGAGCCGCGGGCAAAAGCTAGTAAAATATAACTTTAAGTTTATACGCCCTAAAGCCACTATGACTGCTCTAGGAGAATTCGTCGCAGCAGCAACATTACGCTTTCAGACAGAAATACACTTAAGCACACGCCATATTCGTAATAAACTACAAAATGAAAAAAAAACCGGAATACTACAACCGGGATTCTTGGCGAAAGTATTCGTTATTTATTGATAATTTTTAGCACAATGTTAGCACAGGTATAGACTAATATGTGGTTTCATTTAGTAACGCAATGTAAAAATGACCCTGTATACCTAGATAGAGTGACGCGCTGCAATGAAATTAGAACAAACAGGCCAACTTTTCTTGAGCTAGTGCGTTACAGCTGTGTCATACGCTATCGCTGTATCATTCTGGGTATCCTTGTCGCATAATGATACCGGTTATTACATGGTTTCTATTAAAACGGGGAGAAAATTATATCCTTGAAAAACAACAAAAAATAATTCACTTGAACTCGTTTAGTGGGGAACAGTTCGCCTGTTCGGTGTCTATGTAGGTATAATATAATCAGAGCTTTTATTTTTTAATTATTATAATCCTACTAATATTATAAAGGCGAAAGTTTGTAAGAATGTCTGGATGTATGGATGTTTGTTACTCTTTCACGCAAAAACTACTGAACGTATTTCGATGAAATTTGGCACACGGGTAAATCATGTCCTGGACATAGGCTACATTTTATCCCGGGAAAATAAAAAGCGGGACTTTTATCCCGGAAAAACTTTTTAACGGAGGCGAAGCCGTGGGCAAAAGCTAGTATGATTATAATCATTAATGACTGCCTCGGCGGGGTAGTTGTATTACGGTATGACTGCAATGCTGAGGTATTGGGTTCGATTCCTGAGTCGGGCAAAGTGATAATGGGTATTTAAAATTCAGTATCAGCCCGGAGTCTGAAATTGTGCCCGATATGGCGATAGGCTCGCCCCCTATCATACGAATACGGAATACGCACGGCGAAAGTGAGTGCACTAGTTGCGCCTCTGCCTACCACTTCAGGGATAACAGCGTGAGTGTGTGCGAGTTCTCACTTACCCGGCATGATGAGCACAACATAATGTTAGATAGTATGCAAATAACATCCGGGGCTGTATACTACATGGACCTTGTAGAGACTAGACGGAATTTCCGTGCTTTCCGGCGTTTTTGCCATACCTATTATTGGAATCAAATTTGACGGCTCACATGATAGGACCCTTTCATTGAATTTTTATCCGTGGTGCTTTACAACTGGCTTTTCTAGTTGTAAACGTCTCTAAACTTGAGGTTAAAACACCTCCTTAGTTCATTATTTTTGTCTGCCGCTTTGCTATGGAGGGAGGTGGACAATTAATATTTCCAACTCCTCCCTATCATTCTTTTTGATTAATTTCGTTGCGGGTTACAGACATATTAGTGTTCCCTGAGACTCGCCGAGCTTCACCGCTCGGTGTCATAAAATGCGTGCCACTGCTGATCCTGGCTTACAGGAGTTGCAGTGGCGGGGGTGTGGGCGGGATAGTCTCTTACCCGGAATCTCCAAAAGGCCAGTGTCTACCATCCACAGTCTTCCACACTTGTCTGCTCTAGTTCTATACACTGATGTCAAACTCCTCGCTTGACGTATATCCGGGTATGGTTTCAAAGCCGGGGATCTTTCTCTTTGGTTCAGTTCTACGTAGTTGAGCGTTGATGGTATGCCTTAAAAAACAGATTTAGATAAAAATCGGTGAAAAAACTATACAGGTGGTAGGACTCTCATATTTTATGTAGGAGTCCGTTTGGGTGGGTACCAAAGCAATGTCTATTTCTACCGTCAAGCAGCAGTGTGCATGCACTGTTGTGTTCCGGTTTGAAGGGCATTGTAGCCAGTGTAACTACAGGACATAATGAGACTTAACATCTTATGTCTCAGGATGACGAGCGCAGTGGAATGCCACACAGTACTTTGTAACTCAAGGTGCTGGATGGTGTTGCTACTCTTTATGGGTGGTCGTATTGCGCTTCGTCCAGCCCATGTGTGTATAATATAGTAACATAATAATAACTTCAATATGGTAACATACCGTATCTTCGTCTAGGAACAGTGATAAACACTCTATCCCCCACTGCTTCCACTCCCATAGGCACGTTGTTGTATTGAATGAAGAAGGCGTCAGATTGGTTCACTGCAAAGAGTTCTAAGATATAGAGCGCACATTGGAAAAATTGTGTACTTGTTCGTCAGTAAATCTACCGTGAAATAACAAAACACCTATGTAAAATACATTAGAATATACTTTGACATAATCGTAAGGCGTATTTCCTTCCAAAATATTATTTTCTTTCATGTAATATACCTGACTGCCTCGGTGGCGTAGTTGTATTACAGTATGACTGCAAAGCTGAGGTCTCGGGTTCGATCCCCGGGTCAGGCAAAGCGATATTGAGTTTTTCTATTCAGTATCAGCTCGGAGTCTGGAATTTGTGCCCGATATGGCGATAGGCTCGCCCCATATCACATCATGGGACGGAATAGTGGCGAAAAGTGGGTGCACTGGTTGCGCCTCTGCCTACCCCTTCGGGGATAACAGGCGTGAGTGTATATGTATATGTAATATACCTATTAGATAAGTACTAGATTTCTGCTCACGACTCCGCGGGCGTGAATGAGTTTTTCGAGGATAAAAGTCCCGCTTTATATTTCCCCGGGATAAAAAGTAGCCTATGTTACTTGCTGATAATGTAGCTTTATATTGTTGAAAGAATTTTTCAATTCGGTCAAGTAGTTTCGGAGGCTATTCAATGCAAACAAACAATCAAATCGCACCTTTAGGATGAAAACGACACAATTCAAAAAGATAGAAAATTGGGTTATCGTCATAAAATTACTTAAATCGAAGTACTCAATACAACAATAGCTCAAAAACAGCCATATTCAAGCAGGAAAAGGACAAGCCTGTTATATCGGTCTCTTTTTTATTATATTTTTATAAATAAAGGACTAGTTTTTAGTCATTTAAAAATGACAACTCAATTTTCTATTTTTTGAATTGTGTCGTTTTCGTTCTAAAGGTGCGAAATCTTTCCTCTTTATAACATTAGTATTAATTCAAGGTAGCAATAAAATAATACTTACGATTAGAACCAATGTTTGGTTGCGATGGTCTTGGTCCTGAAAATTAAATACTTGCACTTAATTATATAGATAATTAAATGTCGCTCCTGGCTCCTTTCGCGTGTAAAAGTTTTTTTCTGAGATAAAATTACACTACACTTTTGATTGATAATCCTATACTTTTATGTTACTTATGGTGTACAATGGGCCTTATCGCTACAAGCGATCTCTTCGAGGCAAGCTTTGTATGGAAAGAATCTAAAATCACACATAGATAGCGGTGTACAACAAGAAAAAGACACAAATAAAAAAAAAATGAATCCTGATACATTTTTGTTATTGCATTGAATGATGAGACGAGCCCGCCGTTCGCCTGATGGTAAGCGATACGACCACCCATAAACAGTAGCAACACCATCCAGCAACTTGAGTTACAAAGTACTGTGTGGCATTACACTGCGCTCGTCATCCTGAGACATAAGATGTTAAGTCTCATTATGTCCTGTAGTTACACTGGCTACAATGCCCTTCAAACCGAAACACAACAGTGCATGCACACTGCTGCTTGGCGGTAGAAATAGACATTGCGGTGGTACCCAGACGGGCTCTTACATATGAGAGATCTACCACCAGTACCACCAGTAATTTAAAAATATTTTGAATTTTCCATGACAGTAGTTTAGTAAACGTATAGGGTATATAAACAATAATATAAAACAAAAGAACGAAACAAGATATAAAAGATACTTAACTGTATAAATTCCATCTCGGTATCACACGAGAGTCCATCTGAGAGTACTCTAGAAGAAAGGAGAAAGGAAAAGAAAAAAATATTATAAGAAGAAAAAAGATAGATATAGAACATGTTAAGCTAAGATTATAAATCAGTGCGATGTAAATCAAAAACGAGTCCATCCGAGAGTACTCTAGAGGAAAGGAAAATATTATAAGAAAAGAGAATAAAGATAGAACACGATAAACTAAGATTATAAATCATAGTAGAGTGCCTCGGTGGCGTAGTTGTATTACGGTACGACTGCAATGCTGAGGTCTCGGGTTCGATTCCCGGGTCGGGCAGTGATATTGAGTTTTTCTGTTCAGTATCAGCTCGGAGTCTGGAATTTGTGTCCGATATGGCGATAGGCCCGCCCCTATCACATCATGGGACGGGAATAACGGCGAAAAGTGGGTGCACTAGTTGCGCTTCTGTCTACCCCTTCGGGGATAAAAGGCGTGTGTGTGCATATAAACCATAGCGTGATGTAAAACCTTACTTTCGCTCCAAATCCTTTCGTCCATATATTCGTTCTTGAAGTAGACCAACTCAGACTGCCTTTTTTTTCTTATCAATGCATTCTGTTCCAAATTAGAGACGCGGTCTTGGGTCACTGAAAATAATTATGCTATTTTAAGTATTTTTACATAGGGTCATTTTGAATAGTCGTTGCGTTTAAGTGAAACCACATACGTATCTCCTTGAAAATAATACTTTCCATTAAGTTATTTTAACCATAGATGTAAAATAAAAAAGTGTAAGTTTAGAACAAAGTAAACATCAATAAAAAGTAACTTTAAGTTAATACAGCCTATAGCCACTACTACTCTGAGAAGATTCGTCGCAGCGACGAAATTACACTTTCAACTTTCCTTGGCCTCTAATTAGTAGCCTAATTTGGCTTTAGCCTAATCCGGCGGTGATCCCACACTCGAAATGAATAGGCAGTACACAGAGGCGATCTATAGCATGGCATTTTTCATGATGGCAAAATACCCCCGACCCGAAAGTAAAAGGGCCCTCAGGAGAATCCTAAAAAAGAAGATTGCCAGATTGCACTGCCGAAGGGCTCCTATATCATCAAGTTGTCACGGGCCTTCACGTGTGTAATTACGCCAACAGTACGAAAAGGTAGAAATAATAAATATAATAATAATACCAGCCCTGTATTATATACTGCTCACTGCTGAGCACGGGCCTCCTCTACTACTGAGAGGGTTTTAGGCCTTAGTCTACCACGCTGGCCTAATGCGGGCAGACTTCACATACCCTCTAAATTCTTATGGAGAGTTCTCAAGCATGTAGGTTTCCTCACGATGTTTCCTTCACCGTTAAAGCGAACGATAATTGATAAACAATACACACATAACTTCGAAAAGTCAGAGGTGTGTGCATTGGGTTTTGAACCTCCGGACATTGTCTCGGTAGACCGTTCCATTCCCAACTAGGCTATCGTCCACTTCACGAAGAGGTAGAATTCTAATGAATCTCATGACAAGTCGACAAGGTTAGCAAGTTTTAAGAAGTGAAGTCATTTTACAATCGTGCTTGTACATACTTTGTATTATAAGACTTGTGTGTGGTTAAAATAATTTGTTTTATTAATTACTTCTCAGACGTAGGTAAGCATATTTATAATTTTGAGTTACGCGTGTTCACAATCGATGTCGGATATGAGCAAGGCTGGGCTATATGATACGTTGCTCGCTCTTCGATGGGTATCGAAAATTGACTGAACAGGGCTTAAATTAAACAGCTAAATCTCTTGGAGCACAATGATAAGGCTCTGCGCACACGTTGCCATGAAGCATTACATACTTCATTAAGTAAATCAACCTGATCAGGGATGCCAGACGTACGAATTTCCTGGTATCCGTACCATTTTTCAGAGCCTTGTGCCATGTACAGAGTAAGAGTTGTGTTGGTACGCACTAATACCAACTTTCAACAATCACTGAATTGATTTTTTTCTTGTATGTAAGAACATTTATTATCAACTCCTGTTGCATGATTTCATGCTTTGAAAACGTAAATAGTACGGGGACCTAGAAAAAAAGGTTACCGATTTAACTGAGTACAGATTTTTTACGTTAGAAAGTACATACTAGCCATTAGGCAGTACTGGCTACAAATTGTACTTTAAGGACCAAAAAAAAGGTCACCAGTAAAATTTTATACTGAATTTTTATGTTATAGTTGCAATTAATTTATGTTATTGTGTGTGTACCACTTTTTTTGGTCAAATACCAACTTTCAGTGACATCTGTACTAATGTTACTGAGACACTATCTGGCATCCCTGAACATTACTTTGTGATTTATTTTGTGATTTGATCCTGCGTTCCAATCCCGGGTCGGGCCAAAAAACTTTGTGACTGGGCTTTTCCATCTTAAAAAAATTACTCAGTCGCAGCTCGAAGTCAGGAAGTTGGCGGTGTGATACCCCCGTGCCTCGGAAAGCACGTAAAGCCGTTGGTCCTGCTCCTGATCTCTCTCCGGTCATGTCGGATTGCCGCCTCACCGTGAGTATGTATGAGAGTGAAGGAATAGCGAGTGCACCTGTGTATTGCGCACACACTTGTGCACTATAATATCTCCTGCGTACCTGGCTGATCTCCGTTAAGATTGGCCGCCGTGGCCGAAACTGGCTAGGAGGATTTCATTTTTTCATTTGTGATTGCATCGGTGGTATGTAGTATGACTGCCATGAGGCCTCAGTTTGATTTACGGGTAAAGTGATATAAAGATTTTCTGCTCAGTAACATCCCGAAAGTGCCCGATATGGCCATAGACTCGCCCCATATGGTATGGGACGGATTGTATATAGCAAAAAGCGTGTGCACTAGTTAAATCTCTGCCTTTTTGGAATCAAAAGGCCAAAACGTGAGTGGATTTGAACATAAGTTTTTAAGACTCAAAAAATAAAAAAATCTACTTACACTCCACTCCATCAATATTGTATGTCAGTTGCTGCCAAGCGAATACTTCAGTTAAACGTCCAACTTTCCTGACATCCTGGCTTGAAGAGACAATGACGAATAGTTGTAATAATATCAGTAGTTTCACAGCCATTTCTGTAATAAGAGTTTTTTTTTATGTAATTTGCAAATAATTATTATGTTTGAAAAGTCTTCTCTACTTAGATGCTTTACCTACGAGTTTGTGAGAACCGTCGGTACGCGAGTCCAACTCGGACCTTCCGGGTTTTTTTTTAATGTAATGTTTCTTTTTAAATATTTAACGCATTAAAATGCAGATGAAATAGTAGCTCTTTACGACCGTTTTCAAATAACTATTCCAATCTTAATTTAATATCCCTAGATTAAACCAAGATAACTCATTTGTAATCGTAAAAAAGATTTGATGGGCCCATATTTACAATGAAAAACGAGATCGAGATTGTTTTTGAAAACAGATGTTTTAGATCCTTATTCACTAGTCCCTATTCTATTATCTAGGTACACACCTAGCCGTGTCCAGATAACGACTGCGAATGATTAATGTAGATTATATTGTTTGTATGACCCTGTCGTGATTAGCTAGTGATGGGACGATTTATCGATAAAATGATGATATATGACCTCATTAGACTAACCAAAATTAAAATATACTCATGCCTTTTATTCCTATCGGCAGCGCAGCTAGTGCATCCTATTTTCGTCGTGTATTTCTTCCCATGATGTGATAGAGAGCGCCGATATTGAGGACAAATTCCCATTGAGTTGGTTGCTAAGCATTGACTACGATGCTACTGAAACTGTAATAAGCACTCAAATTACAAAAATTGTAAATTTCTGATGTATCTATTGTCGGTTTTATTCAAATTCAATCCTAATTTATATTTATTCTCGTCGTTGCATGGTCTACGTCAATTTAGAAATGTATAACTATTTTAATTATGTTATCTAACTTCAATTGGTTACCCAAGATACAGGCCTCGCCTAGTTTGGGGACCCCTGGTAATTTCCGATGTTTACAATAATTTCCTGTAATTTTATATATTTTGTAATTTTAAGCTTCTATATAAGTCCGATTTTAATAAAAAATATTTTGATTTGATTTGATTTGATTTTGATTAAAATAGTTTTTGTTTCCTTTTTATGACTACTAGGTGGCTTCCCTAAAAATAGTACGATGCCGGCGCCATCAATTCAAATAATAATATATTGATCGCATTGACTTACAAGTTTGATTTTTTCGCAGCTGCAAGAGACCGTAGACCCGAGTATTTGATTTACATTTCAACTTGCTATCTTTACGCGGTCCTGAGAAAAAGGGTTTTGCCAGACAGACAGACAAACAGACATACTTTTTTCCTTTAATCCAATTCCGTTTAGTTATTTGTTCGTTTACATCTAACAAAGATACAAAAATCCAAATATTTTCAGAAACTTTCGCATTTCATACAGGCTCTATCCCATAGGGGTAGGCAGAGACTACGGATTGCCACTTTGCTCGATTCTGGCACACTACTTTCGTTTCCTCTACCTTCATCAATCTTTTCAGGCACTCCCGCCGGTTCAGGGTACTTTTGACCTGGCCTTTACTTAGAATGTCAGATATCTGACATTCGAAGGTTCGGTGCGGTCGACCCCTGCCGGCCCTTCCATCCACACTCGCCTTATATATCCTCTTTGTCAGTATCCTATCATCCATCGTTTCCAAATGCCCAAACCACCTTAGCATACCCTTCTCAATTTTGGTCACTACATCCTCTGTCACTCCACACATGTCCATCATCTTAGTATTCCACACTCTATCACACACAGTCACCCCCGACATGCTTCTTAACGCTCTCATTTCCACTGCTTTAATCTTACTTTCGTTCTTTTTCTGACCTACAATAGTAAACTATATTATTTACTAGTTAAAAATCATAACGCATTTTCACCCCGTAAGAAGACACAGAAGTGTATCACATACAAAAAAGCAGCGATAGCCCTTAGCCTAGTTGGGAATAGAACTGCCGAGACGAATGGACGCAGGCTCAAAACCCAAGGGCACCTACCTCTGTCTTTTCTAAAAAAGTTATGTGTGTATTCTTTGTGAATTGTCGCTCGCTTTAACGGTGAAGGATCGTGAGGAAACCTGCATATCTGAGAAGTTCTTAGCATGTGAAGTCTGTCAAATTGCACTAGGCCAGTGTGGTGGACTAAGGCCTAAACTCTGGGTAATAGAGGAGGCCCGTGCTCAGCTGGTATGGTATCACATAAATTCCTTTGTTAGGTCTCATGCAATAGAGTTCGAGTTTAGACATTTAATATTTATCGTTCATATACACTAATTCGATTAAAGTCTATCGATGTATTGACGCCGTCCTTAAGTATTTCAGTTTCTTATTGACATGGGTCATCGTTTATTTTCCAAGTAGATAATCTCGCTGTTAAAACAAGTTTGTTTTGTTTGCGATCTGTTGCGAAGTCCAAGGATTTGAAGGACATAGTCAGGGTCGCGACGACCTAAGACAGCGCCTGTGTGCGATACCTATCTAACGCCTCTGATTTTTGTCTCCTGTTTCGAGATTAATATTTTTTACTATTCAAAGTTAATTTTTCTTGGCTCATTATGAAGCGCAGATCATTATTCATAAGTTTTAATGCAAGGCGTTTGTAATAAGATATATAGTACTACCAGTGCCGGATTAAGACAACTTGATGCCCTAAGCAATTCACGCCTGTGGGGCCCCCCTACCATAAGTAAACTAACATCAGTCTTTAATCGCGTGGATTTTCAAACAGCTTTACTTTTATGTGCTAGCATTTTTTTTGTGCCGTTTCTGGTGCTCCCCAAGACGTGATGCCCTAAGCAATTGCTTAATTTGCTTATGGGCTAATCCGGCACTGAGTACTACTTTTGATTTTAACACAAAGCTTATAAGCACTGGAGTCAAAATCCAAGTACCTAAAGTTAAACCGCAGGCTTGTCTTGGGAGACTTTTACTTACATTATTACCTACTCTATCATAAAGCATATTTTGTAGTATAAGTTATAACAACTGATTCCGGCGCCCCTATTGCCTTGATGCCTGTGTGCGTCGCACACTTCGCACATAGGGACGGCACGGCCAGGGACATAATTGGATTTCGTAATGTTTGTATTTATCTTTCGCTGTTTATTTATGTGATGTTGCAGCTGCCTGCCTCGGTGCCCTGGCGACTGGCGTAGTATTACGGTACGACTACAATGCTCAGGTCTCTGGTTCAATCCCCGGGTCGTGTAAAGTGATTGGGTTTTTCTATTCAGTATCAGCCCGGAGTCTGAAATTCGTGCCCGTTATGGGGATCGGCACGACTTCTATTACGTCAAGGGATGGAATATGTATGGCGAAAATTGGGTGCACTAGTTGCGCCTCTGCCAACCCCTTCGCGGATAATATTTTTCGGGAAGAATAACTAGCGTATGTCTTCCAGGGTCTCATACTATTTCCATACCAAATTACTACTACCATTCCCTTCAAACCGAAACACAACAGTGCATGCACACTGCCGCTTGACGGTACCCACCCAGACGGACTCTTAAATATGAGAGACCTGTACCACCAGTGATAGCGTAGCTAGATACATAGCGAGCATAGATACATAGCTTTCCTACAAGTTTGTCGGAACCCTCGGTATGCGACTCCAACTCTCCCTTGTCCGGTTTCTTTTATGTATTTACACGAATTTCTCTGATCCTATTGTGAGCCTATTTCCGTGATACTGTTTTTATAAAGAGTCTCTAAATGGTTCCATTTCATATATCGTAGAATATCTAAAGAAAATGATTTTTAAGCAGCTTGCAAGCGATTGCGGTAAACACTAGTAATCTCAACCTTGAACACACATAAAAAGTTTGCTTATAAGAAGTTCGGATGTTATGAAATAGAAAAACCCTAGGATACGTCACGACAAAATTACTACTGTTATATTTTTAAATCTAGCTACGGTAAATTTATTAGAAGAAAGAATGGAAGACATATCGACTATATCACTTTTTATACTATTGAGCTGGAATTATTATTTTCCCGTTGGTCAGTAATTTTTTTTTAATTTGAAAAAGTGATTGGTCTGGGGAAATAAAATTTTATATTTCTGTTAGGTTAGGCCTTCAACTGAGAGGGCTCGAGGGATTCTTGATATATTTAGTTTTTATATTATTGCGTTGAATAACGAGACGAGCATGCCGTTCGCCTAATGGTAAGCGATACGACCACCCACAAACAGTAGCAACACCATCCAGCACCTTGAGTTACAAAGTACTGTGTGGCATTCCATTGCGCTCGTCCATTCTGAGCCATAAGTTGTTAAGTCTTATTATGCCAAGTAGTTACACTGGCTACAATATCCTTCAAACCGAAACATAATGCATGCTCACTGCTGCTTGGCGGTAGAAATAGACATTGCCCACCCAGACCGACTTCTACATATGAGAGACCTACCACCAGTAAAATGCTAAATGGTATGCCGTGCGTGTTTATAACAAACAGTGTTAAGGACTCGGCCCGGCGGTTGCCCGACGTTTTCCATGTCTCCGGGTGGCTCAACGCCAGATCATAAGGCACGGTGAACCCATAACCACCCCATAACCCCACACAAAGGCTGGTCGGTAGCAGTAAAGTACTTGCTTCGCGAAACCCAGCGGCATAGCGTGGGTTTTTGCCGCCCTGGGCGAACCCAATGTGTTTGCCGCCCTGGGCGAACCCAATGTGTTTGCCGCCCTGGGCGAACCCAATGTGTTTGCCGCCCCAAGGAAACAGGCGAGAGACTCTCCGGGTGACCCAGGCGAATTTCGCGCAACTTTCTCCGGCGCCTTTCTTTTTTGCTCCCTAGTGTAAATAAAAGGTAATATTAATAATTTATTTTTCGATTTAGTGGTTTTTGAAACGATTTAATTTTTTTTTAATATTTCAAATTGAATGTCACTAAAGTTATGAATATAACCTAGAACCTCTTCGTACTTAGCATAGTAATTCCCCCTCAGAATAAGCACTAAGCACTTTATTCTGAGAAATCCCCTAAGTACTTACGCTGTCAAGAGCGATGAGGCGAATGGAGAAAAAAGGTTACCTATTTATGAACGGAGGGTAACATTAGCATTATTGGAAGTGTTTAATATGTTAATATTATTATAAACGCAAATATATTTTTGTTAGACGTATTCTTATAGAGCATAGAACTTTGAATGACAAAGTACCTACTGCGAGATAAGATGTTAAGTCTCATAATGGAATGGTCCACGCGGCCGGAGCCGGTGGCAGCGCCTAGATGACAGATGTAATAAACAGCTTAAAAACTCAATTACAGCTATTGAAGAATAATTATGTACACAAAAACTATAGTTCTTGTGAGACAAATACTATATAATCATTTTAGTAGTGTTTCTATCTGTCCTTTTTTTCTGTCAGTGGCAGAAACTAAGTCTTGTACTTTTTGCCGTTTGTTTTATATCAAATATCATAGTTTTTACTGTAATAATCAGGCGCCTTATGTACAATCAGCTACATAAATGGTAGAAAAAATTCAAAATTCAAATCGCCTACATTTTTGTGTTCTTACCAATCTTTGTTTTTTCTTCACAATAATAAAATAAAAGGGATTTACATTCTTTAAACAACAAAAATCAATATAAAATTTGCATGCAGTCTTCACCTATAATTACATTGGCACTTAGCTAGGCTGATTTATAATTTTAACTAGTAGTGCTCGCGGCTCCACCCGCGTGAAAAAGTTTTTCCAGGTCAAACATATTTTCCCGGGATAAAGCCTATAGCACTCAGGAGTTATGTAGCTTCCTATTAGTGAAAGAATTTTCAAAATCGGTTCAGTAGTTTTTTTTTATTTATTTTATTTAATGACACACCAGCAGCAATATGCATTAATAAAATTCCTGATAACATTATACAAAAATAAAAAAATTCTGATGCACTTGCCTATTAAAGGTGTGTACAGCATTCACATAACACGAGTATTATAAAATTTTACACAATTAGAATGAAATTAAAAAAAATCTAATAAACTAAGAGAAAAAAATTACATACAATAACAATAATAAAATATAAATTAAATTAACAAAAACAATTAGCTAATCGAATTTGTCGAGCAAGTGGGTCAGTGCGTCACTTCTAAACTTATGTAGCGATGTACCAAATATATCGAGACCAGGGCGCTTAGTATTCAGAGCATTATATTCATTGCACATTCTAGTTATTGGCGAATTAAGTCCAATGTTGGTGCGAATGCGTGGTATATGAAAAGTTTTTGTAATGGGTTGCCTGGGCAATCTATGTGGGACCGTTAGTTGGATTTGATTGAGGATATTACTGTTGTTAATCATGCCATTAATCAATTTGTACAGAAATATTATGTCACTTATTTTACGTCGATCGGCTAATGAGTTCATTTTGAAAAATGCCAAACGTGATTTATAGCTACTGCGATGACTTATGCCGGATGAATGAAATGCTAAATGTCTTGTAAAAGCTCGCTGAATATTTTCTACTCGTTGAGAATGCACACTATAGAACGGATTCCAGATTGAACTGCCATATTCCAAATGACTGCGGACTATAGCATTGTATATAACGATCTTTGTTCTTACGTGTTTGAAGTCCCTTGTGTTACGCTTTAAAAAACCAAACATTTGTGCAGCCTTTTTAACAATTGAATCAACATGCGCTGAAAATCGCAGTTCCTTATCAATCAGCACGCCGAGGTCTTTGATTTCGTTGACTGTGACTAACACTGTATCGTTTATCATGTAATTTGAATGTATGGAGTTTTTCTTCTTTGTAAATTTTATGTGAAAGCATTTATGGGGGTTAAGTTCCATTGAATTGTTAGTGCACCAATTCTGGATTCGATGTAAATCATCTTGAATTTCCTTTGTGTCATTTGGTGTGTGAATTGTTTTGTACAGTTTTAGGTCATCAGCGAACAACAAGCATTTGCAGTGATGTATAACGGAAACAATGTCATTAATGAATATTGAAAATAAAATTGGGGCAAGGTGGGATCCCTGTGGTACTCCAGAGACTGCGCAATATTCATGAGAAGTGAAACTAGTTCCTGAGATTAGCGCGTTCAAACAAACAAACTCTTCAGCTTTATAATATTAAGTATAGATTTATGGCTATGTATTGGTGTACGTTGTGTTGGTGATCAATAAAAAAAAAGAAAAACTTAACGCGTATGGGCGGTTCGAAATTTTTAATTTATTCAACTACTTATGCGACTGACTGCACACACTTCTACATAAGCGGCAATAGCCTAGTTGGGAGTGGAACGGTCTGCCGAGACGAACGCGAACGTCTGCAGGTTCAAAACCCAAGGGCACACACCTCTGACTATTCTAAAAGTTATATCGTGTGTATTCTTTGTGAATATCGCTTGATTTAACGGTGAAGGAAAACATCTGAGGTGAGGAAACCTGCATAGATACTTTAGAAGTTCTTTATAAGAATTTCGAAGGTATGTAAAGTCTGCCAACCCGCACTAAGCCAGCGTGGTGGACTAAAGCCTAAACCCTCTCAGTAGAGGAGGCCCGTGCTCAGTAGTGGGCAGGATATAATACAGGGCTGGTATGGAGGCCAGTTATTCCATGTTCCACCCTTATGCATTTGAACATCCTTTTGAAGTTATTTAAATAAGACACTTTTTAGTATAAACAATTTATTTCTCATTTTTTCATGTCACAAACTGTACCACGAATCAAATCTTGCACTCTCCCGCTGAAAAAATAAAAATTAAAATTATAGTAATCTTTTTTTTGCATTGAATGACGAGGCGAGCATGCCGTTCGCCTGATGGTAAGCGATACGACCACCCATAAACATTAGCAACACCATCCAGCACCTTGAATTAAGTACTGTGTGGCATTCCACTGCGCTCGTCATCCTGAGACATAAGATGTTAGGTCTCATTATGTCCAGTAGTTACACTGGCTACAATGTCCTTCAAACTGAAACACAACAGTGTATGCACACTGCTGCTTAGCGGTAAAAATAGACATTGCGGTGGTACCCACCCAGACGGACTCTTACATATGAGAGACCTACCACCAGTTTTTATTTAGTATGCACAAAATAAAAATGTTTACTGCCTCGGTGGCGTAGTTGTATTACGGTACGACTGCTATGCTGAGGTCTCGGGTTCGATCCCCGGGTCAGGCAGTGATATTGGATTTTTCTATTTAGTATCAGCCCGAAGTCTGTTTGTGCCCGATGTGGCGATATTGCCCCCTATCACATCATGGGACGGAATACGGATTGCGAAAAGTAGGTGCATTAGTTGCGCCTCTGCCTACCCGTTTGTGGATAAAAGGCGTGAGTATGTAAAAATCTTAACTACATTTACCTGTGTATGAAAAAATTGTCCTCATCAACATTCAAGGAAGAGTACACAAATCTTGGTATTTGATTCACCAAAACCCAAACTTCATCACCTTTTATTACCATATCTGAAAATGAAATACAAAAATCGGTGCTCTGAATGGAAATTGTTATTCAATGACATTCTAGGATGGTTTAAACTCTTATATAGATGCTTCTGTGTACTTGACTAGCTGGATAACTTCTGTTATGCGGTTATTGTTAAAATTAAACTTCATTGAGCACAATAGGTAAAAATGCTTGGCATCCTAATATATTCATTCTCAAGACGAAACAGCTCATATTTATTATACTTTGAACTCCATTAGGAGCCTATACTGTGTCATTTTTACATTGCGTTACTAAATGAAACCACATATTCATCTATACCTCTGCTAGCATTGCGCTAAAAATTGTCAATGAATAACGAATACTTTCGCCAAAAATTCCGGTTGTAGTATTCCGAATTTTTGATCATTTTGTAGTTTATTACGAATATGGTGTGTGCGTGAGTGTATTTCTGACTGAAAGTGTAATGTTGCTGCTGCGAGGAATTCTCCTAGAGCAGTAATAGTGGCATTAGGGCGTGTA
Organism: Lapara coniferarum; assembly: GCA_949316025.1. Classification (NCBI taxonomy): domain Eukaryota; kingdom Metazoa; phylum Arthropoda; class Insecta; order Lepidoptera; family Sphingidae; genus Lapara; species Lapara coniferarum. The sequence continues at coordinate 25,389,464 of OX438929.1, forward strand.
AGCTTAAAGTTACATTTAATTGATATTTATTTTGTTCGAAACTTACACATTTTTATTTTACATCTATGGTTAAAATAAGATAAGTATGTGGTTTCATTTATTAACGCAATGTCAAAATGACCCTGTATATAGATATAATAGTTAGATACTAACCACATTCTATCGAATGTCTAAAAGCGCCTGATCGTTCTATGATAGCAATATCACAAATCTACGTTTCTGCGATTTACGTTTTTTTTTTATAAATAAATTGTTTCATATAGCTATTTATCCATTTCCATCTAGTGGAAGGCCATAAAAATAATAAAAAAAGTGTCTTTGTCGTTTAAGTACCTAGTAATATTTTTACCCAAGCCTCGTCGCGTCGGGGGACCGCTAAAGAAGTATTTTCATCTCCCTGGTCCGGAGTTCGGTCCCCCGACGTGAGGACGCTTGGGTCAAAATATTACTTGGTACTTAACCGATTAAGACACTTTCATTATTTTACTTTTTAGAGATTTTTTGTTTTTATTTTTATTACTGTTTATCAGACAGTTTCTTCATTGAAAGTAACGTTCAAAGTAACTATTACTTTGACAAAATTATGGTAGTGTTTTAGCAATTCTTATGACTCACTTTAGCGACGCGTTTTGCCTATTCTTATGGGTTGGAATTTAGGGACGAGTTTTGGCAATTCTTATGGGTTTTACTTTAACAACCTTTGTGTTGTAGCTTTAGGGGCTTTTACTGTATCTGTTACTTTAAAATTAGTGAAAAAAATTGACTGAAGGCAAACTTACCGCTTATATACACAAGTTTTTGATGATCCTGAACAGTTAAGCCTACGTTTTCAGGAGTCAGTGGTACATCCACATTCCAACATAGTATAGCGTCTTGAGCCACACTACCGAAGAGCAGGGTTCGAGTGCCAGTGTGATACACGTGCTTACTGCTCTGGGTGTTGGGACCTCTGGTGCCTAGGTCCTGGAGAAAATGATTTCTATTCCTTCTGAGTGAGACGAGCATGCCGTTCGCCTGATAGTAAGCGATACGACCACCCATAAACAGTAACACCATCTGAACTTTGAATTACAAATTGCGTGGCACTGCGCTCGTCATGAGACATAAGATGTTAAGTCTCATAATGCCCAGTAATCCAGGCACACTGCTGCTTCAGAAAATATAGACATTGCAGTGATACAGTCAGCCACATAAGTTTATTATTAGGTATATGTATTTATATATTATTATTATTATGTATTTTATGTTATTATGTATTTTATATATTACTAGCTTTTGCCCACGGCTTCGCCCGCGTTAAAATAAGTTTTTCCGGGCTAAAAGTACATAAAAACCTTCATGTTGAATCACTCTATCCATCACATTTATTTGGATAAAGATTAATATTATGACGTTGATACAAGTCTTAACAAATGATGCATTAATTTCGACCAAATTTGATTACCATAAAAACGGTTCTAGTGAGTTAATCTTAAAAGATAGACACATACTGTAGCGGACATTTTTTTAGATCATTTCAAGAGGAATAATTCTTTGATACATATATTTTTGGTATCTTGAACCGTTTTCGCAGCGCACGCAATGGAAGCCCTCAAGGATGAATAATTTTCCCCGCTTTTTTCACATTTTCCATTATTTCTACGCTCCTAATAGTTGCATCGTGATGTTATATAACCTAAAGCCTTCCTCGATAAATGGTCTATTCAACACAAAAAGAATTTTTCAATTCGAACCAGTAGTTCCTGAGATTAGCGCGTTCAAACAAACAAACAAACAAACTCTTTAGCTTTATAATATTAGTATAGATTCGTTACCATGTTTAGTTAGTGTATTCGTATTGTGTACTTTTTATATTTATACTTTTTTTTCCTTGCTCATTTTATGTTGTATCATGATTTATTACACCTACCTATATTGTTTATCTCTGCATCACCCTAAGGTTGACTGGTAGAGAATGCCTTTGGCATTAAGTCCGCCTTTATACATTGTTGTATAAGAAGTAATAAAAAAATAAAATAACAATAAGTAGCGGAACAAATTCAAAACTTAAAATTGCCCATACAACTTTGTGTTCCTACCAATATTTTTTTTCTCTTCACAAAAAGAAAAAAAAAGTTTCACACACACATATACACATACACTCACGCCTGTTATCCCTGAAGGGGTAGGCAGAGGCGCAACTAGTGCACCCACTTTTCGCCGTTATTCCGTCCCATGATGTAATAGGGGGCGAGCCTATCGCCATATCGGGCACAAATTCCAGACTCCGGGCTGATACTGAATAGAAAAACTCAATATCACTTTGCCCGACCCGGGGATCGAACCCGAGACCTCAGCTTTACAGTCGTACTATAATACAACTACGCCACCAAGGCAGTCAGCCAAAAAAAAGTTTCAATTAAACTTAACATGTACAGGCGTTTTGAAATTTTACATTTGTTCAACTACTTATGTAGCTACTATACAGCTACTTATGTAGCTACTATACAGCTACTTATGTAGCTACTATACAGCTACTTATGTAGCTACTATACAGCTACTTATGTAGCTACTATACAGCTACTTATGTAGCCACTTATGTAGCTACTATACAGCTACTTATGTAGCTACTATACAGCTACTTATAGCTGACTGTAGCTACCCAGACGGCTCCTTGCATACAAGTGACCTACCAGTTTTACTATGTCTCGACTTACTTTGAATTCGTTGATGAAGTTTAATCCTCTTTGTTTCAAAACGTGTGTGTCTATTGAAAACTCGTGAGTTGACACCAAGGGGTGGTAGTAAGCTGTTCTTTTGGATTCTCTGGTCTCTGATAAAGCGATGCTGAACACACCATCTTTCCAATTGATGACATTCCCTGTAAGTAGATTACTGATTAAAAAAATAAGTGATTATCTATTATTACTACTGTAACGACCAGTATAAGCTGAGCCGCCTCCTTTTGCCTTTATTATTGTTTAAGTAGAAGAATCCCTATGTTATTGTTAGTGTTATAAGGCAATAAACTGATTTATTATTATGTTGTATCTTTCCTGCGGGAAATCACGGCACGAAGACCGGTCCTTTTGGAAGGCTTGCGTGGGGATATGGATCCAACACGTAGAGGCCCCTTTAAGATACATTACTCTAGTTGGGATGTGTACGCCTTACGGGTACTCTCTCTGTCTGTACTTAATATTATTATTTGATTTCGAAGTGGTTGAAAATGAGTCAGAGTTTATAGAAATACGGCTGAGTCTTTTTATTATTGTATCGCAGAATAATTGAAAAATTAATAAGAAGATAGTTACCTATTTCTTAATTATAAACACGGAGGATAGAAGAAGAGATTTTAAATAATATTCTATCTATATATATTTCGGGGAGGTCTATGTTCAGCAGTGGAATTCTAAAGGCTAAAAGAAGAAGATTCTGTCTAGACAGATAGCTTGACAAAGAACATAAAGCACGACGTCGACTCAACAGCAAGCAAAAATAGCAGGCGAATTATTGTGACCAGATTCGATATCTATTTCTACCGCCAAGCAGCAGTGTGCATGTACTGTTGTGTTTCGGTTTGAAGGACATTGTAGCCAGTGTAACTACTGGACATAATGAGACTTAACATCTTATGTTTCAGGATTGGACGGCAGCGTGTCTGGCGTCCTTCGGTGTACGGAGGCTTCTGAGCCCCCGCAACAACAGGAGACGGACCGCAACAGCGGTACGCGCAGGGGCGGTTGCGGACGACAACTTAGACGTGAGCCGGAGGAAGCCCGCAGCCGTCCCTAATGCGCCGAAGATGGCCACCGCGGAGTTTTAGTTGGTATGCCGTGCGGTGTACATAGGTTAGGGACTTGGCCCGGCGGTCGCCCGACGTTTTCCATCTCTCCGGGCAGCTCAACGTCGGGTCGTAAGGCACGGTGAACCCAACATAACCGCTCAGTCTTCCCCTTGAACACTGGGCGGTAGTAATAAGTCACTTTCTCCGCGTCAACAAAAAAAAAATGTATCAGGATGACGAGCGCAGCGGAATGCCACACAATACTTTGTAACTCAAGGTGCTGGATGGTGTTGCTACTGTTTATGGATGGTCGTATCGCTTACCATCAGGCGAACGGCATGCTCGTCTCGTTATTTAATGCAATAAAAAAAGAATTTGATGCGCCTAACTTAGTTGACGCTATTATAAATACTATTATTTTGGATTACAAATTATTTACATACCAGCCGCTGTAAAGTTCATAGCGGTCTCGTCATGAGTAAAACTGGGGTGATTTATCCTCCAAAACTGCTTCTGTTTCAACGAGAACACTACCAGCCCCTCTGTGGCCAAGTCGTTAACATACGCGTACGCGTCGTCGCAAGCAGATTTTTGGACGTCAATTGTTATTGAAGTTAGGCCTGAAATGGATTTTGTTTGCGATAAGTGGAAATACTATAATTTAAGTAACAAAGTGATATGCTTTGGTTACGAAATTGACGAGAAAATTTTATGGGAATTAGTATAATTTTATATTTTTAAAGTTTCAGCTAAAAATAAACACTGTAGTTTCTGTAATATGGATTATAATGCTTTTTGTCCTGTAAAGCTGCGGGAATTGGTAATGGTAATAAAACTGTTAATTTAGAATTAGCCGACAAAAAAAAAATATTGCGTGTTACTAAATTTGATTCTAGTGACTTGACAATCTTTAGAAGCACGTCTTAAAGGCTGTTTCACAATGTTCAAACCAAAGCTAACCATCAATTAACCGTATTAGACTCCTAATGTGAATAGCATTCATTTGATTGCTATTTATATGAGAGCATGAAGCGTTACTTTTGTATTTCATCGTCTTATATGTAATATTTGACGAGTATCATTTATGATTTAAACAGACTAGACGTGATTAAATGGGCTCTTAGTAACGAAAATGATAATTGATATTGTTATTCTATGAGCGTCGTTTTCGATAGCACATTACTCGTAACAAAACTGACAAACACCTGTGTTACTCAAGTAACATTGAGCTAAATAAAAAAATTACCTCCGCTGGTCCTCTCATTCACCAGAACAGCAGAATCAAACTCATATCTAAACAGCAATGTGCTAGTCGGCAAGTCGTAAGCCAGGATCGCGGGCGGCTGGATTTGCTTACGAGCTCCTGAAAAAAGCAAAATATTCAAATCAAATCAAATCATTTATTTGTAAATGTAGGTACATATTTGTAATAGATCGTATAATTAAATTTAGTCCGCTACATTTTACTTATTGGAAAAGCATATAAATTTAGGGTTTTCAATTAAATTAAACAAAATATTATAAAACCATATTCTAAACCTAGTTCCAATATTTATAATTTATGATTCCAAGAATTCATCAACAGAGTAAAAGCCTTTATGGATGAGGAAACTTTTTAACTTCTTTTTGAATAATATTACATTATCTGTAATTCTAATGTCCGGACTAAGTTTATTATATATAGCTGGTCCCATTCCATAAATACTCTTCCGTAATAACGCTGTCTTACTCCTTCTTAAAGATAAAGTATTAGAGTCCCTCATTCGTAATCTTGGATCCACTGGAGGTCTCACTTCAAATAAATGGGGGTGAGTTTTAACAAACACTGCTACCTCATAAATGTATAAAGACGGAAATGTAAGAAGTTTTAGTGTTTTGAAATTAAAAAAGTTCCGTTAAAAGTGGTATTGTCACGCTGGCAATCAATCTTTATTGATTGCTAGCGTGCTGACTACTTTTTTTAATTCGTTTATCAATATGTCTTCCTAGATCTAGCAGAAAAATAATTTACACAATACAAGCAATAATGAATGAGGTATAAAAGATTGAAGTTGGTGGAAGGCGTATCTGTCAGATAAGGGAAACAGCAGAATGTGGCGTCACCGAGTGTCGCCAGCCATAACGCTGCGTGCGTGAGACAAAGACAGCGCGATAACTCCATCACGCTCTCAGTTTGGCTTACAACAATAGCTATTTCTAAATTAACCAATTCAACCAATTTCGATGCTGATTTCACAGAAGAATTTCTTTTTCGTATTCTTTATAGTAACATATAAAATAATGAACAAAATCAAACACAGGAAGCCCTATTGGATACTTTAATACCAGCATAATTTCCTGATGGTAGGTGTCTCGCATGCGAGAGGCCGTCTGGGCAGGTACCACCGCAATGTCTATTTCTACCAAGCAGCAGTGTATGCACTGTCACAGATAACTATATATTAGTCAGAGACAGACAGGACACTGGGGTTGGGCAAAAAGTTTGGCACTATCTCCGTACGGCGCTAGTGTCGCAGATGTAAGGATAGGTAGGTAGGTACCTATAGGTGTATGTACCAACTACTACTATTTGTGTTAATTCTTATTTAGGGAGTTTGGTCAAAAATGAAACAAAGATTAATAATTATGTATTTGTATTCCTTAACTTATGTGATTTAAATGACGATGAGTGCGATTAGTGGAACGGCAGTTTCCAACACAGCATTTTTTAAAGTAATTCATGTCGTAAACGATAGGCCGTTGGTACGTGATTAATTACGGAACGATTTGTGTAACTCAACTCAAGCTAGATAGCGAGTAATACACAAATAAACACTGGCACTTTCGCTGAAACGCAGTATCTGACAGTCTAAAAGCACAGATAACTTTAAATTAGTCAGAATGACGTTATCCAAGATGGCGGTCCGAACGATACAAGCCAAGAAGTTTATAATATAACTACATACAAGCGCCATGTGGAAGTCGTTGAACTACAGAGTCATAGGCCTGTGCACTGTTGTCAGTGTTGGGCAAATTTTAATCGCAAGAACAATTAAAGATTAACGATTAATCAATTGTAATTGTGAAAAATTACAATTAACAATTATTTAATTGTTAACTGTATTAATAACAATTAATTAATTGTTAACTGTATTAATAACAATTAACAATTAATTAATTGTTAACTGTATTAATAACAATTAACAATTAATTAATTTTCAATTGCTTTTTTAATTTTAATTAAAAATAACAATTATAAAAATACTGCTGCATAATATAAAGCCGGTATATATACAACTAGCTTTTGCCCGCGGCTCCGCCCGCGTTAAAAAGTTTTTCCGGGATAAAAGTCCCGCTTTATGTTTTCCGGAGATAAAAGTAGCCTATGTGTTAATCCAGAACATGATCTACCCGTGTGCCAAATTTCATCGAAATCCGAACAGTAGTTTTTGCGTGAAAGAGGAACAAACATCCATACATCCAAACATCCATACATTCTTACAAACTTTCGCCTTTATAATATTAGTAGGATATATCCGTGTGGTTGCGGGTAGTAGAATAGTGCCCCCCCATATTTTCATATAGTTAAATAAATATGTTGGCAACTCATAAAAGACCGATCACAATAATAATCAATAACTTTAATCAAACATGATTAGATAGACAATAACGATTTAAAACTTCTTGTAATAATTTAAATTACACTTCACTACCACTCTATTCTCGAACATGCTGTCTGACAGTTTGTGAGTCTTTGGCAGATTTGTCATTGTTGCAAATGAAAAAAGGCATTCCACTGCAGCTGATGATGGCAAAGGTGTGTTGTATTTAATAAAAATACTTTTTATCTCAAAATATCTATTGAGAAGTTGCATATGTTGGCATTCCTCAGCAAAATAATGTAAAATACCTACGCTGTAGAAATATTTATCAATGCTGTTGCATTGTTATGCATAAAAATAAACACATATTGAAAGGAAATATTCATTTTTTTATCTACTAGCAGTTTTTTTTTATTTAGAAAGAAAGATTTAGGAAAAATAAGCTATACTTACAGCCTTTGACCACTTTTTTATTCGTCTAAAGTTTATACTTATAGTTTAATTCTCCTTAACCTTTACTAATTTGATTTTGATACATAAAGTTAATTGTTAGTTTTAATTGTTTCATTAATCAACTAAAAAAGTTAATTGTAATTATTTTAATTGCGAGTTACAATTAACACACGTTAATCAAATTAATTTAATTGCAAGATGCAATTAAAAGTTCAATTGCGATTAATTTAATTGCAATTACTTTTTTAGTCAATTAACAAGATAATTGACAAATTAATTGATTAATGCCCAACACTGACTGTTGTGTTCCGGTTTGAAGGAAATTGTAGCCAGTGTAACTACGATTATAAGACTTATCATCTTTTGTCTCAGGATGACGAGGGCAGTGGAGCAGTGGAGTGTAACGCAGTACTTTGTCATTCAAAGTTCTCTATGGTGTTGCTACTGTTTATGGTCGTATCTCTTACCATCCGGCGAGTTGTATGCTCGTCTTGCCATTCATCATCATCATCTTCCTCCAAAATTACTTGGGGTCGGCGCAACATGTTTTTCTCTTCCTTTCTCCTCTATCTTTCGTCATTCAGTAAATAATATAAAGTAAATAGTTAATTTTCGTCTCGTCATTCAGTAGCAAAGAAAAAAATTCATATTGCTTAAGTCCTACCTGGTACTTCTAAAAGTCCGGTGTCGACCATCCACAGGCGATCGCATTCGTCTACCGCGGGTCTATACACAGAGACAAGTCTCTTGACTTCCTCGAAGTTGGGGTACGGCCTCAGCAGCGGGGAGGAAGTACTTCTATCCACGCAGTTCAGGGTCGAAGGTATTCCTGGAATACGTACATAGCATCACGGCTTTCCTTTTCAGGGGTAGGTAGAGGACTGAGTTATTAATAATACCAGCCCTGTATTATATACTGTCCACTGCTGGCACGGGCCTCCTCTACCACTGAGAGGGTTTAGTCCTTAGTCCATCACGCTGGCCTAGTACGGGTTTGTAGACTTCACATACCTTCGATATTCTTATTAAGAACTTCTTAGGTATGCAGGTTCCCTCACGATGTTTCCCTTCACCGTTAAAGCGAACGATAATTGATAATATACACACGTAACTTTGAAAAGTCAGAGTTGTGTGTCTTGGGTTTTGAAGGCTATCGTTCACTTTTTACAGAGTTATTATCACACCAATAATATTTGCCACTCATTTTAATTTGGTGGTAGGATATTTTCAAAACCCAAGGGCCCATCTGACTTTTCTAAAGTTATACCGTGCGTATTCTTTGTGAATTATCGCTTGCTTTAACGGTGAAGGAAAACATTGTGAGGAAACCTGTATACCTGAGAAGTTCTCTGAATTTCGAAGGTGTATGAAGACTGCCAACCCGCACTAGGCCAGCGTGGTGTACTAAGGTCTAAGCCCTCTCAGTAGAGGAGGCCCGTGCTCAGCAGTGGGCAGTATATAATACAGGGCTGGTATTTTTTTTTATAACGAGAATATCCCGCCCTCACACCCGCCACTGCAACTCCTGTGAGCCAGGATCGACAGTGGCACGCATTTTATGACTCCGAGTGGTGAAGCTCGGCGAGTCTCTGGGAGCACTAATTAGTCTTAACCCGCAACGAAGTTAATCAAATAGAATAGTTATAAATATATTTTCCACTTCATAATCTTCATTGGTATTGTGACATTATATAATCTTGATAACAGATCATGTTGCTGAAAGAATTTCTTGTGCCAAAAATTCATCACACATAACACGTTCCGAAGCGGTAGTAAATTCATGAAGATTTGAATGAACTTTGGAGAAAGTTTATAATTAAAAGACATATTCAATAACGGGCTTAACAATCTAACCAAGATACTTTATGTATATTTGGATAGTAGTCCCAAAAACTAGGCCTTTGCAATCGTATAATTTTCAAGTCCTCCGATTTTGAGATTTATCTATTTTATTTTGCTCAAAAACTACAATTAAAGTGAGTGTTTTAAAAAAAGTTAAATTAAATGGAGGGATCTAAAAATATTTTTTAACTAGCTATTGCCCGCGGCTCCGCCCGCATTAAAGTTTTTCCGGGATAAAAGTCCCGGTTTATATTTCCCCGGGATAAAAAGTAGCCTATGTGTGAATTCAAGACATGATCTACCCGTGTGCCAAATTTCATCGAAATCCGTTCAGTAGTTTTTGCGTGAAAGAGGAACAAACATCCAGAAATCCATACATCCAGACATTCTTACAAACTTTAGCCTTTATAATATTAGTAGGATAGATCCAAGATCCATATTTTTTCCCCTTTAATATCCATGAAGTTTGATCCTGGTTAGATTTTGAGGCCCCGCACCCATACAAAACATCTCTTTTATTTAATTTTCGGAACTCACCATATTTCCTTCTAGGTACGGTCACAAACACTTTATCAGAATATACTTGTAATCCTATAGGCACGTTGTTGTACTGGATGAAGAATTTCTCTTCGTCTGCCAAATCCTGGTTGAATATAACGCCATCTGGCCTTCGTTCGTGGTCTGTGTTGTTGACGTCTGAAAAATACAATGATGTCCATAGAAGTTTGTTTGGTACCTAAAGCTTCGACACATGTTAGTCACCACACATGTATTTAGGTAGACGATTGGGGATATGCATAATGCCTTTTTTGTAGTCGGTTTATTTTAGAATTGCTAAAGAGAGGAAATTTATCTATAGCTATAAGCAATCACAATAGAAACATATTTAAAAATAGAATAACCCACACATACTAACGCCTTTTATCCCAGAAGGGATAGCATAGGCGCATCTAATGCATTCACTTTTCGCCGTGCGTTTTCCGTCTCATGATGTGATTGGAGGTCAAGCTGACCGCCATATCGGGCACAATTTCCAGACTCCGGGCCGATACTGGATAGAAAATTCCAATATCACTTTGCCCGACCCGGGATCGAACCAGAGACCTTAGCATTGCAGGCGCACCGTAGTACAACTACGCCACGAGGCAGTCTGAACGCAATAAACTCAAAAATTACTAAACGGATTTCGATGAAGTTTGATAGTCTAAGTTTGATATCCTGGAAAGGACATAGGCTACTTTTTATCCCGGGAAAATATAGAACGTGATTTTTATCCCGGAAACATTTTCCATGCGGGCGAAGCCGCGTGCAAAGCTATTATAGAAATAAAATGGAAAGATGGTAAACATCGGATGACCTCTGAGGCGAGTTCCTGTAAGATTGGAATTCAAAATTCCGGGTAGAGAACTACCCAATGTCAAAAACGTATGCGCTCAACAAAGGGCTTCTCGATTTTTCGTGTGAAACAGTTCTTTGCAGAACATGTTTGACCTTATTTGTTTTCCTCTGAGTTATTTCTGAAACTGCGTTAAAAATTCCCCACTTTATGCGGAAAGTCCCTCATCTCACCTTAGTTAGATCCCGGCCGTAATAAAACAATACTTTTTATAAAAATAAAAGCTTCAAAACCAAAATCCTATATTATGATTTTTATACATGTTAAGGACCATTAAGGACCATTAGTGCCTGGACAATGATTTTATTTTTAATGGAAACATTGAAAAAGAAAGTCCAAAGTGGAGGTCGCGGGTTCAAATCCTGCTTTCGACTGTTTCTTTTTCAGTGTTTCCATTAAAAATAAAATATAAAGCAAATCATCAGATCCTAATAAATTATCTACAAAAACTTTCCGTGAAAGTTATACATTTAAATAACGAAAGCTCCATCCAATTCGGATAAATAGTTTTTGAGAAAATCGCGGACATATAAACTTACACACATACATACGGGTTGAATGCAGAACCTCCTTTTTTGAAGTCGGTTAACAACAACTTACATTTTACTCCATCAATATTATAACCTATTTGTTTCCAACTAAATATTTGCTTCAATTTCCCATCACCGAGGTTTCCTTGCGCAATCACATATTTGATAAATAACAATAATATCACATTTATTTTAAACATTGTTGATCACACAAACGCTTGGAATGTACTGATTACTGACTATTACTGAGTGTCTCAAACCAGTTTTGTGTAGTGCTGTTTTGAATCGATTTTAGTTTTATTCGATTGATTTAGATTTTTCAATATATCGATTTTAAAAGGCTCTCTTATGCGAGAGTACGGATGGGTAAGTACTACCACGTTACCTTGTAACATTTTGCAAGTATTGTCTTCTGGTTTAAAGGACATTGCAGCCAGTGCAATTACTGAGCATTATGAGACGTTACTTTTTAAGGCGAAGATATCTGTGTGATGCGACGCAGTGCATGATATATTTCCCCACATCTTTTCCCCCTCTCCTAGGTGTAGGCCTTCTCTTTATTACGCCTGTCTTTCTAGTGCGAGCCTCATCCACTGCTTGCCGGCATACCTCGCAATGTTGTCTGACCATCTGGCTGGTGGTCTGCCTCTGACTATGTGACCGTTCCTTGGGTACCAATGCGAGATTTACGAAGTTGTAAACATAGATGTGTCAACTTGATATGAATTTTCGCATGATGTCTGATGAACTCAAATCCAGGGAAATATACAGGGTGGATTTGATGAATGGATAAGGTAACAAGGGCAGCTACCTTAACCGTTATATCTTTTTTTTTGTCCCTGACTAAACTCTTGTTAGCCTGACGAGGGTCGGCTTATACAAGAACACCGGTCTTTTGGGTGAGTGCAGAAGGCGCTCGCAACCCTTTCGTTATAGCTACAACATTTTTGAAGACAATAATATCTGTATTCAGAGATTTTGAAAAAAAATTACAGTGAGCAAGAAAATGGGCAAAAAGTTGTCGTTCGATCCTGTTGCTTATAAGGATTAAATCCTCTATGGGACCGTTAAAGGTTTCCGTACTTTATAATTTACTAGCTTCTGCCCGCGGCTCCGCCCGCTTTAAAAAGTTTTTCCGAGATAAAAGTCCCGCTTTATATTTCCCGGGATAAATAGTAGCCTATGTGTTAATCCAGGACATGATCTACCCGTGTGCCAAATTTCATCGAAATCCGTTCAGTAGTTTTTGCGTGAAAGAGGAACAAACATCCATACATCCAAACATCCTAACATCCATACATTCTTACAAACTTTCGCCTTCATAATATTAGTAGAATAACGTATTCCAATTATTTATTATCGATTTACATGAATAAAATCGATTATAATTGATACTCGATTTGACATCCCTAATAACTAGTTTCTTGTTATTGTATTATGTTGTAGGGCTATAACTAGAATTGTACATAATATTATCGTATTTTAAATTCCCAATTGGGTTTCTCCCAGATGCGCGCAGTAAGGTGACTCCACATTATTAAACATAAAAAAATGTTTTCTTTTTGTAATGCGTACCAATTAAATGTATTGGTACGCATCCCATTAATTTTAATAAAAAATATTCTTTTCGCCTACGTGATGAATAAAGTATTTTATTTTTATTGGCATAATGTAATGTAGTACGTAGGAATTAATGACAATTATAAACCGTTTTTTTTTATTATTACTTTGAATGACGAGACGAGCATGCCGTTCGCCTGATTGTAAGATATATTATACAACCAGTTTTTGCCCGCGGCTCCACCCGCGTGATTAAGTTTTCCCAAGATAAAAGTCCCGCTTTATATTTTCCCGGGACAAAAGTAGCCTATGTAACAATCTATGACATGATCTACCTGTCTGCCGAATTTCAACGAAATCCGGTCAGCAGTTTTTGCGTGAAAGAGTAACACACATCCATACTTACAAACTTTCAGCGTTTATAATATTAGCAGGATAGGAATAAGCAGTGACGCCCTAGCATGGCTTGACACCCGGGGCCGATATACTTTCTGTTCCACGACTCTGGCCAGACTCTTGGCTTTATTAATTTTGTTTTTTATTAGTGACAACCCTAGTCACATAAAGTGGCGGTCAACGTATTATAATGAGGTTTTTTTAATGTGACTCGTTTGAATATGAAATGAATATTTCGACGGTCCCATAGAACAAAGTCGTATATGCAAAATGAAGCTTTTCAGTAGAGCGCTTTGAATGTCTAAGTTAATTGTGAAAATCACAAGTTATACATGAACGAAACATTATATTCTATAGGGTTCAGTAACAACTTTGAACCTAATGTGTGAAAATAGCACTAATTCGCACATGAATACAAACTAACGACTTTCAAAGCGCTCTACTGAAAAGCTAACATTTTGCATATACGACTTTGTTCTATGAGAGCGTCGATTTGCTTTGCTTGGTTGCATAGTTTTTTAGATGGTAGACATAAACGCAGGAACATCTGCGGTCCAGGGCCGGTTGCGGACGACAACTTAGACACTTCCCTCAAATGAAGCTTGCAGCCGGCTCTAATGCGCCGAAGTTGGCCACCACAGAGTTTTATTTGGTAGCCAGTGTAACTACTGGACATAATGAGTCTTGACTCATCAAGCCCCGCGACGGACGCCGGCGTCAATATATACTATAGTTTCCCCATACATCTATATATATAAGCGGAGCTTCACGGCAACTTATGTCTTAGGATGGCGAACGCAGTGGATTGCCACACAGTACCTACTTTGTAACTCAAGGTGCTGGATGGTGTTGCTACTGTTTAGGGGTGGTCGTATCGCTTGCCATCAGGCGAACGGCTCGTCTCGTCATTCAATGAAAAAAATAATTGTGTGTTAAAAGAGGTGTTTCGATCTAGCGGGGCCACGCGAGCTAGACCGAAAGAACTAATGGCAATGTTTTGTTTGTTCAATGTACCTCACGAATTTATCAACAAGAACCAATGTACCTCAATTATTTTGATAGAATTTACAATAAATCGCCGCATCCATCCAGCGGGGCCCGCGGTTGATTTACGCTCGGAATACATAAAAATTATTCTGATCATAACTTGTGCCAATGTACCTCTCGATTCATGTATTAACTCCAAGGAATCTTCAACAGTACAGGAGAAATTCAGCAAGAAAAATTTATCCGCCCAGCAGGGCCCTTTGTATTTTGAATTCTTACCGCCAAAAAAGCACGCCATTGTTATGTATTACCAATGTACCGTGAGAATTCTTCACCATTTTTCTACGTGGATTGTGTGTGTGTGTGTGTGTGCGTGCGTACATGCGTGCGTGCGCGTGCGCGTGTGTGAGTGTGTGTGTGAGTGTGTGTGTTTGTGTGTGTGTATTTTTTTAGGTTATCATCTAAGAATTCCTTCCCACTTTCTATCCTAGTCTACGTTGCTTACTTATTATTCTGAGGTCGTAAGCATCCTAAAGCGAAACGAATGATTAAAGTAAATAAAACTCCATTTACAAGATTACATTTTATTATTTATTTCTATAAAAAATTAAACTGAAGTAATTTTTGGCACTGATGCGATGAGTCAATGAATCTGAAACTAAGTAAAAAAGAAAAACAAATTATTCAATTCAATGCAGCTGCACGGTTGTTTTCTAAATTGCAGTCGTACTAACTGCCTTCAAACTTCTTTGCAGTGAAATGCAGTCCGTCTGTCTAGAGGCTTAGTGCTACGCTGGAGGTCGTGGGTTCAAATCCTGCTTTCGACTGTTTCTTTTTCAATGAACATTATCCAGGCAATACATGGCCATTAATATGTATAAAAAATCTTAATATAGAAAATGTTTGTATGTTTGTTAGAAGTTCACATAGGCATTATAGTGTGTTACATGTTTTGTTGCGAGCTAAGGGGGGGTCTACTACTTCTACCTATCACATCATGGGACTGAATACACACGACGAAAAGTGGGTGCATTAGTTGCGTCTGTGCCTAGCCTTTAGTTAAAAGGCGTGAGGTATTTCACATGAAAAAATTTAAATGAGACAAATTGCATTTAAATTTTCATGAGGATATTGCGTCTTAAAAACTCCTTACCTTATTTAGACCAGGCGCGAGTGTGACATGCCGGCGTCCCGCCAGGTAGAGAAGTATTGTTTGAAGGCAGCTGGCTCCATACCCTGGAGGATCCTGGTCACTTTCACCTGGGACAGGGGAAACGTTAAGTTGTAAAGGTTTAAAGCTAGCTTTACCAATATACAGGGTCATTTTTACATTGCGTTACTAAATGAAACCACATATTCGTCTATGCCTCTGCTAACATCGTGCTAAAAATTATCAATGAATAACGAATACTTTCGCCAAAAATCCCAGTTGTAATATTACATTTTTTTTATCATTTTGTAATTTAGTGCGAATATAGTGTGTGCGTGAGTGTATTTCTGACTGAAAGTGTGTTGTTGCTGCTGCGACGAATTCTCCTAGAGCAGTCATAGCGGCATTAGACTGTGTAAACTTAGTTACTTTTTATTGATATTTATTTTATTCGAAACTTACACTTTTTTATTTTACATTGGTTAAAATAACTTAATGGAAAGTGATATTTTCAACCAGATAAGTATGTGGTTTCATTAATTAACGCAATGTCAAAATGACCCTGTATATCAGCCCGCACTAGGCCAGTGTGGTGGACTAAGGCCTATACCCTCTCTTACTGGTGGTACATCTCTCATATGAAGGAGTCCGTCTGGGTGGGTACCACCGAAATGTCTATTTCTACGATATTTCTACCAAGAAGCAGTGTGTATTCACTGTTGTTTCGGTTTGAAAGACATTATAATCAGAGAGATGTGGAGAAAAATGGAGGAGGCCTTTACTCTTTCGGGAGGTCCTTAATTAAAAAAAAAATAAAAAATAAATGCATGCAATTTAAATAAATTTAACTAAATATATTAATTTATTCAATTATAATATTTGAAATCAGATTGTTTTATTATAACTATGCAAATTTTTTTAACTAAAATTATTTGAATGAATATGTAACTAAATAACTTAAAATGGTCTAATAAATTATCAATGAATTTATTATATGTAAAATATTAAGGAATAAAATAAAGGCTTTATTATTATTATGTTGTATCTTTCCTGCGGAAAATCACGGCACGAAGACCGGTCCTTTTGGAAGGCTTGCGTGGGGATATGGATCCAACACGTAGAGGCCCCTTTAAGATACATTACTCTAGTTGGGATGTGTACGCCTTACGGGTACTCTCTCTGTCTGTACTTAAGGAGGAAATACAGCCAAAGACAGCGCCCGTAAGGCGTAAGGACTATTGCAGAGAAGATGGGAATTATACTGGGTCTATGGATGGGATCTAGATGGACTGGTTGCTGGGCTATTGATTGAGACAACGGGACGCCTGCCAAGTAAAATGTCTCAATCATTTGTATTCAAGGCAGACGGTGACTTGCCCCCCACTAGATGGGCATCCCAAAAAGTGGCGTATGCCAAGGACGCAACATCGGTGTGGGTGGCTAAAGGGTGTCGAGAGGTGTGCACCGATTTCACCATCGCGGGTCGCTAACGCGTCCCGGAGTGGGCTTCCTCGC
This sequence comes from Lapara coniferarum, assembly GCA_949316025.1. Classification (NCBI taxonomy): domain Eukaryota; kingdom Metazoa; phylum Arthropoda; class Insecta; order Lepidoptera; family Sphingidae; genus Lapara; species Lapara coniferarum. The sequence continues at coordinate 25,406,640 of OX438929.1, forward strand.
TATTATGCAGATTGAGCACTTCCACCCTGGAGCTCAGGTTCTTAGCTCTTGCGATTTCCACCCCTAGCCGGCCAGTTAAGGCAAGCCAAGGGTCAGGGGGTCTCATTTAGCCCCCACGGAATCAGGGTACGCGGTGTCGCCACTCACCGACGGCTCGCCACAAAGCCGCCCCTGCGGGCTTATTATTATTATTATTATTTAGTTTTTAACGATTACGTTTCTCCTCTTATAGGAGGGTAATAATTAGCACGGGCCGAAGCCAAGTGCACTAAACTAGGGAGTCACTATTAAGGAACTTACGAGTCAAACGGCATGTGTTCAGTATTACTGCTTTTTGCATGAGTAGGTATGTAGATGGGTTTATCTGTAGAGAATTAATGCTGGAATGAAGGGTTTTAGGGATAACACCGGTGCTGGAGATTACAATTGGCACAGTTTGAACATGATTGACCCGCCATTGAGTTTTTATTTCTACTGACAGTTCGGTGTACTTAGCAATTTTTTCTGCGTGTGTGGTGATCAAATTGTGTGTATTACATACTGCTATATCAATTAAAATTACGGTTTTGTTGTATTTGTCTAGTAATGTGATGTCAGGTCTATTGCTGTAAACTGTTTTATCTGTAATGATGGTTCTATCCCAGTACAATTTAAATGCACTGTTTTCTAGGACGGCTTCCGGTTTGTATTTGTAATAGGCTACTTTTTCTGTGACTAGTTTATTTTGGTAAGCTAAATTTTGATGTATTATCGCAGCAACTTGATCATGGCGATGTTTATAGTCGGTCTGGGCTATAGCTCGACAGGCACCGGTTATATGCTGAATTGTTTCAGAAGCACTGTGGCATCGTCTACATGTGTCTTGGGTATTAGGTCTACGGATGATGAATTTCTGGTAATTTTTAGTGTCAATAATCTGATCTTGAATGGCAATCATAAATCCCTCAGTTTCGGGAAAGAGTTCACCTCGCTGCAGCCATGCGTTCGACGCTTTGATGTCGACATGAGATTGCTGCAGGTCGAGACGATGTCTCCCGTGTAAGGATTTACGTTCCCAGATTGTTATCTTGTCTTTAATGCTCGTGATGTGTTCGTTAGGTTGTGTATCTCTAGAAGCTAAATTGAGGGGTGTATGCTGCTTGTCCATATTTGTAATGATTTTATGGAGGGAAGAGTTTTGGGATTTTCGGGAGAAGAAGTTTCTGAGTGATGTTATCTGTTTGTTGTGTAGGTTTTCTATATCTATAATACCCCGGCCGCCTTCTTCTCGAGGAAGAGTAAGCCTTTGTATGCATGAACGAGGATGATGCTTGCGATGTTTGGTTAGAGTAGTGTTTATTAGCTGCTGTAGTTTTCTAATATCTGTTTTGGACCATTTGATTATACCAAACGAATATGTTAAAATCGATATTGCGTAACTGTTAACTGCTTTTACTAAATTTCGGGATGATAATTGAGATTTCATAATCATGTTAAGTCTGTGTTTAAAAGTATTATTTAATTGTTGTTTTGCCTGTTTTTGGTGGAGCTGGTGAGATTGCTGAAATCCTAGGTATTTGTACGTATCATTTGCGTGTAAGCATTCTATTCTCTGTCCTGTCGTTAGTGTGTATGGATCATTATCTATGTATTTGCCTTTACGGTACGTGAACGTTTTGCATTTATCTATTCCAAAGCTCATGTTAATATCGTCAGAAAATGACTGGGTAATGTCTGCAAGATTGTGTAGAGATGGTACGCTATTACTATAAAGTTTGATGTCATCCATATATAAAAGGTGTGAGAGTTTTATGCTTTCAGATTCATCAGAAACTATTTCTAAACCGTTATTAGCATCATTGAGTAAATTAGAGAGGGGGTTCAGTGCGAGGCAAAACCAAAGAGGGCTTAGAGCGTCTCCCTGAAAGATTCCCCGTCTTATTGGGATTAAATCAGTTTCTAAGGTCTTGCCGATTTTAAGTTTGGTCGCCCATTGATTCATTACTTGTTGCAGAAATTCTACCAGTTGAGGATGGATTTTATAATGTTGTAGTATATAAACAAGCCAGCTATGAGGTACAGAGTCGAAAGCCTTTTGATAGTCTATATACATAGTGCACATGTCTTTGTTAGCTTTGGTGGTGTATTTCATGGCTACTGCATCAATTGTTATTTGTTCTTTACAGCCCTGACTATGCTTACGACAACCTTTCTGTTCCTCAGCTAGTATGTTGTTATGTGTTAAGTGTTTATATATAATCTGTGATATGCATGAAGTAATAACTTTGTAAACAGTTTGAAGGCATGTAATGGGTCTATATTTAGCCGGATTACTGTGGTCAGTGTCTTTAGGGATTAAATAAGTTACGCCTTGTGTAATGAAGTCTGGTACTGTATGTGGAGATTTTAAAAAGTCGTTGATATGTTTGTAGAGGGAAGAATGGATGGACGTGAGTTTTTTATAGTAGAAGTTGTGTATATGATCTGTACCAGGAGTTTTCCAGTTGTGGGTTGATTTTAAAACATTGTTAAAAATTTCTAGGGGAATCTGTTCAAAGATCATATCTGGTATTTGATTATTTTTTTGTTTGTCTGCTTGTATCCATGTAGCGTTTCGGTTGTGCTGTGTAGGATTACTCCAAATATTTGCCCAAAATTCCTGTAGCTGTTCTTTAGAAGGTATGTTAGAGAGGGGTTCAGTCGGGTTCTGTGTATTTATTGAGGTCGATGCTAACTGTCTATAGAATTGCCGTTCATTATTCGTGAATTGTGCGTTTTGTTGTTTTCTCCGGGTACAGTTAAGATAACGTCGGCAACGGCTACTGAGTGAATTCAGTTTTTGTTTTAATGTGTCTAGAAATTGATTGTCTGTTTTGTTAGGCTCTTCATAGTTAGAATGAATCCTGTATTTATGCTTTATTCTGTCAACATGGGCTATTAAACCCAAGCTTCTGTTACCTTGTATGTATTGAGTCATTTTTCCTATTTCTCTCCTTAACCTTGATATTCTGTTATCTAATCTTTTCTGCCAGTGGGGTCTTTTGTCAGTGGTATGGTTAGTGGGAGAAGATTGGGACAGCGCATTGGGATTTTTTAATTTTGAGCCATTACATTTAGCTGCAGTGTAAGCAGCACAATATACAATGGTGTGGGTATTTATAAAATCATTATCTAGCGAATCGTATTTAGGTAATATATGTGTGTTTAAATATGTAATGATATATGCAAATCTTTTGGAAGTTTTTTGTTTCGGAATATATGGTCTCTCAACTGGGTTACTGTTAAGGAAACTTTGGTAGGTGTTTTCAAATGTTTGTGTGATAATGCTGTCAAGATTATTATACTGAGCTGATTGGATGTCGCATGTTGGTTCATGGGTGGTTGATTCGTCGTTTATAACGTTGGTGGTATTTTGGGTATTTTCATTTATGATAGATTCAGTTGATAGGTGATCATTTGTTGTTTGTGGTAAATTTAAACTTAATCTAACTTCTTCTCTAATTATTTCTAATCTTTCTCTGGTAACTAGCCTATTGTTTACTATAACTCTTCTTTGATCTGCTATGCGTTGTTCAGAAACATGTGCTATGTGGGGAAATTGCTCTATTATAGCTATATGAAGTAGTTTACGATAAGCAGTCCTGTTAGTTTCAGCGTGTGTGATTCTATAATATTCCCTCATTATTGCTTCGTTAATATCGTCTGTCCAGTGCATGCGTGAACTGTTCGATTGCTGTGTTCCTAAATGTATGTTATTGCGCGATATTGGGGAGTTGTTAAGTTGAAGATGACTGGTAACTTCTTCTCTGATTAGCTGTAAAGTGGCAGGTGATATTAAATTATTTCTAACAATAGCACGCCGCTGATCGCCAATTCTTTGTTTAGACACAATGATTTCTGGAAATTTTGCTGTGAATGTAGTATAGAGTGGATCTAAATAACCACGTATTTTAGTTTCAGATTGTGTGATAATGAGGTAGTTTCGCCAAATGAACTCGTTCATTTCTTTTGTCCATTTAATTCGAACGCGAGCTTCGCCGTTGGTGGGTGCAGTATTATTAGCGACTGCCTCCTGCACAACATCCACGGCTGTAAAATCATTAGAATGAGATGAGATAGGGGATGAATGATCAATATTATAATTTAGGTATGAGGGTGGTGATGATGGAACGGAAGAAAAGAGCGTTTTGGGAGAAGATGAGGATGATGATAGGTGATGATGGTCGGCTGTCGCATTAATTTCGGGTGACCCGGTAGGAGCCCGCCTGTTCAACTCTCTACCACTGACGGTTTGCATGCTGTGGCACTCAGCGTCAGCTCCAAGTGCGCCCCGGCGATCGCCCCCGGGAAGCGACCGTAAAAGTTTACTTTTTGACCTAGTCTCCATATTTAATGGGTTACCATTGCCACGTTAGCCACTCCAGTAGTATCAAGTAGTGTTGTCCGCCCCCCACGTGATCAGGTGTTCGGATCAGGACGTGTGGTTGGATTTAAAGGGGCTTATTATTATTATTATTATTATAATCAGTGTAACTACTGTGCATTATGAGACTTAACTCATGTCTCAGGATGACGAGTGCAGTGGAATGCCACACAGTACTTTGTACCTCAAGGTGCTGGATGGTGTTGCTACTGTTTATGGGTGGCCGTATCGATTACCATCGAACGACAAGTCTAATTGGTAATGGACCGTACTGAAGCGCTTGTCTACAGGTTCAAAATCAAAAATACCTTTGACTTTTCAAAGACTTAACACCAGGCTTACAAAAATCCAAACGTTAATGCTTCTCATTGCATCATTTCACTTAATTTCAGAGTAAAAACTAGTATGAATACTCACCCAGCTAGGATAGTTTTTGGAACTGAGAGTCTGCTGGGCTTTGGCCATAGCTTCACTTTTTTCCTGGAATGAAAATAGCATATTGTTAGAAACTGAAGCGATTTGGATTTAAACAAAATCGATTTATCACAGATTTTACATAAACATTTATCACAGGTTTTACACAAAGACATTTAACAGAAATACTTTTCAAAGATATCTGCAACTAACCGACCAGTATGAAAGTCAAAGATAAACTTACTCCACTGCCACTGAGATGAATGCGAGACTGAGCGCGAAAGAGAGCGAATGAGAGCGAATATCGATATGGCACCCTTTTTATACACCCAACTACCACTTTCACGATTCATTTGACATTTAGACTGAATTTAGTAACTGGTCGGTACGTTCCAAATACCGTAACAAATTACTGAATCCTATCAATATATATACACTCACGCCTGTTATCCCCGAAGGGGTAGGCAGAGGCGCAACTAGTGCACCAACTTTTCGCCATTATTCCGTCCCATGATGTTATAAGGGGCGAGCCTATCGCCATATCGGGCACAAATTCCAGACTCCGAGCTGATACTGAATAGAAAAACTCAATATCACTTTGCCCGACCCGGGGATCGAACCCGAGACCTCAGCTTTGCAGTCGTACTGTAATACAACTACGCCACCGAAGCAGTCATAAGGAAAATAGCATAAAGTAGACAATATTACTTACTATGCAGTTACAAATGAAGCAGATCAAGATTCCTACATTGAAATAAGAATGCTTTAAGGATTTTTTGGCGAAAAACATGTTTAAAAATCGAAAATGTTAGCATTTAGGATTGTGGAACGGGGCCGTGTAAGTACTACGTAAGCATCAATGTGGTGGTCAATGCTTAGTTTATTTTCGATCAAATGGGGTACGGGGGGGTCAACAATGATTACATCATAATACAATTGATACGTAATACTTGAACGGCCACAAAGGCATTTTGACTACGACCTTTGTATCGTAAAAACTAACAAGCTGCTAACAAAACTGACAGCTCACGCACAATCTACATTAACCTTACCCTGTCTGTAGATTGCTTGCCAATCCACACGTAGATGTTGCCGCTGATCGTGTCAAGGATGTAGCTTTCCTAGAAAAAATATTAACTTTAACTGTTAAGGCTTTAGCATTAACTAGCTTTTGCCCACGGCTTCGCCCGCATTAATAAGTTTTTCCGGGCTAAAAGTACATAAAAACCTTCCCGTTGAATCACTCTATCCAACACATTTATTTGGATAAATATTAATATTATGACGTTGATACAACTCTTAACAAATAATTCATTAATTTCGACCAAATTTGATTACCATAAAAACGGTTCTAGTGAGTTAATCTTAAAAGATAGACATATACTGTCGCGGACATTTTTTTAGATCATTTAAAGAGGAATAATTCTTTCATACATATATTTTTGGTATCTTGAACCGTTTTCGCAGCGCAGGCAATGGAAGCCCTCAAAGATGAATAACTTCCCCGTTTTTTTTTACATTTTCCATTATTACTTCGCTCCTAATAGTTGCATCGTGATGTTATATAGCCTAAAGCCTTCCTCGATAAATGGTCTATTCAACACAAAAAGAATTTTTCAATTCGAACCAGTAGTTCCTGAGATTAGCGCGTTCAAACAAACAAACTCTTCAGCTTTATAATATTAGTATAGATTTAACAAGGAGATAGGATGACCAGGCGAACCCTTCGTTGGTCATAAATGCGCAGCTTGTCTTAAAATTTATGTGACTTGCGATCGCTGTCAAGGTTCAATACCCAAGGGCACGCACCTCTGACATTTCTAAAAAGTTAAATCTTTTGTGAATTATCGCTCGCTTTAACGGCGAACGGAAAACTTCGTGAGGAAACCTGCATACCTTAGAAGTTTTCCATAAGAATTTCGAAGGTATGTGAAGTCTGCCCGCACTAGCCAGCGTGGTGGACTAAGGCCTAACTTCTCTCAGTAGTAAAGGAGGCCCGTGCTCAACAGTGGGCAGTATAAAATACAAGGCTGGTTTCGCTCCCTGACGTCAAATATGGTTAAAAGGTTCATGAATATTCGACGGTCCCATAGAACAAAGTCGTATATGGAAAATGTTAGCTGTTCAGTAGAGCGTTTTGAAAGTCGTAAGTTTGTATTCATGTGCGAATTAGTGCAATTTTCACACATTAGGTTCAATGTTGTTACTGAAGCCTTTAGAATATAATGTTTTCTTCATGTATAACTTGTGATTTTCACAATTAACTTAGACTTTCAAAGCGTTCTACTGAAAAGCTAACATTTTGCATATACGACTTTGTTCTATGCGACCGTCGAATTTTGTTCTTTCTATAAAACATATGAATAAGTGCAAACCTGTGGTTTCAGCTGTTCCTGGCGGAATGGTCTGCTTAGCGCATTGACTTTCACCTTGCCTCCATTGTCAGACACCTCGGAGAGGATCACAGACTGCTCCTCGTTCCTTTCGAACTCCTAGAACACAAAGTATTTTATGTCAGCTTATATTTTCGCGTCACCTGCATCTTAGGTTCTTCCCATATAAAACTCTCTGTATATATAGGTGGCATAGTTGTATTATGATACAACAGTAGTGCTGAGCCTGTGAGTGCAGTGTCTCGAGTTCGGTTCGGGTCAGGCAAAGTGATATTGGGTTTTTCTATTCAGTATCAGCCCGGTGTCTGGAATTTGTGCCCGATATGGCGATAGGCTCGCCCCCTATCTCATACTCTCGGAATACGCACACAAGTGGGCGTACTAGTTACGTCTCTGCCTACCCCTTCGGGGACAAAAGGCGTGAGGGCTGGCGTTGGGATAAAAAGTTGTAAAGATGTTAATCTAGGATAGATTTATTTTCAAAAAAAATCGCATTTACAGAAACACATTACGCCTTAAACTCCGAAAGCATAGGCTGAGGTGCAACGAGAGTGCCCACTTTTCACCAAATGTGTTTCGCCCCTTGTCAAGGGGGTGACACTATCGCCATAAGAATCACATATTCTTCTTCTTCTTCTTTTCGTTTTGTGGCTTCCACCGTTTATCAGTGATTTCGCCAACGTCAAGTGCCAGACTTTCCAGTTTCCGTTGCTATATTATGAAAATCGAAAGAAACCAAATCAAATATTCCAAACACTGCGCTGATGTTTAGCAGAAAAAACATCACATTGCCCGACCCCGTATTCAAACCCGGGACCTCGAAGTGGTGTACCGCACGCAACAACTACGCCACTGACAATCTAGGAAGACCGAAAAAAAATTAGACCTGATCATCTCCCCCAGCGCTCTCTTTCGGCACGATGTCTCTGCTACCTGACCCCAGGGCGGTGAAGAATCTCTGGGTGTCAACCTCGCTGGAGTACTGGTCTGAAAGTCATGAAAGGTGACATTATCAGACATTCAGTCTTTAGCACGAGTTTACGTGCTATCGTATACTTAACGTAATGGTTTCGACTATGTATATTTTTGTATGGATATTAGACATGGGCGCCGCCTAGGAAAAAGCCGGCGGCGGCGTGCTGGTAATTTTTGGTCGGCGGCGGCGTAACGCCGGCGGCGTGGATTTTTTTAATGAATATTGAATATACCGGGTGGAAGGGAAACGCTCTCGGAAACGAATACAGGTGATAGTATTGGTGATTCCTGACGTGATGGCACTAAAGAAATCGCGATCGCATTGTTACAATTTTAGTAGGATTTTCTCAAATTTCTGTACAGCTTCACGTATGGATAGATAAATAAAACTATTATTCTGATAAACATAGTAAAAGAGGTCAATATTTCAAAAAAATCGTAATGAAACACGTACATCAGCTGACGGGTTAACGACCGCGGGCCGGTCCCGGCGCAGCGCGACGGCCGCCCAGTTCTTTGTACGCTTTACATTGCGCGCGCATGAATTACGGAAATACTAAAATCGTAAGTATTATCGCTTAGCTTTGCAAATGAATATAGTTTTTCGTTAATATAATGGTTCTTCTCTCTTACCGTTCCGGTATAGAGAGCGTTTCCCTTCCACCCGGTATGTATAGGCCACATATAAATTCCTCAGTTACATGTTCGTAGGTAGTTGGAAGCACTAGCAAATTAACTTATCGGTATAAAAATCCCTTCAGGACCCATGCTCCATCCACCCTGTGGATTGGGGGCGTTTGGAAAAATTCCACCACGGTATCCCCTACCTGTCGTAAAAGACTATTAGTCAATAGAGGCCACCGGGGGTCCCAGGCGGACGGCAGGGGGCTGTCCGTCTTTAGTTTTTGTGTTTTTTTAGCACATTGTTGCAATCCCTGTGATGGACGGCAGCGTGGCAGGTAGGCCTCACGTTGCCGTTGACGCAGAGGGTGCCCTTCGGTGCGCGGGAGCGTCTGAGCCCAACACAACAGCAGACGGGCCGCACTAGGCGGCACCGCGCAGGGGCGGTTGCGGACAACAACTTAGACACTTCCGTCAGAGGAAGCCCGCGGCTGTCCCTAATGCGCCGAAGATGGCCACAGCGGAGTTTTGGTTTGTATGCTGTGCGTTGTACATACGTTGGGCGGTCACCTAATGGTATCATATCTCCGGGCGGCTCAACGTCGGGTCGTAAGGCACGGTGAACCCAGCATACCCGCTCAGTCGCCCCCCTTGAAGTATGGGGGTAGTAAGAAGTCACTTTCTCCGCGAAAAATAATAACAAAAAACGACAAATGCTCCATGGCACTTGCGAGTCTTTATCTTGTTTCGCGGAGAAGGTGAAATGACCATTAATGCCCTTTGGTGCCACCATCCCGTTATCAAAAATGACTGCGCGGTTATATCATTATCACCGCTTTTACGACCTAGCGTTACGCCATTTATAGAGATGGAAGCATCGGGCGACACACCAAGCTGGACCAAGTCTTTTCGTCTATGAAAACTAGTAGTGACGGCGTTAGGCGTCGGCGACCGCTGACGGCCTCACGGTTAAGGGGCCTTACAAAAAAAATACTTAATATTACTTTTTGATAGTGGCGGCCTTAGCCAAGGCAGGGCTCCGGGGGTAGATGTTTGCACGTGGCCTTTTTCTTTGTGCCCTTTGTCAACCGAGGGTTCAGCCGCCGCTAGGCCCGGGCGAGGGAAAAGTGGAAAATAAAAGAGGCCTCACAAAGCTGATGTTGCCGACGTCCACGTTTGGTCTAGCGCCGCCATTGTAAACTACTACGGCATACTAAATGTATACCAAAGCACTTTGTTGCGTCAGGGACGGCTTCACGATCTCATGGTCATGTGCGCCTAATCATTTTATCCGCAAATCTCCATCGAAAGGACGGGTAATATTCAGTTCTCCACCTCATGCCTCAAATTTCTCTACTTCCGGCGGGAGGAGTCCGACCTTTCGTGTTCCCGCACCATCTCTTTTCATAAGAGGTCTACCTTCGTACTCGTAGGCCATCAAAAATTAAGATCTGTTGCTGTGGTCTTGGTTAGTAATACAGCGACAGCAAGAGGCCTCTTCCATTAAATGGCAAGAAATCACTATGCTCTCAATTAAGGTTAGCTAAAACTCCGATAAATGTTAGGTTATATATTGGACCGTATATTGCAACCTCAAAGGCCGAGTGGACGGTTATTCGGGAGACCCCAATATCGCCCGATAGCCCCTATTAGTCGGCTTTTATAACAGACCGGGGATGCTGTAGTGGACTTCCCTAAACGCCCCCAATTCACAGGTCAGGACCAGGAGTCTCTAACGTATCTGATGGCAGAGGGATTGGCCCGCTATCGATCTCTCGTAGCAATCTCTTTCTGATGGAGGACTACTCCGAAAAAGTAAGCCACTGCAATCTAGAATCTCCGCCTGTTGACCATGGATCAGTAAAAACGATCACATGCACCTGACCGTAAGACACCGTCGTTGGGCAGTTATCACAATGAAAAGACATGACCTACGATCTGCCACAGATACTCTCCGGAACAATGTTCTCCGATGAGTACATTTATCAGTTGATAGTTGGACCATAGTTGCTTCACGCCTTGGTGAAATCAGGGTGCACTACTAAAACATCTGAGCTCCGAAGACGGGGTCTCCAGCCTGAGACCACATCCTCCATGGCAACTCCGCCGAAAGGTGCCCGCTTGGCCTCTAGTTAGGAGCCGGACGCTGCTCGTGTGTGGAAGCTCCCTCGAGCCAGTGGAAGGTGGCCGTAGGGCTTTGGGGTCCAGATCCTAGGCCGGTATCTAACCAACAAGTAAGTCACGTACAAGATCGTGTGGTACGCCCTTATTATCTGCTGCGGATCCCACTGGAGAGCATTGCAGAGAGATTCGGAGGTCCAAGGTTTCGGCCGAAAAGGTAATGCTGTAAAAGATCATGGACCACATAACTCCGTGGCATAAAGTTTAGTTAGCGATGCCAGGACCTTTTAGGTTAGACAGCTTGAAAGAGCGCAGCCGCGTATGGGCGCGTGAGCACAGAGGCCGTAGCCAAGATGCCTTTTACAATCGTTAACGCTAATAGTTGTTTTTCTGTTGTTTTTTTCTTAAAATTTTTGAAGAAAATTGATTTTTTTATTCCAAATCCACGCCGGCGCGGCGCCTATGTCTACATCGAACTAAATATGACATTTGAGACCCAATCATTCATAAAATTTGACAATAAAAATTAAAAGTATTCACAAAATCCACGCCGTCCAAGTTAGGCGGCGGCGGCGGCGGCGCGCGGGTCCTGCCCGGCGGCGTAACGCCGGCGCGGCGCCCATGTCTAATGGATATTTGAACAGCGCCGGGTTGAGCGTATTTGGAACTAAAATACGACAGTGTAAAAATTGCACGTTTAAACTTCGAATAGTAAATTGAGAAACCATAGACAAGCATGTGTCATAACATATGGAAATGTCAGCATGTGTCTAATTTTTAACCCCCGACAGAAAAAAGAGGGGTGTGTATCTGTGTATCTGTATGTCTGTCTGGCATCGTATCTCTCAAACGAATGGACCGATTTTGACGCGTTTTTTTTTTTGTTTGAAAGCTGATGTTATCGAAATGGTTCTTAACTATAGTTTATGAAGATCTGTTCATGCGTATGAAGATTATCAGCTTATTACCAACTTAAAAAGTCCGATTGATTTTAAATTTGGAAATAAAAAAATACAAATTTAATAAAAAGTTAAATAACCCCGACACAAAATCTCTAAAAAGTAAAATAATAAAAGTGTGTTTATCGTTTAAGTACCTAGTAATATTTTCACCCAAGCGTCGTCGCGTCGGGGGACCGAACTCCGGACCAGGGAGATGAAAATACTTCTTTATCAGTCCCCAGCGGTACACATCATCAATTACCATCAGGTGATGTAATGTTCAAACGCAAGCCTATTTTATTTATTTATTTATAACTTTATTGTACATCACAACGTAATATAGTATTTCACATAATAAAGGCAAAAAGGTGGTACAATTGGCGGTCTTATCGCTCGAGGCAATCTCTTACAGACAACAGAAATCGAGTAGATAAATCTGTTTTGTTTTATATGTGAAGACAAAAATTACGTTGCATCTGTTAATTCGGTCCATAGTATTCAAGAATTCATACCAACGATGTCCACACGTCCCCTGCCATTGTGATCCTGGTCTCTGATCTGATTGGCGACTGAGATGGCCTTCAGCTTCTCAACGTTCCTGGCCTTTTCGCCAACAAACACGAAGATATCTTGGTCTTTATCCAGGATGAAGACATCCCCCTTGTTCATGGAGGAGATGAGAGGATCCACCTGGAATAGATAATGGCTAATGTTTTCTTATGTTTGCGCGAATGTTTTACATTGAAATAATGCTTCTTTACAGTATATGGTGTTAGGGAGATGAAGCCTGCAAAAACTTCGTAAAGTTGGAAGTAAAATATGATAAAAAATATTGAAAAATTCCGTTGAGTGGTTGTATTTGAATAGTATGGCGTCTGGCGTTTTTGAGCCTCAGCTGTTTAAGTTGCCATAGGCGGGGTATTTATCAATACATTACCAAGCGTAGATAGCCTAGTTGGGAGGGGATCGGACTGCCAAGACGAATGTCCGCACGTTCAAAACCTGACTTTTCTAAAAAGTTATATGTGGTCTTTGTGAATGAAAAACATCTTGAGGAAACCTGCATACTAGAGAAGAATTTCGAACGTATGTGAAGTCTACCAGCCCGCACTAGGCCAGTATGGTGGACTAAGGCCTATACCCTCTCTCACTGGTGGTAGATCTCTCATATGTAAGAGTCCGTCTGGGCGAGTACCACCGCAATGTGTATTTCTACCGCCAAGTAGCAGTGTGCATGCACTGTTGTGTTTCGATTTGAAGGACATTGTAGCCAGCGTAACTACTGGACATTATGATACTTAACATCTTATGTCTCAGGATGACGAGCGCAGTGGAATGCCACACAGTACTTTGTAACTCATGGTGCTGGATGGTGTTGCTAGTGATTATGGGTGGTCGTATCGCTTACCATCAGGCAAACGGCATGCTCGTCTCGTCATTCAAAGCAATAAAAAGTAGTAGAGGAATCCCGTGTTCAGCAGTGGACAGTATGCAATACAGGGCTGTTAGGGTACTTCCAAGGATTATCATTCAAATTACTATACATGGATCCGTAGCCAAAATGCTTTCAACAATCGTTAACGTTAAGGTTAGGTTTGACATATCATAGTGATAAAGGAGATGTCTGCTTTTTGTATGGGTGCTCGGCCTCAAAATACAACCAGGCTCAAACTTTATTGATATTAAAAGGGGAAAAATATGGATCTTGGATTTATTAAGAACATTTTTAGACCCCTCTATTTATGTCTAATTTCAAGTTTAGTTTTTGAGCCGAACTAAATTTAAAAAATCGGAGGGCTTTTGAATTATACGATGTATTGCAAAGGCCTAGTTTTTGGGAGTACTATCCAAATATGTATAAAGTCTCTTGTTTATAATTTTAAGCCCGTTTTTGGATGTGTCCTTTGTCGATAGGATATGTCATTGCCACATTTTTTTTCTGTTTTCTATAAGCGTTAACGCTTGTAAAAAGGCATTTGAGGTCGTACCTCAAATTGTACTCTTGTTCGATATACGTTTTTTAAGAGACTATCCCGCCCTCACACACGCCACTGCAACTCCTATAAGTCAGAATCAGTAGTGGCACGCATTGTGACTGAGCGGTGAAGCTCGGCGAGTCTCAGGGAACATTGTCTTTAATTCGCAACGAAATTAATGAAATAGAAAGATAGGGAGTTGGAAATATCCGCGACTCTAAAAACCCCGCGTAAACCAAAACATTACATACAAACATTGCAAGTTAAATTAAAGCTTGTAAAAACGTATTATAGCCATCACTTGATGATGAATGGAACGGTTGTGTTTTCACAATTTTACGGCTTGATGTCGCCACTCTGGAAATTCATCCGGGTGAGCATTGGGCCGAATCCCTAACACTATCCAATGAACACACTGCCCGGCATACCAATCAAAACCACGGTGGCCTTCTTCGGCGCTTTTCTGGCCCCGGGACAATTTGCAAGAAGGCGTCTTACCTGCCTGACGCGTACATTCCTCTTGCCTTTGACTTGGAACATGCGTTTCTCAGCGCCGGCGTTGGTGACCACGTGGTTGAACCCTGAAGCTACTCCGCCGTCCTGGTATTGAACACCTGGAGAGGAATACAGTTAAGTACAGAGATGTACAAAATGATTTCATATAAGAATTTAATACTGCCTCGGTGGCGTAGTTGTATTAAGGTACGACTACAATGCTGAGGTCTCGGGTTCGATTCCCGGGTCGGGCAAAGTGATATTGAGTTTTTCTATTCAGTATCAGCTCGGAGTCTGGAATTTGTGCCCGATATGGCGATAGGCTCGCCCCCTATCACATCATGGGACGAAATAACGGCGAAGAGTGGGTGCACTGGTTGCGCCTCTGCATACCCCTTTGGGGATAACAGGCGTGAGTGTATATGTATAAGAATTTAAATAAGTACAACAAATACTTTTGTAATTTTTCATTTCAAATGCTTTATATGTATTTCGATATGACGGCGAAAAGTGGGTGCACTAGTTGCGCCCCTGCCTACCCCTTCGGGGATAACAGGCGTGAGTGAGTATCTGTGTAATATCTGTGGGGTTAGAATGGAGCAAACAACGCAATTGGTAAGACACTGTCGTTTAATTTTGATGTTTGTAATAGGTTAGTTTCCTATGTTTGATTTTGTACATTATTTTAGATGTAACAGAAAATAATACGAAAAAGAAATTCTTCTGTGAAATCAGCATCAAAATCGATTGAAAAATAAAGCAGATATTCAATTTTGAAATATTCTTGTGAGCAAAAGTGGGGGCGTGGTCGGGATATCGCGCTATCTCTTTCGCACTAGGTAGCGTTATGGCTGACGGCGCTTGGTGACGTCACAACCTAGTATTGCTGTTATTTGACAGCTACCCCTTCCACCAAATTTCAAAACTTTATATCTTACTATTGCGCCAATTTTGAAATGTAAAGATATATATTACTCCCAAAAACTAGGCCCTTGCAATAAATAGTATAATTTTAAAGTCCTCCGGTTTTGAGATTTATGTAATTTTATTTAGCTTCAAAACTACACTTAAAATTAACGTTTTAAAAAAGATGGTTATGAATGGAGGGTTCTAAAAATATATTTTCAATGGATCCAAGATTCATATTTTTGCCTCTTCAATATCTATAAGGTTTGAGCGTGGTTAGAATTTTACGAAGGACCACAAACGACGGTCCATAATTTTCCAATTTCTTTGTGTAAAAAGCAGTGGATGGGGATTCCAAGTCAACGATAGTTTGAAGTTGCCTAAAATTCGCTCAATACTGCAGGAAGGCGAGGAGCAAAAAGGTCGTCAATTTCCATAGATCGATAATATGAAGTGACTTCATGACGAATATTTTCATTGTAACTAAAAGTTACTTCAAGAAACCGGACATGTGAGAGTTGGACGCGCGTACTAAGGGTTCCGTACAAACTTGTGGTAATGGTATCCAAGAATATAACTTCAATATTTCACCAAAATCCTACTAATATTATAAACGCGAAAGTTTGTAAGTATGTATGGATGTCTGGATGTTTGTTACTCTTTCACGCAAAAACTACTCAACGGATTTCGATGAAATTTGGCACACGGGTAGATCATGTCTTGGATTAACACATAGGCTACATTTTATCCCGGGAAAATAAAAAGCGGGACTATTATCCCGGAAAAACTTATCAACGCGAGCGGAGCCGCGGGCAAAACCTAGTTAATTAATAAATAAATCAAATTTAAAAGTTTGTAATTTCGTTTTTTTTAGATTTTTCTCTTAGGTACATGTGCTGTAAGACCTTGATTCTTGCCATGATTCAACGGGAAGTACCCTATAGGTTTAGGATTCCCTTGCGAAATAGCATAAAAATACGTAAATATGCGACATAAACGGTTATAATTTTTGATCGCGTTGACTTACAAGATTGATTTTTACACAGCTGAAAGAGACTGTAGACATATATAAAAGAGAGTTGTGTTAGTTACACCATTTATAACTCGGAAACGGCCGAACCGTTTATAGGGTTCTTTGATTTTCTGTATTTGGATTCGTTCCGAATAGCACAATAGCTGTAAAAAAGCATGATGCTGTCATTCATCATTGTCATGATTCGAAAGGTATATACGATAAAAATGATTCATATTTATTGTCTGTTTATCCATAACATCGTCATTGTCTGACGTATGACTTCACCGTGTGTGTATAGAAGCAATTATGGCATAATTATCTAATTGTGGGCGAAGCTGTATCATTATTGTGTAATACACATAGCATTACGCATTTTCCGTTGTTGTTTTTTACGTGACCCGACAAATGACTCTCCTGCACCTGATATCGCCTGACGAGATATTATCTTTCGTTATTTGACATTCTATTTATTCAGGAGTATCAAGAGATGTTATATCATGATTATATATAGGTATCTACTGCTGAAAATGTGTGGAGTGACAGATGATGTAGTGACCAAAGTTGAAAAGGATACGCTAAGGTGGTTTTGGCATTTGGAACGGATGGATGATAAGAGATTGACAAAGAGGATACATAAGGAGAGTGTGGATGGAAGGGCCGGCAGGGGTCGACCGCACCGAACCTTCGAATATCAGATATCTGACATTCTAAGTAGAGGCCAGGTCAAAAGTACCCTGAACCGGCGGGAGTGCATGAAAACATTGATGAAGGTATAGGAAGCGAAAGTAGTATGCCAGAATCGAGCAAAGTGGCAATCCGTAGTCTCAGCCAACCCCTTTGGGATAGAGGCGTGATACTATGTATGTATGTACTGCTGAACATAAGCCTCTGCTAAAGATTTCCAGACGAACCTGTCAAAAGCTGCCTGCATCTGTTCCAGCGACCTTTATAAATTCGTCTGTGCACCTTGCAAGTGGACGTCCAAAGGTGCGTTTTTCGGTTCGTGGTGCCCACTCGAGAAATTTTGCCCATCTGCCTTAAGCAAACTATGTGCCCTGACTACTGAGACTTTAGTTTCCTAATCCCCTGGGCTATGTCGGTGACCTTCGTTCAGTTTTAACGCAACCAATATTATCAAAGAACTTTAAGAACTTGTCTTGGTCCTTATCTATATATATAAAAATGAATCCCATTTTCCTTGGTCACGGCATCACGCGTGAACGGCTGGATTGATTTCGTTATTTCTTTTTTTGATGTGTTTGGTATTGTCAGGAGAAAGTTCTTATGAAAGAAAAAATTAAGAAAATTGCGCGGAAAAACGGCTGGACCGATTTTAATGAAATTTTTTTGCGTGTCTTCAGGTGGATTCCAGAATGGTTTAGACTCGGGTTCTAGGATTTTATTTCCTTTTTAGGGCAGGACAACGTTTGTCGGGGCCGCTAGTTATATTATAAGACATAGTTATTATGTGCCTATGGCCCGGGGGCATCATAGTCCCTTCATGTAGAGATGGGCCGTATTGCGGCATCGCGCAGGGGCGGTTCCGTGCTACCTTCGTGCAACAAGATAGTAGATACCCCGGGGCCGTCTCGTATGTGCCGAAGAAGGCCACCGCGGGTTTTGGTTGGTATGCCGGTGTAGGGTGTACATAGTGTTAGGGACTCGGTCCAATGCTCGCTCGGATGACGCTATACTCCCGAGTGTCGACATTGGGCCTTAAGACTGTGTGAAACCAACATGACCGTCCACTCACCCTCCAGTGGTGGTAGCGATAACGCGTATTTTCCCCGCAAAAAAAAAATAATTATATTTATTAGCTTATTGTAAGTACAGTCAGCCACATAAGTTGAACAAATTCAAAGCTTAAAAATCTCCGTTTAATTGCAGAATTATTTTTTCTTTGTGTGAAGTAAAGTAATTTTATTAAAAGTTTTAGTAAAATTATAAAATTAAGTTTATCAGTTTTATTTTTGTGAAGAATTTTTTTTGGGAAGAATATACCATACCATACCAGCCCTGTATTATATACTGCCCACTGCTGAGCACGGGCCTCCTCTACTACTGAGAGGGGTTAGGCTTTAGTCAACTACGCTGGCCTAGTGCGGGTTGGCAGACTTCACATAACTTCGAAATTCTTATGGAGAACTTCTGAGATATGCAGGTTACCTCACGATGTTTTCCTTCACCGTTAAAGCGAGCGATAACTTACAAAGAACCCTACTAATATTATAAAGGCGAAAGTTTGTAAGAATGTATGGATGTTTGTTACTCTTTCACGCAAAAACTACTGAACGGATTTCGATGAAATATGGCACACGGGTAGATCATGTCCTGGATTAACACATAGGTTACTTTTACCGGGATACCGGGAAAATATAAAACGGGACTTTTATCTCGGAAAAACTTTTTAAAGCGGGCGGAGCCGCGGGCAAAATCTAGTACACACATAATTGGTTAGAAAAGTCAGAGGTGCGTGTCCTTGGGTTTTGAACCTGCGGACATTCGTCTCGGCAGTTCCACTCCCAACTAGGCTATCACCGCCTCTTCAATAATATGAAAGTGTATAATTATTGAAACTTTGAATTCTCTCAACAACTTGTCTGGTTGCCGGGCGTGATACGCTAAAGCTAGTAAATTCTATTTCTACCGCCAAGCAGCAGTGTGCATGCACTGTTGTGTTTCGGTTTGAAGGACATTGTTGCCAGTGTAACTACTGGACATAATTAGACTAACATCTTATGTCTCAAGATAACGAGCGCAGTGGAATGCCACACAGTACTTTGTAACTCAAGGTGCTGGATGGTGTTGCTACTGTTCATGGGTGGTCGTATCGCTTACCATCAGGCGAATGGCACGCTCATCTGGCCATTCAATGCCATAAATAGTAACTTATAAAAAAATCCTCACCTGATGGGAAGCACTGTTTAAACTGCGCACTCTCGTATCCCAAAGCCTCTCTATGCTGAACCGCTGCCCCATTGAACTTGTCATCAAGCCCGACTGTCAGAATGGCGGCCGCGCCGGCCTCGTCCTGCGACGTCTCACTCCCGATCCAGTAGTAAATGTCCCAGGACAAATTGTTTCTTTTGTCTGCCGTTGTCTAGAAATCCAATTTATTCATTCGAAAGGTGCAATAAAATGCGAAATGGTATTCATCATCATCATCATCAGCCACATGACCTCCACTTTTTTTTTTTTTTTGTGGCCATCTTCGGCGCATTAGGGACGGCTGCGGGCTTCCTCGGACTCACGTCTAAGTTGTCGTCCGCAACCGCCCCTGCGCGTACCGCTGTTGCGGTCCTTCTCCTGTTGTTGCGGGGCTCAGAAGCCCCCGTACACCGAAGGACGCCCTTGGCGTCCGAGGCAGCGTGAGACACGCTGCCGTCCATCACGGGGGTCACAGAAGTTGGCTAGACTAATAGGTGGGCGTCACCTCCCGCACACCCGTGACCCCCGGAGGCCCCTATTAGTCGCCTTTTACGACAGGCAGGGGATACCGTGGTGGAATTCTCCAAACGCCCCCAATCCACAGGGCGGGAGACGTCGGTCAGTCGTCCACCCGACGCCTCCTACGTCTCGTCTGGCGGCGGGAGGGACCACCACTGCGCTGGCGATCCTTCTCGGCACTCTCCTTCCGCGAGAGGACCACCTCGCAGAAGTGGGCCACCGCCTGCCAGGCCTCCCGGCCGCCGACCATGGAAGCGACCACGGCCGGCAGCGAGAGGTCTTCTCCGACGACTGTTCTGAGAGCGCTGCGTTCTTCATCCCAGGCTGGACAACACTCCAACGTATGTTGGGCCGTGTCCATTGGGCAGTTGTCACAATAGTGACACACGGCCGACTCCACATGACCTCCACTGCTGAACATAGGCCTCCCCCAAAGATTTCCAGATGGACCTGTCAAAAGTGGCCTGCATCCAGCGCGTTCCAAAATTACTGGTAAAAATGAAATGAAAATGGTAGAAATGGTATTACTGGTGGTAGGTCTCGTATGCGAGAGCTCACTTGGGTAGGTACAACCGCAATTTCTATTTCTACCGACAAGCAGTGTGCATGCACTGTTGTGTTTCGGTTTGAAGGACATTGTAGCCAGTGTAACTACTGGGCATTAGGAGACTTTTTTATATATTTTATTAAACAATCAACATATGTACAAGCATATCTTAATAATAGTTTGCCCCACAAAACTGCTTGCGCAGTTTGTCTGTGGGAACCTATGAGTCTCATAAACGCATAATGCATTATGCATTACAATTCTTATTTCGTACTTTTAATATATAACATTTTGTCAAGTTAATATTCCTTTACTAATTTTAGATACTTAATGTATTTTCGTTCATTTCTGATATTTACAGGAAGGCTATTAACAAGGAAAGGAATACGTTTTTCCAATGTTCTGTCTCCGAAGTAACTATTAATTTTTAGCTTTTTATTGAACGTGTGCTTTAATCATGTGCTTATGTACTTAACATCTAGTGTCTCAGGGTGACGAGGGGCCGAGCGCAGTGGAGTACCACGAAGTACATTGTGATTCAATGTGAATGGCGTCGCTACTGTTTATGGGCGGTTTTCGTTGACTATCAGAAGAGCCAATTCGCACGTCTCGTCATTCAATTTTATTAAGTAATGTTAGGGTTTTAGTTAATTTTACTTGAAATAATCAAAAATAGTTAACAAAACTAAAAATAGTTAAGGAAATTCATAAAGTACTAGATGGACGTAACTTTTAAAGAGTAGGTAAAAGATGTTACCAGTACAATAAATTCCCAAGGTGATGTTTACGGGCACACTGCTGTCGATAGAATGCCCTAACAGCTTTTCTTGTGTCCCTACGGCCAGTAGCCTGACGCGAGTCGGCTTTTCTAGCCACACCGGTCTTTAGGGTGAACGCTTAAGGCGCTCGCAACCCTTTAATTTAAGTGACCATGCTGAGGGCAACCCACTAACGGATTACGAACCTCGGCTCAGGACGGCCACTGGGAGAGGATGAGACCAACGATTAGTGGGGAAGATTGGTGTTTAACCTAATCCTATCTGTTTAATTAGTCGGCACGCGGGCCGGAACTGTTAGGGGGGTTGGGGAAGGGGGGGGGGCGACGGGGAGCGCGGCGAGGACGGAACTGTGGTCTTGTGCAGTGTAAGAGTTTCAAGAACTAGTTCTTACAGAGGATGGCCAGAGTGATATCGGCCTCTGGATCTGTTAAAACTGAACGCGGCCATATCCATTTGGCGCGGTCGAAAATGCCCACAGCCCGATTTGCACTCCTTTGATAGGGATTCGGTCCGGTGCTGTCAGGAGTTGTACTACCCTCGATAAACTAATTGAAGCCAACAATACAGATAATCACTGAAAATCTTTCTTACCTTTAGAACGATGTAGGAATCCCCCTTGTGGAATTTGCCGTAGTCTTTCTGTGCAACTGGGACCGGCACGAAATTCTGAAACGTAAAATAATTTATAAGGGTTTTTTTTATTGCATTGGATTTGCTGTATCAACGCTCTATGGGGCGTGATACAAAAAATCTGAAAGATTTGCAAATATCGCACGCCTAGATAAATACTGAATTATGACGAAAAAATCTGAAAATCGTGTTTTTTGTTTTGTGTGAATCGGCAAATTTTGTCGACAATTTTATGTTTTGAATTTACTTGTATGGTGACTGTTGGCTTTGGGGGGGGGGGAGGCAGGACGGAAGCTCGAGGCACTAGATCCCTAGGACGCCTAAGGCTTGGGGAGACGTCACAGACCCTAACTAAAATATCATTACAGAGCCCTATGAAGTTTCCTAAAACGACGCCAGCGCCATCTAGTTAAAAATATCCATTACTTCCCTATTAAGGTTGCTAAAACCCAGTACGACGGAAGCGCCATCTACATAAAAATATCCATTACTTCTCATGGAAGGAAATTACTGGGATGAAAAGTAAATCTAGGTGTTTATCAAGGGCATGATCAGCCCGTGTGCCAAACATCCAAATCCAATCCTCAACGACTACTATGTATTTATTTTAGAAGGAGGAAAATCAACCGTAATATTTTTTGTCATATCACAGTATGTGACCTTGTGCATTGTTGCTGCCCCGCGAACTACTCGAGAATTGGTATATCAATGCGTATGTGTTTTATTTACTGCAACAAGATTGAATGTGTGTTGCGTTGACCATACATTTCAGGGTTCCGTACCTCTAAAGGAAACAGAGAGGCTACTGCGAAAAACGAAATCCGTAGTTTCGGGTGACGGATCGCACGTTTTCTTACTACGAAGTGTTACGGATCCTTCTTTATGAAGAGTTGTAGTGTGACGAAAGTGTTGAGCGAAGTCGGAAGCGTCGCAAGCTGCGTGAAACCTTCGTTCAACGGTGACGGATGCGAAGTAATTTGGTAGTAAGGCTAAATCCGAAGTTCGTCGTTTCTTCGTTTCGGACCGACGTTTCGGATTTCGTTTTTCGCAGTAGCCTCTCAGGAAACCTTATAGGATCACTTTGTTGTACGTCTGTCTGTCCATCAAGACCCATTTTCTCAGGAACGCCTAGAGAGTAGAGATATCAAGTCGATATTTATGTCAGCTGTGAAAAAATCAAACTTGTTAACGCGATCAAAAGTTATGGCCGTTTATGTCGCATATTCTGCGATTTTACAAGGGAATCAAAACCTATAGGAACGACTACCCATTGACCCGTTGACCTAGAATTGAAATTTGTCAAAAAGCAAGGTCTGACAGCACATGTAAAGTAAATATCTGAAAACTGTATGTATGTACTTTAAGGCTAGGATATCTGAGCGCTGTTGGCATTTACAGCTGTCTAATGTACCGGCGCGTCAGGTGCCGCAATGTTGAATTTCAAATGAACTCGCTTGACACCAATCAGCCGCGACTACGTCACAATAAACGATTAAACAATACTGAAGCAATTTATTTTACGACAAAAGATGTCCGCTTTTTTATGGGTGCTGGGCCTCAAAATCTAACACGGCTCAAACTTTACGAATATTAAAAGGACAAAAATATGGATCTTGAATCCATAAAAAAAAATTAGACGCCTCCATCGATAGCTAATATATTTTAAACTAGACTTCTGCTCACGGCTTCGTCCGCGTGAATGAATTTTTCTGGGATAAAAGTCCCGCTTTATAATCCCTGGGATAATGGACCTATATATTGATGAAAGAGTTTTTCAAATCGGTCCAGCAGTTTCGGAGCCTATTCAATGCAAACAAACATACAATTGAATCTTTACTCTTTATAATATTAGTATAGATAAGTGTAGATGTAGTTTTTAAGCAAAATAAAATTACATACATCTCAAAATTGGAGGACTTTAAAATTATACGATTTATTGCGAAGGTCTAACTTTTGGGAGTACTATCCAAACATATGTATGTCGCAGACAGCGGCAGCTGAAACAGGTATACGTAGGCATACATAATAAAAGTTACCTATGAATTATGTCTTGATATCACGATTTATTGTTCGTTGATCAATGATTACGTAATCAAATGTTCACAGAGTACAATACCACGTCAAGATTTATTATTATCTTTAGTTATTGTGACATAATATTGGTGATTGAGACACTTACTTAACCAATATTACTATAATAATCGACTAGTCTAGTAACCTGAATATGACCTCAAGTTTAAACCCGAAACCCTTTCAGTATTCCGAGTTTGACAGGTGTCATTTCAGATTTTTTAATTAGAACCCTATGGGTAAGCGCGTAAAGACGATTTCCACTGAATGAAAAGTGACGTCTTGTTCGCCGGGGAAGACGCGAATATGGAATGGTTAACATAGTAACCGCTCAACTAAGCGCTGACCGATATGAAAACCGCAATAGTTACTACTTAGTATTGAACTGCACCGGAGTAGTTGCTTCATATGATTTGGCAGCCTTATTATATACCCAACTCTTGCGACTACTACTAGTCTGACAACTCAAATGGATTTTTCACGGTTATTATTTTATCTTACGCGACGTTATATATTCAGACACCCTCAATGAGATCAATAAAAAGGAATTACCCGACATACAAAAAAACTTGGTAAGACATTGAAATAAAACCATTTTTTTTATTTTATCGCGATTTTTTAAATGATATTTTCGTATTTGTTTACTACCTACTTTAAAGTTTGAACTGTGGTTCATAATAGAAAATATTGACTTTGCTGTCCCATCTGAAAAAATTACTCTATATACCTATAAATATGTCGGACAGTATTTTTTCAAATCATAATAGTATGGTCTTCATATAAATTGTAGTCAAGTCCAAATTGCCGTAAAATCCTGAAAATAACTTATTATTTTGTATTAGTATGTACTATTGTCACTCATACTATTTTATTGTTGTTTCCTGGCAGCGTCGCCCGCATAAAAGATTTTTTATAGGTTAAAAGTATACCTATGCTCTACCCAGGGACTCAAGCTATCTCTATACCATTTCATAGATATCCGTTTAGTAGTGTCGGAGATGTGCGCTAACAAATAAACAGAAAAACAGATACGCAGACAAACAACGAGAAAAGAATGAAATAAAAAAACGGTGATTTGTGTTCTATTACTCTTATTTAGTCGTCCCTTTATTATTTTTTTCTTTCTATGTACAGACACACCAGGTTCTAGTACTGCTTTATAGATGTTACACAAAGAAGCCTATACCGATACCTCCAGGGTCTGTAGAGCTCGTATGCATATTTATAAGCAGATACTTAATTTAGGGGACCCAAACCGGGATTTTTTCAAGAAAATGTGGGCTACTGGACCAAATGAAGAACTTAAAAATACCGATATTGATATCGCAATAATTGGGATTTACTTGTATCAATAATAAGGTAGCTGGCTTTGTGTTATTTTGTACTATGATATATATCCATAATATTAAATAGCAAATAAAAAAAACAAAAAAACAAGCCTTATAGAAAATCCAACTAAAAAATAGAAAATAAATTTAAATTAAGCTATGTAACGTACATTTAAATGTATCTATGTAACGGAAACTTTGAACATGATTTTGACCGCCTTCAAAACGTCAGATGAAAATTTGGCATATTTATCAAGAACCGAAGACAATTCATTATTTTAAACAAAAAACACTATTTTATAGAAAATCCAACTAATAATGAATAAATATTCAAAATGAATGAGTAAATGATAGCTCATTTTTTTTTGACATCTGTTGGACCATAGTAGAGTTATAACTAAACTGGCTACTCTTATGTATAAAAAAAATCTTACTTGTTTTTAGTGACATCTGTTGGACAATAGTAGAACAAGCTTAAAAAATGAAAAATAAATAACAGTTAGAAAAAAAACTAAAAAACATGCTTTATAGGAAATGCAACTAAAAATAGAAAATAAATTTGAATTAAGAATAGTGCATATAAGAAAAAGATGTACTTATTTTATTGTAAAAAAAGCGTGGGGTGCTTTTTAAGATAGTATCAAAATGATAATCCTTTTACTCATATTATCTTTCAATAAAATATTTATATCTATTGACACCATGCACCCCACGCTTTTTTTTACAATAAAGTACATTTTTTTAATTACATTATTTTCCTTTGGAGGTATTATGCCAAAATATTATCCACAACACACACACACACACGCACACGCCTGTTATCCCCGAAGGAGTAGGCAGAGGCGCAACTAGTGCACCCACTTTTCGCCATTATTCCGTCCCATGATGTGATAGGGGGCGAGCCTATCGCCATATCGGGCACAAATTCCAGACTCCGAGCTGATACTGAATAGAAAAACTCAATATCACTTTGCCCGGCCCGGGGATCGAACCCGAGACCTCAGCGTTGCAGTCGTACTGTAATACAACTACGCCACCGAGGCAGTCTTTTTTTTATTATCCACAAATTATGCAAATATATTATTTTACAATTTTACACGCAATAAATTCAAATGTGATCCTTTACTATTCAGCAAAAAGAAACAACAGTTGAAACAAGTATGACAACGTGTTTAAAGAAGAAAGAAAAAGAATAGGAAAGATTCATAGAAAAATCCATCTATTACAAATAAGAATCCATAATTGTTGTTCAAAAGTAGTTGGTCCCTTTTCTACATAACGCGGTCCAACTATAAACAAAAGCTGTCAAATACTTCGATAAATTAGTGGCAGCAAGCGCGAAAAATTGACATAGGTCCGACCTCCACGGCGCCTCGGGCGCGTCTGAAACGAGACGCGTTGTGCTGAATTGTTAAAAAATTCGTGTTTTTTTGAATTTTGAAAAGTGCGAATTACTTTTGTGAAAATTTTTTTGCATAGCAATCTGCTAAATGTTATTACCCTTTTATTGACTTATATTTTTAAAGTAATTGTTTAATATAATATAATTAATTTTTAAAAATAAAATCCGAATTTTCTCTGTTTTCGTGATTTTTTATGATCGAGCGAAGTTGTAAGTATCGTGTTTTGGAATCCACACCAATGTAGAATGATTATTTAACTATAACATATATTTTTCTCGGACCGAAATGTTGATTATTTCTTGGTTTAAAATTGAATAGAAAAGAAGGTGTTTTGGGATATGGCAGCCTTAATAACAAAAAATCGAATTTATAAACTGGGAGGATCCGGACCCCCCCCCCCCCTTAGCTTCTAAAATACGGTATCAATTGTCATACAAGGCAACCCACGCCACTAAAATGTATATTTTTATTATATATCGATTACCTGATTTAGAGTTGGTGACTAATGAATTAAATATTGTTTTCGTATATTTGTTTTTGTATTTTTCTGGCTTAGATAGCAATTAAAAAAACTATCTGACAAATCTGGAAGAATATTCTTTCAATAAAAAAAATGAAATTCCCACATCGTTCAAGAAATCACCGAGTTTTGAGGTAACAAACATAAAAAAATACACGTCGAATTGATAACCTCCTCGTTCTTTGAGGTCGGCTAAAAATACATGACGAATTGATAACCTCCTCCTTCGTTGAAGTCAGTTAAAAACAAAATGTGTATGTACATTGATATTGATACTATTATGACACAAATGGCAACACAGCGTAGTACACACATGACCTTGCGATAAGCATAGATCTTATCAGCCCCTGACTCACTGAAAATTAACTGCGCTAGTCTGATGTAGTTGAATGATATATTTGTACGAACTTGAGTTAAAATATTACTGTCCAAAATTATTAGGTTTCGTTTTATTTATTATACATATATGTTTACTTCTATCAAACACACAAACATTTTCATAAACTTACACATATACCGGGTGGAAGGGAAACGCTCTCGGAAACGAATACAGGTGATAGTATTGGTGATTCCTGACGTGATAGCACTAAAAAAATTGCGATCGCATTGTTACAATTTTAGTAGGATTTTCTCAAATTTCTGTACAGCTTCACGTATGGATAGATAAATCAAACTATTATTCTGAAAAACATAGTAAAAAAGGTCAATATTTCAAAAAAATCGTAATGATACACGTACATCAGCTGACGGGTTAACGACCGCGGGCCGGTCCCGGCGCAGCGCGACGGCCGCCCAGTTCTTTGTATGCTTTACATTGCGCGCGCATGAATTACGGAAATACTAAAATCGTAAGTATTATCGCTTAGCTTTGCAAATGAATATAGTTTTTCGTTAATGTTATGGTTCTTCTCTCTTACCGTTCCGGTATAGAGAGCGTTTCCCTTCCACCCGGTATAAGTCAAGATACTCACCTCAATTCTCCAGACCTCCACTCCTGCCTGCCGTCCTGCGTTGGCGAAGGCGGTATGCACTCTCGCCTTACTTCTAGCATCCTGAAACAGTCATTTTGATAATCTAAAGTCCTGCTAAGCTACTTAACTTACTCTTTTTTTATGGCATTGAATGACGAGACGATGATGCCGTTTGCCTGATGGTAAGCGATACGACCGCCCATAAACAGTAGCAACACCATCCAGTGCCTTGAGTTACAAAGTACTGTGTGGCATTCCACTGCGCTTGTCATCCTGAGACATAAGTTAAGTCTCATTATGTCCAGTAGTCACACTGGCTACAATGCCCTTCAAACCGAAACACAACAGCATGCACACTGCTGCTTGGCGGTAGAAATAGACGTTGCGGTTGATTGCCCTGATTTACTTGCTAAAATATCACTTCGTACAAATCTATTAGGTCTAAGACAAAGAGGGATATTAGGTGTTTCATTTGCTAAAACAAATTATAGGAGAAATTCATTCATGATTCGTAGTGCGAACAGCTTCAATTGTCTGCATCTGAACCTAAACATTGATTTATTCTGCACTAGCACGACAACTGTAAAACGAATGTTAACACAGCTATTCTTTGCCGATAATGAAGTAAATAGTGTAACAAACGCAGACACATTTGTTTAATTAGTATTGTAAAGGCATTGGTTGTAATTAAGTAAGAAAAATACCTTCTTTAATTTAGTGTATGGACGCAAGGTGCTTATTTAAGTTATTCATAGGTGGAGGTTTATTGTCAGCAATTTGTTTACAATATAATGTTCCCTATCCATTGTATAATTAGTCTGTAAGCCTTCCTAAAACTAAATAAATACCCACCCAGACGGACTCTTACATATGAGAGACCTACCACCAGTAAAACCGTACCATTACTCATACCATTCCTGTATTAGGTATATACTGCCCAAAATGTTTTTATTAACACTTTATATTTTTTTTAAAGTTATTACGCTTGTCTATTTATAGAGGAACAATAGAAGTCAAAATTATGACGTCATTGGTATTACATTGCGCGCGTAAGAAAGAGATAGCGAGATAACCCTATTCTTATTTAACTACTATTTTAAAGAAATTTTAACGCAGTATTCAAAGGATTTCTCTTGCGTATTAGATGTTACATGGTAAAGTTAAACTTAGAAATCAAGTTCAACCTGTTTCACTAGGTCTTAACTGGGCAGGGAGTGAATCACCACAGCTAGTTTTTCATGACGTTATCTAGTCGCCTGTAGTATGATATCTTCCATCCATCTATCCATAACAGCCTTGTATGTACTGCCCGCTGCTGAGCACGGGCCTCATCTACTACTGAGGGGTTAGGCCCTAGTCCACCACGCTG
This sequence comes from Lapara coniferarum, assembly GCA_949316025.1. Classification (NCBI taxonomy): domain Eukaryota; kingdom Metazoa; phylum Arthropoda; class Insecta; order Lepidoptera; family Sphingidae; genus Lapara; species Lapara coniferarum. Next base: position 25,435,963 of record OX438929.1, read on the forward strand.
GCTTAGCGCGGGTGGGTAGACTTCAATACCTTTGAAATTTTTATAGACAACTTCTCAGGTATGCACGTTTTCTCACTATGTTTTCCTTCACCGTTAAAGCAAGTGATAATTCAAAAAGAATACACACTAACTTTTACCAAAGTCAGAGGTGTGTGCCTTCAAATCAAATCAAATCAAATCATTTTATTTGCTGAATACAGGTTACATGCATGTTACAGTTGTTATGTAATTATAAAAAGTCTCACCGTATTCAACCCTTACTGGGCATGCAAAGGAGTGAGCTAGATATATTTAATTTATTTCATTAACATTCATTAGGTATATCTATTACGAAAGTGATACATCATTACAATTCATTATAATCTTGCTGTGTATTGCGCAGTACTTACAAACAATATTTTAAAATTAAAAAATTGAACCTTCAGAACCTTGGGTTTTGAACCTCCAGACATTGTCTCGGCAGACCATTGCATTCCCAACTAGGCTATCGTCCGCTTCAGCTACTTAACTAAGAACTAATACCAGCTTATAAAATGTTATACATATAGATTCCGACAAAATAAATCTATCACTAATTCGGAAAGTTCTCATCAGAGAAGAACGAGCAAGGAACTAGTATTGCTATTGAGTTTGGCTTGTTCTACTGTGAAAGATTTTCTAGTAACAAAAGTCTCTAATTAGTCTATTCATGTGCCAAATTTCACACTCACGCCCTTTATCCCCGAAGGGGTAGGCAGAGGCGCAACTAGTGCGCCCACTTTTTGCCGTGCGTATTCCGTCCCATGATGTGATAGGGGGTGAGCCTATCGCCATATCGGGCACAAATTCTAGACACCGAACTGAAGCTAATTAGAAAAACCCAATATCACTTTGCCTGGCCTAGGTTCGAACTCAGCATTGCAGTCGTACCGTAATATAACACGCAAACGAGGCAATCCTAACCTAATAAATATTATGCAATCAATAAATCTTCACTTTACAAATTTATTTTAGTACTTTAAGAATATTTCGAAACTGATGTATCATTGTAAGCAAAAAATACATAGGACCGCTCATAAACAGTTTGAATCACGTATTGCATGGCACTCCACTGCGATCCTCACTCTGAGACTAGAAGTCTCATAATGTCCAGTGGTTACACTGGCTACAATGTCCTTCAAACCGAAACTCAACACTGCACTGCTGCTTGGTAGAAATAGACATTGCGGTGGTACCAGATGGCCACTCACATACGAGAGACCTACCACCAGTATAAAAAAACCTGGCCAAGTGCGAGTCGGACTCGCGCACCAAAATTTCCGTACAAATCTGTAGGTATGTAAGTTAAAGTTCACTCATCACGGCAATAGAGTCATGTTTATGGTATTTTGATTGCAAAACTAGCTTTTGCCCGCGGCTCCGCCCGCTTTAAAGAGTTTTTCCGCGACAAAAATCCCGCTTGTGCTATGTGTTAATCCAGGACATAATCTACCCGTGTGCCAAATTTCCGTTCAGTAGTTTTTGCGTGAAAGAGTAACAAACATCCATATTAGTAGTTCGCCTTTATAATATTAGTAGGATGAAATTCATAATGATTTTATTTTTAATGAAAACATTGAAAAAGAAACAGTCGAAAGCAAGATGTTTATTTATCAATATTTCCATTAAAAATAAAATCATTGTCCAGGCACTACATGGCCCTTAAAATGTATAAAAAAATCATAATATAAGATTGAAATCCATAAGATTACAACATGGAAAGCTGGAGGAGCATAAATTAAAGACAAAGGTCTCTTTATCGTTTCAGTAATCCTTTAAATTATATTAACACATAATTAATTTTATAATACAACTGAAATTACGTACCGTTCCGTTTTTAATTACAAAGTACAGGACCCTAAAAACACACAAACATTAGTCTAATTGAGCCATGATAAATTATTATTCCATTATCAATCCCATGAGGTGCGACATGGAATGGCCTACTTATCGATCGGACATTCGACCTTTCTATAAAGGTCAGATGAAGGACTATTATGGATGACGCAAGTCAGATTCAGAATGCTGTATACGATAATACGTTTCATAGTAGTTAATGTAGGAATTATGTTTTTCAAACGTGCACAACGTTCGTTCGTTTCAATCGAACGTTCAACGATCGTTCCAATCCAAGCAAAGTTTTGCTTGGATTGGAACGATGGTTCAGAAAATTGTCCACAGGTTCAAAAACCAAGGGCATGGCATTTCTGACTTTTCTAAAGCTATGTATGTAATTTATGCGATTTATAATCGCTTATCTATACTAATATTATAAAGCTGAAGTGTTTGTTTTTTTTGAACGCGCTAATCTCAGGAACTAGGGAACCGATTTAGAAAATTCTTTCACTAATAGGAAGCTACATAACTCCTGAGTGCTATAGGCTACTTTTTATCCCGGAAAAACTTTTTCACGCGGGCGGAGCCGCGAGCGCTACTACTTTTCATAATATATTTTCTTTCTTTCTTTCTATTAAGCGGTGAAGGAAAACATCATGAGGAAACCGGCATATCTTGGAATTTACTATAAGATTTTCGGTTTATGATCAAATTTCGGTGTCATATGTGAAGTCTACAAACCCGCACAAGACCAGCGTGGTGGACTAAGGCCTAAACCCTCTCAGTAGTAGAAGATGCCCGTGCTCAGCAGTGGGCAGTATATAATACAGGGCTGCTATTATTATTATTTATTAGATGTTGCTTGCAGCTAGGGTTGCCAGGCGTCCGGATAAAGCCGGACATAGTCAGGCTTTTTGAAATGCGTGTCCAGCCAAATTAAACGGTGTCCGGCTTTTTGCATTTGACCAGTGACTTTTAGGTGGTCGGCAATATGCGTAAAATTAAACGTGTCATGGATATACACTAGGGAGCTAAAAAAAGGTCGCCGGGAAAATGGGGCTCGAAAAATCGTATTAATACTAAGATACAAAATCCTACTAATATTATAAAGGCGAAAGTTTGTAAGAGTGTATGGATGTTTGGATGTATGGATGTTTGTTACTCTTTCACGCAAAAACTACTAAACGGATTTCGATAAAATTCGGCACACGGGTAGATCATGTCCTGGATTAACACATAGGCTACTTTTTAACCCGGGAAAATATAAAGCGGGACTTTATCCCGGAAAAACTCATTCACGCGGGCGGAGCCGTGGGCAAAAGCTAGTCATTAATAATTTAGGGTGTCCGGCCTTTTTATCCAAATGTCCAGCTAAACTGGCTGGTAAGTACGGCTATTAGGTTTGACGACTGGCAACCCTAGTCGCGGATTCGTTCGCGTGAAAAGCCTAGCCCGCTCACACGGAGAACTAAGTGATCGTATAAGGGTTCCTTTCTGCCTTTTGAGGTATGCAACCCTAAAAGGATTTTTTCAAATCGGTTAATAAATGAGTACTGAAGTAACCGGCATAAAACTACACGTCGAATTGAGAACCTCCTGTTATTTTGAAGTCGGTCAAAAAACGAAAACTAGTTGCGCCTTTGCCTAGAACCTACCCCTCCGGCGATAAAAGACGTCAATATATTGTGTAAACTGCAAAATTATATCAGCAAGCCATTCATAAAAAATGCCTATATAGATTTCATAAAAATAAATCATATCTAATAAACTAATCTTGTTATTAGCATCAAAGTAAAACCAGTATCCATTATTTATGCGGCCGTGTGTAGTGAGTGAAGTAGTCCAAACAAAAAACGTATATATTTAAAATAGTTTGTTCGTCTGTTTATGTTTATCGCATCGGTAGTTGCCAGCAATGAAATAAGGTTCTATGATCGTGGGGCTTTAGTTCCCTGAAGGGATTTTAGGATTTTTTAAATTAATCGTTATATGCTATTCAACCGACTTCCAAAAAAGGAGGAGGTTCTCAATTCATGTGTTTGTATTTTTTTTATGTATGTACACTGATTTCTCTGAAAATAGTGAGCGTATTTCCTTGATTCCTTCTTCTTTTAGTAAAAAGGGGTCGCGAAGTGGTCCCATTTCAATATATCTTGGTTTATGGTTCGTCATTTTATTAAACTACTAACTTTGAACCATAAAGTACGTTAGGTAGGATTATAGGGGTTACTAAAGTCCCTGAAACGCAGTACGACGCGACGCCAGCGCTATCTAATTAAAGAATCAGATTCAAAATATCCATTATTCCCCTTGAAGCAAATTACCGGGATAAAAAGTATGTGTTAATCCAGCACGTGAGCTACCCGTGTGCCAAATTTCATTCAAATCCGTTCAGTAGTTTCTGCGTTTACTTCTAACAAACATGCAAACATTTTCGCAAGTTTTCACATTTTTAATATTAGTAATAAGATTAGGTGAATTTATGAACACATACATACACACGCCTTTTATCCCCGAAGGGGTAGGCAGAGGCGCAACTAGCGCACCCACTTTTCGCTGTGCGTATGCCGTCTCATGATGTGATAGGGGGCGAGCCTATCGCCATATCGAGGACAAATTCCAGACCCCGGGCTGATACTTAATAGAATAATCCAATATCATTTTGCCCGATCTGGGAATCGAACCCGAGACCTCAGCATTACAGTCGATATTTTTTTTTGCTCACAAAGAACATGCAGGCCATGCGGGGTGGGACTTTTGGAATAAATTCGGCACTGCAAACGCATCATCTAAACTTTATTAATTTCAATATGTAATATATCGAGTGAAACCGATGCTTTTTGCTAGTTCAAAACATCTGGTGAACGTCAAAAAGTGGATTTATATATCACATTGGAGATTACCACGTCGTAAATAATGAAGCTTTAGTTGTTTTGATTATAAAATCCACTTGAAACGTTTAATAACATGGAGTTATTAATGACGCCATCAAATTAATATCATAGATCCGTCTCGTATCTATAGTTTGTATATTAAGGCACTGCGCAAACGTTGCCAAATTTTTACCAAGAAATCCTCCATTACTAAGGTATTGTGACCTAATATAGCCCGGTTCCTACCAAAGCCCATTTTTCAAAATACCCAAAAAAAATGCGGGTTAGTGACTGCGACCAGAAACGGAATTGCATCTACGACTGGTTTCAATGGCCCTGCCATTTTGAAAATATTTGTAATTTTAACTGACTTCAAAAAAGGAGGTCCTATGTTCAAATGTATGTTTTTTCTTTTTATGTTCACCGATGTGTCCGCCAATTGTGGACCGATTTTCAAACTTTTTTTTCATTCGGAAGCCACCACCAAGTCAGAATCTGATGAAGGGAAGTCAAGGGCAACCCTTAAATTTTATAAGGAACATAAAATGTTCTTCATATACTTTCTAACGCAATTCAAATATATTATGTGCCTGGTAATCATTATCTCATGTTGTTGAGCTGATGATGGAAGGTATTAATCGGGATCTGATAATGGGATTCCGTGAAAATCAAGGGCACCCCTCAAATTTTATGATGTTTTATGTATCTACTTTTTTTTGTTAACAATATAAGAATACAATAAGAAGTGAAAAATATAACAACAATTAAAACGCTGTCAATAACTACTAAAAATAGAAAAATAATTTACTCAACATGCTTTTTGTTTTTTGGTTTATTATAATTTTTATTAATATTTGCTATTTCAAGAGGAAAGATATTTTGATTGTTTGTTTGTAATGGATGAACTCAAAAACTACTGGACTGATTTTGAAAATTCTTTCACTAACAGGAAGCTACATTACTCCTGAGTGCTATAGGCTTATCTTTTTATCCCGAGCAAATATTTTTATCGCGAAAAAACTTTTCAACGCGGGCGGAGCCGCGAAGAGAAGTCTAGTTGTAATGATATGACCATGTATATTAGGAATTTAAACGTATTGCGCAAATTAACATTTTCACAATCTTTAACATCTCTAATTTTACAAGTCTAGTCAAGAGGTCTTTGATGTGTTTGAACCAAGAACCTTATATAAACTTCTTGGTTTGAACTGATTTTTACGCAGTCTGTGGCATAGAAATTAACACTGTGGAACAGTTTTATTAACGCTCTATTACGTAATACGTGTGTAGGTATGTTTCCTGCTCCGCGTGTAACTGTATATTGGAGTTATTTTTGGATTTTGTGATGTTAAAATAACATTAAGACTTTCATACTGCTTCGCTCAGATCTATTTATGAATGATTAGAAAGGGACTACACAATGTAATTCCGATTGATTGTATCAATGCTTATTATGCTTTTTTTAAGTTATTCGCATCGTTTGCTAGAAAGAGCTTTCTTCAGTACAACAGTTTCCCTGAGCTCTTTGCAGGATAAAGAGTAGTCTACTAATAATATATCAGCTCCGTATTATATACTACCCACTGCTGAGCACGGGTCTTGAGAGGGTTAAGGCCTTAGTCCACCACGCTGGCCTAGTGCGGGTTGGCAGACTTCACACACCTTCGAAATTCTTATAAAGAACTTCTAGGGGATGCAGGTTTCCTCACCATGTTTTCTTTCACAAGCAAGCGATAATGCACAAAGAATACACGCATAATTTTAGAAAAGTCAGAGGTGTGTGCTCTTGGGTATTGAACCTGCGGACATTCGTCTCGGCTGTAACCTCCAGGACCCCTAGCACGAATTTACGCATTATTAGTAGTCTAGGACGCCCTCCGGCCAGGTGGGATGACGATCTGCGAAAGACTGCAGGCAAATGCTGGATGCGGCAAGCTGAAGACAGGGCGCTATGGCGCTCATTAGGGGAGGCCTATGTCCAGCAGTGGACTGATAAAGGCTGATGATGATGATGATGATGAGTATTCTATTGAGTAAGTTAACATATTTAGTATTCGTTAGACGATACCATACGTACCAGACGACACGTGCTGCCATTTTCTATACATTTTGACAAATGCTTGTCTATGGTTACTCGATTTACTATTCGAAGTTTACGCGCGCGCAATGTTGACGCTGTCGTATTTTAGTTCTAAATACGTGCAACATGGCGCTGTTCAAATTATTATAAAAAAAAACTTAAACGAAACCATTACTTTAATGATATGATACTACGTAATTTCGTGGTAGGGGTACGGTAGCCTATATTAAACTGGGAATGGTCCATCTCAGTACCAAAAGACATATCCAAAAACGAGCCTAAAATTCTAACCAAGACAGTTTATATATTTGGATACAACTCCTAAAAACTAGCCTGTTACAATAAATCGTTTAATTTTAAAGTCTTCCGATTTTGAGATGTCATTTTATTTTGCTTAAATATTACACTTAATATGGACGTTTTTTAAAAAAACTTCGTTATAAATGCAGGGGTCTAAAAATAATTTTTAATGGATCTAAGATCCATATTATGCACCTTTAATATCCACAAAGTTTGAGCCTGGTTAGATTATAACCCATACAAAAAGCGGACGTCTCTTTTCATTCAAATCCGTTTGTCAGTTTCTGCTTCATCCTTCACAAACCGATATAGCTACGTAAAATATCGTAACTTCAATAGTTTACATTATAAACACTTTAAATTGTCTATTTCTACCGCCAAGCAGCAGTGTGCATGCAATGTTGTGTTCCGGTTTATTCGACTTTGTAGACAGTGTTGGCATTATGAGGCTTAACATCTAATGTCTCAGGCTGCCGAACGCAGTTTTAAAAGTTCTGGATGGTGTTGATACTGTGTATGGGTGGTTCACGTCACTTAAGATGAGGCTGTATGGGCTGGAACCCTTTGCCTTCCCTTAAGGGAATTTTATAAAAAAAAAATGTTTATGGGTGGTCGTATCGCTTACCATGAGGCGAGCGGCATGCTCGTCTACTCATTTAAATTAATTAAAAAAAAACATCAAAAAATATTAAGTATAGAGTACCTTATCAGTGAGAGATGTGATCTGTGGCGATATCTGTGGCTGGTACGAGGTGGAACGCGCGTACACACACAGGAACAGTGCCGAGAGGGCACATACGTGGACCAACTTCATTCTGAAACAAAAGATACTAGATTTTTATTTGTTAACTAGTTTTTGCTCGCGTTTCTCCCGCATGATTGAGTTTTACCGGGTTAAAAGTCCCCCTGTTTATTTTCCCGGGATAAAAAGCCTATGTGTTAACCCAGGACTTGATCTACTCGTGTGCCCAATTTCATCCAAATCCGTTCAGAAGTTTCTGCATTTACTTCTAACAAACATCCACACATTTTCCCATTTTTTTTGTGTCTTGGGTTATTTAAATTTTAATTTATTTTTTATTTCAAACTTTTTATATTGCTTTATTCTCCATCATGGGGCATTAATTATAATCTACTATCTAACAACTACTCGTTAAGACCATCCTTATGAGCACAAACACGCTATATCTATACTATCTATACTAATATTATAAAGCTGAAGAGTTTGTTTGTTTGTTTGTTTGAACGCGCTAATCTCAGGAACTACTGGTTCGAATTGAAAAATTCTTTTTGTGTTGAATAGACCAATTATCGAGGAAGGCTTTAGGCTATATAACATCACGATGCAACGATTAGGAGCGAAGAAATAATGGAAAATGTGAAAAAAACGGGGAAAATTATTCATCCTTGAGGGCTTCCATTGCGTGCGCTGCGAAAACGGTTCAAGAAACCAAAAATATATGTATGAAAGAATTATTTCTCATGAAATGATCTAAAAAAATGTCCGCGACAGTATAATGTATGTCTATCTTTTAAGATTAACTCACTAGAACCATTTTTATGGTAATCAAGTTTGGTCGAAATTAATGCATTATTTGTTAAGAGTTGTATCAACGTAATAATATTAATCTTTATCCAATGAATATATATACGGTACATACAATAATTTTTTTTTTTTTTGTCTGTCTATTCCGGCTAATCTCTAAAATGGCTGAACCGATTTTGACGGGATTTTTATTGGGAGGTAGCTGATGTAATAAGGAGTAACTTAGGCTACGTTTTATTCCGGAAAAGTATAAAGCGGGAGTTTTTCCCCGGAAAAACTATTTAACGCGGGCGGAGCCGCAGGCAACAGCTAGTCTGCTATAAGTTGCTAAGGAGGTGGGTATCTCATAGACTACTAGATGCTGCAGCATCAGCTCATGTTTAAAAATATTGCCAAAGTCACAGTACACCTAATTTAAAATCAATTGGACTTTAAGTTGGAAATGTGCTGATAATATTCAAACGCTTGAGAACAGATCTTCATAAATTATAGCTAAGAAGCATCTCGATCACATCACCTTGCAAACAAAAAAAAAAAAAACGCGTCAAAATTGTTCCATTCGTTTGAGAGCTACGTTGCCACAGACAGACATACAGATACACACCCTAAACTTATAACAACCCTCTTTTTCCGTCGGGGGTTAACCAAGTCCCCATTGCATCTGTTTGTCTGAACGCGGTAAACTCAAAAACTCCCGAAAGGATTTTCATACGTTTTTCACCAATGGACGGAGTGACTCAAGAGGAAGCTTTATATGTATAATTCATAATATTAAGCTTTGCTACCTTTGCGAAGCTGGGGCGGGCCGCTAGTTTATAATATAAGTAATATATTGCGAACTAATATTGACTACTAAATACCACATTGTAGAAGGAAGTAGGTATTTCCTCACAAAGGAATCAAGGTAGTACAATGACACAATGAACATGAGTAACCGTTGATTCATTATTGACCTTTACTAATCTGCGCGATGCCGTAGTTGCATTGCAGTTCTGCCGTGCTGCCTCGGGTTCGTGCCCTGGGCCGAGTAAAATACTGGGGGTCGCTCTCGGCCGTCTGAGTAGGTATTACTGCAATGTCTATTTCTATTGTCAAGCAGCAGTGTTTGCACTGTTGTATTTCAGTTTGAACTTTGAAGGACATTGTAGAGAGCGTAATTACTAAGTATAATAAGACTAGTAGTGCTCGCGGCTCCGCCCGCGTGAAAAAGTTTTTCCGGGAAAAAATATTTTTCCGGGATAAAAAGTAGCCTATAGCACTCAGGAGTTATGTAGCTTCCTATTAGTGAAAGAATTTTCAAAATCGGTTCAGTAGTTCCTGAGATTAGCGCGTTCAAACAAACTCTTCAGCTTTATAATATTAGTATAGATTTAATATTTTATGGCTAACGAACGCAGTGCTTTGTGATTCAAAGTTCTCTATGGTGTTACTGTTTATGGGTGGTCGTATCGCTTATCATCAGGCGAGCTGCATGCTCATCTCGTCATTCAGTAGCAATAAAAAAAATCTGTCAGCAAGAAAACGATAAAAGTAGCTGTCCTTAGCTCGTCTCAAAAATCTACCCTATATGAAGAAAGAAAGAAAGAAAAGAAGAATTATATTGTATGTTTTTACAAGTTACAAGATATCATACTCATAGAAAGTAGAAGTTTGTAAGTTATTTGTGTATTCTTTGTGAATTATCGCTCGCTTTAACGGTGAAGGAAAAATATCGTGAGGAAACCTTCATATCTGAGAAGTTCTCTATGAGAATTAAGAAGGTATGTGAAGTCTGCCAACCCGCACTAGGCCCGCGTGGTGGAAGCAGTGGCGGATTAACCCATAAGCAAATTAAGCAATTGCTTAGGGCATCACGTCTTGGGGGGCACCAGAAACAGTAAAATGCAAGCACATAAAAGTAAAGCTGTTTGAAAATCCGCGCGATTAAAGACTGATGTTAGTTAACTTATGGTAGGGGGCCCCACAGGCGTGAATTGCTTAGGGCATCAAGTTGTCTTAATCCGGCACTGGGTGGAAGGCCTAAACTCTCAGTTGTAGAGGAGACTCGTGCTCAGCAGCGGGCAGTACATACAAGGCTGTTATGGATGGATGGTTGGAAGATATCATAATACAGCCGACTAGACGACGCCATGAAAAACTAGCCGTGTTAGTCATTCGCTCCCTGCCCAGTTAAGACCTAGAGAAACAGGTTGAACTTGATTTCTAAATTTAACTCTAACACGTAAAGTTCTAATACGCAAGAGAAATCCTTTGAATACAGCGTTAAAATTGCTTTAAAATCGTAGTTAAACAAGAATAGGGTTATCTCGCTATCTCTTTCTTACGCGCGCAATGTAATACCAATGACGTCACAATTTTGACTTCTATTGTTCCTCTATAAATAGACAAGCGTAATAACTTTAAAAAAAATATGAAATGTTAATAAAAACGTTTTAAAACTTAATTTCACCATTATCCCGCTAAAAAAGGAAAAAATACAATGTGTACAAAAGCAAAAATTATCTATTGACTTATTATATTCATTTCATAATAATTATTTATTATTTAAACTTAATGATTACTGTTTTGTCCATATTCTTACGCGGAATATCTTACAATTCTACTGAAATGTTTATCAATAACATATAAACAATATTAACCTGAGATAAACTATACCAGTTGATAATAACTTCGTAAATAACTATTAAGAAATTAGTTTAACTAAATACTAAGATTTCTAGCTAAGCCCCCAGCTGTTTTTAACCCGCGACAGAAAAAGAGGTATGTTTTAAGTTTAGGGTGTGTATTTGTCTGTCTGTGGCATCGTAGCTCTCAAACGAATGGACAGATTTAGACGTGTTTTTTTTTGTTTGAAAGTCGATGTGATCGAGACGGTTCTTAGCTATAATTTATGAAGATCTGTTCAGGCGTTTGAAGATTATCAGCTCATTTCCAACTTTCACAACTCTGCTTGATTTAAAATTTGGTGTACTGTGACATCTGCAATATTTTGAATAGATGTTAACTTTGAGCTGATGCTGCAGCATCAAGTAGTCTGCGGAATACCCAACTCTTTAGCATCTTATAGCAGATATAGCGTGTGAGGGCTTATAAGAATGGTCTCAACGAGTAGGTGTTAGATAGTTGATTATTAAGGCCCCATGATGTAGAATATAGTCATTTAAAAAGTTTTATAAAAAAAATGTAAATAGCTCCCGACACATTAAAACTCTAAAAAGTAAAACAATAAAAGTGTCTTGGTTGTTTAAGTACCTAGTAATATTTCGAGGTTTTGTGGGTTGGAGATTATTTAAATTTAAATATTATTTTTATTTTTTTATTTATGGCGTCCACGCATACGCGATGATTCTGCCAATATCGCTTTCCTAAGAAAAAGGGTCTCGACAGACAGACAGAACGACGGATAAAAAAGTCATATAAAGGTTCCTTTTTCCTTTTGAGGGTGGGGAACCCAAAAAACATACAAGCACAGGAATTGAGAACGTCCTCCGTTTTTGAAAGTCGGTTTAAAATGTATTGGAATGAAATGTTGATAAGTTACGTCATTATAATTCTTGTGTACCACTCCGGGGATAGAATGTCTTTGAGTAATCGATTTCGTCGATTACATACAACTTTACCACCATATTAATCTGCACAAATATGAAATATTGTGATGTTACTGGTGGTAGGACTCTCATATGTAAGAGTTCGTCTGGGTGGGTACCACCGCAATGTCTATTTCTACCGCCAAGCAGCAGTGTGCATGCACTGTTGTGTTTCGATTTGAAGGACATTATAGCCAGTGTAACTACTGGACATAAGGAGACTTAACATTTTATGTCTTAGGATGACGAGCGCAGTGGAATGCCACACAGTTCTTTGTAACTCAAGGTGCTGGATGGTGTTGCTAGTGTTTATGCGTGGTCGTATCGCTTACCATCACGCGAACGGCATGCTCGTCTCGTCATTCGAAGCGATAAAAAAATGTTTTCTATTTTAATTTCGTAACTTAATTCAAGTATGCTCAGATGTTATGAATCATTGCTCTTAATTTACCGGTTTTGTTATGTAATATCAAAATAAGTCTGTGTGAACTTTCATAAGATCATTAATGTTTATAACTTTATAGTTTAAAAAATATGCCATATAGACATAAATTGTATTTACAAATAAAAAAGCAAAAACTAATTCTAAATTGCATTAGCGAAATTAAACAATAAAGACTAACTTGACTTAAATTATGAAAGTTTCATTTACGTTACGTTTAAACCACTTTGAAACGACGAAGATATTAAAAATATGAGGTTTTAATATAATTCCTTTTTTAAAAAGGACCTTCGTATTAATAAAATAAATGGAATCACAAGTAATTTAAGTTACGAAGCTTATTTAAATATTTTAACAAAACCAAAACTCTAATAAAAGAACATTGTAATTTATGAAACACTGGCAACACAATTATTAATTTAAATTATGTTTATACTCACATGACTTTTTAGTTATGATGCGCGTGCGCTCGCTATGATAGACCACAAACTACTAGAGGTCAATTGTCTGGTACACGGCTTGAGAGGTCTTTTAAATGCGAACCATGTACAGCTTAGTCATTCGAGTCGACTTGTTTTTAATTGTTTTATTATTTCCTTGTCTAATTTCTCACAAATGTGAGATAGGGATTTGTTTTGGACTTTTTAAAATCTTTTTTTGGCCTTTGTGATTTTGTGTTATGGTTTGTTCCCATTTAGATGGGGCAATTCCCAAAGTATATGGTACTATTCGAGTAGTATGTGAAGTCTGCCAACCCGCACTAGGCCAGCGTGGTGGACTAAGGCCTGAACCCTCTCAGTAGAGGAGGTCCGTGCTCAGCAGTGGGCAGTATATAATACAGGGCTGATTGCATTGCATGGTACTAATCTAGGCGAAAAATATGCATCTCTTCTTCTTCGTTTGTCTTATATTATCTGATTGATTTCTGAATACTCTCTGACGTTGGCAGAATCATCGCTAACGTAGGGATCCCATATTATTATAAGAAAATACGTGGGCCAATTTTCTCGCATGTGCGAGTCTTTAATCAGGGGCAATCTTGCTAGCATTGACAGACGAGATTCGCAAGAAACTTGCCGCAATAATGAAATGTAGAATACAAAGGGGTTATGTATCGCTACGGAAATTATTTTAGCCAAACAAGGGATAAAATATTATAAATTGCTCTTTAACTTTTTATCCAAAGAAGAGCAGGGACGTTTATACTAGCAAAGGTTTTCTCGCAGGTAGAGTCGCGAGCGAACACCTAATCAGAAAATATTTATTTATTTCTATTCTATTATCAAAAGAATATACAGACACATTTTATTAGTAGACAGTTCAATAGTTTATCAACGAAATGTTTACTCATAGTTTGTGTTGAGGTCATCTTCCATATGACATAAAACCGCAGGAAAAACGCACGAGACAATACGAAACTGCTGGTAAAACTACTTTACTGCAGGTATTCTTTTTTTTTATGGCATTGAATGACGAGACGAGCATGCCGTTCGCCTGATGGTAAGCGATACGACCACCCATAAACAGTAGAAACATCATCCAGCACCTTGAGTTACAAAGTACTGTGTGGCATTCCACTGCGCTCGTCATCCTGATACATAAGATGTTAAGTCTCATTATGTCCTGTAGTTACACTGGCTACAATTTCCTTCAAACCGAAACACAACAGTTTTTGCACACTGCTGCTTCGTAGAAATAGACATTGCGGTAGTACCCACCTAGATGTACAAAAGTACATCTGGGTGGGTACATATAAGAACTACCACCAGTAAACTGACTGACAGTGACTGATGTATTGGTCTTTCGATCAATCAAAAATATCAAAATTAAGCGATATTACCTTACGACTTACGTTTTTTATCACATTCCAAGCCCACCGTTTATCATAATAAACGCCGCGTTTTTGCTCTATATGGACAGCGCCTTTATATGATTCCATTGAAACCGCAAGATTAGACCATATGCTACCTTATTACGAACGTAATTATCACTTCATAGAAATAATACAATAATATTTCCAGTGAGTGCTTGAAAATATTTTTGTTTTATATATCTCGGTGGATGATAGTCTAGTTGGGAATGGAACAGTCTGCCGAGACAATGTCCGGAGGTTCAAAACCCAAGGCACACACCTCTGACTTTTCAAAATTACGTGTGTATTTTTTATCAATTATCGTTCGCTTTAACGGTGAAGAAAAACATCGTGAGGAATAGCTAAGAAGTTTCTATTCAGTATCAGGCCGGAGTCTGGAATTTGTGCCCGATATGGCGATAGGCTCGCCCCCTATCACATCGTGTGACGGAATAACAGCGAAAAGTAGGGGCTCTAGTTTCGCCTCTGCCTACCCCTTCGGGGATAAAAGGCCTGAGTATGCGTATGCGTATCTTATGTCTCAGGATGACGAGCGCAGTGGAGTACTTGACCACGCAGTATTTGTAATTCAAAGTTATGTGCAATGCTGCTTCTTCTTATATCTACTTATGGGAGGTCGTATTATTTACCATCAGGCGAATGGCATGCTCGTCTCGTCATTTTAGTGCAAAAAAGCACTGTATTTGTTACTAGAATTAGGCATAGATTTGGCTAGTATATTATCATATTCAAATAATTTGGTAAAAACACAAAATAATAATCTTCAAAATCCTGTATCATTTTGTGGAGTTTACTTCTGCATCTTCAAGATCCAAATTCCTATACCAATGAAATTAAAATGGGACCATTCGAATCTATACGAAACCTAACCCAAAATTAAGAATTATAATCTGACCATGAGTTAAAAAAAAAGCTAAATAAGCTTTTTTATCAACGAATTAATTAACCTCCTGATATTGAATTCCGTTGATAAAGTGTAAACATTTGTACCTATTTTTCAATTCACTGTGGTATTCGATGTAAGACAAATCTGAACTAGAGTTGAAAAGAAGGTACCTATTCAACTTAAGTTCATTTTGTTTTTCCTTCGCTGAATATTATAAGCAACTTTCGTGTTAATTATCAGAAACAACGGTTTCACTCACGTATCTACTATTAGTCAGAATCGCCGACCATCAATGTCAATCAATCAACCACCAAGTTACATGGTAACTTTCGTGTTACCATGTAACGGACGATACCCAGTTAATGACAATATACCCGCCCATATTATATGGGACCTAACATAGCTAGCGATATGGGCGTATGATACACCCTGTGTACCCCTGAAAAGGGAAAGAGGCGTGATACTTTGTTAGTATGTATGTAACGGACAGACATACTCATCTTTATATCATAGTCATAAAGAATTATAATTAATATTTCGTAGAAACAAATCAGTGTTGACTGAACCATTTTCAAACGAGTTTCCTTAAAAAAACACATAAATACGACCAACAATGAGCAACTGTTCATTATAATTAACGTCGCGGAGAAACCATGATTGTGTTAATACCGTAAAATGGGGTAAATAGATATCAAGGGGGGTAAATCAAATTGATAAACAGTGTAAATTAATATCGATTTGGGTGCAATTGTTTCACAGCTTGATGTTAGCGGATGGGTGTTTGTTAAAGCATTAATATGTCTTTTATTCAAAATTATTTACCCATAAAGCAAGTTATACAATAATCTCAAATAAACTAATGAGAATTTGGCTTATGTCCTACCACCAGTGGTAGGTCTCTCATATGTAAGAGTCCGTCTGGGTGGGTACCACCGCAATGTCTATTTCTACCGCCAAGCAGCAGTGTGCATGCACTGTTCTATTTCGGTTTGAAAGACATTGTTGCGAGTGTAACTACTGGATATAATAAGACTTAATTAACATCTTATGTCTTAGGATGACCAGCGCAGTGGAATGCCACACAATAGGTATTTTGTAGCTCAAGGTGCTGGATGGTGTTGCTACTGTTTATGGGTGGTCATATCGCTTACCATCAGGCGAACGGCATGCTCGTCTCATCATTCAACGCTATAAAAAAAAGTATCAGCCAGGAGTCTGGAAATGTGCCTCGTAAATAGCAATAGTCCATTATTACATGAGACCTAATATAACTGGCAAAATGTGTCTGATATACCTCTGCCTACCCCTAAGAAAGAAAAAGGCGTAATATGTTTGTAAAATTTTGTCACAGAAAGAAATTTACGCGAAAAAAAGCCCGAGTTATAAAAGTTCATTATAAAAGAGAAGCGGAAAAAACATCTCGGGCATTTGAACGCATGTCTGAACGTTTCCTTGCAATACTATGTTTACAAACAACGTGACTCAAGTACTCGGCATTCGTTAAGTGTCTCGTCTCCATTAAACTCCATCTTGAACTGTAAATACATTTTCCTTGTACTTTAAATTCTTAACACACACTCACGCTTTGTCTCCGAGGGGATAAGCAGAGGCGCTACTAATGCTACTTTTTACCATTTAAATAGGGTAGTTAACCACTTATCTTAATAATTTATCAAAAACTAGAATTTGCCCGTTGCTGCGTCCGCGTGTAAAGGGTTTTCCAGTATGAATATTATCCCGGGATAAAAATTATAGCACTCTGGAGTAACGTAGCTAATTATTGGTCAAAGAATTTTCAAAATCAGTTCACACACAAACATTTCCTCTTTGTAAAAAAAAGTAGGTATAGGAGTTTTGGCGGGAACTTGCAAGTGTCATAAGGTGCTCATGTTTTAATTCATTATTTTGGTGATACTTAGTGTTAAATTGCATAATTATGGTGGTATATCATCCAATATAGTTCTATTAAAGTGCTCAAATGAAGTGAATTGAAATAACTGTGCTGATCAAGTTTTTTTTGTTGCCGCCAAAACTCCTCGACAGTCTTGGTAAGGTAGCCACTGCTTTACTTCGACATAGTAGTTAGTACTGAGGATAAAAAAGAAACAACACAACTGCAACTGCTTCTTCTTCTTCTTTTAAAAATGGTTCTACCGTTACATGGGTGATTGTGCCAATGTCAAGTGGGTAGATGTTAAATAATATAATTTTAATGAAAAAGTTTGACACCGGCGGATGCGCAAACCGCGCCTTGCCAAAGAGAAAAAAAAATAGTATACTGTTAGCTGTCTTTTTATTTGTTAGCTATCAATTTATTTATTGAGGGTAGTAACCAAATCCCCACCGACCAAATCCCTATAAAAGGAGTGGCAAGCTGTCTGACAGAGCATTCTGTTGCAAGACGTGCGCGCGTGAACATCAACATGGGAATCTAGTATTCTGGTAAGATTTTGTGACCTTCTCTTTGAAAGTTATTTCTATAAAGTGCAATTTATGGTTTTCGTTAACAATTTAGTATTTGTTAACCATTGTTGATTATTTTTTTAAAGTAAAATTAATTAGAATGCTAACATCAGAAGTGGGATAGACAATGCCCACAGAAATAGATTATGTTCAGTACATATGTACTGGAATACGTACATGGTACGATGGAAATATTTGAATACCCGCAATTTACGCGAAGAAAAATAAATTGCACTGAGAAATATCGGGATAAGAACTAGTCTGGATTGTGAATAAAAGTAGTCGTGTGGTGTACAACATAGCCATCGCATATACGTTCGTGATGACGTCATGTGTATACGACTTCGAATGAACAAGTGTTTACGTGTACCACGATTAAACTGTTCGTGCTCAAGCGTTGTTTTTGGTGTTCAAACGTTCCTGTTGGTGTGCAAACGTTCCTGTGGTGCTCGAGCGTTCTGGTGGATGTGCAGCGTATGGTGTATCGCGGTTGGTGTCCTGGGCAAAGTGACTGCGCGGGTGGCAACTGGCGGTTGAAGCGAACTGCTCCAGCACAGAGAATGTTCATCGATGACTGTAAAGGAAGTTTGGTATCGTATGACCCATAACCCTTCTCTGAGGGTTCTGGTTTCTTTTATTTCTTGGTAACTTGTACAAATATTGAGATCTTGTTTAACAAGGTATGTGCAGACATGGATTAACGAGCAATTCGTGGTTATTGTTGGTACAGAGCTGTGCCTAAACTTAAGGACTTGGAGAATTAAAAATACCTGTTGTAGTAAACAGTGACTGTACATGGCCTTGGTTGACAAGACAAGTGATCTTGGTGCATAGTGTTCGGACTGAAGGATAGTTTACCACTTTTTGACCACTTTGCAAGTGGATTTACTTGTTGTAGTAATGAGATGGCTGTTCAGAAAGGTTAACGCCAGATTTTATTTAAGGTCAGAATAGGCCGAACGGTATGTTGATGTAATTTTCGTTGATTGCAGAGAGGTTCGCCCAATGTATTCACATTAACAGTCCTGCAAAATGAGGCCTCTAAAAAGCATATGTGGGAAGGCTTCTTCAGATCATCAATGGAACCCCACTTAAACAACGGAATCGCAGGAGTTTGTGAAGATGTGCGATATGGATTGTTGTATTTTCAGGGCGAACTGAAACAAAACTCTTCTAAGGCCTAGCGTGGCATAGAGTTGGATGGGAATGGACTTGACCGACTAGGCATGCAATGCCTGAATAGCTCCAACATAAGCCATCGAAAAGTTTGTTTCGTGTAAGTCCTTGTGTGGCATCGACATACTTTTGTTTCGTGTAAGACCTGGCGTGGCATCGATATGTATGTTTCGTGTAAGTCCTTGTGTGGCATCGACATACTTTTGTTTCGTGTAAGACCTGGCGTGGCATCGACATGTATGTTTCGTGTAAGTCCTTGTGTGGCATCGACATACTTTTGTTTCGTGTAAGACCTGGTGTGGCATCGACATACTTTTGTTTCGTGTAAGACCTGGTGTGGCATCGATACGTTTGTTTCGTGTAAGACCTAGTGTAGCGTCGATACGTTTGTTTCATGTAAGACCTAGTGTGGCATCGATACGTTTGTTTCGTGTAAGACCTAGTGTGGCATCGATACGTTTGTTTCGTGTAAGACCTGGTGTGGCATCGATACGTTTGTTTCGCGTAAGACCTCGTGTGGCATCGAGATACTTTTGGTTCGTGTAAGTCCTTGTGTGGCATCGACACACTTTTGTTTCGTGTAAGACCTCGTGTGGCATCGAGATACTTTATTTCATGTAAGATCTTGTGTTGAGACGTTTCCGTTTTGTATCAACTGAAGATGCGACTATAATTAGAGCCCGTACCCGAAGCAAAGAAGAATCTTTGCGATATAGATCCTCCGATATTCGGAGATAGCATCGGCGACTCTAATACTTCAGAAGGTGATGGCGGAAGGGCGTTTTGGGGGTGCTGTCTATTTTGTAAAATACGTGGTCGAGGACGACCGCATTGTCAGGAGAGGCCGTGTTAGCTGTCTTTTTATTTGTTAGCTATCAATTTATTTATTGAGGGTAGTAACCAAATCCCCACCGACCAAATCCCTATAAAAGGAGTGGCAAGCTGTCTGACTGAGCATTCTGTTGCAAGACGTGCGCGCGTGAACATCAACATGGGAATCTAGTATTCTGGTAAGATTTTGTGACCTTCTCTTTGAAAGTTATTTCTATAAAGTGCAATTTATGGTTTTCGTTAACAATTTAGTATTTGTTAACCATTGTTGATTATTTTTTTAAAGTAAAATTAATTAGAATGCTAACAATACATAATAAGTATATATCAGATTATTTTAAGGTGCCTATGTGTTATTAGGGATTGTTTGTTTATTAAATAAAACCAACATATAAAACTTATAATTTATTAAAACATCTTAAAATAAGTGGTGTAAGCTCACATTCGATTTTTTGTCGACCAACTGTTTTGTCACTCGATAATTAAATTAGCCTATTCAAAATTAACGGAATAATAAATTGAAAAGATAATTCTAATGTCTTTAATATTCGAGAAAACTAACAGTGACAACAGCGACGGTAAGAGAGTCTATGGGCTGTATCAATAGTGCAACTCGCTTTGAAGTGCCATATCAGCTGCGACGCTACCAAATTAATAGTTCAGGCCCGCTTGGTCCATTGAGACCATGATAGCTCCTGTAATAAAAGCGAAAATCGTCGTTCCTACCTACGCAATAAAGTTTTAGTATAAAAAAAACAAATCGACGGTTCCGTAGAACAAAGTCGTATATGCAAAATGTTAGTTTTTCAGTAGAGCGCTTTGAAAGTCGTTAGTTTGTATTCATGTGCGAATTAGTGCTATTTTCACACATTAAGTTCAAAGTTGTTACTGAACCCTATAGAATATAATGTTTTGTTTGCTTTAACTTGTGATTTTCACAATTAACTTAGACTTTCAAAGCGCTCTACTGAAAAGCTTCATTTTGCATATACGACTTTGTTCTACGGAACCGTCGAAATGTCAGCTGTCAAACTCGCCGTACCATATGACTAAAATTTATCAGTCTATTGACAGTCGACCGACAGTTGGACGACAGTTTAAGGTAAATCGAATGTATGCGTAAAGCTTCGTGATATATTTAAAACAAAGGCTAAAACAAAATCAAATGCATATTATGCTATATATCACTATATTTTGTGCTAGGATGGTCTGAGGTACAGTCAGACTCAAATTAATGTAATATGAAGGTTTAATGTATTATGTCACAAAACACATTCATTTGGATCTTACTGTACATACGTATTGATTATTTTAAATGCTGAGTTATTTTTTTTTTTGTATATGAATGGATGGTCACTTTAGATATCGAATAGGTACCAAATAACAATTATGGGATAAATTTAATGCTTGGATATTATTATTTTTTATATAAAATTAAGTACTATTTTTAAAAAAAGGCACGAAGTGGCATGTTAAGTTTATTTCGGTGGTTTCAGACAAAAAATAATCTCGTATTAAAAATAACAAAAAAGAAATTACCAACAAAAAAGCAAAACAATACCTTACATATTTCGATTATTAAAACAAATAAAAAAATACAGTGGCAGATTCAGAAAAAAATTGTGGGTGTCAAACCCCCTTCTCTTTATATTCGAAGCGCTGGAAAAATCACCAACGAAAAAGGAAAACAATACCTTACATATTTCGATTACCAAAATAAATAAAAAAAATACAGTGGCAGATTCAGAAAAAAAATTTGGGGGTCAACCCCCATTCTCTTTATATTCGAAGCGCTGCGTTAAATATTTTCCATTAAGTGATCCTCTATTGAGGCTTATTTAAACCCAATCTTGGAAGTACTGTTTGAACGCGATTGGCTCAGCATCCTCTGGAACTTTGGAGACATGTACCTGTGGAAAAAAAAATAGTCAAAAAAATACTGAACAGTAAAACACATCGACATACCGACATCTTGTCGATGCAATGTCCAATACATACGTCATAATTTTTTATAAAAAAAAATCGGAAAAAGTGGTCGTACTTCAAATAAAAAATTGGGTTCATCTTTACATAGTATAAAACAAAGGCGCCCGCTACCTCCGTACGCGGTAAACTCAAAAACTACCAAACGGATTTCGATAAAATTTGATATTGCGATAGAAGAGACCATGGAAAAGTTGTAGCCTACTTTTTATCCTGAGAAATTATATTAGCGAGACTTTTATCCCAGAAAAAATCTTTCACGCGAGCCAAATCTAGTTTCAATATACACCAGAAACGAAAAATGTAGTCCCATAAAAAAAGTTTTTTTTTTAGAAAAATGTATACTCACCCAGTTAGGATAGTCGTGGTATTTCAGATACTGCTCAGCCTTTGACATAGCCGCGGCTTTTTCCTGCAAAAAAACAACAAAATATAAAAGTAGTTTTTTTTAAACCCCTTTTTATTATTCAATGTAATAAATAAATATATCTGCAGTTTACTTTCTTGTCTTTATACTAATAATTTATGGAAAACCTCCAAAACATTATATGAAAGCAGCCATTGTAAGTTATTACAGAAATAACGCCAAAATTACTACCTATATACGCGTTACATTTTATTCGTAATGTATTGTAATGCGTGTTGTTGTTTGATGTATAATTTTGGATGTATCCTGTTTTGTGTACCTTATAAATGAGTAAATAAATATATTATAAAAAAAAAACAAATAAATAAATGAATAATATAAACTTAATCAGTGGGCTCAATTTTAGTAATAATTGGCTTGTGGTAACTGAAGTAGGTAACATATTATGTTTGGGAATAGTGAAGCACTGGGTAAATGTTGTAACTATTGTACCTATAACATTTTTTTTGTAACACCTCGACAACGCAAACTAACATTCCTTTATTTTTTTTAAATTTAAATAAAGTTAAATTGTCTTTTTTTATTTAAATTTCGAATGTCACTTTTACGGCCAGTTCTTTATTGTTACTGGCTGGTTTTACAGGGCAAGTATAAAAAAAGTGTCGTTACAACTTTTGGTCTTAATTTTTTTCCGTCTAGCCCCCTTTCGCAACGCACGATAAGGAACTTCGTTCCAATAAATGAATGAATGAAGCCGAACGGGGGTCTGACCCCCTCTCCTCCTACTTGCATTCGTCCCTCACCTTATCGTTAGAAGCGCGTCCGACCCACACATAGATGCCGCTGTAGCTTCCTGTGTCCAGAATGTAGCATTCCTGTAAAAAAATAATGTTTGATAACACTGCCAAAATTGTCATATTGTGTTTTTAACAGACTTCAAAAAAAGAGGATCTGTATTCGACCCGTATGTATTTTGGATGGAGATTTCGTTATTCCAATGTATATTTTTCAATGACGGTTTTAGTATATAATTTATTAGGATTTGATGAAGTTCTTTGGAGATAGACCATGGAACTCTTCAACAACTAACAGCAGATGTATATCTATGATGTATTGTTTACTATTTCATAATTTGCTAGCAATAAATAAAAACTTTTAACTTATGCGATGTTTTATTACACCATTTTGGTGTGCATTTATTTTCCATAGCCATCGCTTTATCTTTTTTAACCGACTTTCAAAAAAGGAGGAGGTTTCCAATTCGTGTGTTTGTATGCTTTTTATGTATGTACATTGATTTCTCCGAAAATTGTGAGCGTATTTCAATGATTCCTTTTTTATTTAGTAAAGTAGGGTCTTGGAATGGTCCCAATATTTTTTTTTTATTTATTTAATATTTGGGAAACACACAGAACAATTACAACTGTATACACATACATAAATATAAAACAAAATCCAGCAAAGTTTCCACCAAAAGCTAATACATACAAGAAGAAAGTGAACGGAAACGATTAGAAAGGAATACAAGATAATAAAAATTATTAAAAATAGAACTCAAATGATCACGATTATACAATTACACAATTATACAAAACAATATTGATTTAGCCGAAAACACATTACATTAAAAAAATTTTGGAAAACTAAATAAATATATATTTTGTCTTACCTTAGAATCAAGCTGTTCTTTCGTGAACGGTGTGGAGAGCTTAGTGATTTTGATAGACCCGGTGCTGTCCGAGATCTCGCTGAGGGACGCCTCCTTGGGAGCTCCGAGTTCGAATTCCTGGTGAGGGAAATTTCAAGTCAAACAGAAAGAAATTAAGAAACGTATTTTTTTAAACTGACGCTAATGGAGTTGATCAAAGGTGACATTTTAATAGGAAAAACACAAAAAGGAGGTCACTCAATTCTTAAATTTTTTGTCGCTTTTTCCAGGTTTACCTCATCATCTCCACCCTCGGAAGCATCAGCGATGGAGTCTTTATCTCCGGAGCCGAGAGCCTCGAAGAACTTCTCGTAGATGCCGTCGTGCGAATCCGAATCTGAGGGAATAATTGGGCTTGAACTGGTAATATAGGGGTAGGGGGGAAAAGCAAGCGTTACCAGGCGGTACCACAGGCTTAAGTTAACGAATTTGCTCTTGACCTATACTAGGCTATAATAGTTTCTGTGTTTATATGCTATTGGAAAATTTCAGATCAAATTATCTCAGTATTCCTGAGAGGGTTGTGCACTCGCATGGGAATTGTAGATATTTAAAAAAAAATCAATTGAATTATTTTTTCAAAAAACTCATTGCACATTTTTTCTGTACGCACTGTACTTTATACTTTGGTTTCGAAATGAGCAACACTAGAGTTCCTTGTCCGGCCTGCTCTGGTGAGAACCGAATTGGTAGACTTAATATTGATGGAATCTAGCGATCTTATGCATAAACAGTTCATGAATCCACTTTAGTTAAAGAATGTTTTGTCTTCTTCCTTCAAACTCAATTCAAAATACGTTCGAGGGAGACAAAACATTTGATAACTAAAATAGATTTATAACGTCTTAAATGTATAACATTTTATACACACACACTCACGCCCTTTATCCCCGAAGGGGTAGGCAGAGGCGCAACTAGTGCACCCACTTTTCGCCATTATTCCGTCCCATGATGTGATAGGGGGCGAGCCTATCACCATATCAGGCACAAATTCCAGACTCCGAGCTGATACTGAATAGAAAAACTCAATATCACTTTGCCCGACCTGGGGATCGAACTCGAGACCTCAGGATTGCAGTCCATAATACAACTACGCCACCGAGGCAGTCGCATAACATTTTATGGGTTCGAATAAATAATTTCATTGCATTACTCACCCACTACTTCCACTTCAGCGCGGCCATTATGGTCCTGGTCTCTAATATGGCCAGCGACCGTAGCCGCCTTCAGCCTCTCCACACTCTTGGCATTCTCTCCCACGAACACATAGATAATGTGGTCCACGTCCAAGATGAAGCAGTCGCCTTTGTTCAGGGAGTCGACTGTGGGTTCCACCTGAGGAATAGGGATGATTTAGAGCATAACCACAGACAAGAATTAAACAAAAGAACAACACAAAGAGCTATGGAGTGAAGTGTCCTAAATATAAGAAAAATACACAAAGTCAGAAATGAAATCATTAGACAAAAAACAAAGCTTACAGGTGCCCCACGTATGCTCTGAAACTAAAATGGCACTGGGCTGGCCATGTATCACGCTACATCGACAGCAGATAGGCAAGACTATAGCATGGAAAAAGCCCACTGGAATAAGAAGAGTAGGTAGGCCGAAAAGAAGATGGGCAGACGACTTAACAGAAATAGACTGGCTAACTATTGGCAAAGACAGAGATGAATGGAAAAAACTGAAGGAGGCCTTCACCCGAGGAGGGGTTCCATATCCAAAAGAACTAACCTGTACTAACGCCTAGAAAAAAATCACATTGCCTACTAACAATTAACTGGAAATACCGTTTGAAATTGTAAATTAAGAATAAGGAAAAATAAAGGCTATTTATTCATTTAGAGCATTGCACTTTTGTCCCATCTGGGAATCGACCCAGAGACCTCAACACTGCTGTTGTACCTGTTTGACCCTGACGTTCCTCTTGCCCTTGATGTGGAAGAGCCTCTTCTCAGCACCGGCGTTGATGGTCACATGACTAAAGCCAGAGGCGTGACCGCCGTCCAGGTACCTGATAGCTATGGACAAATAAATTATGAAATATGTGCATGGATACTTAAAATGTTTGTGAGTGAATTGTAGCCTGAGTTACTGAGTCAAATGTAGCTAAGTTGCGAAGTGAAATGTAGCTAAGTTACTGAGTCAAATGTAGCTAAGTTGCGAAGTGAAATGTAGCTAAGTTACGGAGTGTAATGTAGCCTAAGTTGCAGAGTAAAATGTAGCCTTATTTACACTTTGTAAAATTAGCAGGAACGATAGCCTAGTTGGGAATGGAACGGTCTGCCGAGGCAATTTCCGGAGTTCAAACCCAAGACACACACCTCTGACTTTTCTTTTCGCATATAAAATTTTATATTTATTATTAGAAACTGCAACGGTTTTGATTTAAATAAAAATTAAAATTTAAATAACCCCCGACACAAAAAATCTCCAAAAAGTAAAATAATAATAGTGTCTTTGTCGTTTAAGTACCTAGTAATATTTTCACCCAACCGTCGTTGCGTCGGGGGACCGCTAAAGAAGTATTTTCATCTCCCTGGTCCGGAGTTCGGTCCCCCGACGTGAGGACGCTTGTGTCAAAATATTAGTAGGTACTTAAACGACAAAGACACTATTATTATTTTACTTTTTGGAGATTTTTTGTGTCGGGGGTTATTTAAATTTTAATTTTATTTTTATTTCAAACTTTTTAAATTACTTTATTCTCTATCATGGGGCCTTGATTATTAACTATCTATCACCTACTCGTTGAGCCCATCCTTATGAGTCCAAACACACTATATCTGCTATAAGTTGCTAAGGAGTTGGGTATCCCGCAGACTACTTGATGCCGCAGCATCAGCTCATGTTTACAAATATATTGAATGTCACAGTACACCAAATTTAAAGTCAATCGGATTTTTTAAGTTGGAAATGAGCTGATAATCCTCAAACGGCTGAACAGATCTTCATAAATTATAGCTAAGAACCATCGCAGTTACATCAGCTTTCATATAAAAAAAACCGCGTCCAAATCGGTCCATTCGTTTGAGAGCTACGATGCCAAAGACAGACATACAGATACACAGATACACACCCTAAACTTATAACACCCCTCTTTTTTGTCGGGGGTTAAAAATATGTACCACTGACTTTACAAAAATACTTTCACAAAATATATCACCAAGCGAACGATCGGCACGAAGGCAATGACCAACTGACTCGAACTGTCAAACGTTCTATGCTTTTATAGCAAAAATTTTAGATCATGTCATTAATACCCGCACAAAAAATATTTTTGCCCTAACATTATATTAATGTTTTTAACAATAAATAGTGTACAAATAGCTTCTCCATGTCACTAACCTGGCTGGAAGTAGTCCAAGAACTGCCTCGACTCGTAACCCTGGACCTCTCTGTGCTGTATCGCTGACCCTTGAAACTGTTGATCGTCAAGGTTCACCGTCAAGATGGCGGCCGCGCCGGCCTCGTCCTGGCTGGTCAGCGATCCCAGCCAGAAGTGGATATCCCAGGTTAGGCGATCGTCGTCCCCTGATGTCTGTTAAAAGTATGGAGGGTAGAAGTAAAGAGGACCATCTTGTATGGGGGATTAGTAGAAAAAGTGTCCACTTGTAAACAGCAAATTATTTATTCATTTATTTGGACAACCAACAAAACATACACTATATAAATACATCCATTAATTATAATAAACAATATAAGTAATTGTTGCAGTGTTGTTTCACTTATAGGCTGCCACCGCATGAACATAGTATCAACAACAAACTTCTGTATTAAAAATAAACTGGATATAAAACAAATTTAGGTTACAACAAACGCCTTCAGTATTTTCTTTTTGAAGATAGGGAGTGAGTCATTAAATATATCAATGCTGTCAGACTCCTTCACAATTTCGTTATATAACCTGGTAAGTCGAGGAACAGGCGAATTTTTACCAAGGATAGTTCTGCTAAATCGACAATGAAATAAAGGACGTGGGTATCTAGGGATTTTAGAAGGCACATTGAGAGAGAATTTACTGAAATTAAATTAATAATGTAAATTATAGTTCGAAAACTCACTGGCTGGTGGTAGGACTCTCATATGTAAGAGTCCGTCTGGGTGGATACCACCGCAATGTTTATTTCTACCGCCAAGCAGCAGTGTGCATGCACTGTTGTGTTTCGGTTTGGAGGGCATTGTAGCCAGTGTAACTATAGGACATAATGAGACTTAACATCTTATGTCTCAGGATGACGAGCGCAGTGGAATGCCACACAGTACTTTGTAACTCAAGGTGCTGGATGGTGTTTCTTCTGTTTATGGGTGGTCGTATCGCTTACCATCAGGCGAACGGCATGCTCGTCTCGTCATTCACTGCAATAAAAAAAAAACTCACCGAAATAGCGCTAGTGTAGGAAGTGGAAACGATATGAACTTTTGTTTTTTATTAAATTTTGTTGATACATCTTTGTTATAATGACTTCATTGTTGTTATTACAAAAAAAAAAAATATAGAAGCAATTCTAATTTAGTGTGTCTCTAATAATATGCGGCGCTCTATTTAAAATATTTCCACTTTCTACTATAATAATAATAATACCAGCCCTGTATTATATATTGCCCACTGCTGAGCACGGGCCTCCTCTACTACTGAGAGGGGTTAGGCTTTAGTCCACCACGCTGGCCTAGTGCGGGCAGACTTCACACACCATCGAAATTCTTATGGAGAATTCTCAGTTATGTAGGTTTCCTCACGATGTTTTCCTTCACCGTTAAAGTGAACGATAATTGATAAACAATACACACGTAACTTTGAAAAAGTCAGAGGTGTGTGCCTTGGGTTTCGAACCTCCGGACATTGTCTCGGCAGACCGTTCCATTCCCAACTAGACTATCGTCCACTTAGCTACTATAGCGCCACCTTAGTTTGCTCCCTTTCAACGGACACTTTTTAATATACTGAGATGGTCCTCCTTACTTTTACGCTGCGCGCTGCATACTTAAAATTATAAGTATCTTTCCCTTTGTCAAATGTATACAAAAGATAGTACACATGTTTTCATGACAATATGACGCCAGTGCTTTGCTTGCTTTTTATCCCCGAAGGGGTTGGCGGAGGCGCATCTAGTGCACCCACTTTTCGTCGTGCGTATTCCGTCCCATGATGTGATAGGGGGTGAGCCTATTACCATATCGGGCACAAATTCCAGACTCCGGGCTGATACTGATTAGAAAAATCCAATTATCACTTTGCAATTGAGTGGGTTTTTCCATCTTAAAAATTACTCAGTCGCAGCTCGGTGTCAGGAAGTTGTCAGTGTGATACCCCCGTGCCTCGGAAAGCACGTAAAGCCGTTGGTCCTGCGCCTGATCTCTCTCCGGTCATGTCGGATTGCCGTCTCACCGGACTATGAGTGAAGGAATAGCGAGTGCACCTGTGTATTGCGCACACACTTGTGCACTATAATATCACCTGCGTACCTGGCTGATCTCCGTTGAGATGACAACAAAATCTCATAGGATTAGGTCTAAAAACCAATC
Source organism: Lapara coniferarum (assembly GCA_949316025.1). Classification (NCBI taxonomy): domain Eukaryota; kingdom Metazoa; phylum Arthropoda; class Insecta; order Lepidoptera; family Sphingidae; genus Lapara; species Lapara coniferarum. Next base: position 25,465,458 of record OX438929.1, read on the forward strand.
TTTCCCTAATCGTTGATGTCTCATCCTCTCTCAGTGGCCGTCCTGAGCCGATGTTCGTAACCCGTTAGTGGGTTGCCCTCAGCATGGTCGCTTAATTCAAAGTGTTGCGAGCGCCTTCTGCGTTCACCCTAAAGACCGGTGTGGCCAGAAAAGCCGACTCGCGTCAGGCTACTGGCAGTAGGGCCATTAACAAAAAAAAAATCCGTCGAGATTGGCCGCCGTGGCCGAAACTGGCTAGGAGAATTGCGTTTTTTACGTATATCACTTTGCCCGACGTCGGGATCCGACCCGAAACCTCAGAACTGCTGTCGTACACACAACTAAGCCACCGAGGCAGTCGTTTGCATAACTAAAAACGTGCAAAATACTTACTTTGAGCACTATGTACGAATCCCCAGAGTAGAAATTGCCGTAATGCGATGGTGGTACCGGAATCGGCTCGAAGTCCTGTAAAAGAAATTACATTTTACCAATTTGCAATATCCTACGGAGACGTTAGCCTAGTTGGGAATGGAATGGTCTGACGAGACGGATGTCTGTAAGTCTAATACCCAACGCACACCTCTGAATTTTCGTTATGTGTATATTGTTTATCAATCATATCGTTCGCTTTAACCTTTAGCATTGAATGAGCATTTATTTAACACGGAGATGGGATGACCAGGCGAACCCTTCATACATGCGCAGCTGGTCATAAACTTTTATTAAAACCTATGTGACTTGCGATCTGTCATAGTGACATTAAGCGGCGATTTTTGCTGTGTTATTGTGTAAAAAGCGACCTTATATTCAGCCATGCACGCGTGGTTTTTTTTTAAATGTGTGCTATCTGTGTCTACCTCGCCCCCTATCAGGATTGACAGAAAAAATTGTTTGCGCATTATTGCCATATCGTCTCCATTGGTTAAATAATCTAAGGCTTTAACGGTGAAAGAAAACATCGTGAGGAAACCTACACATCTGAGAATTCTTCAGAAATTATTTTCGAATGTACGTGGAGTCTGCCAACCCGCACTAGGCCAGCCTGGTGGACTAAGGCATAAACCCTCTCAGTAGTAGAGGAGGCCTGTGCCCAGCAGTGGGCAGTATATAATACTGGGGCTGGTGTGGTAACACCTTCACATAGTATAAAACAAAGTCCTCCCGCCGCGTCTGTCTATATGTGTGACAATTAAAGCGCCTTCAAAAACCATAAAAAAATTAAGTGAAATAAAGTTTAAATAACCCCCATCACAAAAAACCTCTAAAAAGTAAAATAATCAAAGCGTCTTTGTCGTTTAAGTACCTAGTAATATTTTGACCCAAGCGTCCTCGCGTCCGGGGACCGCACTCCAGACCAGGGAGATGAAAATACTTCTTTCGCAGTCCCCAGACGCGAGGACACTTGGGTCAAAATATTACTAGGTACTTAAGTACTTAAACGACAGACACTTTTTATGATTTATGCGTCGGGGGTTACTTAAATTTTAATTTAATTTTAATTTCAAACTTTTAAAAATTAGTATATTCTCCATCATGGGTCCTTGATAATCAACTATCTAACACCTACTCGTTGAGACCATTCTTAAGAGCCCACACACACTATATTTGCTTAAGTTGCTAAAGAGTTGGGTATCCTGCAGACTTGATGCTGTAGCATTAGCGCAAGGTCAATATGTCATAAAAATATTGCCGAAGTCATAGTACACCAAATTTATAATCAATCGGACTTGTCAAAGTAAGAAATGAACTGATAATTTTCAAACGCCTGAATAGATCTTCATAATTTATAGCTAAGAACCAACTCGATCACATCAGCTTTAAAAATAAACCGTGTCAAAATCGGTCTTTTCGTTAGAGAGCTACGATGCCACAGACAGACATACAGATTCACACCCTAAACTAATAACACCCCTCTTTTTTGTCGGGGGTTAAAAAACCAAAAAAATATTTGACATACATACATATACACTCACGCCTGTTATCCCCGAAGGGATAGGCAGAGGCGCAACTAGTGCACCCACTTTTCGCCATTATTCCGTCCCATGATGTGATAGGGGGCGAGCCTATCGCCATATCGGGCACAAATTCCAGACTCCGAGCTGATACGGAATAGAAAAACTCAATATCACTTTGCCCCACCGGGGATCGAACCCGAGACCTCAGCATTGCAGTCGTACCATAATACAACTACGCCACCGAGGCAGTCGTTAACATACGTTTGCTGTTTACCAATCTTGGAGTCAAATCAAAGAGTGTAATATATACCTACTGTAAAATTTGCCATACTACCATAATTCAACTTACAATCTATTATTTTTTCCGGCCCGCGTGCCGAAGACTACCAGGTACGATACCACTAAATAGGATTAGGTTAAAAACCATCTTCCCCATCGCTGATGTCTTATCCTCTCAGTGGCCGCCCTGAGCCGAGGTTCGTGACCCGTTAGTGGGTCGCCCTCAGCGTGGTCACTTAAATTTTAATGGTTGCGAGCGCCTTCTGCACTCACCCAAAAGACCGGTGTTCTTTCATAAGCCGACCCTCGTCAGGCTAGAAAGAGTAATGTCAGGGACAAAAAAATAATTATTTTTAATTGATGCTGCCTCTGCTGCTGTGATTTGGTAGCAGGAGAGGCCTTTAACGTTGGCAAAGACGCAGTCAAAACCTAGTAGGATATAAGGAAGACTCAACCAAAATAAGCTGGCGCCTCACTACACTTTCTTATATTCTGTCGTCAATGGTCAACGGTAAATGTTTAAAATAATTTATTTCACACTAACATTTTATATCTGGGACGGATGCCAACATGTATTTTTCAACAAAAAAACTGGAGTTTTCTGATTTGTTTGTGTTTTTCGTGACACAGACTGTCCGAGTTATACCATGCACCCCACGCTTTTTTTTTTACCATAATATACATGGTTTTCTTATTTACACTATTCTCAATGCAAGTTTATTAAAAAATATTTCTATTTTTTAGTTGGATTTTCTATAAAGCGTGTTTATTAGTTTTTATTTTAACCGACTTCAAAAAGGAGGTTCTGCATTCGATCCGTATGTATGTAAATTTGTATGGCCGCGAGTTTCTTAAAAACTAAATATACATGGTTTTCTTATTTACACTATTCTCAATGCAAGTTTATTAAAAAATATTTCTATTTTTTAGTTGGATTTTCTATAAAGCGTGTTTATTAGTTTTTATTTTAACCGACTTCAAAAAGGAGGTTCTGCATTCGATCCGTATGTATGTAAATTTGTATGGCCGCGAGTTTCTTAAAAACTACTGATCCGATTTGGATGTGGTTTTCGATCCGGCCAGAATTACTGGCCAACGTAGTCGCGGCCTTGTTCCCGGCCACCGAGGAGTTCACTCCTCCACCGATGGCGCCACCGGATGTGGCGTCATCGTCGAGTGAGAATCCGGCAAGGGATATCCCGGAGGTTTCGCCCGCTGAAATGCGGGCGGCAGTGCTTCGGCTGCGGAGCAAAAACGCGGCCCCAGGGCTCGATGGCATCCCCGGGAAAGCCTGGGTGCTAGCCCTCGAGTACCTGGGCCCGAGGCTCCGCAGCTTATTCACCGCCTGCCTGGAGCAGGGCGTCTTCCCGGTGCGTTGGAAAACCGGGAAGCTCGTCCTGCTGAAGAAGGGGGGACGACCCGCAGAGTCGCCGTCGGCCTACCGGCCCATCGTGTTGCTCGACGAGGTGGCAAAGCTCTTCGAGCGCATCATCCATACCCGCCTCGTCGAGCACCTCGATAGGGTCGGTCCGAATTTGGCCGACGAACAGTATGGATTCAGGAGGGGACGTTCCACTGTCCACGCGATTCTGCGGGTGAAGGCACAGGCGGAGGATGCAGTGGCCAGAGGCAGTGTAGTGATAGCGGTGTCGCTGGACATATCCAACGCATTCAACTCGCTGCCCTGGCCCTGCATCCACGAGGCACTGCGGTACCACGTGGTGCCGCCCTATCTCCGGCGTCTGGTGCACGCGTACCTGTCTGACAGGCACGTGGTGTATCCGGGCGCCGATGGGTGGCACCGAAGAGCGATGTCGTGCGGTGTTCCACAGGGCTCGGTTTTGGGCCCTCTCCTGTGGAACATCGGGTACGACTGGGTGCTCCGTGGTTCCAATCTCCGGGGCGTCGGCGTGACTTGTTACGCCGACGATACGTTAGTCACAGCGACTGCTGGGACCTTCCGGGACGCCGCAACTCTGGCGGCGGCGGGCACCGGCCAAGTAGTTCGGAGAATCCAACGTTTAGGGTTGAAGGTGGCCCTCGAGAAAACCGAGGCCGTGTGTTTTCACGGACCTCGGAGAGGGCCACCGGCCGGTGCCGGCATCGTCGTTGGGGGGGTGCGGATCCCCATCGGCTCTAGCATGAGGTATCTAGGTTTAGTCCTAGATAGCCGATGGCGATTCCGCACCCACTTTAAGGAGTTGAGGACGAAATTGTCCCGGGCAGCGGGCGCTCTTTCCCGCCTGCTGCCCAACCTGGAAGGTCCTGGCTTCCCTTGCCGGAGGCTGTATCACGGAGTCGTGCGGTCCATAGCCCTTTATGGCAGCCCCGTTTGGGCTGACTCCCTGGGCCGCCCCTGCGTCGCCCTTCTGCGCGCCCCGCAGAGAGCTTTAGCGCAGCGGGCGGTCAGGGCGTACCGCACGGTCTCTTTCGAGGCGGCTTGCCTATTGGCCGGATTTCTGCCCTGGGACCTGGACGCCAAATCCCTTGCCGATGTATTCCATTGGCGGGAGGAGGCGTTCAGTCGCGGGGAGCGTCCGGCCCTGAAGGAGGTGGAGGCCAAGAGGGCCGCCTTACGGCGAGCCGCCGTGGAGGAGTGGCGTCTCAGGCTGGAGGCCCCGTCGTGGGGGCACCGGGTCGTAGAGGCAGTGCGTCCTGTCTTTGCCGAATGGCTGGACAGGCGCCACGGAGCGGCAACATACCGCCTGACGCAGGTGCTCACCGGGCATGGCTGCTTCGGTGAGTTCCTGTTTCGGGTGGTACGGATAGAGGAGTCGGCCGTGTGTCACTATTGTGACAACTGCCCAATGGACACGGCCCAACATACGTTGGAGTGTTGTCCAGCCTGGGATGAGGAGCGCAGCGCTCTCAGAACAGTCGTCGGAGAAGACCTCTCGCTGCCGGCCGTGGTCGCTTCCATGGTCGGCGGCCGGGAGGCCTGGCAGGCGGTGGCCCACTTCTGCGAGGCGGTCCTCTCGCGGAAGGAGAGTGCCGAGAGGGATCGCCAGCGCAGTGGTGATCCCTCCCGCCGCCAGACGAGACGTAGGAGGCGTCGGGTGGACGACTGACCGACGTCTCCCGCCCTGTGGATTGGGGGCGTTTGGAGAATTCCACCACGGTATCCCCTGCCTGTCGTAAAAGGCGACTAATAGGGGCCTCCGGGGGTCACGGGTGGGCGGGACGTGCCGCCCACCCATTAGTCTAGCCAACTTTTGTGACCCCCGTGATGGACATGTCCGAGGCAGCGTGTCTCACGCTGCCTCGTACACCAAAAGGAGGACACGGTACGGTGTTTCGGGGGCTTCTGAGCCCCCGCAACAGGAAAAGGACCGCAACAGCGGTACGTGCAGGGGCGGTTGCGGACGACAACTTAGACGTGAGTCGGAGGAAGCCCGCAGCCGTCCCTAATGCGCCGAAGATGGCCGGTAAAAAAAAAAAAAAAAATGTGGTTTTCGATATTGAAATGTGTATTTTTCAGGGAAGGTTTTAGTATATAATTTATAAACTATTATTTTTGTATTGGGGCCAGGTCTAAAAATCTAACCAGGTTCAAACTTTATGGATATTAAAGAGGCAAAAATATTGATCTTGGATCCGTTAAAAAATATTTTTAAACCCCTCCATTTATAATGAACTTTTTTAAAAACACTAATTTTAAGTGTTTTTTATAAGCCCAATAAAATTACATAAATCTCAAAATCGGAGGATTTTAAAATTATACGATATATTGCAAAGGCCTAATTTTTGGGAATACTATTCAAATATACACAATATCTTGGTTAGAATATTAAGCCCATTTTATTTATTAATTTGTTATGGTACACCAACAGCATATACAGGGTCATTTTGACATTGCGTTAATAAATGAAACCACGTACTTATCTCGTTGAAAATAATACTTTCGATTAAGTTATTTTAACCATAGATGTAAAATAAAAAAGTGTAAGTTTCGAACAAAATAAATATTAATAAAATGTAACTTTAAGTTTACATGCCCTAATGCCACCATGACTGCTCTAGGAGAATTCGTCACAGCATCAACATTACACTTTCAGTCGGAAATACACTTACGCACACACCATATTCGCACTAAACTACAAAATGATAAAAAAAATGGAATACTACAACCGGGATTTTTGGCGAAAGTATTCGTTATGCATTGATAATTTGTATCACGATGTTAGGCAGAGGTATAGACGAATATGTGGTTTCATTTAGTAACGCAATGTAAAAATGAGCCTGTATATTAAAAAATCATAAAAAAGAACATTCTTACTATTTTGGATATATAATGTAATTGTAATCAGACTTAACATCTTATGTCTCAGGATGACGAGCGCAGTGGAATGCCACACAGTACTTTGTAACTCAAGGTGCTGGATGGTGTTGCTACTGTTTATGGGTGGTCATATCGCTTACAATCAGGCGAACGGCATGCTCATCTGGTCATTCGATGCAATAAAAAAAAATCATAAAAAATTTAATTTATATCCCACAGCAAACTGAACGCTATTATTTTAATTTCCACTGGTACCTCGTATATCTGATAGCGTATTCTAAAATTAATTTGCTGTTTTCCAATTAGCGAATTGGCAACATTATTAATATTAATTAGGAAAATATATTTTTCCTTATCTGTACTTCCTTATCGTGCTGCAAATTGTATTTTCGATAATGTGGAAAAACATGTTAGAAATCATTTTAAAACTTAGGTACTAATATTACAATTGCTAGGGTGAAGCATTTTTGTTATTGCATAGAATGACGAGACGAGCATGCCGTTCGCCTGATGGTAAGCGATACGACCACCCATAAACAGTAGCAACAACATCCAGCACCTTGAGTTACAAAGTACTGTGTGGCATTCCAATGCGCTCGTCATCCTGAGACATAAGTTAAGTCTCATTATTTCCAGTAGTTACACTGGCTACAATGTCCTTACCAAACACAACAGTGTATATACACTGCTGCTTGGTAGAAATAGACATTGTAGTACTTACCCAGACGGCCCCTCGAATACGAGGCCTACCAGAATCGTAAATGAGTTCACAAATAGATACAACTCCAGTTTGTTGCTATAAAGTCGTTTTATCGCTGTACATCACTGTCCAATTTACACTTCGGTTAAATGTTCATTTTTTTTGTGGCTAAAATAGACATTTGCGAAATGCCCATGACGCAGAATTGTATGTATAAATATAATAAAATAGATTCTCCGTGTCTGTACATTGAATATTTTTCGAAAAAATACCTCTGGGGTTAAAATGTGGTAATTAATAAACGCAACTTGTAAGAAGATGTCTTTAAAATTGATGTTTGTAATAGGGTATTTGCCCATGTTTAATTTTGTAAATTATTTTAGATGTAACAGAAAATAATACGAAAAAGAAATTCTTCTGTGAAATCAGCATCAAAATCGATTGAAAAATAAAGCAGTTATTCAATTTTGAAATATTCTTGTGAGCAAAAGTGGGGGCGTGGCGGGGATATCACGCTATCTCTTTCGCACGCACGCAGCGTTATGGCCGACGGCGCTTGGTGACGTCACAGCCTAGTATTGCTGTTATTTGACAGCTACTGCTTCCACCAAATTTCAAAGCTTTATAACTTACTATTGCGCCAATTTAGAAAATTATTTTTCCATTACATTTTGGATAGCATACATTTTTCATTATTTTATTTAAAAAAAAAGTAGTCGACTACGCTATCGGTCGAGCGACCAACACGTCAGTCACGTGTTCGTCTCTCAATCAATTCTAATAAAACCAAAGAGAGTCGTGTTGTGATTTTTTGCGGCATTCTAAGCCCACATTGCAAGCCCTGATTTACTGGACACATTTTCTGACTCCGAGCTGACAATGATCATAAAAACCCAATATCACTTTGCCCGACACGGGGATCGAACCCGAGATCCCAGCACTGCAGTACCGTACATTTACTGCATCGAGCCAATTGTGAATATGTACATTGACCTTAGTGCACACACGAGTTGAATAAACCAAATGACAGTCTACAAATAAAAATGGCGGAGTGCCAGATGTCAATTAATGTTTCACATTTTTATGTCGCGTAAATTTGTGTCGGTAAACGATGCTTCGTAGAAGCTTACGATATTATGTCTTAGAGTATTTAACCAATGAACACGATATGGCAATAATGCGCAAACAATTTTTTCTTTCAATCCTGACGGGGAGCAAGGTCGACACGGATAAGCACACATTTAACAAAAAAAACCACACGTGCAAGGCTGAATATAAAGTCGCTTTTTACATAATAACATAGCAAAAATCACAATTTCTGTGAAGCACCGCTTAATGTCATTATCGTAGAATGTAATGACAGCGATCGCAAGTCACATAGGTTTTAATAAAAGTTTATAACCAGCTGCGCATGTATGACCAACGAAGGGTTCGCCTGGCCATCGCATCTCCTTGTTTAATGAATGCTCTAAGTATTATGTAGATATTTTTACACGGACACGCCATTGTTTCACGTTTATGACTTTTTTATGACATTGAATGACGAGACGAGCATGCCGTTCGCCTGATGGTAAGCGATACGTCCACCCATAAACAGTAGCAACACCATCCAGCACCTTGAGTTACAAAGTACTGTGTGGCATTCCACTGCGCTCGTCATCCTGAGACATAAGATGTTAAGTCTCATTATGTTCAGTAGTTACACTGGCTACAATGTCCTTCAAACCTAAACACAACAGTAATAATTTAAGACAGAGGTCTCTTTAGTAGATACTGAATAAATTAACCGACTTGGTATTACATGGTTCTCACAACTTTTTACGGTAGAAGAACTGAGTTGCGAGACTTGGTTTTTTTACAGGTTTGTATTTTCGATGGCTATTATTGACTGCCTCGGTGGCGTAGTTGTATTGCGTACGCGTTACGAGTACGATTTGCGCGCTGAGGTCCTGGGTTCGAATCCCTGGTCGAGCCAAGAACAATGTGACAGCGTATTTCCATCTTAAAAATTACTCAGTCGCAGCTCGGAGTCAGGAAGTTGGCGGTGTGATACCCCCGTGCCGAGGAGACTTAAAGCCGTTGGTCCTGCCCCTGATCTCTCTCCGGTCATGTCTGCCGTCTCACCGGACTATGAGAGTGAAGGAATAGCGAGTGCACCTGTGTATTGCGCACACACTTGTGCACTATAATATCTCCTGAGTACCGGGCTGATCTCCATTGATTGGCCGCCGTGGCCGAAACTGGCTAGGAGCATTACGTTTTCTTTTACTAATATTATAAAGAAATATTTAATTGTTGGTTTGCATTGAATAGGCTCCGAAACTACTGGACCGATTTGAAAAATCTATCACCAATATAAAGCTACATTATCAGCGCGTAACATAGGCTACTTTTTATCCCGTGGAAATATAAAGCGGGACTTTATCCCGGAAAAACTCATTCACGCGGGCGGAGTCGCGAACAGTAGTCTACTCTATAATATTGATAAGATAATGCGCTCTTCACTTTGACGGGTATTTGTTATCTTTATATACTTACACGCGAATCTATACTAATATTATAAAGCTGAAGAGTTTGTTTGTTTGTTTGTTCGTTTGAACGCGCTAATCTCAGAAACTACTGGTTCGAATTGAAAAATTATTTTTGTGTTGAATAGACCATTTATCGAGGAAGGCTTTAAGCTATATAACATCACGATGCAACTATTAGGAGCGAAGAAACAATGGAAAATGTGAAAAAAACGGGGAAAATTATTCATCCTTGAGGGCTTCCATTGCGTGCGCTACGAAAACGGTTCAAGATACCAAAAATATATGTATGAAAGAATTATTCCTCTTGAAATGATCTAAAAAAATGTCCGCGACAGTATATGTCTATGTTTTAAGATTAACTCACTAGAACCGTTTTTATGGTAATCAAATTTGGTCGAAATTAATGCATTATTTGTTAAGAGTTGTAGCAACGTCATAGTATTAATCTTTATCCAAATAAATGTGTTGGATAGAGTGATTCAACGGGAAGGTTTTTATGTACTTTTAGCCCGGAAAAACTTATTAACGCGGGCGAAGCCGTGGGCAAAAGCTAGTAGAATATATACACATATAGCCTTACTAATAAAAAAATGTTACTCATACGTTTAACATGTGAATAGTTGCACAGCGTATAACGTCTGTATAAGAGTTACACAGGGTTAACACAACATCGCTACTAATAAACGCAAAGACAAGCTTGTGTAACTACTCACGCTGTATACGGCAAATACGCTGGCAATCTTTTACGAAGTACGTTCAAAAACTTCTGCTCGTAACTTTGTTTTACTAATTTAATTGAAATTCATAGTTTATTTAGCATTTTTAGTAACTTTAATAAATACGAAATATATATTTTTTGTAAAATATCTATATATATTAATGAAATGTACAAAAACTTGACTAATGGTTGTAATTTTAAATATAAGTTATGATTCGTACTCATAGTTTTCGAACGCTTCCTCACCGGCAACAACATTTTTTTTTTATTGTTGACGCGGAGAAAGTGACTTATTACTACCGCCCAGTGTTCAAGGGGAACGACTGAGCGGTTATGTTGGGTTCACCGTGCCTTACGACCCGACGTTGAGCCGCCCGGAAAGATGGAAAACGTCGGGCGACCGCCGGGCCGAGTCCCTAACCTATATACACCGCACGGCATACCAACTAAAACTCCGCGGTGGCCATCTTCGGCGCATTAGGGACGGCTGCGGGCTTCCTCCGACTCACGTCTAAGTTGTCGTCCGCAAACGCCCCTGCGCGTACCGCTGTTGCGGTCCTTCTCCTGTTGTTGCGGGGGCTCAGAAGCCCCCGTACACCGAAGGACGCCTTCGGCGTCCGAGGCAGCGCGAGACACGCTGCCGTCCATCACGGGGGTCACAGAAGTTGGCTAGACTAATAGGTGGACGGCCCCTCCCGCCCACCCGTGACCCCCGGAGGCCCCTATTAGTCGCCTTTTACGACAGGCAGGGGATACCGTGGTGGAATTCTCTAAACACCCCCAATCCACAGGGCGGACCGGCAACAACATAAGCTTAATTTAATTTTTTAATGAGTGACGTGTGAAAGTATTTCGTTTCGGCAATTTATTTGCGATTGATTAAATAATTAACTTATTAAGGTTTAAAAAATGGAGTGCACTGAATGTGCATCGATAGTGATGCCGCCTAATCCTAAAAGAAAACGTTCTCCTTTAAGAAAGAAAACTTATCATCCAGGAAATAAAAGAAAAATAAAATGCTACAAAAATAGATTTAATCCTAAATGGATTAAATCTATTTTTGTAGCATTTTATTTTTCTTTGATTTCCTTGTCTGTCCTCATTATCAAGCATATTATAACGAAATTTAAATAATTCATTGCTAAATAAAAATTAATCTCGCACAACTCCACCTCCATCATCTACAAGTGACAACCTCTCAATCAGCTGAAGCTAATATAGTCGCCATTTTGAATTTACGCAGCCTTAATACAAGGGTACAAGCAGCGACTATATAACCCCTAGACTCCTAATAACAGACGATCGGCTTCGGGGAACACATCTGACAAATAGATCCAATGTAGCTTACCGTTCAAAATCTTCAAGTCAGTTGCGACCACAACTGTGAGCTGTAAATACTTCCGTGTTTGCGAATAAATAACTATTGTAATGAACCCGTGCACAATAAAATGGTGTGGTATAAATAGCCATAATTCAAATTTTCAGAAAAATGGCATAACATTTCACAGGTAAGTCAATAACGACACATAATCACATTTTATTTAAAATTTTACGGAGTTCATCTTAGACTGGCCATGTTGTGTTTACGCGCCATCTTGTTATATTTGCATCTCTTTCCGACGAAAGTACTTTTTATATTTTCTATTTCGTTTTGTTTTTTAACATTAAAAGTAAGGGATACACCAAAAGGATTTGTCGATAGTTCTATCGATAAAATTAAAAATAAAAGAAACTGTCACCCGAATACTCAAACGCTACTCAACTAATCAATTTATCTGAGGCCTATTTAATTATAACAGGCTTCTTATTTTAAATGGTTAGTTCATTAGTAATAGTTAATTCATTTTAAAAATGATTAGGAGATATTTTTGACTAGCGGTATCAGAAATAATTGTTATTAGGATAATTTTTTTATTTTGTTTGTTGATTATAACGATTGTTTTGAGTTATTCTTTGTGTTATTCCTACAAGTCAGCTCAAATATTCTTGTTAATGTCGATGAGACTTACTAAGCGCCATCTGTCATTCGATAACATAAAGAGTTTCGTTAAAATATTAATATGTTTAATAAATAATAATGATATTACTATAAAACTTTATTGCATAAATGTAATATCGATAAAAAAATCGTGTTTTCATTTAACTCGTCCTATCCCTATGCCTATGTTTCCAAGGTTATATAATGCGATAAGGTGTTGGAAGAACCAATCATAATGCAGTACCCCTCTTCCTCAAACCTCAGGTAGTTGACAGAATTAATTTGAAGAGAAATATTGAACATTAGGAGTCTAGGGGTTATATAGTCGCTGGGTACAAGCGTGTGTAGAGCTTGTGTAAGTTTACATAGTAATTTCAATCTCTTACTACACCTGTATACAGGCCTTCTGTCAAAAAAAGTTTTATTAGTTGCGTTTTTGTTACACAGTGCTTATAGTACTTGTATACACTGTGTCGATTTTTTTATTAGTAAGACTGTTAGTATATTAGGCAGGTGTGTAAATACTCGACTAAGTGACTGTTTCACAGGTTTCAAGTATTTGACATTTATCGTATTAACAGCAAAAGTAAATAGTACTCTTTTATCTGGGGGCATTATCTTGCTATTATATTCTGCCCACTGCTGGGCTCGGTCCTCTACTACTGACAGGGGTTATGCCTTAGTCCACCACGTTGCCTAGTGCGGGTTGGTAAGACTTACATACCCTCGAAATTCTTATAAAGTTAGACATGCAGGTTTCCTCACGATGTTTTCCTTCACCGCTAAAACGAGCGATAATTCACATTACACACATAACTTTAGAAGTCAGAGGTGCATGCCCTTGGGTTTTGAACCTGCGGACATAATACAATAATAGCTTACCTCAATCCTCCATACTTCGATCCCCTGCTTCTTTCCAGAGTCAGCGAATGCGGGGTGGACTTCAGGCATGATCTGCGGAAGACAAAGAATCTTACTAGCATTATAATGGCTAAAGTATGATTTGTATGTAAGAAGTAAACGCAGAAACCGCTGAACGTATTTGGATGAAATTTGACACACGGTTAGACCATGTCCCGGATTAATAGATACTTAGGTTATTTCACCCGGTTTTTTCATTATTTTATTTTGTTATAAATAGATCAAGATGGCGCTGATCTCTTGCAGATGGCGCTATGCATAGCTGTAGTGACATAGGGAGTTTTGTAGGAGTCCATGGGCTGGCAAGCGGAGCGTGGGACGTCTTCCTACGAGGTGCACAGACAACCATGTAAATGTCGTAGGAACCCGCTAGTTGCAGGCTGCTTCTAACAGGTTGATCTGAAAATCTTTTCAGACCAGCGGTTTCTATCCTAATATTATAAACGCGAAAGTGTTTAAGAATGTATGTACAGATGGTTGTTTGTTAGTTGTTACCTTTTCACGCAAAAACTACTGAACGGATTTCGATGAAATTTGGCACACGGGTAGATCATGTCCTGGATGACGGGAAAATATAAAGCGGGACTTTTATCTCGGAAAAACAATTTTAAGCTAGTTTACAATAATTTTTATGTTATCAGTCGTCTGGAATTTTGCTTCGACCACCGCCTCCTAAGATAACTTTAGCTGTAACAGTCAGGGTCACGCCGACCCAAGACAGCGCCTGCGTGCGAAATCTACGAAGCGCCTCTGATTTTTATCGTCCTGTTTCGACATCAATATTTTTTATTATTCAACGACAACCTTTCTTGACTCACTGTGGAGCGCAGATAATTTTTTTTTTGTTTTAATTAATAAAATAACCTTTTGTAAATAGTTTGTAATATTATATGTAGTGGGCTATTGTAGCGACTGCGGCGGTTCTTTTGATTTTAACACATAGCTCATAAGGACTGGGCTCAAAATTCAAGTAGTTTGAAATTTAAACCACAGACGTGACGTTGTCTTGGGAGACTTGTACCTACTTTCTTACCTACGCAACTCTGAGTATCTACCAATGCAAAGGAGGTGGGATGACCAGGCGAACCCTTCGTTGGTCATACATGCGCAGCTGGTCATAAACTTTTATTAAAACCTATGTGACTTGCGATCGCTGTCATTACATTCTACGATAATGACATTAGCGGTGCTCCACAGAAATTGTGATTTTTGTTGTTATTGTGTAAAAGGGACCTTATATTCAGCCCTGCACGTGTAGTTTTTTTGTTTAATGTGTGCTATCCGTGTCTACCTCGCCCCCCGTCAGGAATGACAGAAAAAATTGTTTGCGCATTATTGCCATATCGTGTCCATTGGTTGAATAGTCTGAGACTCAACTACAAATAATGTGTTGTAGTATAACAAATATAATTTCAATAATTAACGTTAGCATGTCATCCTGATTCCGGCGGCCCTATTACACATATATATATACACTCACGCCTGTTATCCCCGAAGGGGTTTGCAGAGGCGCAACTAGTGCACCCACTTTTCGCCGTCATTCCGTGCCATGATGTGATAGGGGGCGAGCCTATCGCCATATCGGGAACTAATTCTAGACTCCGAGCTGATACTGAATAGAAAAATCTCAATATCACTTTGGCCGACCCGGGGATCGAACCCGAGACCTCAGCTTTGCAGTCGTACTGTAATACAACTACGCCAATGAGGCAGTTAAACAGTGCGAAATAAACTGGATGATAAACTAGCTGGCTGAATGAAATTTATTTTTTTCAGAGACCAAGGACGGCTGGTTTTTCTCCCTATTGTTTTGATCTTGCGTCTCGCTCTAACTCTGCGTGCGAGGGAAACAAAAAATCAGGTTAAATGCAGTCGACCGTGAACTTATATCCTGTGGCTTACAAATGGGAATTCAGAGTCATTTATTGCAATTTTGTGCGAATGTATGTTTGTTAAAGTAAACATTTAAACCACTGAACGGATTTGGATGAACTTTGGGCGATAGATGGACGATATCCTGGATTAACATATAAGCTACTTTTAATCTTGTACCCGTGAGGAATATTGGATTAAATAATCCGACTTTCAGGTAGATAGCGTTGGCACACACACACGCCCTTTATCCCCGAAGGGGTAGGCAGAGGTGCAACTAGTGCATCCACTTTTCGCCGTGCGTATTCCGTACCATGATGGTAGATAGCGCTGGCGTCGTACAAAACATACGGCATCAGAATTTAGATAGACCAAGGCCCGTACTAATAAATGAAATTCAATTTCGTTCTGAAGTATTATGTCAGCGGAGACGCTATCAAATTAAGGTCAGCATCTTAAGATAGTCGCTATTTAATAAACCCATATTAACATCAGCTGAAATGAAATCTTAAGTTACAATATAAGACGGATATTGACAGCTAAGTTTCGTTTGTGTAACAACGCTTACTCAGCTGAGAACAAGGTCTTAAGACACTTTAAGCTTGGTACATTAAATGTCTACTTGAGATTTTACTCAAGCTTGAGATTGATTTGATACCGCCCTTAATCCCAATACGCACGATGCATTACAATTTGTGGTTTAATCTATAACATCTGAAGGTTAGTTTTTGGTTGATCGCATCAAGACAATGTGCGTAATTTAACGCTGTCAGTAATTGATAGCTAGGCTAGAAAAGTATGTCACGGCCGAAGGGGATGGAGGCATTAACAGAAACTGCTTTATACGATAAAGACCTTGAATCGGCTAGGGAGGCCATTTATGGAATTTGTATGCCTGCATACCATACCATATCTATACTAATGTTATAAAGCTGAAGAGTTTGTTTGTTTGAACGCGCTAATCTCAGGAACCATTTATCGAGGAAGGCTTTAGGCTATACAACATCACGATGCAACTATTAGGAGTTTAGGAGCGAAGAAATAATAGACAATGTGAAAAAAACGGGGAATATTATTCATCCTTGAGGGCTTCCATTGCGTGCGCTGCGAAAACGGTTCAAGATACCAAAAATATATGTATGAAAGAATTATTCCTCTTGAAATGATCTAAAAAAATGTCTGCGACAGTATGTGTCTATCTTTTAAGATTGACTGCCTCGGTGGCGTAGTGGTATTGCGTACGCATTACGAGTACGATTTGCGCGCTGAGGTCCTGGGTTCGAATCCCGGGTCGAGCCAAAAAAATTGTGACTGGGTTTTTCCATCTTAAAATTTACTCAGTCGCAGCTCGGAGTCAGGAAGTTGGCGGTGTGATACCCCCGTGCCTCGGAAAGCACGTAAAGCCGTTCGTCCTGCGCCTGATCTCTCTCCGGTCATGTCGGATTGCCGTCTCACCGGACTATGAGAGTGAAGCAATAGCGAGTGCACCTGTGTATTGCGCACACACTTGTGCACTATAATATCTCCTGCGTACCTGGCTGATCTCCGTTGAGATTGGCCGCCGTGGCCGAAACTGGCTAGGAGGATTTTCATTTTCATAGGATTCCTTCCCGTCAAATCTCTATAAATGTTTTTCATACTGTTGCCATCTCAATATAGATCAACTTAACAACTTGATTTTATGCCAATTTGCATGTTAGACCAGTTTTTATGCGAATTTTAGGAGTACGATTCTATTTAAAATTTTGTTTGAAAAACATTTTATACTGAGGATCATTTTGCCTTACTATATTACTAGCTTTTGCCGGCGGCTCCGCCCGCGTGATAAAGCTTTTACTGGATAGAAGGCCCGCTTTCAAATATATATTTCGCACCTTTAGAACGAAAACGACACAATTCAAAAAATAGAAAATTGAGTTGTCATTTTTAAATGACTAAAAACTAGTCCCTTATTTATAAAAATAAAATAAAAAAGGGACTTATCTAAAAGTTTTGTCTTTTTCCTGTTGGAATATGGCTGTTTTTGAACTATTGTTGTATTGAGAACTTCGTTTTAAGTAATTTTATGACAACTCAATTTTCTATCTTTTTGAATTGTGTCGTTTTCATCCTAAAGGTGGGATTTATTCTTTTGCCGGTTTAAAAAGTAGCCTATGTTATTTGATAATATCGCTTTATATTAGTGAAAGAGTTTTAAAAATCAGTCCGTAGTTTTTGAGTTTCTCCATTACAACGAAACAAACAAAAATCTATTTTTTTCTCATTATATTAGTATAGATACCATAACACTTTATGATAAGTCATTCGAACCGACTATGTTAAATAAAAAAAGTTTCAAACAAAATAAATATCAAAAAAATTTGTTCAATCGGAGCGACGCTAAAGTGGAACATAAAAAGGATACATGGTGTAGTTTAAAAAAAAAGGCATGTCTATAAAAAAGACAATCTGATTCGCCCCTAACAAATACTAGTTTTTGAAATTTGGGATGATTGGATGTTTTTTACTCTTTCACGCAAAAAACTACTGAGCGGATATTATTATATTTCTTTCTTTCTTTCTTCTATGAAAGGACATGTCCAAAAATGGGCCTGAAAATCTAACCAAGACAGTTTATATTTGGATAGAACTCCTGAAAACTAGCATTTTGCAATAAATCGTTTAATTTTAAAGACCTTCGATTTTGATATGCGTGTAATTTTGTTTGGCTTGAAAACTACACTCAATATGAATGTTATCAAAAAAATTGGTTATGAATGGAGGGGTCTAAAAATATTTTTTTAATGGATCTAAGTTCGATATGTAAATGTAAATTTCGAACTAGTTCTTTATTGTTACTGGCTGGTTTCACAGGGCAGTATAAAAGTGTCGTGACAATTTTTATAAAAGTGTCGTGACAATTTTTATAAAAGTGTCGTGACAACTTTTCATAAGATTTTTTTCCGTCTAGCCCCCTTTCACAACGCGCGATAAGGAACTTCGTTCCAAAAGCGGGCATCTCCTTTGGCACACGGATAAATCATGTCCTGGATTAACACGTAAGCTACTTTTTATCCCGGGAAAATATAAAGCAGGACTTTGTCTTGGAAAAACTATGTAACGCGGGAGGAGCCGCGGGCAAAGCTAGTTTAATATAATAGAGTTTAGACACAACTAATCATTGCTACCTGTTCCGCCGTTAAACACGGAAAGTGTAAAAAATGACCTATACTTAGGGCTGCCATCACTTAAATTGCCGACGCCGGATATACGCGGACATTTGGGCGAAATATGGGTTTTTCCCCGGGCATCACTGAAAAATATTTTGCCGTGCCTTCTTGAATGCGGGTTTTTATGAATGAATGTTTTAACTAAGGTTTATTCCAATTTATCGTCCACTTTTTAAAACCCCTGCCGGACGGCCCCCGGACGCCCTTCAAACTAGGACAAATCCGGGGAAATCCGGACGGATGGCAACCCTACCTATACTTAATGTTAGGAGTTGACCTATAATAACTTAAAAAAAATATAAATCGTAGTTTAGGCAAAAGTAACAGTAAAATTGACTGCTTCTTAACGTAGTTGTTATTAACTTAGGCTGTTTCTGTCAAAAAAGTATCTGGCTATAAGAAATTTGAAATATGAAATAGAGAAATTCGATGCCTATATTTTTTATTTTTATGTTGGCACTTCGCACTGGACATAGACATCTAAGTTACATTATTCTAAAACGCAGACCGCGGAACGAATGCAAATGTACACATTTACTCGAATAAAACTATTAGTAAAGTACTAACTCACTTAAGCACTATTAGACAGCCATAATAAACTTACGTGGAATATAAATGCACTTAAAACTTTAAAAACAAAAAATCACTGGCACAAGGCGACCTCCCCACTCAACAGTTACGGAGACACTGGCGCGAAACGAAATTTAAATTGCGAATGTCGCGAGAATAGGCGTCTGTTGTTGATATACACAACTTGGCATGACGAATCTGATTAGGATTTTATTTTGGCTTTTGGAATCATGTTTTGCGAATTCGACAGTTTTCCTTTATAACTTTGTTTTCAGTGTTAGTCATGCATTTTATCAGGAATTGATGGCAAGGGTTCAATGATCATGATTTGCAGATGCGTAAATATTATATCAAGAGGGGTGGTAAATTGTGTTCATATTTCTTATCTCACGATACAGGCAATTCTACGGAAGGTTATTAGTGTGATAAGTGGTTGTTAATTTAAATATTACGACCTTCATGACGCAATATTCAAAGTTAACAGTGTCTGTGTAATCTAGGTTCTGGGGTCCGCTTCTCCGTGGGAGTAAATTTTTATACACATCGTAATTTCGTTAATATAAGTGTATGTTTAAATTTTATTCATACATTTATTTAGTTATTTGTGTATAATTTATATTCTTTTAATTCTAATCTAGACTGCAGACTAACGTAACGACAATAATATTGAATGCAAAAAGAATTCAGGTTTTAAAGATTTCGTGCAGTCTTATTCCAGTGCAGGGTTTTGCTTTTTAGGTGACAGATTTTTAATGCTACCAACATGATAATAATATTATTTAAGTATATCAAACTCTTAAGGACAAACTTAAAGAAGAAAAAATGAAGAAATTGATAGGTACTCTATAGTAAAACAATATTGTTTATATACATTTTATTGAAACGTCCTAATTGCTGGCAACTTAAACGTTTTATGTTCTCACCTCTCTCTCTCATATATAAGAGTCCGTCTGGGTGGGTACCACCGCAATGTCTATTTCTACTGGACATAAATGAGACTTAACATCTTATGTCTCAGGATGACGAGCGCAGTGGAATGCCACACAGTACTTTGTAACTCAAGGTGCTGGATGGGGTTTCTACTGTTTATGGGTGGTCGTATCGCTTACCATCTGGCGAACGGCATGCTCGTCTCGTCATTAGATGATATAAAAAAAAAATTTGGTGTCATAACAATGATATTGGGTTTTTCTGCTCAGTGTCACTACATAGGTTGCGGACGACAACTTAGACGTGAGTCGGAGGAAGCCCGCAGCCGTCCTTAATGCGCCGAAGATGGCCACCGCGGAGTTTTGGTTGGTATGCCGTACGGTGTACATAGGTTAGGGACTCGGCCCGGCGGTCGCCCGACGTTTTCCATCTCTCCGGGCGGCTCAACGTCGGGTCTTAAGGCACGGTGAACCCAAAATAACCGCTCAGTCGTTCCCCTTGAACACTGGGCGGTAGTAATAATTCACTTTCTCCGCGTAAACAAAAAAAAAGTGTCACTACGGAGTCTGCGCTGTGCTCTACATGGCTATAGGCTCGTCCCCTATCACATCATGGCACGGAACACACCTGGCGAAAAGTGGGTGCCAAGTGCACCTCTGTCTTCGGAAATAAAACCGTGATATGTGATATTGTTTAACATATCTAGGGAAATCAGTATGTGATAACACCTCTACCTACGCATGAAAATGGAAGGCGTGATGCTAAAAAAAGTAATGCCGTTTAGCAGTAAACTGCAAAAGACTTGAAAATAAAGACAAATGGTGGACAAATGATGACAAAAAAGTAAGCCCGGAGTTTCTTTCTGCCTTTCTTCTTCGGGTAGTCATCGCTTAGGTAGCTAGTGAAAGGTTGGTAGGTTAGCTAGGCTAGGGCCTGTAGTGTCCTCACCGGTGAGGATCGCGACGCGTTCCTCCCATTATCATTACTATTATTATTATTTTTTTGTTATCAAAATTATCTCTTGTTTTATATTGCTTTTCTTGCCAGCCCGAGCTGGCTTCTTACTTTTTATTTTTCATCATTTATTTTACTCCTAATTAAAATGTCTGTAGTTAATAATTAATTAAATGTGTCTCGACTTAAGTTATATAAGCTAATAATAATAAAATGTGTCTCGACTTATCATAAGTGCAGCTATGTTCGCCTACGTGATGAATACATTATTTTATTTTTTTATTTATTTATAACTAAATACTATACACTAAATATAAATGTATATAAATCACGCAACTCAGCTAATTATGTTTTCACTTTTGTTCCTCGTAAGCTGCCCCCTTATTCTTTATGACACGTTATTTTCCTCACTCGTAACAAGCACGTTACGTAACTCATAGCGTTTATCATTATGGAAATAGGCATACAGAATACCATTTTACGCCAATTACACGAAGTTAACGTAACACGCCTGCGTTACGAGCTAACACTGTCACAGGGGACTGGTATAGAGATCATAATGATCTCAGCTTGTTATCACCAGCTCTAATTAGCCTTATACTCACTTCAAGGTTATTATAGTATCCTTATGACGAACGTTTTGGCATACAGAACGATACGTGTAAAAGTTATTTTTCTCACACGCATGGCAATATGACTTCACTACATTGACTGATGAGAAATGATTATCCCTTGTCATTTGACTATGCCGGCCTATTAAATATACCCCATACTTATAATAATAATAAATAATAATAATACCAGCCCTGTATTATTATACTGCCCACTGCTGAGCACGAGCCTCCTCTACTGACGGGGTTTAGGCCTTAGTCCACCACGCTGGCCTAGTGCGGGTTGGTAGACTTCACATACCTTCGAAATTCTTATAAGGAACTTCTCAGGTATGCAGGTTTCCTCACGATGTTTTCATTCACCGTTAAAGCGAACGATAATTGATAAACAATACACACGTAACTTCGAAAAGTCAGAGGTGTGTGCCTTGGGTTTCGAACCTCCGGACATTGTCTCGGCAGACTGTTCCATTCCCAACTAGGCTATCGTCCACTTATACTTATAATGCATTTCCGATATGTGAAATTTATAATTTGTTTTAATTTGAAAGATAATTTTAATGCGAATATTTCTTCATATCATTGAATGACGAAACGAGCTAGTCGTTCACCTGATGGTAAGCGATACGACTACCCATAAAGACTAGCAACAGCCAACACCATTCAGCGCCTTGAGTTACAAAATACTGTGCGGTATTCCACTGCGCTCGTCATCCTGAGACATAAGATGTTAAGTCTCATTATGTCCTGTAGTTACACTGGCTACAATGTCCTTCAAACCGAAACAGAACATCGCATGCACACTGTTGCTTGGCGGTAGAAATAGTTTTTATATTTTTATAGAAACATTAAAAAAGAAACAGTCGAAAGGAGGATTTGAACCCGCGACCTCCAGCGTACCGTGCCGGTGCTCTGCCAATTGAGCTATTTCGACCCTACCCTTGGCTGTCCAATTTCAAGTTCCCTATTTGATCTCTTTAATGAGATGACCATTATTATGTATTTGTAAGTAACTGCTAACAGATGTGTAGCAGGCACAACATGGCCATTGACATGTATAAAAATCATAACGTAGGGGTAGAAATAATTCTTTTCATGGTTAAGAGTACCAGGAATTTAAATTTGATTCCTGGTCCTTTCGGTTCTAAACCCGACCTAATCCTTACCTAATCCTAACCTAAACCGATTCTAAACCTACCTCAACCTAATCTAAACCTAATCTATACTTAACCTAATCATAGTCTAAACCAAACCTAAACCTTACCTAACCCTAACCTAAACCTAACCTAAACCTACTCTAAACCTAATCTAAACCTAACCTAACCTAACCTAAACCTAACCAAACCTAACCTAAACCTTAACTAAACCTAATCTAAACCTAACCTAAACCTAACCTAAACCTAATCTAAACCTAAACTAAACCTAACCTAAACCTAACCTAAACCTAACCTAAACCTAACCTAAACCTAACCTAAACCTAACCTAAACCTAACCTAAACCTAACCTAAACCTAACCTAAACCTAACCTAAACCTAACCTAAACCTAACCTAAACCTAACCTAAACCTAACCTAAACCTAACCTAACCCTAACCTAAACCTATCCTAAACCTAATCTAATTCTAACTTAAACCATTTTTTTTTTTATTTCGCGGAGAAAGTGCGTTACCACTACCGCCCGGCCTTCGTGGGGGGCGACCGAGCGGTTATGTTGGGGTCACCGTGCCTTACGACCCGGCGTTGAGCCGCCCGGAGAGATGGAAAACATCGGGCGACCGCCGAGCCGAGTCCCTAACCTATGTACACCGCACGGCATACCAACCAAAACTCCGCGGTGGCCATTTTCGGTTTCCCAGG
Organism: Lapara coniferarum; assembly: GCA_949316025.1. Lineage (NCBI taxonomy): Eukaryota > Metazoa > Arthropoda > Insecta > Lepidoptera > Sphingidae > Lapara > Lapara coniferarum. The sequence continues at coordinate 25,488,802 of OX438929.1, forward strand.
ACGAAAAATGTCTAAGTTATCGTCCGCAACCGCCCCTGCGCGGTGCCGCGATGCGGCCCGTCTCCTTTGTGGGGGGGCTCAGAAGCCCCCGCGTACCGAAGGACGCTCTCAGCGTCTACGGCAGCGTGAGGCCGACCAGCTACGCTGCCGTCCATCACGGGGGTCACAACAATGTGTAATAACGGACAGCCCCCTGCCGCCCGCCCGTGACCCCCGGTGGCCCCTATTAGTCGCTTTTTACGACAGGCAGGGGATACCGTCGTGGAATTCTCCAAACGCCCCCAATCCACAGGGCGGGATCCTAACCTAAACCTAACCTAACCTAACCTAAACCTAATCTAAACCAACCAAGGAAGGAAGGAAGGAAGAAAACGCGTTGGAGCAAATGTTCCTATTACCATAAACTGTTGTTTGAGTAGGTGTTTTGAGGAATAATTAAATATTTTGTTATATGTAACGATATTTAAAAAAAGAGAACAACAAATCTTTTAAAAATAGAGTAATTAGGTACTAAGTCAAAAGTATAGTGAAATCAAACAAATAACACAGAGATCATAATGTGAGCGATATAAAATACATGTTTTTGGAGGATTTTGGCTGATATTAATTAAGATTTTATACACGGTATTGTATTTAACAAAAAATGGTACTAGAAATCACAAGACCAAAGGGTATAACTACTTACTTCCTGAATATATTAAATTTGCGAAGAAAGCTCTGGTTATTGTATTTAAAAAATTCAAAGAGGGCATAAAAGATAGAAACAAGATTTTAATTTACATACATACATATACACTCACGCCTTTTATCCCCGAAGGGGTAGGCAGAGGCGCAACTAGTGCACCCACTTTTCGCCATTATTCCGTCCCATGATGTAATAGGGGGCGAGCCTATCGCGATATCGGGCACAAATTCCAGACTCCGAGCTGATACTGAATAGAAAAACTCAATATTACTTAGCCCGACCCGGGGATCGAACCCGAGACCTCAACATTGCAGTCGTACCATAATACAACTACGCCACCGACGTAGATTTTAATTTGAATTTTATTTTGGTTTTGAATAATCTTAGTCGACAGTGTTCACAGACGCAGTCGGAGGCATCTGCTCACTCCAAAATGTTGCCTGCCAAAGAAATATACATACATACACACTCGAAAAACATAACCCTAATTCTTTTGCTGTCACGAGACTATCCCGCCCTCACACCCACCACTGCAACTCCTGTAAGCCAGGATCAGCAGTGGCACGCATTATGACTCCGAGCGGTGAAGCTCGGCGAGTCTCAGGGAACACTAATTAGTCTTAACCCACAACGAAGTTAATCAAACAGAAGAATAGGGAGGAGTTAGAAATATATTTTCCACTTCCCTCCATAGCAAAGCGGGAGACAAAATAATGAACTAAAAAAGGTAATTTAACCTTAATTATTTAAAGTTTCAAAACTGGAAAAGCCAGATGTAAAGCACGACGGATAAAATTAAAGGGGTCCTACTTGAGCTGTTAAACTTGATTCCAATAGTAGGTATCTTTTGCAATCAGGAAAAAATAAATCCATTTTGAAGCGGCGATAGCCTAGTTGGGAGTGGAACTGCCGAGACGAATGTCCGCAGGTTCAAAACCCAAGGGCATGCACCTCTGACTTTTCTAAGAAATTGTGTGTGTATTCTTTGTGAATTATCGCTCGCTTTAACGGTGAAGGAAAACACCGTGAGGAAACCTGCATACCTGAGAAGTTATTTGAATTTCGAAGGTATGTGAAGTCTGCCAACCTGCACTAGGCCAGCGTGGTGGACTAAGGCCTTAACCCTCTCAGTTGTAGAGGAGGGCCGTGCCCAGCAGTGGGCAGTATATAATACAGGGCTGATATAGTATGGTTGGTATGGTAAATCAATGTGAAGAAACCATGTATACATCGTAGGAATGCTTGTTTTAATCTAAATGTAAATACGAACACATCGTCTAGAGTTAGCAATAAGATCTAAATAATATGTCAGTTGGCAACACGCCGCGTTCCGTTTCTTAGTACAGAGTATGAGTGAATCATTACTTTCTTATTGTCTCGTATTGTGAAATACTAAACAGTTATATTAAGACTATAGTGTAGCAGTTTGTTTTACGAAAGGAGATGTCGGCTTTTTACCCGACTGCGAAAGAAGGAGGGTTATGTTTTTCCAGTGTATGTATGTATCATAGATCATAAACCAGTCGGAGGCATCTGCTCACCACAAGATTTTGTTGGTCTACCTATATCACCAACCAAATTATGAGAAGTGAAGTTGTTGTTGTTCTTTGTTGTTGTTGTTCTGCTATAAGTTGCTAAAGAGTTGGGTATCCCGCAGATAATTGACGCAGCAGCATCAGGTCATGTTTAAAAATATTGCCAAATCACAGTACACCAAATCCAAAATCAATCGCACTTTTTAAGTTGGAAATGAGCTTATAACTTTCAAACGCATAATCTTCATAAATTATAGCTAAGAAACATCTCGATCACATCAGCTTTAAAAGAAAATCGGTCCATCCGTTTGAGAGCTACGATGCCACAGACATACAGATCATCATCATCAGCCCGTTGCAGTCCACTGCTGGACATAGGCCTCTCCCAAGATACGCCACAGAGCCCGGTCTGCTGCTTTAAGCATCCAGTTGCTGCCGGCCCTCTTGTGCAAGTCATCCTGCCATCTGGCTAGAGGGCGTCCCACGCTACGTTACACGACATACAGATACACATCCTAAACTTATAACACCCCTATTTTTGTCGGGGGTTAAGAAAATTTTGCTTATTACCATAATCGCCCTCATTGTACTGGCGCTCTGTGATTTGACAGACTACAATAGTAAGATGGAATCTCAATTCATTATCGAAAAAAATATACTAACCAGCGATCTTATAAGTGACGATCTTATCGTTTTTTTTTTATTTCGAAGAACACTTTATTGGTGGTAGGACTGTCATAATATGTAAGAGTCCGTCTGGGTGGGTACCACTGCAACGTCTATTTCTACCGCCAAGCAGCAGTGTGCATCCACTGTTGTGTTACGGTTTGAAGGGCATTGTAGCCAGTGTAACTACAGGACATAATGAGGTCTTATGTCTCAAGATGACGAGCGCAGTGGAATGCCACACAGCACTTTGTAACTCAAGGTGCTGGATGTTGTTGCTACTGTTTATGAGTGGTCGTATCGCTTACCATCAGGCGAACGGCATACTCGTCTCGTCATTCCATGCAATAAAAAAGAAACACATGCCGAGATTTGTCGTAAAGTTATACATTCGTGACTTGCAGTAAAAATCGGAATTTCACCCCACGCGACGACGCTTGGGTCAAAATATTACTAGGCACTTAAACGACAAGGACACTTTTACTTTTTAGAGGTTTTTTGTGTCGGGGGTTACTTTAATTTTAATTTAATTTTATAATGCATCTACATCTTTTTCTGTAGGCATCATTGCCTACAAGATTAATGCTTTTAACTTTTTCATGTTTTAAGCTATGATTCCGCAGGACGCGGCAGACGGCAACGGCAGACGGCAAGACGTCGCGTCGCTTGCCGCGCGTCATTTTTCGTCGTGTGCGGAATCGGTCTCATACAATTTAATTCTGCATAGTAGTACCGTCTGCTTTCGCGGCATATGCTATTGCCGTGTGCCGTTGTCGTCTGCCGCGTTCTGCGGAATCACAGCTTTAGGCAACTCTTATTTAGTTTACTTTTACTCTGGCCAGTTTATGACTATTATCCAAAGGATGAAATGTTAATATACCCGTCAATACTTGCTGCATTATTGAGTGTTTTGTTCAAAATAAACACTGAGTTGTTTTGGCACTCGCCGCAATAGCACTGTTATCATGTATGTCTCATTGGACACTAGATAACAATGATATTCACTCTAAACATATCGAATGATATTTAAATTTCCGCGAACAGTTTCCTGTGTTACTGCAATGTGGAGTCAGAGTTTTACGCACTATTGCTTATACTTCAGATAAAGCGATTTACTTTGCCAAATATCAGTTCAGTATGTGGTGTCAATAGTCTCTTATAGCCTATATGAATAAGGGTCTGTGTATATGTATGTATGTATGTGTGTTAAATGTATCTGTTAAATAGAATATTAAGTATAAGTAGCCTAGCCAGTTTCGGCCACGGCGGCCAATCTCAACGGAGATCAGCCAGGTACGCAGGAGATATTATAGTGCACAAGTGTGTGCGCAATACACAGGTGCACTCGCTATTCCTTCACTCTCATAGTCCGGTGAGACGGCAATCCGACATGACCGGAGAGAGATCAGGCGCAGGACCAACGGCTTTACGTGCTTTCCGAGGCACGGGGGTATCACACCGCCAACTTCCTGACTCCGAGCTGCGACTGAGTAATTATTTTAAGATGGAAAAACACAGTCACAATGTTTTTGGCTCGACCTGGGATTCGAACCCAGGACCTCAGCGCGCAAGTCGTACTCGTAACGCGTATGCAATACAACTACGCCACCGAGGCAGTAGTCAGTATAAGTATACTATACCAAGGCTTAGCCCGCACGAAAAGTTTTATAATTTTCTGGATAAAAATAGCCAAAAACCTTCCTAGGAAGGGTTTAGGAAGTGTTTTTTTAGAAATTTGGGATGGAGATAGTTCGAAATTTCATCGAAATCCGTTGGGTAGTTTTTAAGTTTTATACTATACAAACTTGCCCCCTTAGGGGTTGAATTTCGCAAACTCCTGGCTTAGTGAGCACCTATGTCCTAAACAGAACCCCCATGCAAAATTTGAGACTCCTAGCACTTGTAGTTTCTGAGATATCGTGATGAGTGAGTGAGTGAACTTGGCCTTTCGATTTTATATATAGATGTGCTTTCAGGAGGCACAAATATAAATTGGACGCGGTGGCGTAGTTGTATTACGTTACGGCTGCAGTGCAGGCGTCTCGAGTTCCATCCCCGGATCGGACAAATAAGTGATATTGGTTTATTTATTTGTATGGACAACAAAACTGATAACAATCGAATTCATTGTGAGATACATTTTGATTGCGTTTTTCTCTTAGAGTATGTATAAGTACCTATAGAGCACTAATATTGCACCGTGCGCCAGCGTAGGCAGGTGAACTATAGCTACTAATATAGAAATGTTGGCGACTGCTAGGGATGGGCACCCGAGCAGCACCAACGCAACAGTTATCGATAAGTACAGGTCCGGCGGCGTGGTACATATTGTTGTTAAAAAATTGTGGTTCTACAAAATATGGCCTTGTGAGTAATTTTAAGCGTATTGCGTTAATATAGATAAAAGCTATGCTGCGAATTAGTGTAGTGCCATGTGGAATGATTTATAAACATGGTACCTCAAGAGCAGTTTTTACAAGCAATAAGAACCAAGAATATTAATGGATATCCATTATAATTTGAACCAATGGATATAAACCGAGCATCGCACCATGGATTTCTTAGCTAGTCTCCCCAAGCCTAAAATAGTCACGGCTAGTTTTTGAAATATGTATTACGAATGTTAAAAAAAATGATTAATGATTGCTAACTTATACTGTCAAGGCCCGCGATAGAAGCTATGCAATAGCTTAAAAATATCATTGTAATCGGTAAATTTTTAGGAACAGTAATTATTTCTTTCATTTCATAAACAAAAACGCAATTATTAATTGGCTTAAAAATCACACACAGACAAAAACAGTTACCTAAGCTACATTATATTAAGCATCGACTTCGATAGTAATAAATACGTATGCTATAATATGAAAATATTACATCGATTCTGGTATCGACGCGTAACATCACTATTGAAAAAGTGGGATGCGGGGCAGTGCGGGGGGTACAAGTGTTCGCCTCCCGCGCACCTTTCATACCGCGACGCGTGATTTCAATTTTACCTAAAAATATACTGAAATATGGCTTGCCCGTGAAACGTGATATTAGAATTATGTTTAGTGTGTTTCCGAGTGTCGTTTTTACAAGATTCCACATACCATTTAACCATTTTGCAGTATTAATAATCAAATATTCGCATAGATCTCACTCGCGTATGCTCACACCGTTCCTACTCGAGTGACTACAAGCGCTTGCGGTCGGCGCAGGACGATGTTCCCACCCGTGCCTATTGTTCCCACTTGCATACAAGCGCTCTATAGGTAGTTATACTTACTCTAAGGTTTTTCTACTCTGTAACAGTCCGGAGTCTGGAATTTGTGGCAATTATGGCGATAGGCCCGCCCCTATCACATCATGGGACGGAATAATGGCGAAAAGTGGGTGCACTAGTTGCGCCTCTGCCTACCCCTTCGGTGATAAAAGGCGTGAGTGTGTACGAATGCATTAATCTAAGACAAATATAATAATATGAATAGGACAACGGAGTAAAAAATTGCCGCTGAACAAACAAAAAATACGACGATATAACATACTTTTTATGAAATCGGTTAACGACGTTCTATTCTAACACATGATTTACGATTGAAAAGCGAAGACAGTTTATTGCGAAGCATATTTCAACTTGATTTTTATTTAGAAAACATTTATAAATAGAATCAACTGATGTATGCATGGGCGGGGACACGTGGCTCTGACCTGAAAGTACCTTATCAAACCTAAAAATATAAAAATGAATACCTATTTTCCTTGGCCACGGCATCACGCGTGAACGGCTTGACTGATTTCGGTATTTCTTTTTTTGATGTGTTTGGTATTGTCAGGGGAAAGTTCTTATGAAAGAAAAAAATAAGAAAATTGCGCGGAAAATTAGAAAACTTAAGAATACTTAACCACCATATTAAACGTGCATGTCACTGAACTCCTAAACGGGTGAACCGATTTTAATGTAATTTTTTGTGTGTCTTCAGGTGGACTCCAGAATGGTTTACATAACAATTCTATCCGGTAGGTAGCGCTGTACTCGGGTTCTAGGATTTTATTTCCTTTTTAGGGCAGGACAACGTCTGTCGGGGCCGCTAGTCAAACCTAAAAATTTTCTATGAATAAATTAACTGGGATAAGACTTGTATAGTTTGCTAGTTGCATATTATTTTATACTGCAGCCCGACCCTGAGCCTATGGCTAGCTACGCCCATGGATGTATGTGTATCGAAATAAATGTGATTATGAAATACTATGTGTGGCTCCCGTTTTCGTTCGCGTGAAAAACTTTTCTATATAAGTCTCTAAGACACACAACGACGCCAGCGCCATCTTAAAGAACCAGATTAAAATATCCATTATTTCTCATGAGACCAAATTACAGGGATATAAAGCTTATGTGTTAATCCAGGACATGATCTTCCCGTGTGCCAAATTTCATCGAAATCCATTCGGTTGTTTCGGCGTTTACTTCTAATAAACATGCTAACATTTCATTAACATTCGCATTTATAATACTAGTAAGATTCATATATAATTGTGAAATATGTGGATCTGTAGATGTTCACCACTTGCTCATGGAATGTGTCCGATATAACACAGAAAGAAACATTAATGGAGGAATTAAAAGTTAATATTTTAGAATTGGATGTGGTCCAAACAATCTTCTCTACACCTTATAGTGAAGATGCTATTAAAATCTATAAATTTGTAAGCAAGCTTAAAAGAAATTAAAAAGTTTCTTTTTCTGATGAATTAGTTTTAGGATACGATGAGGCTGGCGTAATCTTGTAGATTAAAAGCCTCGAAATCTAGTTTCGTATTAAAAAAAAAAAAAGATTCATACACGCATTCAAGCTCTTCAACTTCAAAAGGTAAGGCAGAGGCGCAAATATAATTTTCCTCGTGTATTCCATCTCATGATATGATAGGGGGCGAGCCTATTGCAATGCAATCAGCCCTGTATTATATACTGCCCACTGCTGAGCACGGGCCTCCTCTACTACTGAGAGGGGTTAGGCCTTAGTCCACCACGCTGGCCTAGTGTGGGCAGACTTTACATATCCTTGAAATTCTTATGGAGAAGTCTCAGGTATGTAGGTTTCCTCACGATGTTTTCCTTCACACTATCGCCACATCGAGGACAATTCCAAACACCGAGCTAATATTGTACAGAAAATATACTGGTGGTAGGACTCTCGTATGTAAGAGTCCGTCTGGGTGGGTACCACCGCAATGTCTATTTCTACCGCCAAGCAGCAGTGTGCATCCACTGTTGTGTTTCGGTTTGAAGGGCATTGTAGCTAATGTAACTACTGGACATAATGAGACTTAACATCTTATGTCTCAGGATGACGAGCGCAGTGGAATGCCACACAGTACTTTGTAACTCAAGGTGCTGGATGGTGTTACTACTGTTTATGGGTGGTCGTATCGCTTACCTTTAGGCGAACGGCATGCTCGTCTCGTCATTCGATGCCATGAAAAAAAATACACAACTACGCGACCGGGGATCGAACCCGAGACCTCAGCGGGGTTGTCGTACCGTAGTACAACTTTGCCACCGAGTCTATTTATCATCATGTATCACTAAATCTTACAATTTTATGAGTCACATGTGAATTTAACGTTCCTTCGGTGACTACTGTAGTTTATGACCCATTTATTTTATCTATTTTCATAGAATCTTACATCATTGCACACACACAATCACGCCTTTTCTCCCCGAAGGGGTAGGCAGAGGCGCAACTAGTGCACCCACTTTTCGCAGTCATTCCGTCCCATGATGTGATAGGGAGCGAGCCTATCCCCATATCGGGCACAAAGGCCTCCAGGCTAATATTGAATAGAAAACTCAACATCACTTTACCCGACCCGGGGATCGAACCCAAGACAACAGCATTGTAGTTGCACCGCAATGCAACTACGCCACCGAGGCAGTAATTTCAAGTACTTAAATACCTGTTACAAAGACTATTTAGTTTGTTTCTACTCAAATTACAACTTGCACAGAATGTATTAACACATACAGTCTTTTTCTTCAGGCTTTGAAAGCCCACTGCTGAACATAGGCCTCCCCCAAAGTTTCCAGACTAGTAAGCGACTTGCATACATGGTGCGTCTTAGATTTACAATTTTATAAATGCGAATGTTTGTGTTTGGATGTTAGAAGTAAACTCATAAAAACACAACAGATATGGATGAAATTGGCACTCCTTTATAACATGTCCTGAATCAACACTTAAAGTACCCTGGTGATCTGGTAACGTAGGAAATAATTGAAAATTTAAATACGTGGCGCCTGCGTCGTAGCCGAAAAGGCTTTAAATGTGGGCAAAGACTCGACCAACACCTAGTTAGTAATAGGGTTCTTGATTTGTGAAATACCGGTCCAAATATATCGCACCTGTAGGATTAAAACGACAAAAGATAGAGAATTGAGTTATCATCATAAAATTATTATATAATAAGCAGGAAAAGGACAAATCTGTTATATCGGTCCCTTTTTTATTATATTTTTATAAACAAGGGACTAGTTTTTAGTAATTTAAAAATGACAACTCAATTTTCTATTTTTTCAATTGTCGTTTTCGTTGCGTTCTAAAGGGTTGTTAATACATCAATGGTTCTAAAGGTGCGATATGTCCCACTATGCACTTAGGTATCCATCAAAATAATTGAAGAATTGGAACATTACCAAATTCAAAGAAAAAGAATATTCCGAGGCTCAGATAAAACAGAATTCCATCATAAAAGCGGTCAGCAATTATCATGCTTTTGATATTGAGGGTACATAAGTAGATAAGTACCCGTTTGCTTGATCGACTGCTATAAAATTAAAAATAATATCTATAAATGGCATTATTTACCTTTATAAGTATTTGCTAAGAAAATTTTGCCAGGCACAATTTTCGAGCAGAAATTTTTAAGTCTTTTATTAACACTATCATAGTTTTTAATACATTAAATATTTGTAGTTTAGACTGTAGATATTATAAAATGAAAGATAAATTAATTGGTTTTTGCTGAAGCAAACATATTTACATTTAAGTAGAATTATTTAAGTAAGTTCCTACTCATATTATCATAGCAACAAATGTCGTAACAAATTATTGCTTTGATCGTTCCACAGATATTTTGGGTATTTGCCAAAATTAACTAAATATTTCAGAGAAGTCAAATTACTATAGGATGATCTCAGCATCAGAATGTCTCCGTATAATGGTACATTTTTTAGATACACTATATAAAGCGATAAGTTAAACTAAAAGTAAGTTTCAAGCACATTTACCTTGTTGGAACGAAGTTCCTAATCGTGCGTTGCAAAAGGGGGCTCGACGGAAAAAAATAAGACCAAAAGTTATAACGACACTTTTTTTTATACTTGCCCTGTGAAACCAGCCAGTAACAATAAAGAACTGGCCGTAAAAGTAACATTCGTTATTTAAATAAAAAAAGACAGTTTAAATCCTTTTTTGAGTCGTTTTTTTTTCAAGGTATCTGATTCGATTCTCGTATCACATCAAATCAAATCAATTTATTGCACTCCACAATTGTTAAATAGGTTTACAAATTGAGAAAAGTACATAATCGTGGACCCTGCAGGGCACGGCAACATAGAAGAGAGGGAGAAACTGTTTTCTTAAATAAAAAATGTTGTTTATAACAGTTATTATTTTTTAATGAATTGATGTATATCGTCACTATATATCGTCAGATGACGACATACAGTGTTTCAGCTCAGTGTTAATCTTGAAATCTGGAAATATAACCTGAAAATTTTATTGGTACATAAAAAAAGCTGACGAAATGGTGGTATGATGATTTACCCTGAAAAGTGTAATATGTTAGATTATGGTGTGTCCCGATGTGTGATAGGCTCGCCTCCTATCATATTATGGAACGGAATACAGTGAAGTGAATGCATTCAGCTTCTGTTTACCCCTTCGAAGAATAGAAGGTTAGGCGTGAGTGTGTTCGTTCCAATTTTTTTTATGACATTGCATGACGAGACGAGCATGCCGTTCGCCTGATTGTAAGCGATACGACCACCCATAAACAGTAGCAACACCATCCAGCACCTTGAGTTACAAAGTACTGTGTGGCATTCCACTGCGCTCGTCATCCTGAGACATAGTCTTACTATCCAGTAGTTTTACTAGCTACTCCTTCAAACGGAAACACAACAGTGCATGCGCACTGCTGCTTGGCGGTAGAAATAAACATTGCGGTGGTACCCTTCCGAGCTTTCGAGGAAAAACTTTTTGATACGTCCTCAAGTAACACATATAAAAATCTGCTTTTATACTATAACGAAAGTATAACTACAATTTATTAAAGTTTAGGGGTGTCTGGCAGGAGGTAGCAACTAGCAACTGTCATATAAGTGTCCGGCAATGGATGATGAGATTTCTAAAGTAATCCCGAAGAAAATATAACAAAATTGAGCTTTATCTTTCAACGAATTTTAGGTACTATTTTATACACCTTTACTACCTGTTACCTGCCAAAGTAAACACAACTCAAAATCGATAGTCGCTGGTCGCTGGTCGCTCTTACTTCTGTAGGGGACATGCACAGAAAAACTTATATATAAAATTACGAAGGGCTGGCCCTCGTGGGTTCTTGGGCTAAAAGAACAGTTTTGCCAATCCGTCTTCAATACGAGCGTCTCGAAATACAGGTCCTCAAATATTGCAAACAAAAATAATTAAAAAAAACTAAAACCCGACTACGGAAAGAATAACAGAAAAATATTAAACAGTTTAATTATAATTTATTAATATTTGTCTCTCGGAGTCTGGAATTTGTGCCCGATATGGCGATAGGCTCACCCCCTATCACATCATGGGACGGAATAATGGCGAAAAGTGGGTGCACTAGTTGCGCCTCTGCCTACCCTTTCGGGGATAACAGGCGTGAGTGTATATGTATGTATATGTGTTATTAATATTTATTTCTCAATATAAAATTAAATAAAAATGAAATGGATTACGAAAAATCTGTAGATAAGAATATAAACTAATTTAATTTCAATATGTACCTAGCTCAAGTGCAAATACCTTCTTATTTTACAAGTAATTGGTAAACAAATATAAAAAATTGAAAAATATATTATAGCCTATAACCATCGCACAATAAATAGAATCGATAGACACCTCGCTTATCAAAATCGGTTCAATAGGAGCGACGCTAGAGTGGAGCACAAAATCTGTTTTCTCTGTTCTGTGATAAAATAGATTAGGGCTGCCATCACTTAAATTGCCGACGCCGGTTATACACGGCAAAAATCCCGGTCATTTGGGCGAAATATGGGTTTTTCCCTGGACACCTCTGAAAGAATATTTTGCCTTGCCTTCTTGAATGCGGGTTATTATGAATGAATTTTTAACTAAGGTTATTTCAATTTATCGCTTAACTATAAAAAAAATATGATTTTCTTTGACAACAAGTGTCCGAGTTTCACCCGGACTAGGATTAATCCGGGGAATTCCGGACGGATGGCAGCCCTAAAATGGATAAATACATACATACCTTTCTTTACTTTGCCGTAGTCCGGTAAAAAGAAATTAAATTAATCTTTACCTCCCTCTATAAATAATGAAAGACGCAACAATAATGGCGGCAAAAACAAATCGCTGCTACCGCCCTCTATAACAGTAAGGTCACGTATTTCTAAGCTGATTAAAATACAGTGGTGTCCTTGTGTATACAATATGCGCATATAAATAAAGGAACCTAACCTGCCTCAACAACGAAGTTGTTGAAATAGAAAAAAAGAAACAAAATTAATCTTGCACTCGGTAAATGTGTAGATTATCTTTTGAAGTACCAAGTTGCGTAGACAGTAGCGCCATTTTGAACCGCAAAACTAAGTTTGTAAATGCATAAATAGTTCTAAAGGACAAAGAAGGTGGAATTTATATTTCATTTATGAAGACTTTGATTGATGGTGGACAGCTGCTATAAAAAACTACAACATCCGCGTAATATAAAATTCAATTTTCGAATGGAAATGTTTCTTTCATGTCACAATATTGATGGTCATTATTTTTTATGTCTGTCATTCATTTGTTTAAGCTATCTGATAGTAGATGGCGTTGTAAAGTGAATTGTAAGACTTCATCATCACCTATGAGTCACTTCATTATTCGGTAGTGTGACAGATGATTTTTTTTTTTATTAAAACCTTATGCGTAGGTTGGAACAGGACAGGAGACGTCACGGCGGCCGAAACTGGCCGAGGCGATTAATGAAGGTTGATGTCTGGAAGCGGTCCAGTGACTTGTGCCCTTTATCAGGTCATATATCCTGTGGGAAGATTCTACATTGCTCTCTTTTTGGGCAAAACTTTTTTGGACTAAATTTTACTCATATTACAAATAAAAAAAGTGAGAAAATATTTGGATATTTCATATTTGTTAGAAATAAACGCAGAAACAACTAAACGGATTTGAATGAAATTTGGCACACGGGTAGATCATGTCTTGGATTAACACTTAGGCTACTTTTTATGCCGTTAATTTGCCCCCATGGGAAATAATATATACTTTTAATTTAATTAAAAGTTTAAGAATAGGCTTTTTTATGGAAGCTAGTTATTTAAGCAAAATTATGAGGTTATGTTCCCTTAATTACATTTTTTTTTGTATTGAACATTATCTTCAAAACATCTTTATTTTCATAAATTAGGTAATGAGACATTTCTCTTCTTTTGAAACTCATAATATAACTATGTATGTTTTATACAGTTTTATTTTTGACGATTTTCACATAACCATGGGAAACATTCCATGAACTTACAAGTACTTGGTACTATTCTCGGGAACATACTATAATTTTACACCATTTGATTTGTTTATTTTTATGTTTTCGGAGCATCCAGATACACAGCAATACATTACCAACAAATTAAATGTTATTTTTCATCCTTTTAATGTATATTTTACGTCAATGCCAAGTATCGATGGGCTGAAAAAGAGTCAGATGGCGCCACCAGATGGCAGTGCTTACGACGTGCACGTTCCCTGTACTTTGAAATACTCCTGTATTTAAATAATTTATTTGGAATTAATCTGCCTTAATAATTTTAGAACGTAATACACCTTCGTCTTACACAGGTCTTTATTTGCTATTACAAATTATAAATATCAATATTTATGTGAAATTGATAGTGTTACGAATTGTTATTGTCGAGCATAGTGTTAGGGTTTAGGTCCGAAAGTCGTTATTATTGTTTGACAATTGACTATCAGCTTGACATTTCGCGACGTGCGCGTTCCTTCTTTGGTGTGAAGACCAACTTTTGTTTTTTCTCTGTTTTGCAGCACACATACGCATTTTATCTCCGAAAGGGTAGGCAGGGGCGCAACTAATGCACTCATTTTTCACTGTGCGTATTCCGTCCCATGATGTGATAGGGGGCGAGCCATATCGCCATATCGGGTATAAATTCCAGACTCATGGCTGATACCTACTGAACAGAAAAATCAAATATCACTTTGCCCGACCCGGGGATCGAAACCCAGACTTCAGCATTGCAGTCGTACCGTAATACAACTACGCCACCGAGGTAGTCCTGGCAGGCTGTTTTGCAGCATTTTGAAAAAAAATCATAAGGTCGGACGTTCAATCCATAGAATCCCAAAATAACGTCATTCACTGTAACTCAATTAGCATTTGCACAAATAGTCATTTTTAGCCAATTTCCAAAAATTGAGGAGGTTATCGAGTTGAAGTGGATATTTGTTTGTTTGTTTCCTCAGAGCTCAGTCATTTCTTACCGATTTGGATTTTTTTTATTTGAAAGAATATGTGTACTTCCAGTTTGGTACCATAGATGTTTTTTCAAAATCGGTTTAGTAGTGTAAATTTTAAATCAGAATAACTGGAATAAGTACCTACGTCAGCCAAGTAAAAATTATGAATTTTGCTTTTCTGTGACTTTTTCTGTGGTGCTTTTGCGTTGGGTTTTGAACCTATACTCTATCGGTTTAGGTATTTAATTAAATGTAAACAGATAATGACATACGATTCCTGGGTAGTCAACCTTTTCTTACGAAAGTGTTTACGAGACTGCTGCGTTAATGAAACTATGGCGTACAACAAACATTAAAATGATTACTTTCACTTTAGAAACAAAACAAATTACTAAAAACATCTAATTATCAGAAACAAAGCAAAAAATATAATAAATAATCAAATTTCAGCAATTCAGAAATGCATCACATGCAGAATGGCAGTCAGTTCTAATGACGTACCACGTGACATTCACAATCTCAAATTTTGTAGGGTTATCTATTGCGATCCATTGGAAAAATGTTTTGCGTGCCTGTCGTATTAGGTCTTTTACAGTTCACAGATCGAGATCCTATATTAAAGTTTTGTAATTTTTAATAATTTATTGTGTTCGCGCGTATTAATTGATAATTATAGCTATATAATAACCAAATAAGTTTAAATGGGAATAACAGTACTAAGTGTTGTGTAGTTTATGAAGACGTTTATTTTGGTTACAATGTATTTTGTAAAGAGAAATGGGCAGGTAAAATACTTTTTTTAGGATTTGTTTACATTTAGTTAAATACCTAAGCCGATGGAGTATAATAAATTTAAATTCCACCTTCTTAGGCTACGTTCCACTAAGCACTCACGACGATCACGCTCACGACCACGAATTTTCTCGTTCCACTTAATCCTGAGCGTTGTTATCGTAAACCCAAGTGGAATGGATTGTGGAGCGTTTTGGGCGTTGAGGAAATAATACAAATGGCGAGCTAGAAAAAATAAAGCAAAAGCTTTAATACGTTAGGCTACCATTACTAAGTTTTAATGAGTTTTAAGTGTAAATTTTAATAATTATAAATGAAGTTGGTTTATGTCGAAAAATAAATATATAATTCAATTTTTATATGTAATTTCAATGAAGTATTCAATTATTTTACATTCAAATAGATTCAAAATGTCTTCAGCGACAATACTAGGTTATTTGATGATGCGTGCAAGCAATAATACTGTCGAAAGTACTAGTTCATCCAGTTCATATGAAGAATGGAATACAATTTTAGAAAATTATAATCGTGAAAATAGAAAACTTCGACCTTTTAGTTTTGGCAACTTTGCTATTTTTCTCAACGCTCACTTCGACCCACCTCCAGAGATGGGTCGTTGTGGGCTTCTCGTGAGCGTGAGTAATGACGTCATTAATGACGTTTTCGCCGCGACCACAACGATCGTAGTCGCCATGTGGAACGGCCAAGAGTATTTTGGGCGTTGTGAACGCTTAGTGGAACGCACCCTTAGATGAATAAATTGTAGCAACCATGAATAAACACACACACACACACCACACCATCTCATGCCTTTTATCCCCGAAGGGGTGGGCAGAGGCGCAACTAATGCATCCACTTTTCGCCGTCATTCCGTCCCATGATGTGATAGGGGGCGGGCTTATCGCCACCATAAAACCATATAACCATGAATAAAATATATAAATACCAAAAATTTTTTTTTATATAAATGGAGGGGTTTAATTTTTTTCTATTTGAATACAAGAACCATATTTTAGCCCCTTTAAAATCCATAAAGTTTGAGCCTAGTTAGATTTTAAGGACCAGCACCCATACAAAAAGCCGACATCTCCTTTACCTATGTTGTGTTGGAAATTTTAGTTTATACCGTGTGCTGACCCGTGCATATGATTTTAACAGAGGAAAATAAAAATTTAAGCCAGGGTTGTATGGTTTATACACCTTTCCTCGTTTATATTAGGAGAGAAAAACAAAATACATTTTAATTTGCAGATTGTTTAATTTGATTCTTCTAAGTATTCTACTGATCACAATATTTTCTAATCTAATTTTAATCTTCTACTAGTGATGAAATACAAATTAGAATAAGTAAAAAAATAACAACATTGCAAAATTATACAAATATAAGTATTCTTATTCGCTATTACTATAGAATATAATTTTCTAAACGAAATTCACAAAAATATTGAACCATTTTATATCTTTCTGTTTTATTCCAATTTGTCTTTTATCGTTTTAAAATTAACACCAAGAAAGAAAACATTAGTCAAAATTATGTACCTATATCATTTGTTTTATTTATAAATCGAAATCTTTTATTGAAGAATACAAAAATTGCTCAAAAGTTAATACTCACGTTTTATACTTTTTCGAAAAAATACATTGGAATTAGTTTTCGAGAAGCAGTCAAATAATAAAAAATAAAAAAAGCGACAGCCACTGATGAAGCCAATATTGAGGATCTTTTAAAAAAGGTATTTTTTCATGTTCTTTTAGTTTTTTATACGAATCTACAGCTATTATTCTATTGTCTATGGATCTATATTCTATACTAATAAATGCTGTACCTACTATCAATACCATTCCGATAAGCGTATAACTTACAAGACATTAATTCAGATAATAAATAATTTGAGCGATTCTGCTTTTAATATAATGTGTTCTTTAAACAAAACTTTTTCATCCATATTTTTTTTTAATTAGTAATTTTTCAAAAATAGAATTCTGTCTACACATTCTAAACAAAAAGAAACTATCATTTTAAACTGTCAAATATTGAAAATTCGAACACATTATACCAAAGGTTGTAACTAAGAAGGTCGAAAATTAATGCTTCCTCGGAATTAAATACATATTATAGGTGTCTTTAGGGAGGGCAACACACGCTGGTTTTTGTATAAGATCATCTAAATTTTCCACTGCGACATCAAATTCTTGTATTATATTCGCAAACATAGTAAAACTCATAGTCGTGACTAAAGTTTGACCAATACATGTCCTTTTACCAATGCTAAAGGGAATAAAATGAGGAATATTCTTCTTAACAGAATAAACTTCTGTGTCAGTCTCTTTTGAAGGACTTCTTTCGCTGTCAGACTCCATTCCAGAATCGCATTGAGAGTTCCTTCGGGTCCTTACTTTTGTCTTCTCCAAAAACCTGCTAGGATCAAAAGCTTTTGGATTATTCCAATACTGTTCCGAATTATTCAAAACATAGTTGTTAATGAAAATGACTGTGCCCTTTTCGACGCCGTAACCATTGATTTTTGCATTCTCTGTCGCCACGTGAGGCACTATTGGAGACGAGGCGTATCTGAGACATTCTAAGATAGTCGCTTCGGTGTAAGGAAGGTTGCTTCGGTCAGTCAGAGCTACAGGTCTTTTGCCTTTAGTCACTCCTTCAATCTCAGCTCGTATCTTCTTTCCTACCTCGGGATCTCTTGCCACAGCTGTAAGACATAGCATAACAAGATTTCCAACTGAAGAATGGCCTCCTAAGAAGTCTTCGAGCATAAAGATGATAGTATTTCTATCTACATCCGGGTCTTCGTGTAGCACTCTTAATAGTCCATCGAGGAAGTCCTTCTCAGGTCCTTCCATGTCCAAATTCATTTCCCTTTGCTCGACTATTCTAGATAAAATGAAGCTACGTATGTCTTGAGACCAGCTGGAGAGCTTATCCATATGCTTTTTGTAGAAAGGCGCTAACCACGGCAAGAAATCCACAGCATATCCCTGATTTATTTCCCAGAAAATCTCATCAAAATGATCTACAACCTTACGGAACTCTGAATCGTTCTCGTCAAATCTTACAGAGCACATGTAATTTGTGAACATGTTCATGGCAGATGTCATTAGCAAAGGCTTCAAGTTAATGCTTTGTTCTGTGTTTTGAGAGATGGTTTTCAGATTTTGTACTAGTTCATACGATTCTAATGTTGCGACTGAACCGATTCGTGCGTAGAAGTCGGTATGTTGTTTCGGACCGCAATGGCGGCGGGCGAGGTTACGTCTCCGCAGCTGCAGGTTCGACCAGTCGCAGAGGGCGAGAGCTGCAAGGAGAAAAGTCACAATTAAAATCTATTATATAAAAATGAATCCCTATTTTCTTGGTCACGGCATCACGCGTGAACGGCTGGACTGATTTCGTTATTTCTTTTTTTGATGTGTTTATTATTGTCAGGAGAAGGTTCTTATGAAAGTAAAACTAAAGAAAATTGCGCGGAAAAATGGCTGGACCGATTTTAATGAAATTTTTTGCGTGTCTTCAGGTGGATTCCAGAATGGTTTAGACTCGGGTTCTAGGATTTTATTTCCTTTTTAGGGCAGGACAACGTCTGTCGGGGCCGCTAGTTGTTAATAGTTTTTACTTGATAAAGGTCGCAGGAACACGCTGGATGAAGGCCGCTTTTGACCAGAGTCCGTCGGGGTGGGTACCATCGCAATGTCTATTTCTACCGTCAAGCAACAGTGTGCATGCACTGTTGTGTTTCAGTTTGAAGGACATTGTAGCCAATGTAACTACTGGACATAATGAGACTTAATATCTTATGTCTCAGGATGACGAGCGCAGTGAAATGCCACACAGTACTTTGTAACTCAAGTTGCTGGATGGTGTTGCTACTGTTTATGGGTGGTCGTATCGCTTACCATCAGGCGAACGGCATGCACGTCTCGTCATTCAATGCCATAAAAAATCATATGTACCCCTTAAAGCATGATAATATTTATTTGGCTAGCAACGCCGAAAGTGTACAAAACTGCACAAAATTTGGGTTACAGAATGCGTGTGCGTGTGCAACACAATATTTCCTATACCTACGATATTTGATATACATATTATGTTTACTGAGTCATGTATTATTTTACATTGGGTTAAGCGGTCGTTACAATGATCATTTGAATATTTGTAAATAAGTTCACGCTTTATCGGAGGGGTAGGTACATGGGCGTAGCTGGGTGGTGCCTCTCCTATCGCCCTGTGTTATGGGCTATTTGAAATTCCGCCATGGTATTCCATGCCTGTCGTAGGAGACGACTAAAAGGGGTTTGGGAGTTGCGGCTAATGAGGGATGCGCAGTCTTAGCACGGCAACACGAAATCATAGTACTGCCATTGAAGAAGGGGACCTCTGAGCCCAAAGAGGCGAGCCGCGAAGCGGTATTGGAGACGTGTCCGGCGAATTTATTCACGACCCCTTGGACCCGTGGCAGGCGCAGGAGGAGGCCACCGCGGGTTTTAGACAGTATTTTTATTTATTTTTATTACTGCCTCGGTGGCGTAGTTGTATTACGGTACGACTGCGATGTTGAGGTCTCGGGTTCGATTCCCGGGTCGGGCAAAGTGATATTGAGTTTTTCTATTCAGTATCAGCTCGGAGTCTGGAATTTGTGCCCGATATGGCGATAGGCTCGCCCCCTATCACATCATGGGACGGAATAATGGCGAAAAGTGGGTGCACTAGTTGCGCCTCTGCCTACGCCTTCGGGGATAACAGGCGTGAGTGTTTTAGTCGGTATTTTTTTTTATTAGGTCTACCAACGGTTTCCACAGTATTACATTCTGTTGGAATTCTTAATACATAGTTACTTAATCTAAAAGTGGAAAACCAACTTATAGGTAAACACAGCATGCAATATAGCTAACTAGCTATTGCCCGCGGTTCCGCCCGCGTTAAAAAGTTTTTCCGGGATAAAAGTCCTGCTTTATGTTTTCCCTGGATAAAAAGTAGCCTATGTGTTAATCCAGGACATGATCTACCCGTGTGCCAAATTTCATCGAAATCCGTTTAGTAGTTTTTGTGTGAAAGAGTAACAAACATCCAGACATCCATACATCCTTACAAACTTTCGCCTTTATAATATTAGTAGGATTAGTAGGATAAGGTTATTACTTTAAACTAAACTGTTGGTATGCCGGCATAATTTGAGGGACCCGTTCCAGATGTCATTTAGGTGGCATCTGGTTCGGAAGGCCGGTGAGTCAGACATAATTATTCTTCCCCTCCTCAGGCTTAATATAAGTATCCATAACGGATTTTTGCTGCGGAAAAAACTGCCTACCCTAAAAAAAGTCTGCGCTTACAGAAGCCTCGCGTAGGGCATGTCTTTCAATTTGATGTGCTTTTTTTAGCCCCCTCCCCGCCCCACTCCTGGATAAAACGTAACCACGCCAATCATTTATTTATTTATTTATCATTTTATTTGATCCACCAACAGATGATACAATAGTTAGCTTACACATATAACGTACCTAAACCAAATCTTATTACATATATTGTTCACCTAATTATAGGCGGACCCAACTACGTTATATAAAACTAAGGATGCAGACAACGACGAAAAATAGAAAAATATACTTAATTACAATTACGGTAGGCAGGTAAATAGGTAGGGTAACCACGCCAATAGGTATGGTAACAGTTAATAACCATATATCTAAGCGAGTTGTGAGCCTCTGTAACTGACTGCCTCGATGGTGTAGTTGTAATACGGTACGACTGCAGTGCTGAGGTTTCTGGTTCGATCCCCGGGTCGGTAAGTGCTATTGGGTTTTTCTACTCAATATCGTCATACTCGTGAACGGGTGCTGCTTGTGTGGACTGGTCTGCCCTTTTCGCTTACTACATCTAAGTATTAGGGATATATATTAAACTTAGATTAATAACGACATCTTGAAGAATTTCAGACCAAATTATTACATGATTCCTGAGAGGGTTATGCACTCGTATAGGATTTTAAAATTTATTACCTTTTTGCGAGTATATAAATGAACTGCTCTAAACAAAAATAACAAATATATTTATATCATATTATTTTTTTTTTATTATTAATTGTATTTTTTACCTTGAACTGATTTTGAAAAGACTAGAGAAGAACGGGCAAGAAACTAGAGTTTCTTGCCCGTTCTTCTCTAGTGAGAACTGCTTTCCGAACTGGTGGTAGAGTTAATATTGACTGAATCTAAATAATGTATAACATTTTATGGGTTCGAATAAATTTATTTCATATCATGACAATAATCCCTCCCCTGTTACATGGGATCTAACATAGCTGACGAAATGTGGGCGTGATACACTTCTGCCTACCCCTAAAAAGGGAAAGGGTATAATGTTATGTATAAGTTGTGATCTTATTTACTAACCCCTGACAGAACCCGAGACGAGAAAAAGCTGGTTTAATATGTAAAAGACATTTAATATGTTTATACTTAAACTAGCTTTTGCCCCCGACTCCGCCCGCGTTAAAAAGTTTTTCCGGGAATGTCCCGCTATTTATTTTCCCGGGATAACAAGTAGCCTATGTGCTAAACCAGGACATGATTTATCAGTATTCCAAATTTCATCGAAATCCGTTCAGTAGTTTTAATTTTTTTTTGTGTGGGCCACTCTTGTCACTAAAGCTGAGATTCCGCAGAACGCGGCAGACGGCAGACAGCATGTGTCGCGAGGGCAGACGGCACTACTATGCAGTATTAAATTGTATGAGATCGATTCCGCACACGACGTCACCTGCCGCGCGTTATTTGCCGTCGTGTGCGCAAGGAGCCTTATAGGATCACTTTGTTGTCCGTCCGTCCGTCGAGACCCTTTTTCTCAGGAACGCGTGGAGATATTAAGCTGTTTATATCAATTACTCAGGTCTACTGTCACTTGGAGCTCTGAAAAAAACAAACTTCGAAGCTAACGCAATCAAAAGATATAGCCGCTTATGCCGCAATTTTCCGTAAATTTTCGAAACTCTCAAGGGAATCAAAACCTACAGGGTACTTCCCGTGAACTCAGAATCTTGAAATTTGGTACGAAGTAACGTCTTATAAACCGTAACCTGAAACCGTAAATTTTACGGAACCCTCGGTTCGCGAGTCCGACTCGCACTTGGTCGGTTTTTTCTTTCACTTATTATGCGGTATTTACCAATGTTTTTTTTTTGTTAATGGCCCTACTGCGAGTAGCCTGACGCGAGTCGGCTTTTCTGGCCACACCGGTCTTTAGGGTGAACGCAGAAGGCGCTCGCAACCCTTTGAATTAAGTGACCATGCTGAGGGCAACCCACTAACGGGTTACGAACCTCGGCTCAGGACGGCCACTGAGAGAGGATGAGACATCAACGATTAGGGAAAGATTGTTTTTTTAGGCCTAATCCTATTAGATTGTGTTGTCATCGGCACGCGGGCCGGAACTCCTAGAGGGATCGGGGGGCGACGGGAAACGCAGCGAGGACGGAACTGCCGTCTTGTGGAGTGTTGGAGTTTCAAGAACTCTTTCTTACGGCGGATGGCCAGAGTGATTTCGTCCTCTGGATCGGTTAATACAAAACGCGGCCGTCTCCATTTGGCGCGGTCGAATGGATTACCAATGCTAGTTACGCGGATTCACTATACCCGACGACAAGGGTTCCTATTTTTTTCCTTTTGAGGTACGGAACCCTTAAAAACCTACCATAAGCTAAATTACATAATAAGACCTTGACTGGCCTTACGGGTGTTGTATTATAAATTAAAATCAAGTTACAAGTAATGTTCGATGTAAAATGATATCACAATGCGTTGTTGTGAACGATGGCAGGTCACTCATATGTAAGAGTCCGTCTGGGTGGGTACCACCGCAATGTCTATTTCTACAGCCAAGCAGCAGGGTGCATGCACTGTTGTGTTTCGGTTTTTGAAGGCTATTGTAGCCAGTGTAACTACTGGACATAATGAGACTTAACATCTTACGTCTCAGGATGACGAGCGCAGTGGAATGCCACACAGTACTTTGTAACTCAAGGTGCTGAATGGTGTTGCTACTGTTTATGGGTGAACGTATCTTACCATCAGAGGAACGGCAAGCTCGTCTCGTCATTTCATGCGAGAAAAAAAAACGATAGTCTATTTGGGAATGACTCGGACTGTTGTAAAAGTACGCGGGTTCAAAACAACGCACTGAATCGAGGCTATGTGTATAAATATTACTAGAAAAAACTTTACTCACGTATACAGCCTCGCCATAACTATGTGTAGAATAATTTTCTTATTGTTATTATTTATTTACCTTTTCTTAAAAACTTTACTCACGTATACAGCCTCGCCATAACTATGTGTAGAATAATTTTCTAATTGTTATTATTTATTTTTTATTTACCTTTTCTTAATAATTTATAGTCGACACACATGCACTCACTTACACATACACACACACACACAAACACACACACTCGCAAAGGCAGGTGCGCACGAACGCACTTCTGTTTATTGGTGTTTGGTTGACGTTGCCCTAGGGTCTAGATGAAAATCAGCGCCAAACATTGTTGTTTGGCATATGCTGATCTAGATCCTATTGACACTGTTGCGGTGGGACATATACCATCCACACTGAATATCGGAATACTTAGCCTAAAAATATTATAGTATTAAATTGATTCATTATATTTACCATCTACCACCCAACTAGTAGCCAATATTTTTTTTTTCTTTCTTTCTTTTTTTCTTTCTATTGATCTGAATCGCCGACCAGTGATCGAGAGGCCTCCGCGACGCGACGTCCTCTCAGCACTCGCCCATGAAGATGACGTACTTAATAGGTTGAAACTGATCGGCGATTCAGACTAATAATACGTGAGTGAAACCGTTTTTTCTAGTAATGTAATATGTATCGCGTAAGTTTTAGTAATACATACATACATATACACTTACGCCTGTTATCCCCGAAGGGGTAGGCAGAGGCGCAGCTAGTGCACCCACTTTTCGCCGTCTTTCCGTCCTATGATGTGATAGGGGGCGAGCCTATTGCCATATCGGGCACAAAGTCCAGACTCCGGGCTGATACTGAATAGAAAAACTCAATACCACTTTGCCCGACCCGGGGATCGAACCCGAGACCTCAGCTTTGCAGTCGTACTGTAATACAACTACGCCACCGAGGCAGTCTTAATAATATTATGTGTATAAATGTCTATTGTAGATTCAACGGTGAAGGAAACACACACACACACTCACGCCTGTTATCCCCGAAGGGGTAGGCACTAGGCAGAGGCGCATCTAGTGCACCCACTTTTCACCGTGCGTATTTCGTCCCATGGTGTGATAGGGGACGAGCCTATCGCCATATCGGGCACAAATTCCAGATTCCGAGCTGATACTGCATATAAAAACCCAATATCACTTTGCCCGACTCGGGGATCGAACCCGAGACCTCGGCATTGCAGACGTACCGTGATACAACTACGCCACCGAGGCAGTCCAAATAACTATTGTCAAATAGTTACTAATAAACAATGTAAAATAACTATTTTAATCTATACTAATATTATAAAGCTAAAGAGTTTTTTTGGTTGTTTGAACGCGCTAATCTCAGGAACTACTGAACTGATTTTGAAAATTCTTTCACTAATAGGAAGCTACATAACTCCTGAGTGCTATAGGCTACTTTTTATCCCGAGAAAATATTTTTGTCCCGGAAAAACTTATTCACGCGGGCGGAGCCGCGAACACTACTAGTTTACTATATTTACCGGACAATACGGTACACTCAGTCACTTTACCCAACTCGGACATCAAACCCGTGACCACAGCAAAGCTATCGTACACGCTATCATCAAAAACAAAATGTAAAAGCTATAAAATATAGATACCTATATTTTAGAATTAATCCTTTTTCGTTTAATATGAAAACTTAATTAGATAACTTTAATTTATAGCATTCGTATATTTATAGTTGTTTATATAATCTAGATCAGTTGTTCAGTGTTTGTGCAATTCAACAGTATTTACAAGGGCATCGTGATTAATTTAATAACATTTACAAATTGCACACGTAGCCATCTTGTTTTTGGAGGTTATATTTTGTATAAGTAAAACGATGTATAATAATAATAATAATATATTATATAATACCAGCCCTGTATTATATCCTGCCCACTGCTGAGCACGGGCCTCCTCTACATAGAGGGGGTTTAGGCCTTAGTCCACCACGCTGGCCTAGTGCCGGTTGGCAGACTTTACATCCTTTGAAATTCTTATGGAGCATAGGTTTGCTCACGATGTTTTCCTTCACCGTTAAAGTGAACGATAATTGACATACAATACACACATAACATCGAAAAGTCAGAGGTGTGTGCCTTGGGTTTTGAACCTCCGGACATTGTCTCGGCAGACCGTTCCATTCCCAACTAGACTATCGTCCACTTATAAACGATGTATATGGGAATGGAATTGTCGAAAATAATTTAAAGCTTCATAATCTACGTCATAAGTGATATTCTACCCAATATTAAAAACAATCTTTTACCCGCGGCTTCACCCGTGTGAATGAGTTTTTCCGGAATGAAAGTCCCACTATATATTTCACTCACATACACTCACACTCACTCACGCCTTTTATCCCCGAAGGGGTAGGTAGAGGCGCAACTAGTGCACCCACTTTTCGCCGTTATTCCATCCCATGATGTGACAGGGGGCGAGCCTGTCGCCATATCGGGCACAAATTCCAGAGTGAAATACTGAATAGAAAAACTCATCACTTTGCTCGACCCGGGGCTCGAACCCGAGACCTCAGCATTGTAGTCGTACCATAATACAACTACGCCACCGAGGCAGTCATTATATTTCCACCGGACAAGAAGCCTATGTTCTCCCTTCTCAAACTATCTCGATAGCAAACATTGAAATCCATTCAGCAGTTCATCGTAGAGAGACAGACGGGGGACAATGGCGGGGGATTTTATTTTTAACCCCCGACAAAAAATAGGGGTGTTATAAGTTTAGGGTGTGTATCTGTCTGTCTGTCTGTGGCATCGTAGATCTTAAACGAATGGACTGATTTTGATGCGGTTTTTTCATTCAAAGCTGATATGATCGAGATGGTTCTTAACTATAATATGAAGATCTGTTCAGGCGTTTGAATATTATCAGCTCATTTCCAACTTTCATAAGTACGATTGATTTTAAATGTGGTGTACTGTGACTGGCAATATTTTCAGTTATGTTAACCTTGCCTGCCTCGGTGGCGTAGTTGTATTACAGTACGACTGCAAAGCTGAGGTCTCGGGTTCGATCCCCGGGTCGGGCAAAGTGATATTGAGTTTTTCTATTCAGTATCAGTCCGGAGTCTGGAATTTGTGCCCGAAATGGTGATAGGCTCGCCCCCTATCACATCATGGGACGGAATGTCGGCGAAAAGTGGGTGCACTAGTTGCGCCTCTGCCTACCCCTTCGGGGATAACAGGCGTGAGTGTATATGTATATATGTATGTTAACCTTGAGCTGAATCTGCAGCATCAAGTTGTCTGCGGGATACCCAACTCCTTATAAACTTATAGCAGATATAGTGTGAGTGGGCTTATAAGAATAATATTAAGAAGTAGGTGATAGATACGTAGTCCTCCTAGCCAGTTTCGGCCACGGCGGCCAATCTCAACAGAGATCAGCCAACGCAGGAGATATTATAGTGCACAAGTGTGTGCGCAATACACAGGTGCACTCGCTATTCCTTCACTCTCATAGTCCGGTGAGACGGCAGACATGACCGGAGAGAGATCAGGCGCAGGACCAACGGCTTTACGAAGCGCGGGGGTATCACACCGCCAACTTCCTGACTCTGAGCTACGATTGAGTTATTTTTAAAATGGAAAAATCCAAATGTTTTTGACTCGACCCTGGATTCGAACCCAGGATCTCAGCGCGCAAATCGTACTCGCAACACGCAATACAGCTACGCCACCGAGGGAGTCAAGGTGATAGATATTTGATTATCAAGGCCCCATGATGGAGAATATAGTAACTTAAAACTTTCGCATTTTTACGATCTTAAGCTTCAATTCGTCTTAATATCGTACCTGGTGAGCGTTTGCCTCATCATTCAAATTCGAAATGAAAGCAATTCGGATTTTTTCAATGAAAAATTAAAAATTGACCTGCCGGGGAATCGAACCTTGTATTTACAATTCAAATAGGCTGCTATTTTACAACCCCGTCTTGCTAACACACGTGAATTTCGCTTATTATTGTCCTACGCGCAAAGTCGGGGTAAAATGTTAATTCGTAGCCTTTTAGTAACCCGCTCACCCTGTGTGTTGGTCAGTTGAGTGTGAAACCGCGTAGGGGCAGGTCGCTCATTCCCGTGAAAACGTTCGCGTATTACCGCAACAATGTGGTGAGTTAGCTTTTTCAAATTTCGAACGTGTTCCAATTTTGTGAAAAGTGTTAATTTTAAAAAGTGATTTTTGTGCCCGTGGTTTGTCTATGCGCAAAAATAGTGCTGATTTAAAAAAAAATACGAAATTTTTTGCCTACAATTTTTTTTACATAATAAATATAATTATATTTTTACGTGACAATGGAAAATAATGCGACTAAAATTACTCAAAATAAAAGTATAAAAATTATACTCACAATTATTCCGATCTCCGGCGAAAAGCTTGTGAAATCTCAGGAAATCTGGCCGTCCCGCGACGAAATTCCCATTCTGATTCAGGACTTCTCTGATCAGAGCCAGGTTGTTAACGATGAGGCACTTTGCAGACCCTAACTTCATGCTGTAAATATCTCCATACTCTTTAGCCAGCGCCGTAAATGCTTGGAATGGTGACTCGTGCCTTCCAAGAAGATGCAAACTACCAATCACAGGCAAGGGAATCGGTCCGGGCGCCTCCCTTAGGACTTGTACCTCCTCCTTACCATATTTATTCGATTTACGCCATAATATTTTAGTTTTAGAAAAATATTTATAAATGGCGTACACCGCAATGGCGATTATAATAAGTACACTCATTCTTAAAAGAATTTACGAGTGGTACCCACGAGGAGGCGATCGGCGAGAATGCTCTTCAAGCACTGCGACTTCCAAGCAACGACTGGTCATTTTATAAGGAGCACATTAGCATATTTTTTTTATTCAACACACTACATATTTAGTATTACGTGCGGTGGAATACGGAACTAATTTTACCGTTGCGTTTTAGACGAAATGTATGGACAGTGGCGCCGCGGTGGCACGCAAATGTAATTTTGTCGGATGATAACAACAATGTTTGCTTTGGAGTTTGTTTATGAGGGAGTTTGTATTTTATCACCTTGGTATACGGTTTAAATTAGTCGTGTTAGAATATTTACACGCTTCAGTGCAATGTAGGCCTGTGTGGAATAGAATAACTTTGTTTTTGTTTAAATTTATATTTTGAAAACATATTGATTTATGTTGGTATATGTTTGCTCGGACCTACATGTACAGCTAGCGACATAAATAGCTGAACGAACTCAAAAATTCAAATCGCATTTACACGTAAGTTTAATTGAAACATTTATTTAAGAAAAGTAAATCGCTTTAATTTTATTAAGAAAAGTGTACAGGCGTTTAGAAGTTTTCAGTTTGTTCAGATACTTATGTCGATGTATGTACATATTGTATGGGTTCTAATCAATCATTATTTTTAACTTTATACTTCTTAAGCTGTATATCTCCCCCGTGATGGACGGCAGCGTGTCTCACGCTGCCTCGGACGCCAAGGGCGTCCTTCGGTGTACGGGGGCTTCTGAGCCCCCGCAACAACAGGAGAAGGACCGCAACAGCGGTACGCGCAGGGGCGGTTGCGGACGACTACTTAGACGTGAGTCGGAGGAAGCCCGCAGCCGTCCCTAATGCGCCGAAGATAGCGATTAGAAAAAAAAAAAAAAAGCTGTATATCTGATATGTACATCCGTCTGTCAGTACCACCTAAATGTCTGCGATGAAGAAGACTAGCAGTATCGTTCCGGGTTGAAGGACATTGAAGCTTCAATCATTGAGCATTTAGAAATCTAATCACAAACGTAGTGCAGTATTTTGCAATTCACACACAATCACGCCTTTTATCCCCGAAGGGGTACGCAGAGCCGCAGCTAGTGCACCCACTTTCCGCCGTGCGTATTCCGTCCCATGATAGGAGGCGAGCCCATCACCATATCTTGTACAAACATACTCCGGGCTTGTACTGGATTAAAGAAACCCGATATCACTTTGATCGACTCGGTATTCGAACCCGAGACCTCAGCGCGGTAGTCGTACCATATTACAACTGCGCTACTAGGGTTGCCAGGTCGTCTAACCTAATAGCCGGACAGACCAGCTAGCTTCGCCGGACATTTGGGTAAAAAGGCCGGACATCGTAAATTTTGTGTCTTAGTATAAATACGATTTTTTAGCCCCCGGGTTTATTTCCATGGCCGTTTAATTTTACGCCTTTTGCAGCTTCTCTAAAGTCACTGGTCAAATAAAAAAGCCTAACAAAAGCCGGACAAGCCGTAGCTTGGCCGGACACGCATTCAAAAACTTTTAAACAAAAATAAACCGACTTCAAAACCACAACAAATAAAAAAATAATTAAAATTTGTATTCGCTTAGTATATACATATATTTGGAATCGATGCCTAATTTAAATTGCCAGCTAAGCTAAGTAAATACACAAACAAATATACGAAAACATTGTTCTATTGAAATTAGGCACCGACTCCAAAATCCAAATATACGTATATACTAAGCGAATACAAATTTTCATTATTTTTTTATTTGTAGTGGTTTTGAAGTCGGTTTATTTTTGTTAAAAAGTTTTTATTTATTACTTTTTTGTTAGTTAATTATAGAAGGGTGTAAACAATACACCATAGATATATGATTGCAGCATTCGCGAGTCATCTGCTGTTAGTTATTGAAGAGTTCCGTTGTGTTTCTCCGAAGATCTTCATCAGTTCTTCATAAATTCTATATGTCGGAGCGTCGGGTAATTTTGAAATAGTAGTCTTGCAACACAGGTCTCGATGTTAAAGTATTAGTGGGGTGACAATTGTGAGTATAAATAAGGCGCTCGCCAGTTGAGGAGCACAGTATTGGTTTGGTCGTCGTTCAGTGTTCAATTAGTTGTCAATAGTCGCTATAGTAACTTAGTGGTTATTATGCTGGTCCTGACAAAGTGATGAGTGATAAACGAGTCATGAGTTGAAGAAATAAAAGTCAATTATGACCATTGAAAAGTGTGCGCTACGTTTTATTGTCTCCTGTGAAATCCTCGTCGACATCAGAATTGGGGTAAGTAATCAATGCCCACAAATATGAATTATGTCCACTCCATATCTACGATATGTGGAATATAATTAGTACTATGGAGATATTTGCATACCTGGAACTCTTTTAAAAAAAAGAGTGAAATTGCGTCAAGGAATAGCGGGATAAGAATTTACTCCCGACGTAAAGTAGTGGCTATGTGTAATATGGACATGGGATTTTTGGATATGATGATGTTGTCACAGACAACAGAGTCCGAGGTTTGCAATATAGAATCAAGATGGCAATGGTGTGTAAATTTACCATGATTGGGCAACTAGTGCTGAAACTTTCCTGAAGGCATTCCGTTTGTTATGCAATTAGAGTGACAGGTACCGTGGTGGTGCTAGTTACAGGACAGAAGGACTGGACATCCGTGATTGTACCAGTAGAAAGAATCTGGTATTCTTACCCATTACCCTTGTGTGAGGGATCTGGTTTCTTTTATTTCTTGGGAATCTTTACAAATATTGAGTTCTTGTTTAACAGGACACGTGCAGACATAGATAAACGGGGAATTCGTGATACTTGTCAGTACAGAGCTGTCCCTAAACTTAAAGAAAAAAATACCTGTTTTAGTAAACAAAGACTGCGTGCATTGCCTTGGTTGACCAAAGTTTGATCTAGGTGAATAGTGTTCGGTCTGTAGGATTGCTGGCCTACCTTGGTCAGGGTTCTCGATAACGGCACTGCACTGTGGATTGTGTGATAATTCTGAAGTTATCCTTGGGTCCTAGCTTGAGGTCAAGTAGCAGTCTTGTTCAGCTAGTGTCATGACCTTCCAAGTTCCAACATCACAAATGTCTGAACGATTATAAAGTCCTTGTGACTGGGAAACTAAAAATGGTATCTCTGTAATTTTACAGACATAGAATGGCAATAGTAATGGCACATTCATGATTAGTCCTACCTTTCTGCTGCCCTGATCAATTATAATCGAATCATCATTATTACCTATGGTAACAGAACTACTCCAAATTCTTTATGGTAATTTTGAGGATGCTAACTAAACTGTTGGTCTAAGTTTGAGGTGAGACTCAAACTAAGGCTAGAATGAGCTGAACAGTATGATGCTATCGTGATATTTTGATTGCAAGAGCTGAAGATTCTTGCAGGAAGTATTCAATGTAATCAGCGTTAGAAAGTCTGTACTCTTGTAAAGCGTAATTCCTGAAGAGCCTTTGTGGGATCCCTTGGCGGTTCTGTCGTTTACGAGAGTGATCCAGGATATTTAGTATACCCGTAAGCCTTGCTTGAGGGTGCTGGTTTCTATTATTTCTCCATACCCTTCGCAAATATTGCGATCTCGTTTTACCATTTGGTAACTTGACTGGTTCATGGACTTGAGATGATGTCCAATCTACTTCGTAGGTGGATTGCTTGTTATAGCAATGAGATTGCTGATCAGGAAGTTTGTCATAAGTCTTGATCAAAGGTCAGAATAGGCCGAACGGTTTGTAGCTGTTCTTGCTTGCCAAGAGATCCGTGTAGTATGTGCCCATCGTGGCTCCAGGCTGTGCGGGCCGACACGGAACAGCTTGCTTCAGGCAGGGCAGAACGCCGTGGATATCAGGCGTTACCCTGGTAGATGGAAGCAGGCGTTGGCCTGATAGATGCATTTTACAATGCATATCAGGAGTTTTGAAATCAATGCTAGTCATATCGGGTAAGACATAACTGTCCCGGTTGGAGGGCGATGTACCGCGTAACTATTAAGCAGCTTCTGTGAGAATGCCTTTACCTTTAGTCAATGGGCGTTTTAGGCTCTCCATTTAATGGTGGCTCATCGTGAGTTCGCAGCTCCATAAGAAAGTTTCTTGCTCTCGAAGCAAAGTCGATGAAGCTGCTATGTGCTAGCCAAAGCTATAATCGCCACGATATTTAGTAAAAGCGTGCTGCAGTGTGGTATTTTCACTGCAGGAAACACGAGTATGGAACCTCGATGTAAAGCGTGTCCCCGTGTGGTTTGTGCCCTGCGGGAGGCACTAGTAGTAGAACTCTCGGTGGAGTTTGTCCTGAGAGGCTTATGCGCAATAGTACGTAGTACTATTCAGTATTCTGTGGCGATAGTGACCAAATACTGCAATAATTGATACAGGTTGACCCAGGAGCCTTTGGAAATACAAGAACTGAACATCCATACAGGATGTACCCAATTTATTCGCCATATAGGGCGCCATTAAGGAGTCCCTATGGAAAAGCTTTGACAGATCTCAAACAGTTGTTTTGTAAGTTTGCAGGTTCGCAAACAAGTTCCTTACACCCTGCTCAGTAGTTTCATTCTGTGTGTGTCAAGGTTTATAGTGTTTCCATGATGGTTAGCGAAAGTGCCAGAAGTTTAAATCTTAGCTGTGACTATCGATGATAGAACAAAGTAGAGAGAGAGTAAGCTGTTGAACAGAGTACTTATAATTAACGCATTGCCTAATGGTAATCGCGGAAGACAAGAGTACTAGAAGCTCTGTTTATGAGTAATCCGTATCCAAGTATTTTTCGACCCATTTGTTTGCGAGAGGTTGAAACATCTTCCGAACAGCACGTTTTCCTTTTGTTAACGTTTAATTGATAGTTTGAAGTCTGACGAAGTATGTCAGGGTATTCTAATGTTGGATGACTATCGGACACCGGATTAAGGTTGTCTTGAGCCATTGTCAGACGCCAGATGGAGGGAGCCCTGGTTGTCATGATATAGTGTGTTTAGTGATCATTCAAGTAATATTGGAACTACTTTGATTATTTCCACAATGACGACCTTCTTGCTGTTCGAAAGATTGATCAAAGTGCGAAATAATTAGGAAAATGTCTACGCGACAAGTTTTTTCAGTATGCCGCTGGTAAAGCGATGACCGCTGGCTAAGCGATGACCGCTGGCTAAGCGATGATCGCTGGTAAAAATGATGCCGCTGGTGTAGCGATGCCGCTGGTGAAGCGATGCCGCTGGTTAAGTGATGCCGCTGGTTAAGTGATGCCGCTGGTGAAGCGATGCCGCTGGTTAAGTGATGCCGCTTGTGAAGCGATGACTATACTTTTATACTGACTGATTGTAATTGAAATTATGAAATTGTAAAACTAAAATAGTCGAATTGAAATTGAAAGTATGAAATCAAAATTGTGATGTTGAAATTGAAAGAATGAAATTAGAATTATGATATTGGCATTGAAAATATGAAATTGAAATTGTGATATAGAATTTAAATTGTTTTTGTGATATTGAAATTGAAGTGACGATACCTTTTAAAAATTACTCACTAAGGTCAGGAAAGGCCAAGCTAAAAGATGTTGCTGTTCCTTTATTTTTATAAGAATGAACACAATAGTGTATTGTTAGCAATAGCTAGTTGTAGCACAAATGCCATGCCTGTTTCAATTGAAGATTTCGCCTGGTGATCGATAGTACACCGTTTAAATAAGAATTGTTTGAATTGTATTCAGTTTAGTAACTATTTGACAGCTGTGTCACTAGAGTTTGTTACCATCACTTCTTCTCTATGGCTATGACACTAGGAGGTGATGGCGGAAGGGCGCTTTGGGGGTGCTGTCTATTTGTAAAGAAACTCGTGATCGAGGACGATCACATTGTCAGGACGGCCGTGTCGGAGCGTCGGGTAATTTTGAAATAGTAGTCTTGCAACACAGGTCTCGATGTTAAAGTATTAGTGGGGTGACAATTGTGAGTATAAATAAGGCGCTCGCCAGTTGAGGAGCACAGTATTGGTTTGGTCGTCGTTCAGTGTTCAATTAGTTGTCAATAGTCGCTGTAGTAACTTAGTGGTTATTATGCTGGTCCTGACAAAGTGATGAGTGATAAACGAGTCATGAGTTGAAGAAATAAAAGTCAATTATGACCATTGAAAAGTGTGCGCTACGTTTTATTGTCTCCTGTGAAATCCTCGTCGACATATATAAATTTACATACATACATACATACATACATACGCTGCTTGGCGGTAGAAATAGACATTGCAGTGGTACACACGCAGACGGACTCTTACATTTGAGAGACCTACCACCAATACCTAGAGTAATGTACCAAAATTGGTTTTTATTGCAATATGGGATCATCCTAGGTTTGATTATGTACATTATTATATATGTTATGGTAAATAGCATGCAAAAGAAGCCCTTCTGTGAAAACTGCATTAAAATTGGTTTAGAAATGAGGCAGTAGTTCATATTTCAAATATTTTAATGTGCAGGAGTGGGCTCGTAGTGGGGATATCGCTCCATCTCTGTCTTCCACGCGTCGTAATACCCGATGACGTCATATGTGGGTATTGCGTTTCTTTTCTGTTTTTTTGACATATCCCTTCTACCGAAGTTTAAAGGCTTATAACTTGTTGATTTTTTATCAGTTTTTAATCATTCTTTCTGTGTTGGAATTTATATGACGAATGTGATTGATGAAAGTAAAAAACATAAATGAGTCTGAGACCCCATTGAATGACGAGACGAGCTTGCCAGAAATAAAGAAACAGTGCCCATACAAGAAGCGGACATGTCCTTTAGTGTCATGGTTTTGATGGGACCTTCCAACATCCCGTTCTAATTACTAGATTTAACCCCCCTTGAACTCCCATATTAGGTACTTCAAGGCCTATACTCCGATTATTAAACGAGTTGGAACTATTTTTAGAAACCCCGCCGACCGTGGACAAAGCTGGATATTTTACATAACTAGCTATCGGGTTTGTTGTATTACTGTTCCCGTCTCGGGAAACAATCCCAGTGAAAGATTTACTTAATTTTTTTTCGATTAATTTCATGAGACTGCTTTATTGGCTTAGTTGTGTGTACGACTGCAGTGCTGAGGTCTCTGGTTCGATCCCCGGGTCGGGTAAAGTGATATTAGGGTTTTGTCAATATCAGTCCGGAGTCTGGAATTTGTGCCTGATATGGCGAGAAGCCTGAGTGGACGATAGCCTAGTTAGGAATGGAACGGTCTGCCGAGACAATGTCCGGAGGTTCAAACCCAAGGCACACACCTATGACTTTTCCAAGTTACGTGTGTATTGTTTATCAATTATCGCTCGCTTTAACGGTGAAGGAAGACTTCGTGAGGAAACCTACATACCTGAGAAGTTCTTTGAATTTCGAAGGTATGTGAAGTCTGCCAACCCGCACTAGGCCAGCGTGGTGGATTAAGGCCTTAAGCCTCTCGGTAGAGAACCGTGCCCATCAGTGGGCAGTATATCATACAAGGCTGATATGGTTACTGGATTAGTCCTACTAACATTATAATCAAGAAAGTTTATTAGTATGGTTGTATGAATGTTTGTTACTCTTTCACGCAAAAACTACTTAACGGATTTCTTTCAAATTTGGTACACGGGTAGATCATGTCCTGGATTAACAAATATGCTACTTTTTATCCGGGGAAAATATAAAGCGGGACTTTTATCCCGCCGATATATTTATGGCGGAGCCGCGGACAAAACCTAGTCTTTTTTTATCGCATTGAATGACGAGATGAGCCGTTCGCCTGATGGTAAGCGATACGACCACCCATAAACACTGGCAACACCATCCAGCACCTTGAGTTACAAAGTACTGTGTGGCATTCCACTGCGCTCGTCATCCTGAGACATAAGATATTAAGTCTCATTATGTCCAGTAGTTACAATGGTTACAATGCCCTTCAAACCAAAACACAAAAGTGCATGCACACTACTGCTTGTAGAAATAGATATTGCGGTGGTACCCACCCAGACGGACTCTTACATACGAGAGTCCTACCACTGTTAGAAAGTTTTCAGTATTTCGATATCGTTATTATTCAAAAGAGTGACGTTCAACGTGTGCTTTGTATTCAAGTATTCTCAACTCGACAAACAAGAATATGAATAGTGGATTGTTTGTGGCGTTTTTTTTTTTATTTGCCTGTGGACGTCAATGCTCAGTCTAGGGCATAGAGAATACGCTATTCATTTTATACGGGCATGACAGTCACGCTACTGCACTTGATGATAACAGGGCTGTAGGTAAGAGAGGGCATTGTGGGGCAAGGCTGGCCCTGAAGGCTGCCATCATCTAAACTGCCGACGCCGGATAAACACGGCAAATTTCCCGGACATTTGAGCGAAATATGGGTCTTTCCCCAGACACCTCTGAAAAAATATTTTGCCGTTCCATGCGGGGAAATGCATGAATTTTTAACTAAGATTTATTTCAATTTTTTTTTTTTTTTTTTTTTTTTTAATTTATTTAAGACACACACAGAATACAATCAAAACATACAATAATGACTATAGCTAGGGTTAGTACTAAATCTAGATTGCACTCCAAAATTTGTGCCCAAATCATGACTACTACATACGATGTGTTAATATTTAGTTATAATTATAGTAATAAACCGCCTACTTAAGTTCTTTAGAATATAATATTATTATTTTATTTATTTATTTATTTTAAAATCTAATTCTAAACTTTTATAACAGTATTTGCCGTAAACTTATAATAAACTTTGCTAAGTTGCTGTGCATAATGTCAATTTGTGTATTTTTCTTAGCCAAATCATTGTACGAGCGACACATTCTAGTTATAGGGTTGTAATATGAGGTGTTGTTAATGCAAACTCGAAGCGTAAAGATGTTCGGATTACGTATCTTGAATCGGGTGTTAAACATAATAAGTGAGAGTAGTTCAGGAGAGTCAATTTTAGAGTGAATTATGTTATGTAGATAAATTAACTCTGCATATCTGCGCCTTGTATCTAACCTTACAACTTTAAATTTAGACAACCTGTCCCCATACGTAGCTAGACTACGGTTAAACCCACTGCGATAACTTATAACCTTAAGGCATTTATTTTGTACTCCTTCAATACGATTAACATGAACCGAGTAAAAAGGATTCCAAATTAAAGATCCGTATTCTAAAACTGATCTAACTAAACTAAAATATAGCAAAAGCAAGCTATTAGTGTTCTTAAAAGATACGGTGGTTCGGAAAACAAATCCAAGCAATTTGTTGGCTTTAGAAACTATGTAGTCATAGTGTTCACGAAAAGACAGCTGATCATCAAAAATTATCCCAAGATCTTTAACCGAATTTTTACGCTCAAGAGTGTGATTGCCGATAGCATATGAAAAGTTAATCTTACTGTGTTTCTTAGTAAAAGAAATGCAATAGCACTTGTCGACATTCAAATACATGTTATTAAGAAAGCACCATTGTGAAATTGTGTTCAGATCATCTTGAAGTTTCGAAGCATCAGTAGCACTGTCAACTGTAGTAAACACTTTAAGATCATCAGCGTATAACAAACATGGGCAAGACAATTCGTTTATGAGGTCATTGATAAATATTATAAAAAGTAAGGGACCCAAATGGGATCCTTGAGGGACACCAGAGGATACTCTAACCTCGGACGACACAAAGCCCTTTAGCGCAACAAGTTGACTTCTGTTTGACAGATATGACGTAATCCACCGCAGTAAATCTCCACAAATACCAAGAGCACTTAGCTTACCACAAAGAAGAGAGTGATTGACCTTGTCGAATGCCTTACGGAAATCGGTATAAATTGTATCAACTTGCTTATGATTAGCAAACGCGGAACACAAATATTTTTTATACACTAGCAAATTACTCACAGTTGATCTACGCTTGACGAAACCATGCTGTTTAGTGGATATCAGAGGAGAAACATGGCTGTAAAACGAGTCATATACTGAAGATTCAAAAAGCTTAGCTAACGAAGATAAAATACTTATTGGGCGATAATTTGAGCAAAGCGATTTATCCCCAGATTTGTACACAGGTATAATGTAGGCTTTTTTCCACAGAGATGGAAAAATACCAGTTGTGAGGGATCGGTTAAACAGTATACTGATGGGTGTACATAATTCTTCAGCACAAAACTTTGGAAAAATTGGTGGGATACCATCAGGTCCAGCTCCTTTTTTTGTGTTGAGTTGTTTCATTTTACATAGTATATATTCCTTACTCAGTTCAATTTTCGATAGTGAACTACTCCAATTGGTTACCACATGATTAACAGGTGTAATTGGAGTAGAGGTGTCAAAAGTAGAACTAAAGAATTTAGAAAATAGGTCACAAATTTCTTTGGAATCAGATGTTACTACGTTATTAAGTTTCATGGTTTGGGGAATCGAATGACAAGCACGTTTTGATTTGACAAATGTCCAAAAAGCCTTTAAATTATTACTGAGATTACCTTCAATATTAGAAATAAAAGTATTATAACATGATTTAATTAGGTTTTTACTTCTGGTTCTAAGTAAAACAAACGTATCATAGTCTCTAGGGTTTTGGTACTTTTTGTATTTAGTATGGTATTTTTTCTTTTCAAATAAACATTTTTTGAGCGGAGTACTAAACCAAATGGGATAACTGTCAGTTCCTTTTTTTTTGCGAGGTAAATAACTTGAAATAAATTCATTGATAAAATCATAAAACGCTTGAACCGCTAAGTCTACATCAGATATTTCACGCAGCCAAAGCCAATCTAAATTATTAAGCTTAGATTTCAATACCGAGTAATCACATTTATGGAAATCGACCCTAAATGTATTATTATTTTTAAAGTGTTTGTAATTAATTACATCCAATTTAATCAATAATGCAGGATGATAATCATCAGCCCTGCACATCGCGTTAGTTGGATGTATCTGGATGGAATTGAAAGATGCGAGAGCCAGATCAAGGAAACGATTGAACTTATTTGGAACACTGTTGTATTGAGATAGATTACATGTCGACATAAAATCAATCAGTAAGTCAGAGCTTTGCCCACGCGCGTCTGATGGAATTAGGTTATTAGATGATGGGCAATCAGTCCATGTGATATTGGGAGTATTGAAGTCCCCAAGAATAAAGAATTCATTTTTATGGGTAGTACATAGAATTATATTTTGTAAGTGATTAAAAAACCGGACTCTGTCTGCAATAATTGCATCAGGAGGCATGTAGCAGACGCAAATATTCATTATAGGATCCCCTGTGAGTTTAGGAAGAATACATATCCAAACATCTTCGTAGACACTTTCCCAACAAGATAAGCGACTAGTATTAAAAGATTTTTTGATAGCAATTAGCACCCCTCCACCGTCCTGTTTAGTGCTGCTCGTACTGGAGCGATCACGGCGGTAAACATTGTATCTGTCATCGAAAAGCTCGCTGTCAGATATACTACTAATTAGATTAGTTTCTGTTAAACAAATGACATCAAAGTTAGAACTCGTTACATTTAAAGAAAATTCATGAATTTTCGTTCTAAGTCGATTAACATTTTGATAAAAAACCAGCATAATTAATTAACCAGTACCATATATCAGCAATATTACATTAAATATAATATATGTATATTACAACCTATCCAAAGCCGCAGAATCCCTGATGTTGATGGCGCTACTGTTGTCATCCTTACGAACATATAGACGACCGTACCTGATCCATACGTATTTAATATTCTTTTGCTTGCAGACTTTACGAGTAGCAGCATGTAGCGCTTTCATATCCGGTGAAAGATGTTCACATACATGTGGGATTTCGCAAATAAAAAGAATTCGATTTCTTGAACTTTTTATACTATATTTTTCGTCTTTTCGTCTTACACCTTACGTCTATCTTAATTCAATTTTCAACTGACTACCATTTTGAATCTTTCTTAAAACTCAACGTTCCAATCAACCTTCTCGCTCACACATTATGCATTCTGTTACACGCATACTTTACGTTCCGTTTATAAATAATTTAATCCTACATTCGGCCATTCTGCTTTCATATCTGCCCTCAGATATGCATTTATCTCCTCCAATCCATTATCATTCCTAATATTTACTTCTTACACTTTAGTAAACCATAGTAACAACTCATTTAAATATTATATTATAAACAACTTTTTTTTTTTTAATAAACATAACAAATAATAAAAAGAACAATGCCGCATTCAATACTAATACTTCTATACCCTGTTAAAACATAAAGTAAGTGCTATGCTTCATTGACCCAATCCAAAAAAAACAACATCATACAATACCTGGCCATTTTTTCATCAGGTCAGCAGAACTAGATGTCTTATTGGGTCCTACTGTGGTATCATACAGCTTTTCAACATCATACCTGTCGTTTCTTTTTACCTTGACAACCCTGTATGGTCCCAAAAACTTAGGCTTGACTTTTAGCCCTGGTCCGAATTGTGTTCTCTTAATAGCCACTAAGTCACCTAGCTCATAAGATAAACTAGGCTTTCTCCTTTTATCATATGCCTTCTTATTCTCATCCTGCACTTTTTGGATCTGCTGCTTGGCTTCTTGTCTTAAATTTTCTCTACTTTCATCATAATTTTCAATAATTTCTTGTTGTAGCAATTCCATCACCTGAATATCTTCTTTACATCTCATCTTTGTTCCAGTTAACAACTGAAAAGGTGTAGTGTTTATTGCTCTTTGATAGGAGCTATTTATAGCCCTTTGTACTCGACTTACATGTTTATACCATAATGAATTGTCTTCTATACACAGCTTCGTCAACATGGGAACCAGAATCCGATGAACTCGCTCCACTTGACCATTTCCTCGAGGCACTCCAGTCGTGATCTTTATATGTTGTATATTTTCATCCTTACAATATGCTTCAAAATCATTACTGGTGAATGCTGTACCTCTGTCAGTTATGATTCTGGATGGATTACCAAAAGTTTGCTGGTGAATCTGCAATTTAGCAAGTACCTCTGCACTTGATGTTGACTTGGTTGGGAAAAGCCATATAAACTTTGTAAAGGCATCTATCATTGTAAGAATATAGTTATATTGCTTCCTTGTTTCAGTAAAGGGCCCAATGTGGTCCAAATGCAGAGTATGCAATGGAATATCTTCTTTATTTATTGGGTTAAGGTAACCTTCCGGCTTCCCCTCTTTTCTTGTTGCGAGTAAGCAGGGAATACAGCTTGCTACCACTTCTTCGACCATTTTATCCATATTCCTCAAATAATAGTCTTTTCCAATTGCTTCTTTCATCTTTCTGACAGAAAAGTGCCCTTTTTGGTGAATTTTCTTTATTATTTCTTTCTCTAGATTCCTTGGTACCACCAATCGCTTCTCCTCACCCTTGTACAAAATCCCATTATCCAACCAAAAGTCGCGATATTGACC
Source organism: Lapara coniferarum (assembly GCA_949316025.1). Lineage (NCBI taxonomy): Eukaryota > Metazoa > Arthropoda > Insecta > Lepidoptera > Sphingidae > Lapara > Lapara coniferarum. The sequence goes on from OX438929.1 coordinate 25,530,645, forward strand.
GTTTTTAAGTATTAGCTCTCTGATAGCATTGAGCTCCTCATCAGCCTCCTGTCCAAGCCTTATCTCTTCTTGTAAACTTACCACCGCGGCCACAAATGGGTTTCTACTCAGGGCATCCGCATGCTGCATTTTGTGACCAGCTCTATGTTCTATCTGATAATCATATTCATCCAATAGAAAGACCCACCTGGCCACCTTTGGTGTCAAGTCTTTTTTCTTCAATGTCTGTTCAAAGGCTTTACAATCAGTTACAATTTTGAAATGTATACCATATAAATAATGTCTAAACTTTTTTACTGCTTCAACTACAGCAAGGGCTTCTAACTCATAACTTGAGTATTTGCTTTCGGCTTCCGTGGTCTTGCGACTCATGTAATGCACAGGATGAAGTTCACCTTCGGGACACAATTGTAACAATATTGCAGCCAACGCACAACTCGAGGCATCAGTATGCAACTCAGTTGGTAGGTTAGGGTTATAAATCTTTAATACTGGTTCACTGGTAAGCATTTGTTTTAATATATTGAAAGCATACCTTTGCTCTTCCTCAAATATGAAGGGAACTCCTTTTTTCATTAAATCCGTCAAAGGTCTGGCTATTTTTGCATAATCTTTAATATATTTCCTGAAATAAGAGGTTAAACCAATGAAACCCATGATTTGTTTAACGGTTTTAGGTTCTGGATACCTAGCAACTGCCTGCACCTTCTCGGGGCTTGGTCTTATTTCACCATCCTTGATTAAATGTCCAAGATATTCAATCTCGTGACATATCAGCTTTGCTTTCTTCCAATTAATTTCTAATCCATTCTGCGATGCTACATCTAGAACCTGTCTGAGTCTCTCGACTGCTTGGGCCTCGGATATTGCTGGTATAATTATATCATCAATGAATATAGCCATAACTCCTTTTGCAATTAACTCTCTAAAAATTATTGAAACAAACCTCGAAAAATATTTAGGCGAGATGGACAGACCAAATGGTGCACGCAAAAACTCAAACTGTCCATGATGTGTTATGAAAGATGTATAAGGTACAGATTCCTCACTAATTTTGAGATGGAAAAATCCGTTCTTTAAATCTAAAACACTAAATATTTTAGCATCTCTGAGCTTATCAATTAAGTCATCGATAATTGGCAATGGAAATTCGTCCTTAACTATTTTCTTATTTAGTTGACGGTAATCAATACAGAGCCTAGATGAACCATCTTTCTTTTTTACCAAAACTATTGGACTAGCATACTCTGAAAAGCTTACCCGAATTATCCCTTTGTGAAGCCACTCTTCCACCAGCTCCTCTACTATTTTTTGCTCACCTAGAGATATCCTCCGGGATCGCTGAGCCACAGGAATATCATCCTTCAATACAATTTTCATCTGGATAGGGGCTTCCTTGATTTGATTGGGCCTATATTCTTCTACTAACTGCATAACCTCCGTCTTTATATCGACATTTGAAATGTGACCTGTAACATCGCAAGCACTCATACAACAGTTCACTCTCGCCAACCATTCGTCATCTTGAGTCAATAATAACACAGCCCCTTCATGTACTACCATAACCACATTTTTAAGAAACTCTTGCCCTATTATTAATTTATACGGCATTGATTCTTTACATATTACATGAAATATAATATTAGAATAACACTGTCCATCTACAGTTATATTAACAAAAACTTTTCCGCGCGATTTAACTTTCGCAAGTCCGAGTCCAGATAATAAAGTCTTATCATCTACGCACTGCACTTTTAACTCTTTGCATAAGTCTTCAGACATCAGATTTACATCGCTGCCAGTGTCCACCAACGCATTCACCATTAAATCTCCTACTTTCACCGCCTTTAGCGCGTTGTTGCTTAATATTTCTTGCCGACTTTGTTTATTGTTTACGACTTGCATGACAGCTCCATTGAAGTTTTCTTCATAACATACATCATGGCCGATCGCATCGTCGTTTTGATTGGTCAGCGCTCCGATCATGGCAACATGTTTCCTCGGCTTTGATTGGGTAATGTCACCGTGCTGCTTTAGCGACGCGCGTTGTTGATACGTTGATCCACTCGCCGCTTGCTGCTGTTTTACCGACGTTACGCTGCTACTAGCGCCAATGTTTGTCTCCGTTGCCGTGCATTTTGTAGAAATATGGCCGAACTGATTACATTTAAAACATTTTAGACCATTTCGGCATGCACTAGCTACATGATTTTTCCCGCCACAATTATAACAATGATTACGCGAAGTAATCTCGGCTTGTTTCACTGCAGGTCGTTCTATATGTTTAGCCGATTTCTTCTTGATCATCTCATACATCGCCAATTTTTCCTTAAATGCCGGGTACGTGGCAGCACCGTATAGTATGCTCTTATTCACTTCTAAATCCACTATTCCATCGATGATGTATTGAATCGCAATATAGTCTGGGAATTTGGCTCTCTTACCCATCTCCTTCATAATTAGCATATATTGATAAAACGTCTCCTCTTTACGCTTTTTGCGAGCTGCCATAAGTTCGTGCATCTCCTTGATGTTGGTTGCGTCTGGAAATTCCTTAAGTATAGCCGCCTTCAAGTCTTCATAGGTCTTATGAACCTTTTCGGTTTTCAGCCATAGCTGAGCGGTTCCCGTAAGTGACCTCCGGGCAATAATGAGGCGCTGTTGCGGCGTCCACCCGAAGATTTCGGCATTATCGTCTAGATCTTCCGCCCACTTTGACGATGTGTATGCTGGATCTTCGCCGCTGAACCTAATCATATCCGGCATGAATAACTGTGTTCGAACGTCTTGTTCCGCCATATTTCTTCACACTTTAATACGCCTTTAACTTTAACGCCTTTAACAATCTTCTTATTCCGCGGATCCCGGACGAGCCCCCAAAATTGTGGGATTTCGCAAATAAAAAGAATTCGATTTCTTGAACTTTTTATACTATATTTTTCGTCTTTTCGTCTTACACCTTACGTCTATCTTAATTCAATTTTCAACTGACTACCATTTTGAATCTTTCTTAAAACTCAACGTTCCAATCAACCTTCTCGCTCACACATTATGCATTCTGTTACACGCATACTTTACGTTCCGTTTATAAATAATTTAATCCTACATACATATATTTTTCCTCCAGTCATACCAAGATGCGCAGCACTGAGGAGATTATCAGCATGGGTTTTGTTGAATCGATGAACGGCAGAAAGTATAGAGTCCCGCATTATGGAAGATGACAATGTAACGAGTATATTCCGGGGGCGATCAGAGTTCTTATTTAGCTTGGCTACTCGACGACAGCTCCGAATATCAGAGTCAGCGAGAGGAACTTGTATTACAGCACATAACTTTTTAAACAATTCATTAACGTTTTCATTGCGATTCTCTGGAATCAGTTGGATTTCGAGGTTCAAACTCCTTGAATTATTTTCAATAACAGCTATACGTTTAGAGAGGCAGAGAAGTTCTTGACGTAGCTTATTATTTTCAATTTCGAGTTCCTTTATTAACTTTGCTTTAACTTGCAATTTGTCCTTAATGCCCGCTTGTTCAGCAGATATAAAGTCTGTGGTCACAGTAAATTCCTCCTTCAAATTGTCTACCATAGCGCCCATTTCACTGCGCACAAGAACCTGCACTTCCTTTGCCAGAATATGCTTGAGGTCACTAGTAAAATCGGCCAAAGATGACTTAAGCTTCTGATCTAAAAGTTCGCTGAGTTTATCCATGGTTATGTCTGTATGTGATGCTATAGCAGAGGTGTTAAAATTTAAGCGCGAGTTAGGGCGCACCGAGGTATCAGAAGATGACTCCATGGGTTCTTCAGTAACAGTCGGGTGACTCTTGAGCACTGGTGTATTAAGGTTAGATTGCTTGCGTCGAGTAACATTGGTACAAGATGGACATTTCCAACTCTCAATAAGATGAGGTTTCAATTTAAGGAATTGTTCCTTTTTTATATTCAGGCACTCACTATGGTAGGACCCTTTACATGTAGAGCATTTGAGGAATTCTACATTATTGATGTACATGTGACAAGCTTTACAAAGCATTATGAATTGCACTGAATATACAGGTAATGACTAACAGTTTAATAGTCAATTTCGACATGCAGCAACACACCACCTTAGCCCCGCGGCACAGCTAACAGCCTACAACGCCGCGCGCCGCCGGTTCAAATCCCACGATTTCAATTTTTCAATCCAAATTTAAATTTCAAACATTTATTCGGGGCTCAAGTTACAGGGCTCAATTTGTGCTTATCTATAAAAAATGGATTTCCCCGGACAACAAAAGTGTCCAATTTTTAAAACCCCTGCCGGACGGCCCCCGGACGCCCTTCAAACTAGGACAAATCCGGGGAAATTCGGACGGATGGCAGCCCTAGCAAGGCCTAACTTAATATTCCAATGCCCGTAATAATTAACTCATAATAATATAAGGAGTCTAAATATTAAGACTACTGGTGGTAGGTCTCTCATATGTAAGAGTCCATCTGGGTGGTTACCACCGCACTTTCTACCGCTAAGCAGCAGTGTCCATGCGCTGTTGTTTCGATTTGAAGGACATTTTAGCCAGTGTAACTATTGGACATAATGAGACATAACATCTTATGTCTCAGGATGACGAGTGCAGTGGATTGCCACACAGTATTTTGAAACTCAAGGTGCTGGATGGTGTTGCTACTGTTTATGGGTAGTCGTATCGCTAACCATCAGGCGAACGGCATGCTCGTCTCGTCATTCGATGCCATAAAAAAATTGTTAACCCCACACAGAAAAAAAAAATAGATAACTCCTGACACAATAAACCTCTAAAAAGTAAAATAATGAGTGTCTTTGTCGTTGTACCTAGTAATATTTTGACCTAAGCGTCCTCGTGTCGGGGGACCGAACTCCAGGCCAGGGAGATGAAAATACTTCTTTAGCGGTATACGCATACTTACGCCCTTTATCCCCAAAGGGGTAGGCAGAGGCGCAATTAGTACCCCCACTTTTCGCCGTGCGTATTCCGTCCCATGATGTGATAGGAGGCGAGCTTATCGCCATATCGGGCACAAATGTCGCGTTATATTTACGCTTTTCAGATTTATTCCTCTATATGTGCTACAAGACCTTGATTCTTGACAAATTTCATCATTCTAGAATAACGGGAAATACCCTATAGGTTTTGATACCCTAAAGAAATCTAAAAATTTTCGACATAACTGACATAATGTCTTGATTGCGTTGAATTAAAAGTTTAATTTTTTCTCAGCTGCAAAAATCAAACATCTACTTAAATTTTGTCTACGCGTTTCAGAGAAAGGATCTTGACAATCAAACTGTCAACATGGGTACTTTTCGAAGTTCGGAAACCTCTTACTTTTTATTTTTCATCATTAATCGCACCTTTAGGATGAAAAAGACACAATTCAAAAAGATAGAAAATTGGGTTATCGTCATAAGATTACTTAAAACGAAGTACTCAATATAACAATAGTTCAAACACAGCCATATTCAAGCAGGAAAAGAACAAAACCGTTATATCGGTCCCTTTTTTATTATATTTTTATAAATTAGGGACTAGTTTTTAGTCATTTAAAAATGTCAACTTAATTTTCTATTTTTTGAATTATGTCGTTTTCGTCCTAAAGGTGCGATTTATTTACTTCTAATGAAAATGTCTGTAGTTATATAAGTGACCTTAGCTTTGGTGTCAAAAATATTATTATAATCAATTTAGTGTATCTTTACTTATCATAAGTATAACTATGTTTGCCTACGCGGAGAATAAAGTATTTTATTTTATTTTTTATCAAGTTGAACAACCTCCTCCTTTTTTGAACTCGGTTAAACAAATGACCAACTTCAATTGTTTATTTAAAAACAACTTATTTTCCAATTACGTAACGGGAATCCATTCAACACTACCCGTCTCTTTCTAATGTATTAAAAATACATCTTCTGTCCCTCTCACAATGAAAATAGGACAGATCGAAATTTCTCGTTATTTTGAATAATGTATGATTTTCGTAGAAAATACTGGGGAAAACTTTAAGTGAATTTTCGTGGTTCAAGGTTTATTTTGTGTGGTTTTAGTAGGAAACCAACATGCTCTACATATCCAGTTCAATGGAAATTGTATTTTTTTATGGCATTGAATGGCGAGACGAGCATGCCGTCCGCCTAATGGTAAGCGATACGACCACCCATAAACAGTAGAAAGACCTAAGTGGACGATAGCCTAGTTGGGAATGGAACGGTCTGCCGAGACAATGTCTGGAAGTTCAAACCCAGCGCACAAACCTATGACTTTTCAAAGTTACGTGTGTATTGTTTATCAATTATCGTTCTCTTTAACGGTGAAGGAAAACATCGTGAGGAAACCTACATACGTAAGAAGTTCTTTGTAAGAATTTCGAAGGTATGTGAAGTCTACCAACCCGCACTAGACCAGCGTGGCGGACTAAGGCCTAAACCCTATCAGAGTAGAGGAGGCCCGTGCCCAGCAGTGGGACAGTATATAATACAGGGCTGGTATTATTATAAAATTTCGATAAAACATGGTTTATTTCGGTTAATTTCGTTTTCTTCTCTATCAAAAATCTGGAAAATTTTGGAATGTTACACTGAAAAAAACAATGGATTTTGAAAAAAATGTTTTCCGTAGCACTGGTAGAATCTTATACTTAAAAAATAAACATTGTTAAAAATGACGTGTTAAAGTGCCCCTAGGGGCCTAATTACATAATAAATGATTTGAGTTGTTGAGTTTTTTTTTTAAAAAACGGCACGGGCCTCCTCTACTACTGAGAGGGGTTAGGCCTTAGTCCACCACGCTGGCCTAGTGCGAGTTGGCAGACTTCACTCACCCTCGAAATTCTTATGGAGAATTCTCAGGTATGTAGGTTTCCTCACGATGTTTTCCTTCATCTTCATCGAAATTTATCTTCATAAATATATAAATTTATGTATGTATTTATGTTTTCACATAAGTCAACACTGCTAGTGCAGTCTATATGAAACCCAAAACATAAAGAATTACTGATACCATTTTTTTTTGATAACACTAAAGCTCACCAATGAGTAACAAACAAAGAAAAAAAAATCATCGTCACGTGGTTTAAAATTTTTAATACTCAAAAGGAAAAAAACCGATACATCAGTTTTTTTCGTGAATGAAACAATTCATTTCTTTCAGAGTTTTCAACGCTAGTGCTGACCCTGTTATTGGAACTGAAATTACTGAAAATCACAAACACATTGTTTGTTTTGAAGCAGACATACGACATTTGCATTCTGGCTGCGTTGTACGCCTCAGCGTATTCGAAATTTAAAAGTTCCACAGTGGCCCGAACGTTCCCGAACCACGACCTCTTTCGCGCTAACGGCATTCGAATTTCGAAACATTAACAAATTGGTTAGCATTAGATCGATATGCGTCACGGTTTTATACCGCTAAAGAAGTATTTTCATCTCCCTGGTCCTGAGTTCGGTCCCCCGACGAGAGGACGCTTGGGTCAAAATATTACTAGGTACTTAAACGACAAGGACACTTTTATTTTTTTACTTTTCAGAGATTTCTTGTATCGGGGTTATTTAAATTTTAATTTAATTATTATTTCAAACTTTTTAAATTACTATATGAATATTCTCCGTTATAGGGCCTTGATAATCAACTATCTAACAACAACGCATTGAGACTATTCTTGTGAGCGCAAATACACTATATCTGCTTTAAATTGCTAAGGAGTTGAGTATCCCGCAAACTTCTTGATGCTGCAGCATCAGCTAATGTTTAAAAATATTGTTAAAGTCACATTACACCAAATTTAAAATCAATCAGACTTTTAAGTTGGAAACGAGCTGATAATCTTCAAACGCCTGAACAGATCTTCATAAATTATAGCTAAGAACCATCTCGATCACATCAGCTTTCAAACGAAAAAACCGCATCAAATCGGTCCATTCGTGTGAGAGCTACGATGCCACAGACATACAGATACACAGATACACAGATACACACCCTAAACTTATAACACCCCTCTTCTGGGGGATTAAAAATAGTTACATTTATCTTGCTAATATTATATGTATACTAGATGTTGTTCCCGGCTTGTCCTGGAAAGCCTTACCTGCATGAAGAAGCTTCTTCTGTCCTCCGTGCTTACCTGCCATATAAATTCCTTAATTACTGTATTGATAAAAAACATATCTTTCAAAATTTATACATTCCCCACTGAAACACATAGCGGGATAAACCGAATATGTTAATCAAATTTATGGTCCATACATGTGTCCAATTTTATCCAAATTTGTTAAGTGGTTACTGCAACATTTTGACAAAGATTCGCTTTTATAATCATGATAATATTTTTATTATTTTTGACTGCTTCGGTGGCGTAGTTGTATTACGGTACGACCGCAATGCTGAGGTCTCGGGTTCGATCCCCGGGTCGGGCAAAGTTATATTGAGTTTTTCTATTTAGTATCAGCCCGGAGTCTGGAATTTGTGCCCGATATGGCGATAGGCTCGCCCCCTATCACGTTATGGGACAGAATGACGGCGAAAAGTGGTTGCACTAGTTGCGCCTCTGCCTTACCCCTTCGGGGATAACAGGCGTGAGTGTATATGTATATATATATGTATGTTTTTTAAAGATAACAAATCTGATTCGGGTGATAATTAATAAATTTGACAAGTAATTACATATTATAATCATTACTTCTATTCAAATAGAAAAAGAAAGTTTGTTTCTAAAGTGTGATACAACAAATATCTTGTTTTCAATTGGGAATTATATGCGTGGACTACATTTCTCTTATTTCGTGACTATAAGAATTACGAGTACAAACCAAATACAGTCATTATAATGATATACCACACTTTTGCTTTACCAGAGACAAAAACACCTTGCTTTCACGAGAGAGGCATAGACAAAGAAAGCATTTGTTATTCATTGAAAATGGAACGCGATCTATTTTTAAATGTGTTCCAATTTTGAAATAATAGTTGCCATTTTGAAAGAAGGTTGCATTTAGTTTCCGTAATGTGGGGTGAACAGGGCCAACAATGGAATGTTAAGCTTTTATATAAAACAAATAAACGAATTGAAAACCTCCCATTTTATTACGGTCGGTTAATAAACAAATTTCTGTAAAATTTTGGCAATAAGTAAAATAAATGATATAACTGTTTTGCATTAAAACAAAACAATTATTATGTGTTGAAGAAAACACACAGCATTGAGATGAAGAACGCGATCATTTGATTCGGTTAATCTAAAGAGAATGTCAGTTCAATACATACCAGACTGTCCAAACTTGTTTCTTACAATTACACCAGAAGGCGCTGCTCTGCTTCTGAGCGCGACTCTAGCTGTCAACTCATAAAGTCTGCATCACCAGCAAGATCCTTGTACTAATGCTGTGTGTTTTCTTGAACACACAATAATTGTTTTGTTTTAATGCAAAACAGTTATATTATGTGTCTCTAAAAACACATAGCATTGAGATGAAGACCTGTTTGATATCTGCTGGTGTAATACAATCGACGCTATGTGAATATAAAAAGAAATAATTCACATGATTTGTGAATGTACTATTATTTCCTCTAGAATTGTTTATGAAAACTCTATAAAACAAACTTAACAAAAGGAAAGCTTTGATAAAACTAAAAACTCTTATTAGTTATTTGTCATATTAAGAGATCAGACCAATAATTATAAAATTGTAAACACTTTATAAAGTGATATACACTCAAATCAAGAGTATCAAGAGAAATGAGATCCAAATTTATGACAACAAAAAATCATACATTGAAACACTTTAAAAATTATCCTACAATAAAACATCAGTATGAACACTGAGTCTGTAAATCTCCTGACAAAAGATATTTTAATATAGTGCTTACCGATTCCCGGTTAGCTCTTTTCAGAATATCTTCCATAGCAATATAATATACTACTCCGTTGATAGAATACTAGGTATCATCCTCCTAGCCAGTTTCGGCCACGGCGGCCAATCTCAACGGAGATCAGCCAGGTACGCAGGAGATATTATAGTGCACAAGTGTGTGCGCAATACACAGGTGCACTCGCTATTCCTTCACTCTCATAGTCCGGTGAGACGGCAATCCGACATGACCGGAGAGAAAAAAATTGTGACTGGGTTTTTCCATCTTAAAATTTACTCAGTCGCAGCTCGGAGTCAGGAAGTTGGCGGTGTGATACCCCCGTGCCTCGGAAAGCACGTAAAGCCGTTGGTCCTGCGCCTGATCTCTCTCCGGTCATGTCGGATTGCCGTCTCACCGGACTATGAGAGTGAAGGAATAGCGAGTGCACCTGTGTATTGCGCACACACTTGTGCACTATAATATCTCCTGCGTACCTGGCTGATCTCCGTTGAGATTGGCCGCCGTGGCCGAAACTGGCTAGGAGGATTTTCATTCACTAGGTATATTGCTGAGCTGGAGCCTAATTGCGGCTACAATATTTCATAAATGGATGTGTACTTGTCTGTTGTCTATGTATATACAGTGTATTATTTGTAGCCAAATTAAACTTTTACCTATATTCTATCTATCTATCTATTTTCACAGAAATGCATGAATAGTAATTTGTTTAAAAATACAACTATTCAGCCAGCCACTCTGGTTTTTGATGCGAATTTAACAGTTTCTATGACAGGTATAAAATAAAACATTTTTATGTCCTTTAACTGCTATAGGTAGTATGTGTGGCATCTGAGAGTTGAGACCCATAATTTAGTTTTTTCACCTGAGTAGCTGAGATTATAATATGGGTGTGGATACCTATTCAGCAACTGGCTGATAGTCTGGATACAGCTGTTAGTTCTTTACTCAGATTTTGGCCCAGCAACCAGCTTGAGCATTCCATGAGTGGCAATCTCTTCCCCAACAGTTCCAAAAAAGGGGGGGGGGATCAGGGTGTGAAATACATATCCTGAAGTTAGTTATGATGTACTAGTGGTATTTATAATAAATCATGTGTTTGAAAATTATGGTAGGTGATATAGAGAAAAAATCTAGGATTTGTTGGATGATAATTGATAACTTTTTTCTACAGTAGTTACAAAAGAATCTAACATCATTAATTTGTGTAATAAAACAGTACTGCCTGCAAATTAAAATCCGGCTGCATCTTGACTAGACCTTGTGTCTTTTGATTTGTTATCATTGTACTAGAATCTAGACTAACAATTTTCTAATTGGACACTAAAGGTGGATAAGGTGGTAAAAGACCAATTTTCCTTAAATAACTGATTTCTCTTCTCCTAGCTCCAAACAGCTATGCGCTCCGCCCCCCAGTTTTGCCTGATGAGACATTTTGTCAAGAACCTTCCGCAGGTTCAATCAATAAGAACCTACCGCAGGTTCAATCACTAAGAACCTTCCGCAGGTTCAATCAACAAGAACCTTCAGCAGGTTCAATCACTAAGGACCTTCCGCAGGTTCAATTCATAAGAACCTTCCGCAGGGTCAATCACTAAGAACCTTCCGCAGATTCAATCAATAAGAACCTTCCGCAGGTTCAATCACTAAGAACCTTCCGCAGGTTCAATCAATAAGAACCTTCCGCAGGTTCATAATTTAAATAATAGTGAGTGCTGTTTACTACTGAGATTCAATAAAAAAGAACTTTCTGCATATTCATTACTAGCTTTTGCCCACGGCTTCGCCCGCGTTAATAAGTTTTTCCGGGCTAAAAGTACATACATAAAAACCTTCCCGTTGAATCACTCTATCCAACACATTTATTTGGATAAAGATTAATATTATGACGTTGATACAACTCTTAACAAATAATGCATTAATTTCGACCAAATTTGATTACCATAGAAACGGTTCTAGAGAGTTAATCTTAAAAGATAGTCACATTTTGTCGCGGACATTTTTTTAGATCATTTCAAGAGGAATAATTCTTTCATACATATATTTTTGGTATCTTGAACCGTTTTCGCAGCGCACGCAATGGAAGCCCTCAAGGATGAATAATTTTCCCCGTTTTTTTCACATTTTCCATTATTTCTTCGCTCCTAATAGTTGCATCGTGATGTTATATAGCCTAAAGCCTTCCTCGATAAATGGTCTATTCAACACAAAAATAATTTCATAAATAAATTCGAACCAGTAGTTCCTGAGATTAGCGCGTTCAAACAAACAAACAAACAAACAAACTCTTCAGCTTTATAATATTAGTATAGATTTGAATTATGCATGTTTATTCCCTCACCTACTAGTGAGGTTTAATCAATAACAACCTTTAGCAGGTTTATAATTTGAATTATGTATGTTAATGCTCTCACTTACTAGTGAGGTTTAATCAATAAGAACCTTCCGTAGATTCATTATTTGAATTGGGTAAGTTAGTGCTTTCACTTACTAGTGAAGTACATGCTACTACTATTACGCCTTCTGTTCAAGGCGCTAAAAAAGCACTGTGTCAATTTAATTGCCTATTATATATCCTTTCTGCACAGTTTAAATATGCAGGGACCTTTAGGTTCATATAACCAATGAAGGAGTGCACTTCCGCAATGCTTAGATAAAAAAAGGGGGTGACGTTAACCTACATTCAAAAGTAGTACTTACATAGAAGAAAATCTTTAACATCTCTCTCAGAGGTACAATAAATATAATGATAATATCAGTTATGAAAAATATATTATCCTACTGCTAGGAATTGACCTTCTCTGCAACTGAGAGTTTATAGGCCTTTGACCACCATATTGGTTTAGCGCTAGTTTGCAAACTTCCCAGCACACCAATTTCTTTTTTGTAGAATTCTTAGGTAGGAACTTGTACTTGGTAGCTTGCAGTGATAAGGCCGCTCATTATGCACCATATATTGAAGAAAATTGTACAATATTTAATTGTTTTTCTATGTTAAAATGATTACAATGTCCGGAGGTTCAAAGCCCAAACACATCTCTGACTTTTCAAAGTTACGTGTGTATTGTTTATCAATTATCGTTCGCTTTAACGGTGAAGGAATACATCGTGAGGAAACCAGTGCTCTTTATAAGAATTTCGAAGATATGTGAAGTTTACCAACTCGCACTAAGCCAGCGTGGTGGACTAAGGCCTAAACCCTCTCAGTAGTAGAGGAGGCCCGTGCTCAGCAGTGAGTGGTATATAATACAGGGCTGATTGCATTGCATTGCATTGCATTGCGCAGGAGTGGGCGCGTAGTGGGGATATCGCTTCATCTCTGTCTTACACGCGTCGTAATACCCGATGACGTCATATGTGGGTATTGCCTCTTTTCTGTTTCTTGACACTTACCCTTCTAGCGAACTTCAGAGGCTTATAACGTTGATTTTTACTGGATTTCAATAATTCTTTCTGTGTTGAAATTATGACGTAAAAATTTGATGAAAATAAAAAGCAAAAATGACTCCTGTACCCTATTCCAAGTGAATGCTGTTGATGGACGGTCGTATCACTTCTTCAGACGAGTATCTTGCTCGTCAGCTGTAAAAAATTGAGCTGGGTTGCTGCGATCAGACGTCATTCGACAACAGAATACAGTTACAAACAACAATCCGCGCATCTTTGCATATGGAGGTATTTTTTCAGTGACCCGACTTGACCCAATTTATTCCTCCGAATTTCCGTAAAAAAAGAAGCTATCAATCAACCGCCGGGTTCCTTATGTTTTATTCCTTTATTGTAACACTAGATGTAGCTCGTGGCTTCGTCCTTCTGAAGCCATTTATTTAAAGAATATGATTTAAAATGTCCATTATTTCCTATGGGGGCTAAAAAGATAAAAAGTAGTCAATGCTTTAATCCAGGACATTATCTACTCGTGTGCCAAATTTCATCCAAATCCGTTTAGTTGTTTCTGGGTTTACTTCTACTGCCTCAGTGGCAGAGTTGTATTACGATACGACTGCAATGCTGTCTCGGGTTCGATCCCCGGGTCGGACAAAGTGATATTGGATTTTCTAATCAGTATCAGTTCGGAGTGTGGAATTTGTGCCTGATCTGGCAATAGGCTCGCCCCCTAACACATCATGGGACGGAATACGCACGGCGAAAATTGGGTGCACTAGTTGCGCATCTGCCTACCCCTCCGGGGATAAAAGGAGTGAGTATGCGTTTACTTCTAATAAATATACAAACACCCAAACATTGTCATTAGCTTTCGCATTTATAATATTAGTAAGAGTAACCACGCCCGGGCTACAAAACTTTCCTGCGTGAGGGGCGGACACATCCCCGCCAGAATAGCGAACACTGCGATGGCCAACGGAGCTCTAGAAAAACCCAAAATTATGGAGAGAAATATAATAAGTAAATTTTTAATGCCGCTACCCGGGGATTTTCGCCGGGACACGTCTGCTGCTGGCCGTGAGCGTGTGGCTAGCCAGCGGCTCATCGATGAACATGCGGGCGGGAGTCGGGGTTGGAGGAGATACCCTGTATGATACAGCCGAACATACTAGTGGTGACACTTTGCGGAGCTGAGAGGCTACTGCGAAAAACGAAATCCGTAGTTTCGGGTGACGGATCGCACGTATTCTTACTACGAAGTGTTACGGATCATTCTTTATGAAGAGTTGTTGCGTGACGAAAGTGTTGAGCGAAGTCGGAAGCGTCGCAAACTGCGTGAAACCTTCGTTCAACGGTGACGGATCCGAAGTAATTTGGTAGTAGGGTTAAATCCGAAGTTCGTCGTTTCTTCGTTTCGGATTTCGTTTTTCGCAGTAGCCTCTCTTGGAACAACCTCCAGCCAACTCTGCCGGTGCGTACAATCGGCCACATTATGTACAACAGAAGACGCTAGAAGAAAGTGGTCAACTCAGGCAATGAAGGAACTACTGCTTCTTTAAAGCTAAGGCAAGGGGATCGAGATACATAAAGAGATGATTTACTGGTAGGAGGTCTCTAATATGTAAGAGTCCGTCTGGGTGGGTACCAGCGCAATATCTATTTCTACCGCCAAGCAGCAGTGTACATGCACTGTTGTGTTTCGGTTTGAAGTACATTGTAGGCAGTGTAACTACTGGACATAATGAGACTTAACATCTTGTGTCTCAGGATGACAAGCGCAGTAGAATGCCTCACAGTACTTTGTAACTCAAGGTGCTGGATGGTGTTTCTACTGTTTATGGGTGGTCGTATCGCTTATCATCAAGCGAAAGGCATGCTCGTCTCGTCATTCTATGCAATAAAAAAATATTCCTTGACAGAAATCCAGATAATCCAAAAATTTTATTCGCTGGTGGTGTTTTGGCCACCGAAGCTAAATGTATATCATAGTAATGCTATAACTTTCTCCAAAAACAGGCAGCAATTCACACGTCTATAATGTTGAACAAAGTGTTAGAGGATCCACTTTTCTTACATGGGGAATAACGGGGACGCTGAACCATCTTTTTCCTGAGGTTTCAGGGCGGGTGGTCGGTAATCTGAGCAAAAAGCTCGAGTCAGAGAAAACCCTGAAAGAAGAGTAAGATTTTGGTGAACTAGTGAACTTATATACTCAGATACGTTACCTATAACTTTGTACGAAAGCCTCGGTACGCGAGTCCAACTCCAACTTGCCCGGTTTTTATGGGTTTTTGAAGAAAATGTTATTGTAAGTAAAAAACTAAAATGTATAGATAACTAGAGGCCCCGACAGACGTTGTCCTGCTCTAAAAAGGAAATAAAATCCTAGAACCCGAGTCTAAACCATTCTGGAATCCTCTTGGAGACACACAAAAAATTTCATTAAAATCGGTCCAGCCGTTTTTCCGCGCAATTTTCTTAATTTTTTCTTTCATAAGAACCTTCTCCTGACAATAATAAACACATCATAAAAAGAAATAACGAAATCAGTCCAGCCGTTCACGCGTGATGCCGTGACCAAGAAAAAAGGGATTCATTTTTATTTAATAGAAAATAAAATCCTCCTAGCCAGTTTCGGCCACGGCGGCCAATCTCAACGGAGATCAGCCAGGTACGCAGGAGATATTATAGTGCACAAGTGTATGCGCAATACACAGGTGCACTCGCTATTCCTTCACTCTCATAGTCCGGTGAGACGGCAATCCGACATGACCGGAGAGAGATCAGGCGCAGGACCAACGGCTTTACGTGCTTTCCGAGGCACGGGGGTATCACACCGCCAACTTCCTGACTCCGAGCTGCGACTGAGTAAATTTTAAGATGGAAAAACCCAGTCACAATTTTTTTGGCTCGACCCGGGATTCGAGCCCAGGACCTCAGCGCGCAAATCGTACTCGTAATGCGTACGCAATACCACTACGCCACCGAGGCAGTCATATAATAATAATAGATAATATAGAAGATTTGTGAAATATTTCGATAACCTGCCAAGTAACCAAGTCAATGTTACGGGCCATTTGCCAGCAGAAACACATTGCTGTAGTAATTAAACGGACTCCTACCAACATTCGACGAAAGGACCCAATTTTTTTGCGGCTCCCAAAAAATATCACAATGCGGAAACGGCTCCATAAATATATAAATATGTTAAACGTTTTGACCTTCCCGAAATCCGGACAAATCACAAAAAATATATTAACATTCATGATGTCTGAGGGATACTTCCAGGCTTTGTGTACTCGCACGTCTTATCACACACACATACACACGCCTTTATCCCCGAAAGGATAGGTAGAGGCACTAGTGCACCAGCTTTTCGTCGTGTACTCCTTTCCATAATATTGTGATGTCCTTTGCACCATATCGTTCAAAAATTCAAGACTCCTGGTATTAATACTGAGCAGAAGACCCAATATCTCTTTGCCCGACCCAATTCGAACCTTCAGAACGGTGCCATACGTAAAGCCCACGAATTACAACTACACCACCGAGTCTATATTCTATCCCATCAAAAACATAAATGTGAAATATGGAAGTCTAGTCCAATATAAAGAATATACGTGCTTGTCGACTTCACCGACAAAAGAATTAAAATCTAAATGGTGGCCAAGCGCTGTAGATAATCCTGAAAATTATTTATAAGAACACACTCCATTCTAAAATATATTTAAACTAATATTTCTTTCTTTCTCTGCTACGACAATGTATGGTATTTAAAATATAACTTAAATTTGAATAGTCGAATTATTTACACAAATCAGATTGCTTAGGATAAATTTCACTTCACAAACAATTTTTCTTATATTTGTCTAATAAACTCATCTTCTTTATGTTACTGTTTTTATATTGTAAGGTCAACATATCCTACTCTTCTAAAAATGTTGTTTTATGATAAAACTAGCCAAGTCAAAACTTGAGTTTAAATCCTGAGACATAAGGTCTTATATCTCAGGATGACGAGCCCAGTGGAATGCCACACAGTACTTTGTAACTCAAGATGGTGTTACTACATTTATGGGCGGTCGTATCGCTTACCATCAGGCGAACGGCATGCTCGTTTAGTCATTCAATGCCTTAAAAAAATAAGATGTTAAGTCACATTATTTCCAGATTACACTGGCTACAATGTCCTTTAAACCGAAACACAACAGTGCATGCACACTGCTGCTTGGCGGTAGAAATAGACATTGCGTTGGTACCCACCCAGACGGATTCTTACATATTAGAGACCTCTTACCAGTAAATCATCTCTTTATGTATCTCGATCCCCTTGCCCGAGCTTTAAAGAAACAGTAGTTCCTCCATTGCCTGAGTTGACCACTTTCTTCTAGCGTCTTCTGCTGAGATATGAGAGACCTGCCATCAGTTGGTTGCTTTCTTAGTAGCATTTTATTCATATCTTAGGGCTACATCAATGCATGCATTAACTTGTGTAATAAACTAATTGTAAAAAATATAAAAAATAATGAAAGTAAATCATGACGAATGAAGACGAAAAAGTTAAGCCCGGAGTTTCTTTCTGCCTTTCTTCTTCGAGTCGTCAATTTAACGGTGATGTGTGTGCATTAGCTTATATAACTAATCTGAGTATGTATACAAAAGACTTGAAAAGAAAATATATATAAAGACAAATGATGGACAAATGATGACAAAAAAATAAGCCTGGAGTTTCTTTCTGCCTTTCTTCTTCGGGTAGTCATCGCTTAGGTAGCTAGTGAAAGGCTGGTAGGTTAGCTAGGCTAGGGCCTGTAGTGTCCTCACCGGTGAGGATCGCGACGCGTTTCTCCCATTATTAGTATATTTTTTTTTTGTTAATAAAATTATCTCTTGTTTTATATTGCTTCTCTTGCCAGCCCGAGCTGGCTTCTTACTTTTTATTTTTCATCATTTATTTTACTTCTAATAAAAATGTCTGTAGTTATATAAGTGACTAATAATAATTAATTAAATGTGTCTCGACTTATCATAAGTGCAACTATGTTCGCCTACGTGATGAATAAAGTTTTTTTTTGTCATCGCTTAGGTAGCTAGTGAAAGGTTGGTAGGTTAAATACCGGCGAGGACCACGGCGTTTCCTTTTCTCGTAACTTTAAGACACTTCTTCCCTTTCTTTTATATTATCAACGAGAAGTTCTTTCCCTAGCCTTATTCCTGTTCCTAAAGTCCGTGTCCTCTGCACCTATCAGCTGTGCTGGTGTTCGTTGTTTGATGTAGGTACTTTCAATTATTTAATTAGTATTATGTACCTTTGTAAAGTTATGCTCCACTTTATCATGACTTGTCATAAGCCTACTTGATGATTTCTTTGGAGATGTTATTCTTTAACATTGTGAACAATACCGTTAATAGTACCATATACCCCGAGCTGGAATTAACGCGTTTAGTATAGTATTCGTACCCAGTAAGTTAACGTTTACATATATATTTGACAATACTATAAGTCAAATATAAATTAAATTAAAATTTAAATAAGCCCCGAGACTAAAAACCTCTAAAAAGTAAAATTATAAAAGTGTCTTGGTCGTTTAAGTACCTAGTAATATTTTGACCCAAGCGTCCTCGTGTCGGGAGACCGCTAAAGAACTATTTTCATCCCACTGGTGTGGAGTTCGGCTCAGCGCCCCGGTGAGTGTATTAGGAACAAAAATGCGACAGCGTGAACACTCACCTCCTATCATATTATGGGACTGAATAACGGCAAAAAGTGAGTGCCCTGGTTGCGTCTCTGTCTACCCCTTCTGGGATGAAAGGCGTGAGTGTATGAGAGAGAGATTTTACTCAAACCTGAGATTGGTTTATTAAAATTGAAGTAATATTGTGATATGTATATATTGACTGCCTCGGTGGCGTAGTTGTATTATGGTACGACTGCAGTGCTGAGGTCTCGGGTTCGATTCCCGGGTCGGGCAAAGTGATATTGAGTTTTTCTATTCAGTATTAGCTCGGAGTCTGGAATTTGTGCCCGATATGGCGATAGGCTCGCCCCCTATCACATCATGGGACGGAATAATGGCGAAAAGTGGGTGCACTAGTTGCGCCTCTGCCTACCCCTTCGGGGATAACAGGCGTGAGTGTGTGTGTGTGTGTGTGTATATATATATTTAAAAAAAAATTGATAAAACACCTACGCTGAGTTTCTTGGTGCTTCTTCTCAGATCAGTGGGCTTTTCTAGAATCTTTTAGTAAAACAACATTGTGAAAAATGACGTGTAAAAGTGCCCTTACGGGCCTAATTACTGAATAAATGCTTTGAATTTGAATAAAACAACTCTATGTGCAGTGTTGAGTGATGCCGGGGTAGTCTCCACCAAAGACTTCTAAGATTATATAGAGTTGACATTGGGAAAATATTCACACTATTTTGAGCCTGTTCTTAAGGCACAAATTGGCATATTTCCTTCCAATTTAGTTTTCTGTACAAAATTTGCGCATACCGAGACGTCTTGTCACATAGATGTGTCAGATAAGACAGCGACTTCTTACCCATAATAAACTTACATACATCGACGGTCCCATAGAACAAAGTTATGTAAAATGAAGCTTTTCAGTAGAGCGCTTTGAAAGTCTAAGTTAATTGTGAAAATCACAAGTTATACATGAACGAAGTATTATATTCTATATGGTTCAGTAACAACTTTGAACCTAATGTGTGAAAATAGCACTAATTCGCACATGAATACAAACTTGCGACTTTCAAAGCGCTCTACTGAAAAGCTAACATTTTGCATATACGACTTTGTTCTATGGGACCATCGACATATACATATACACTCACGCCTATTGTCCCCGAAGGGGTAGGTAGAGGCGCAACTAATGCACCCACTTTTCGCCGTGCGTATTCCGTCTCATGATGTGATAGGGGGCGAGCCTATCGCCATGTATTCCGTCCCATGATGTGATAAGGAGTAATAACTTTTGGACGAAAAATTTGGGCTTGATGTCCGGTCTATAATTTTACTGTTTAATGTATTTGGTCTCCACACTCGCCGAGCTTCACCGCTCGGTGATGCGTCGATCCTTACAGGAGTAGTGAGGGCGGGTCACTCAGACGAGACATGTATCTCATCTTTCTAAATATATACAATATTGTAATTGTTGACGTATGTATTCAATGAATTATGTATCGGGGCGACATTATTAATTCGTCCTCAAGCGATCGGATACACACACAACTAAAACTACGTGTTTTCTGTAGTTCCGCTTGGTTGACTTTTCCTGGGAAAAAAGTTGTTCTTTATGGGGTTATAAAGTTGCTTAGATTTATATTTAATACCCAGGATATTTAACTGATTTTTAAACCGTCACTATTTATTGACTCGGTGCACTCCTAAAACCGAGTCGGACAGTGATATTAGATTTTTCTACTGAGTATCAGCCCGGAGACTGGAAATGTGTCCGATATGGTAAGGCACACCTATTCTACATAGACATGGGACCTAACATAGCTGGTGAATTGTGGGTGTGATGTACCTCTGCCTACCCCTGAAAAGCGAAAATGGCGCGATGCTTGTAGGAAGCTAGGATAAAAAGGTTGTAAAAATCTTAAATCTATAGTAAGAATGCTCCAGTCCTTTGAGCTAACGCCGAGGTTTGCCAACTCTTTTCTTTGCCGCAGCAGGCTTTGGAGTAGTTTGCTGGCGCGCGTGTTCCCTCCTTCCTATAATCCTGGGTCCTTCCACCGTAGCGTGAAGAAGCATAGAAAGAAAGAAAGACAAAAAATTTATTGACCACTAGTTGGGTGGTGAACTTAGAACAACAGTGGTGAGTGGTGAGTAACGTAATACAATTTTAACAATTTTAAAAAGTACTCAAATACTCATTCAGTGTGGATGGTATATGTCCCACCGCAACCGTGGCAATAGAATCTAGATCAGTATAATATGCCAAACAGCAATACTTGGCGCTGATTTTCGTCTAGCATCTGAGTAGGCCGGCATGATTGTGCCAAAAGCATTAGATAACCATCTGCTGCCATTTGATACTCTACCTGGACGACAACATGCTTACCATCAGGTACAGTGCAGTCACTATGTATTTCTAGTATAAAAAGCTTAGAATATAAGAAGACCATAAGCTTATAATGTGACCAAAAACACGACACGACTGCGTTTCGTTTTATTGAGATTGTTTGAGAGACGTGGCTGATGTATTCTTTTCATCAATCACAAACATCAAAATTATACGACATAGTTTAACAAGGGGCGCTTTTTTGCCACATTCATAGCCCCCTGGCCCGTATTTACATTTGCTCGATACAGTAAACTATCACATGAAGTGGGGTTTTGTGCTCAGTACCAGCCCAATTAAACACTCTCACGCCTTTTATCCCCGAAAGGGTAGGCAGAGTGATAGGAGGTGAGCCTATACCGTCCCACTGCTGAGCACGGGCCTCCTCTACAACTGACAGGGTTTAGGCCTTAGTCCACCACGCTGGCCTAGTGCGACATGAAAAAGGCGTGAATGTGAGAGTCAGTAATTTTTTGGTCATATTAAAATAATTAATGTAATTTGTAATTCATTGCACATTCATTGTGGTAGGACTCTCATATGTAAGAGTCTGTCTGGGTAGGTACCACCGCAATGTCTATATTTTCTACCGCCAAGCAGCAGTGTGCATCCACTGTTTTGTTTCGGTTTGAAGGGCGTTGTAGCCAGTGTAACTAGTGGACATAATGAGATTTAACAGCTTATGTCTCAGGCTGACGAGCGCAGTAGAATGCCACACAGTAGGTACTTTGTAACTCAAGGTGCTGTATGGTGTTGCTACTGTTTATGGGTGGTCGTATCATAACATCAGGTGAACGGCATGCTCGTCTCGTCATTCGATGCCATAAAAAACACACACACACGCTCTCACGCCTTCATCCCCAAAGGGATAAGCAGAGGCGCAACTAGTGCACCCACTTCTTGCCGTGCGTATTCCGTCCCATGATGCGATAGGGGGTGAACTTATCGCCATATCGGGCACAAATACTAGACTCCGGATTGATACTGAATAGAAAATCTAATATCACTTTGCCCGACCCTGGGATCGAACCCGACACCTCAGCATTGCAGTCGTACCATAATGCAACTACACCGCCGAGTCAGTTATGGCTGGTAAGGTCGTTAAATAGGCCTAATAAATATGCCACAAAGCCAATAAATAAAATAAAATAAAAAATAAAAAAGCCTTTTTATTCCTTGCATTATTACAGAGTTTTCTTATTACTAGTATTTGTATTATTTTGTTAGTTAAACTTAAGTTAAAATTGTTAGTTTTTTTTTTTTTTTTTTTTTTTTATGCAAGAACCCCAGATTGGGTAAAGGCCTCCTCCAAAGATGCCCATTTGTTTCTGTCTTGAGCTAGTTGCGCCCATTTTGGGCCTGCTATTCTTTTTATTTCGTCTTCCCATCGTGTCAGAGGTCTCCCTCTACATCTTTTGCCTAGTGGGCCTCTCCATAGTGTTGTTTTTAAGGTCCATCTCTGGTCTGTAAGTCGCACTATGTGGCCTGCCCATTTCCATTTTAGTTTCTGTGCATAGCTCAAGGCATTCGTTGCTTTTGTTACAGATCTTATTTTTGTGTGTCTTATTTTATCTATTTTCTTTATTTTGAGCATGCTGCGTTCTATACCTCTCTGGCAGATAATAATTTTATGTTTCGCTTTGGCTGTAAATTTCCACGTCTGGCATCCGTGCGTCAAAATCGGTAACAACAAAGCCAATAGTTTCTACAAAATATCCAAACGTAAATCCCAAAAAAAAAATGGCCGCCACTAACGGTTTCGCGGCTGACAAACAGTGTCAAATTTAAATATCGAATTATACATACGGCAGAGAATGACGCACGGGCCACGGAGTGACATTTTCATCATGTTATACACTGCAATATACAATTTTTGTCAATAACTCACTACCATAATACGCTCGGGACTGTATGTTCTTCAAATGACCATGAAATGATAATTATGGTTTGTCGTTAGAATATTTTACTTCTTATCTTACTAATCTTTATCTGCATATAGTAAAACAGTAGAACCGGTGTGTCTATACTTTTAAAGAAATGTGATAAAAAAAGGGGGGTGACTAGAGAAGAGTAATGGAACACAAATCAGCGATTTTTGTAATTCTTTTCTGTCTGTCTGTTTTTCTGTTCGTTTGTTACTACACATCTCCTAAATTACTCATGATTTCGATGAAATTTGGTATGGAGATAGTTTGAGACCCTTGAAAAGACATAGGCTACTGTTTATTCTGGGAAAATATAAAGCGGGACTTTTATTCCGGAAAAACGTTTAGACGCGGGCGGCGTTGCAAGTAGCAAGCTAGTATTATAAATAAGAATGTTTGTAAAAATGTTTGGATGTTTGTTAGAACTAAAGGCAGAAACAACTGAAAGGAATTGAATGAAATTGGCACACGGGTAGGTCATGTTCTGGATTAAAACATAGGCTACTGTAAGTAGACGATGTAGGCGATAGGCTCGCCCCGATCACATCATGGGACGGAAAACGCACCGCGAAAAGTGGGTGCACTAGTTTCACCTCTGCCTACCTCTTCGGGGATAACGGGCGTGAGTGTGTGTGAGCTACTGTAAGTAGATGACGCTGGCATCATATTGAGGTTTACGAGACTATCCCGCCCTCACACCCACTACTGCAACTCCTGTAAGCCAAAATCGACAATGGTTCGCATTTTATGACACCGAGTGGTGAAGCTCGGCGAGTCTCTCGGAGCACTAATTAGTCTGAACCTGGTTTATTTTTTGTTAAAAAGTTTTTATTTATTGCTTTTTCATTAGTTAATTATAGAATAGTGTAAACAACACATCATAGATATACGATTGCGGCATTCGTAAGTCATCTGCTGTTAGTTATTGAAGAGTTCCATTGTGTATCTCGGAAGATCTTCATCAGATCTTCATAAATTATATACTAAAACCTTCCCTGAAAAATATACAATTCAACATCGAAAACCACATCCAAATCGGATCAGTAGTTTTTGAGAAACTCGCGGCCATACAAATTTACATATATACATACATGCATACGGATCGAATACAGAACCTCCATTTTGAAGTCTGTTAAAAGTACTTCTTTAGCGGTCCCCCGACGTGAGGACGCTTGGATCAAAATATTGCTAGGTGCTTAAACGACAAAGACACTATTATTTTTTTACTTTTTATTAGATATTTTTGTGTCGGGGGTAATTTAAATTTAATTTTTACGTATTTAGGCCGACATAGTGGCGAATGGTTGCTGACACATCACATTCCGCTCTGAGCAGCCGTCTCGGACGGACCTATTGTTTGTTGTAGCGCTCGCTGCAACTTTCATTGTTCCGCCCGAGTACCTGCTCGGTGCGTTCCGTAGCGACCTCGCTACAGCCAAGGCCAAACAGGTAGCAAAGGGGCAACCTTTTGCTATTTTGTTAGCCTATTTCGGGCCAAGCCGCGTCCTTTTCAGGACAGGGTTTAGCCCAATTTGTTTCTTATCGACGTTTGGCCCCTTCAGGGTATTGGCTCGGCGGAAACCTAACGGTGCTAACAAGCCGAGTCGCGGCCCCGGCCACGCGCTGCGCCCCTTCAGGGCAAGGCAAAGCCGACGGGTACGGATCCGGAGGCTGCGGAGGCACACCGCAGTCTCCCCCGTATATCACCTTCCCAACCCTACCCTTTCCTCAAAATCCATCCCGTGTATCGGTTGAGCGTGCGGCCTCCGGCCAATACCGTTTACGGTACACGGACTGCTAGGAACCCTTTTGCACAATAAGACTGGCAAAAGGGATACAAGCTTAGGGCACACCTATTTTTAAGTACACCCCCCCTCGCCTATACCCGGCGGGGAGGGACACGCACTCACTCACCCCCGGGCGTTCCTACCCGGGGACTTAGTTCAACGCGTCCCATACCGCGTCGCGATCCGCGCTCGTTTCGTTTTGTGTGAACCCGCCTGGTTTCTTTGTGTGTTCTTTACAGGCGGTGCACACCCGGGGTTAGTGAACACACACGCGGCCCCTAAATCCTTTTACCGTAGGCTCGGACTCAGCCGCCAATATGGCTGATTCTGGGCCTATGGATTTGGCTCCCGAGCGGCCTGTCGTCGCCGCTCAACCAAACCTAGTCAACATCCCCCTCGCCGCACCCATTATTTCCAGGGAGGAAATAATGAGAGTGGTGAGGGAGATGTTCCAGTCGGACAACGTGGTCCGACAAGAAATTCTTACTATGGCTAGGGAAGCCAGGGAACCGTCTGCGTCCTCAGACACCTCGGAGTCGTCCGAGGCTACGACCTCAACGGAGACCACCGAAACCTCGGGCGGCTCCGCGGAGTCTGAAGAGGACATGGACACGTCCCCCAGCACTCCCGCAGCCTCCAATAATTCGAAAAAACGGCCAATATCTGCTTCTTCCTCCGCCTGCGAATCCGGGGAGGAGTCGTCTTCGTCGGAACGCGACGAGGAAGGCTTCACCACGGTGAAGAACAGTCGGAGGAAGAAGCAGAGAAGCGTCGCTACTCCCGCGCCAGCCTCCCCACCCGCGCCTTCTGCGCCTTCCGCGCCTTCAGCGCCAACCGCGTCCGCGTCTGCGTCGACGCCGCCACCGCCGCCGACTCAACCAAAGGGGCCTAAAAAACCCCCGAGGTTGAACTTACAACTCCCGTCAAATATGTCCATGCGGGACATATTTGAAGAATTGCGCAAACAGCGCATATCCATCGCGTCTAACTCGTGGAATAAGATCCACAAGCTTCTTGCCCTGCAGCCCGCCTCAATCGCGGACCACAGGGCGCTGACTAAGTTCTTAGATGCCAAACGTTGGCACTATTTCACCTATTCTCTCCCAGACGAGCGGCGCTTCCGCTACGTCATTCGCGGTATCCCCGTCCAAATGTCGACTCTCGAGGTCAAAGAAGGCCTCGAAGAGAAAGGCATAGTCGCCCTAGAAGTGCACAGGATGCACAGACAGTCCCGCGCCTCCCGGCCGGGAATTCAATATGAAATGGTCCTTGCCATTCTTCAGTCCCCTTCCGACGTCAAACGTCTGTTTGAGATTAAAGATATCTCGGGGCTAGGCGGCTTCACCGTCGAAGCCCCACACAAATCAACCCAGATAGGGCAGTGTCACAACTGCCAGAAATACGGCCACAATTCTCGTGGCTGTCGCCTCCCCGCCAGGTGCGTCAAGTGCCTCGGCGAACACGGCACATCCGAGTGCCCCCGTCCCAAGGACCGCTCTCAGTGCACGGAGCCGCCTTCGTGCACCAACTGCCGGCAAACCGGCCATCCAGCGAATTATCGCGGATGCCCTCGCGCCCCCAAAAGAGTTGCCAAAGCTCCTAAAGCTGCGGCTCCCTCGGCCCCTCAGGCCACCACATTCAAACTGGCACCTGCGCCAGTGCGCAACCCGTGGTTTCCTCCCACGGCGCGCGCTGATCCTATTTCACAGGCCCCCAGCGGAGTCACTCCCGCTGCCTCGGCCTCTACTCGACCCTCTCCTCCCCCAGCTGTGGCTCCTTCTTCAAAGGCGGCCCAGCCCAAACCCAAACCCAAGCCCACCACCCCCCCCACCCCTTCTCAGTCGGCGACGGTGGCGGCGAAGGCAAGCGACGCCTCTTCCTCAGTCGCCTCATTGTTAGGCTCCCCGGAGATCATGATTCTCCACGGGAAACTTTTTGAGCGTTCCCGTCTACTCACCCGTACGGGAGTAGAAGACCCCCTTTTAATCGCTGAGATCGCTCTGATCCAGCAACAAATCTTCGAGGCTACAGTTAACGCTGTGCGTCTCCCCTCTTTAATTTCATAAATGGCTACCAACGCCAGACAACTCCCCCAGCGGACAAAACCTCGCTCCCTCAGAGTGGGGTTTTTCAATTGTAACGGCATTCGGGACCAAAAAGCCGAAATTTCTTCTTTTGTCCGCGACAACCAAATTGACGTTTTCCTCATACAGGAAACGTTCCTCAAGCCCTCTCACCGCGATCCCAACATCCCAAACTTCAAACTGGTGCGAAATGATCGTACCAGTGGCCGTTTAGGAGGCACTCTCATTTATTACAAAAGGTCCCTTCATTGTATTCCTTTAGAATCACCGATAAGCTTGAGCAACATTGAGGCTTCGGTCTGCAGGCTAGCCATGACCGGACACCCGCCGATCACCATCATATCGGCCTATCTCTCGCCCACTAAGGAGCTTCACTCCAACGAACTAGAAACATTATTTGATCTGGGGGATTCCGTCATTTTGGCGGGAGACCTCAATGCCAAGAACACCCTCTGGAACTGCAACTCGACCAACGAGCGAGGTGCAGTCCTAGAGAGTTGTCTTGACACAATCAATTTAAGCCTATTGGTTCCTTCAGAACCAACCCATTATAGTTACAACGACGACCACCGACCGGACATACTCGACGTGGCACTTGTACGGAACGTAAGCCTTAACGTGCGTTCCATGCAAGTGTTACAAGAGTTAGACTCTGACCACAGACCTGTGATCCTCGATCTAGTCCCCGAAAACAGTCCAACAGACACAGGTCCTAATATCCCGATGAAGGTGAAAACGAATTGGCGTCTTTTAGGCACCAAGCTCGCGGACACCTCATCCACTGATCTTTCCGCGATCCCGACCAACATCATGACTCCTGAGGAGACGACCAGCGCGATACGCGTCTTCACCGACCACCTTCAGAACGTTTTGAGCGAAAGCTCCGAGAGGGTGCCAGAGACTGTTCACAGTCACTGGCAACTTCCCGAAGACGTTCGGTGGTGGGTGAGGTTGCGTAACGCTACGCTCAAAGCCTGCGCGACGAGACCCGTCCCGGAACGACGACATCTTGCGCGCTACCTCCAACGTGAGGTTAAGCGTCGCGTAAAAGAGGTCGTCGATTCGAGGTGGGACACTCGTCTTGCCGATATCGATCCGACTCATACCGCCTTTTGGCAACTGGTTCGTTCCTTCAGGAGGAACGATGTGGCCTCCATGCCTCCGCTCAATCGTCCGAATCAACGCCCGGCGTTTGATGACGACGAGAAAGCGGAACTACTGGCCGGCAGCCTGGAGTCTCAATGCTCGCTCACCTCTGTACCTGTAGATGACGACATTCTTGTTGCGGTTGACACCTTCGTCGAAGATAGGAACGCGGTCCGGCCACCGCCAATCTCTATACCGCGACCGTTATACGACAACGTCGACCCGGACGTCGACCCGCCGCCCGATCCCCTTGCGCCGGTGACGATCGAAGAAGTCACCACTCTGATCAAGGCACTCAAGCGTAGGAAAGCCCCCGGGGGCGATCTAATCCCCACTCGTATGATCAAAATGCTCCCGGAGCATCTAGTTCAAATATTAACTTCCATCTACGACGCCGCGTTTCGTAACTGCCTCTTCCCAGAGGTCTGGAAAGAGGCAGTTGTGATAGGTATCCACAAGCCGGGGAAACCCGCTTTCGAACCCTCCTCTTATAGGCCCATCAGTCTGCTCAGTACTCTGGGCAAAATCTACGAGCGGATCGTCCTCGACCGCCTTAAAATAGTAGCTTCCAATCAAAATTTTATCCCTCCGGAACAGTTTGGCTTTCGCGCTAGACACAGTTGTGTCAATCAGGTGCTCCGCATCACGGAGTACGTTCACGAACAATTCCGTAAAGGAATGCCTACCGGTGCTATTTTCTTCGATATCGAAAAAGCATTCGACAGGGTGTGGCACAACGGCTTGCTTTTCAAGCTGTACACTCTCAACGTGCCCACACAACTCGTGCACATCATACGAGATTTCCTGTCGAATCGCGGTTTCAGATATCGCGTGGAGGGAACTCTCTCTTCCCGACACACCATCACGGCCGGAGTCCCGCAAGGCTCCGCCCTGTCCCCTTTTCTATTCTCGCTGTACACAAGCGACATCCCTAGACCACAAAACGCCCATCTGGCACTATTCGCGGATGATACCGCAATCTACGCTTCACGTATAGACCCCGACAAAGTGGTGCGCACTTTGCAAACCGCCGCCGACGAACTCGGCGAGTGGTTCCGCAAATGGCGAATCACCGTCAATCCCACCAAAAGTCAGGCCATCCTTTTCACTCGGAAAAGGAAAGTCCATATCCCTCACTTTTCAGTCCGCATGTCCGACCAGGTTATCCCCTGGAAGGGCCAAGCCAAATATTTAGGAGTAACCCTTGATCAGAGGTTGACCTTCATCCCACACGTAAATGCGGTACGCGCGCGAGCCGCATTCGCGATGAGCCAGCTTCACTGGCTCCTAAACAAAAATAGTAAGATGTCAATCCGCAACAAGATTAGGATCTTTAAAACATGCATCCGTCCGATAATGACATACGCGTCGCCCGTATTCGCTCATTTACCGCCCCGTCGCCTTCAGCGAATGCAGGTGCTTCAAAATCGATTCTTACGACATGCACTTGGTGCCCCGTGGTACGTTCGCAATCGCAACCTCCACGTGGACACCAATATGCCGACCATCAGGCACTTTATGCAGTGCGCCAGCAGACGCTATTTCGACAGGGCGGTAAACCACCCGAACACGCTTATCCGTAAAGCGTCGATTTATACTCCATTTGATCGCGCCAAATGGAGACGACCGCGTTCAGTCTTGTCAGATCCAGAGGACGAAATCACTCTGGCTTTACGCGAAAAGAACGAGCATCTAAAGCTCATACACTCAACAAGACCGCTGTACCGTCCTCGCCGTCGAGGACCTCGTCGCGTTCCCCAACCCCCTGCCCTCTCTTAGCAGTTCCGGCCCGCGTGCCGAAGACTACGATCAACACGTTAAATAGGATTAGGTTAAAAACCATCTTCCCCAAACGCTGATGTCTTATCCTCTCAGTGGCCGCCCTGAGCCGAGGTCGTGACCCATTAGTGGGTCGCCCTCAGCGTGGTCGCTTAAATTTAAGGGTTGCGAGCGCCTTCTGCGCTCACCCACAAGACCGGTGTTCTTGTATAAGCCGACCCTCGTCAGGCTAACAAGAGTTTAGTCAGAGACAAAAAAAAAAAAAAAAAAAAAAAGAATGGTTGCTTAATTAATAGTAATCTGAAAAATTTACATACAATGTTAGTTTTGCATATCTTTTTTTTGGGACAATATATTTTTTTATTAATTCACAAACTAATTAAAGGAATTTGGACGAAATTTGGATCGTAAATAAACTAGACAGTTCACAAAAGTGAATAACATTAGTATTCAAATGTTTGAGCACATTTAAAAATTAATTAAGTATGTACCTATATAAAATTAATTCTCGGTACCATCGTTTCAAGGCCATTCGTAACTAGTTCATTCCGTTTATGAAAGCAGTGAATCTTCAGTGCAACTGAAGGATTTAAAACTTTTTAACAAAAAATAAACCGTTTTCAAAACCACTACAAATCAAAATCTCGGGTTCGATCCCCGGGTCGGGCAAAGTGACATTGAGTTTTTCTATTCAGTATCAGCTCGGAGTCTGGAATTTGTGCCCGATATGGCGATAGGCTCGCCCCCTATCACATCATGGGACGGAATAATGGCGAAAAGTGGGTGCATTAGTTGCGCCTCTGCCTACCCCTTCGGGGATAACAGGCGTGAGTGTATATATATGTATGTATGTATACAAATCAAAAAATAATCAAGATTTGTATTCGCTTAGTATATACGTATACTAGTAGTGCTCGCGGCTCCGCCCGCGTGAAAAAGTTTTTCCGGGACAAAAATATTTTCCCGGGATAAAAAGTAGCCTAGAGCACTCAGGAGTTATATAGCTTCCTATTAGTGAAAGAATCTTCAAAATCGGTTCAGTAGTTCCTGAGATTAGCGCGTTCAAACAAACAAACAAACTCTTCAGCTTTATAATATTAGTATAGACTAGCTTTTGCCAGCGGCTCCGCCCGCGTGAAGGAGTTTTTCCGGGATAAAAGTCCCGTTTTATATTTCACGGGGATAAAAAGTGGCCCATGTCCTTTTTCAGGTTCTAAAATATCTGTGTACCAAATTTCATTTAAATCGGTTCAGTAGTTTTGGCGTGAAAGCGCGACAGACAGAGTTACTTTCGCATTTATAATATACTAGCTTTGGCCCACGGCTTCGCCCGCGTTAATAAGTTTTTCCGGGCTAAAAGTACATAAAAACCTTCCCGTTGAATCACTCTATCCAACACATTTATTTGCATAAAGATTAATATTATGACGTTGATACAACTCTTAACAAATAATGCATTAATTTCGACCAAATTTCATTACCATAAAAACGGTTCTAGTGAGTTAATCTTAAAAGATAGACATATACCGTCGTGGACATTTTTTTAGATCATTTCAAGAGGAATAATTATTTCATACATATATTTTTGGTACGTTGAACCGTTTTCGCAGCGCACGCAATGGAAGCCCTCAAGGATGAATAATTTTTCCCGTTTTTTTCACATTTTCCATTATTTCTTCGCTCCTAATAGTTGCATCGTGATGTTATACAGCCTAAAGCCTTCCTCGATAAATGGTCTATTCAACACAAAAAGAATTTTTCAATTCGAACCAGTAGTTCCTGAGATTAGCGCGTTCAAACAAACAAACAAACAAACTCTTCAGCTTTATAATATTAGTATAGATTAGTATATTAGTATAGATTTGGAGTCGATGCCTAATTTAAATTGCCAGTTAAGCTAAGGAAATACATAAACAAATATACGAGCACATTGTTCAATTATCAATATACGAAAACATTGTTCAATCGAATACAGAACCTCCTTTTTTGAAGGCAGTTAAAAAGTAACATAATAAAAGTGTCTGTCGTTTAAGTACCTAGTAATATTTTGACCCAAGCGTCCTCACGTCGGGGGACCGAATTTCTGACCAAGGACATGAAAATACTTCCTTCGCGGTCCCCCGACGCAACGACGCGACGCTTGAGTCACTTTTATTATTTTACTTTTTAGCGTATTTTTATGTCGAGGGCTATTTACATTTAATTTTTATTCTGTCGGGGGTTAAAAATGGGAGCCTACACAAAAATTAAGAATATGTGTGGAACGGTTGTCGACTCCAGCGATAAAAAAATTGGCGTCAAGCTTTTTAGATTTTCATGAAAATTGTATGTTGTAACTTCTTGTTAATAAATTCTTCTAGAATTTTTTTCCGTAGTTTCGCAGATGTGCCATAGCAAACAAAAAACCAGACAAGAAAAACTTTCTAAAAGCGCTGAATTATTTTTATTATTATTCATTGTTATTACTTTAATTTATTTACATACAGACCTGGTTCTATTGTTTTTTTTTTTATTATACTAGTGCCCCGCCGCTTTGCTATATTATGCACACACACACACGCCTGTTATCCCCGAAGGGGTAGGCAGAGGCGCAACTAGTGCACCCACTTTTCGCCGTTATTCCGTCCCATGATGTGATAGGGGGCGAGCCTATCGCCATATCGGGCACAAATTCCAGACTCCGGGCTGATACTGAATAGAAAAACTCAATATCACTTTGCCCGACCCGGGGATCGAACCCGAGACCCCAGCTTTGCAGTCGTACTGTAATACAACTACGCCACCGAGGCAGCTATATTATGCCTTCATTTATTTTTAACCCTCATCAAAAAACAGAGTGGCATCGTAGATCTTAAACGAATCCGATTTTGATGCGGTTTTTTTTTGTTTGAAAGCTGATGTTATCGACATGGTTGTTAGTTATAATTTACTAGCTTTTGCCCACGGCTTCGCCCGCGTTAATAAGTTTTTCCGGGCTAAAACTACATAAAAACCTTCCCGTTGAATCACTCTATCCAACACATTTTGGATAAAGATTACCTAATATTATGACGTTGATACAACTCTTAACAAATAATGCATTAATTTCGACCATATTTGATTACCATAAAAACGGTTCTAGTGAGTTAATCTTAAAAGATAGACATATACTGTCGCGGACTTTTTTTTAGATCATTTCAAGAGGAATAATTCTTTCATACATATATTTTTGGTATCTTGAATCGTTTTCGCAGCGCACGCAATGGAAGCCCTCAAGGATGAATAATTTTCCCCGCTTTTTTCACATTTTCCATTATTTCTTCGCTCCTAATAGTTGCATCGTGATGTTATATAGCCTAAAGCCTTCCTCGATAAATGGTCTATTCAACACAAAAAGAATTTTTCTATTCGAACCAGTAGTTCCTGAGATTACGCGTTCAAACAAACAAACAAACAAACAAACTCTTCAGCTTTATAATATTAGTATAGATGAAGATCTGTTAAGGGGTTTTAAGATTATCAGCTCTTTTCCGACTTACACAACTCCTATTGATTTCAAATTTGGTGTACTGTGACTTCGGCAATTTTTTTAAGACATGTTAACTTTGAGCATCATTAAGTAGTCTACGGGATACCCAACTTTTTAGCCACTTATGGTAGACTAGATTTTACCCGCGGCTCCGCCCGCGTTAATAGGTTTTTCCGGGATAAAAGTCCCGCTTTTAATTTTCCCGGGATAAAATGTAGCCATGTGTTAATCCAGGACATGATCTACTCATGTACCAAATTTCATGGAAATCCGATCAATAGCTTTTTCGTGAAAGAGTAACAAACATCCATACATCCAGACATTCCTACAAACTTTCGCCTTTATTATATTAGTAGGAAGTAGGATTAGCGTGTGAGGGCTCATAAGAATATTCTCAACGAGTAGGTGGTAGATAGTTAATTATTAAGGCCCCATGATGGAGAATAAAGTAATTTAAAAAGATTGAAAAAAAAATTAAATTAATATTTAAATAACCCCCTACACAAAAACCCTCTAAAAAGTAAAAAAATAAGTGTCTGTTTGTCGTTTAAGTACCCAGTATTATTCTGACCCAAGTGATCTCTATAGAAACCAAATTGATTATATCTTAATCAATTCTCGCTGGCGAACATCCATATCAAATGTCAAGACATTCCCTGGTACAGACTGTCATTCTGATCACAACTTGCTAGTGGCATGGTTTGCTCTACGTTTTAAAAATACACACAAAGCTTCTCAAAATAAATCGAAACAGAATTTTTTTTTTTTTTTTTTGGTTTCGCGGAGAAAGTGCATTACCACTACCGCCCGGCCTTCGTGGGGGGCGACCGAGCGGTTATGTTGGGGTCACCGTGCCTTACGACCCGGCGTTGAGCCGCCCGGAGAGATGGAAAACATCGGGCGACCGTCGGGCCGAGTCCCTAACCTATGTACACCGCACGGCATACCAACTAAAACTCCGCGGTGGCCTTCTTCGGCGCATTAGGGACGGCTGCGGGCTTCCTCTGACGAGAAGTGTCTAAGTTGTTGTCCGCAACCGCCCCTGCGCGGTGCCGCCTGGTGCGGCCCGTCTCCTGTTATGGGGGGGCTCAGACGCCCCCGCGCACCGAAGGACGCTCTCAGCGTCTACGGCAGCGTGAGGCCAACCAGCCACGCTGCCGTCCATCACGGGGGTCACAACAATGTGTAATGACGGACAGCCCCCTGCCGCCCGCCCGTGACCTCCGGTGGCCCCTATTAGTCGCCTTTTACGACAGGCAGGGGATACCGTGGTGGAATTCTCCAAACGCCCCCAATCCACAGGGCGGAAATCGAGACAGACTGACCCAGTATGCGTCCCATTTTCAGAGAAACCGTAGAAGCCAAACTGTTGGAGAATACTCAGGCTTGCACTGAACCAAATGCACAATGGGAAATATTCAAGTCCACTGTAATTGACTCCCTAGAAAAATTCCAACCTCATAAGAAAGAACTCAAGACCAACATATGGCGATCCAAAAGACCTGGGGACTAGTGCAGGAACGGAAAGACCTGAAGTGCAAAGGCCTCATTAATGAAGAGAAGTACTCCAAGCTTTGCAGGTTCATAAAAAAGGGCAGCCGCTAAGATAGGAACAACTTTATTCTAAACTTGTGCCGCGATGTAGGAATGCATGCGAATAAGATGCAACCTACTGATCTCTTCAGAAAAGTCCGTCTATTATCTAAACAGTTTCATCCGAAAACATGGATAGTCGAAGACAAGTATGGGAATCCCATTCGTGAACTTGAAGAAGTGGCTGAACGTTGGCGTGAGTACTGTGAACATCTATACAGGAATCCGTCTTCGTCATTGGAGTCGCCAATATCAATTGATGATTGGGAGTATGAGCCGCTTTACTTCGTGCTGAAATTGTTTCGGCCATAGCTTCCTTAAAGAACAGAAAAGGTCCAGGACCAGATGAAACAACGGCAGAATTACTCAAAACCTTGGGGTACGTTGGAGTCGATAGATTGCATAACATCTGCAACGCAATATGGAAAACAGGCAAGTGGCCTCAGGACTGGACACAGTCTGTCATTCTTCCGTTGCACAAGAAAGGTTCCATTAACAAGTGTGAAAACTATCGTACTCTCGCCCTTATATCCCAAGCCAGCAAAATTATACTCCACATCATAAATAAGAGGCTTCGACACTTCCTTCATTGGCAGATCCCGCAGGAGCAAGCGGGCTTCGTCAAAGGAAAGGGCACGCGTGAACAGATACTGAATGTTAGGCATCTTACAGAAAAATCTTATGAACTCAATGTACCATTCATTATGTGTTTCATCGACTACTCCAAAGCTTTTGACTGTGTGGACTGGAATCACTTGTGGAAAGTTCTCCAGGAGATGGGAGTCCCAAAACATCTAGTAGGTTTGTTCCAGGGTCTATATTTCGATAGCCAAGGGGTAGTGAGAATAGATAAAGCGACGTCGAAACCATTCTCGTTTGGCAAGGGTGTACGACAAAGATGCATCGTATCCCCGCTTCTGTTGAACATCTACGGAGAGTACATCATACGTCTGATCTGTGAGAATTGCGATGGTGGAATCAACATCAACGGCACTAAAATTATAAATCTGCGCTACGCCGACGACACCATACTCTTTGCAACTGACGAGGCGGAAATGTACAACCTCCTGAATAAAATGGAGCAACACAGCTTGGAGATGGGACTGGCTATAAATCGCTCGAAAACCAAGATCATGGTAGTGGACCGAGCTTCTAAGCTAGAACTCAATGGGATACTTAATTAAGAAATCGTT
Organism: Lapara coniferarum; assembly: GCA_949316025.1. Classification (NCBI taxonomy): domain Eukaryota; kingdom Metazoa; phylum Arthropoda; class Insecta; order Lepidoptera; family Sphingidae; genus Lapara; species Lapara coniferarum. The sequence goes on from OX438929.1 coordinate 25,566,996, forward strand.
GATCACTTTATTTACCTGGGTTCTTTTATGGGTTTCTTTTATGGGTTCTGGGTTATGTCTGTCTGTGGCATCGTAGCTCTCAAACAAGACGTGACTGCGATGGTTTTTAGCTATAATTTATGAAGATCTGTTCAGGCGTTTGAAGATTATCAGCTCATTTTCAACTTAAAGTCCGAATGATTTTAAATTTGATGTACTGTGACTTTGGAAATATTTTTAAACATGAGCTGATGCTGCGGCATCAAGTAGGCTGCGGGATACACAACTCCTTAGCAACTTATAGCAGATATAGTGTGTTTGGGCTCATAAGGATGGGCTCAACGAGTAGGTGATAGATAGTTGATTATCAAAGCCCCATGACGGAGAATCAAGTATTTAAAAAGTTTGATATAAAAATTAAATTTAAATGTAAATAACCCGCGACACAAAAAATCTGTAAAAAGTAAAATAATAATAGTGTCTTTGTCGTTTAAGTACATAGTAATATTTTGACCCAAGCCTCCTCACGTCGGGGGACCGAACTCCGGCCCAGGGAGATGAAAATACTTCTTTAGCGGTCCCCCGACGCGATGACGCTTGGATCAACATATTACTAGGTACTTAAACGACAAAGACACTATTATTATTTTACTTTTTACAGATTTATTGTGTCGGGGGTTATTTAAATTTTATTTAAATTAAAATTTTATTAGCATCATAAGTTCGATTCAAATTGACGCAACATCAAACTATATAACGAAATAAATTTACAATTTCAAACATGTTAATACGTAAGGGAGTCAAGAAGTTATATATTTTTAACCGACTTCAAAAAAGGAGGAGGTTCTCAATTGGACGGTATGTTTTAATTTTTTATTTAAGACATGTTTTTAAAAGGATAAACTATAATCTGTGCCCATAATACTAGACTTCGACATCGACTGTGCCTCCTTAAGTCGGGTTAGCTACACCATTTATAACTCAAGAACGGCTGGACCGATTTTAATGTTCTTTGATATTTTGGAATAGCAGAATAACTGTAAAAACGTTCGAAAGAGTACATGACTAAAAATATGTTGTGAAAATGAATTTTTAACTGACTTCAAAAAAGGAGGAGGTTCTCAATACGATGGTATGTTTTCTTTTGTGTGTTTGTTACGCGATTACTCCACCAATTGTGGACCGATTTTCAAGATAATTTTTTTGCTCGAAAGGAGATACTTCTGAAGTGGTCTCATAGTCACCAAGTCAGGATTTGATGATTGGATCCTCGAGAAATCGAGGGCAACCATCAAAGTTTTCTTTAGTGTTTTCGCGTTGAATTTTGTTCGGTCTATTTCTTGCATACATATTATAAAAATAACATCACGCCTTTTACGTTTTCAGGGGTAGGCAGAGGCGCAATGCGCCAGCGCGATAGTCGTACCGCGTGCGCAATACAACTACGCCATCGAGGCGGTATATTTCTTTTTAACACAAAAAGCAACAAATAAAATCCTTTTTAACAAAAAATTAAACCGCTTTCAAAAATGACTAAAGAAACTAAAAATCAAAAAACAATTTAATAGTGAAAAAATATACGATAGCATGACTTATATACTGGTAACAAATTAGAGTTCGTGCCTAAATAAACCGACTTCAAAACCACTACAAATCAAAAAATAATAAAAAATTGTATTCGCTTAGTATATACGTTTATTTGGAGTCGATGCTTAATTATGTAAAGTATGTATTTATACGCGACGATAGCCTAGTTGGGAATGGAACGGTCTACCGAGACATTGTCCGGAGGTTCAAACCCAAGGCTTTGCCAACCTCTGACTTTTCGAAGTTATGTGTATATTGTTAATCAATTATCGTCCGCTTTAACGGTGAAGGAAAACATCGTGAGGAAACCTACATACCTGAGAATTCTCTATAAGAATTTCGAGGGTATGTGAAGTTTGCCAACCCGCATTAGGCCAGCGTGGTGGACTTAAGGCCTGAACCCTCTCAGTAATAGAGGAGGCCCATGCTCAGCAGTGGGCAGTATATAATACAGGGCTGATTGCATTGCATGTATTTATTGTTTTCAGATTTTTCCTTTACATGTGCTTTTAGAGCTTGCTTTTTGCCATATTTCATGATTATAGGGTACCCTATGGGTTTTGATTCCCTTGCAAAATCGTAAAATATTTGAAAATATGCGACAGAAATGGTCATATCTTTTCATCGCGTTGCCTTAGGAGTTTGATTTTTTCACCCGTTAGTGGTTTGCCCTCAGCATGGTCACCTAAATCAAAGGGTTGCGAGCGCCTTCTGCGTTCACCCTAAAGTCCGGTGTGGCCAGAAAAGCCGACTCTCGTCAGGCTACTGGCCGATAGGCCCGCAGAAAAAAAAAACAGCTGAAAGAGACCGTAGAAGTATTTGATATGAATTTTAACTCGATATCATAATTTTGTTTTTAATGGAAACATTGAAAAAGAAACAGTCGAAAGCAGGATTTGAACCCGCGACCTCCAGCGTACCGTGCCGGTGCTCTGCCAACTGAGCTATCCCGACGTTGCATTCGTCTGTTCAATTTCAAGTTCCCTATTTTTATCTCTTTAAAGGAGATGCCTAGTGATTGATATCTTAATACTAGTTGATATCTTAATGCATTCCCGAGAAAATGAGTCTTGACAGAAAGACAGACAGACAGACGGACGGCGGACAACAATATGATTCTATAAGTGTCCCTTTTTCCTTTTGAGGTAAAGAACCCTAAAAACTATTCAAAACAAATTATGTATTCGACTGGCTCGGTCCTGTATAAAGCGCTTCTTAAGTATAATCTTGACAATTGTTCGTTGAAGCTCAGTTGGAGTGTAGTCGGACTGCGAAGAACTTGCGGAGATAATGTTTTAACTTTGTGGTAAGTTTTTTTTTGTTATAATACGTACGTAAAAAGTTTAATTACCAATATTGATAAATACGCGGGAATGTTATTTTTTGAAAACCATTTTTTTGGAAATTACTTATTGAATACTGGACAGGCATGTTAAAAAAAATTATGAATTGTAAATTGAGCAGGATTTTTTACTGAATATATTATTTGTTTTTTTTTTTGTGCTGCAAATTATAGTATACTAGCTTTTAACCGCGGCTTCGCCTGCATTAAAGAGATTTTCCGGTATAAAAGTGACTTCATATACAAACTATCACGCACAGATAAATTATGTATATAATTCTCTACTATATTATACATGTATTATACACATTAACCTTCCACTTGAATCACTCTATCTATTAAAAAAAAACCGCATCATAATCCGTTGCGTAGTTTTAAGATCTAAGCATTCATAGGGACAGACAGACAGCGGGAAGCGACTTTGTTTTTTACTATGTAGTGAAGGAAAAATTTACTTAATAGCTATTGTAAATTACTGAATAAAACTCCTTTAACATTAAATTATGGGTATGAGTGATATATTTAGTCAACATTGGTTATTGTGGTGCCTCGGTGGCGTAGTTGTATTACAGTACGACTGCAAAGCTGAGGTCTCGGGTTCGATCCCCGGGTCGGGCAAAGTGATATTAAGTTTTTCTATTCAGTATCAGCTCGGAATCTGGAACTTGTGCCCGATATGGCGATAGGCTCGCCCCCTATCACATCATGGGACGGAATAATGGCGAAAAGTGGGTGCACTAGTTGCGCCTCTGCCTACCCCTTCGGGGATAACAGGCGTGAGTGTATATGTATGTATTGGTTTTTGTGTAAAAAAAATGGGACAAGTGCTAGTTAGACTTGCGTACCAAGGGCTCCGTACCAACTTGTAGGTAATCCTACAAGTATACGGAATTATAACGAAATTGAACTTATAAACTTAGATACATTAGTATATAAGTTTATAAGTTCAATAGTTCGCCCAAATCTACACTAATATTTTTATTTATTTATTTATAACTTACAATAACATCTTTACAGGAATTACACCCAATGCGATGTATATTGTCTTACAATTCAAATAAAACATATGCATAAGCTTTCCTAAAGAATAGACTCTAATGTATCGACATTACTTATAATTTCCAAAGTCACCTTTGTGAATTCCGCCAGTGTACAATTGAAAATGTCTAGTCTCCGCCCAGTCTCATTTATTATATTAATGGCTCTTACCACTGGGGCAAATTTCGCGGTTTTGGTGCGAGTTGATGGGACTTCAAATAATCTCTGCCTCACTTTGTTTCGCAATCTTGTGTTTGGGACAAAGCCGAAGAGTTTGTTTATTTAGTTGAACGCGCTAATTTCGCGAACTATTGAAGCGATTTTGAACATTCTTTCCCTAATTTTATATTATGATTTTTTATACATGTCAATGGCCATGTAGTGCCTGGTTAATGTCATCTCCTTTAAGAGAATTAAATACGTATCCTGAAATTGGCAATCGATGGCGAGGGTCGGAATAGCTCAATTGGAAGAGCACCGGCACGGTACGCCGGAGGTCGTGGGTTCGAGTCCCGCCTTCGACTGTTTCTTTTTCAGGATTCTATAAAAATATAAAAATCATTAACCAGGCACTACATGGCCATTTACATGTATAAAAAATCATAATATAAAATTGGAAAAAGTTTAGCGACTCGTTTCGGTTTACTTGCTCCTGTAAAGGGGTGGTGCTGAGTTGGTAGTTGTAATAACTGCTGACAGATGTCGCTAGTCATCTCCTTTAAGAGAATTAATTATAAAAATATAAAAATCAATACTAGTTAATTAATAAATTTAAAAAGTTTGTAAATTCGCTTTTTTGTAAAGTACATATTTACAGTTTTCAGATGTTTACTTGCTTCTTACCAATTTCATGATTCTGGGTCAACCAAAAGTACATTATATGATATGTACCCGATAGTGTGGTCGTGGTTCCTTTGCGAATTCGCAAAAATATGTGACATAGACGGTTATATCTTTTAATTTTGTTGGCTTGACAGACAGACAAACACATAGAAAGTTTGATTTTTTTCACTGCTGAAGGAGGCCGTAGACCCGGGTATTTGCTTAGAGCATTCATTTAACAAGATGGGATGACCAGGCGAACCCTGCGTTGGTCATAAATGCGCCGCTGGTCATAACTTTTATTAAAACCTATGTGACTTGCGATCGCTGTCATTACATTCTACGATAACGACATTAAACGGTGCTCCACAGAAATTGTGATTTTTGTTGTGTTATTGTGTAAAAAGCGCCCTTATATTCAGCCCTGCACGTGTGGATTTTTTGTTAAATGTGTGCTATCTGTGTCTATCTCGCCCCCCGTCAGGATTGACAAAAAAAATGTTTGCGCATTATTGCCATGATTATCGTGTCCATTGGTTAAATAGGCTAAGGAGAATTTGATATCATTTTCATCTTGATATCTCTACGCGTTCCTGAGAAAAAAAAACAACAGACAGACAAACAAATAGACAGACGGACAACAAAGTGATCCAATAAAGGCTCCTTTTTACGGCTCCGTACCTCAAAAGGAAAAAAAGGAATCCCTATAAGATCACTTTTTGTCTGTCTGTCAAGAGTCAAGAGCCTTTTTTCAGGAACGCGTAGAGAAAACAAAATGAAATTTACATCAAACTAGCTTTTGCCACGGCTTCGCCCGCACGGAAGAGTTTTTCCTGGATAAAAGTCCCGCCATACATTTTCCCGGATTTCCATAAAATTTCGTATGGAAATAATTTGATGTTTATCTCAACTGACGAAGGATGTTTATCTCTTGCCGGTCGACATTATTTTTGGGCTTCACTTCATTTACCATCAGATGCAGAGGAGCCACTTTGTCGACCCATCGATAAAAAAAAAACAAAAAAAACACACAAAAAGAAAAAAACAAAAAAAATAAGAGATCATGGGAAGGGCATAGGCGTTTTATACCAGGAAAAAACGTGACTTTTATACCGGAGTTTCTTATTCACGCGGACGGAATGGTGAGCAAAGGCTAGTTTACATAATATGCCAAAGTTTGACTGAAGACTGAAGACTGCCTCGGTGGCGTAGTTGTATTACAGTACGACTGCAAAGCCGAGGTCTCGGGTTCGATCCCCGGGTTGGGCAAAGTGATAATGAGTTTTTCTATTCAGTATCAGCTCGGAGTCTGAAATTTGAGCCCGATATGGCGATAGGCTCGCCCCCTATCACATCATGGGACGGAATAATGGCGAAAAGTGGGTGCACTAGTTGCGCCTCTGCCTACCCCTTCGGGGATAACAGGCGTGAGTGTATGTATGTGTATGTGTGCCAAAGTTTGTATAAATGTTTATTAAAAGTAAACGCAGAGACGGCTGAACAGATTTGGATAAAAGGATGTCCCCTTTTGGGTCGGTGCTGGGCCTCAAAGTCTAACCAAAAGTTCAAACTTTATGGATATTAAAGGGATGAAAATTGGATCTTGCATCCAGTAAAGAAAAATATTATATCCCTCCGTTATGAACGGAGCTGTATAATATGTTTTAAAAACATTCATTTTAAGTGTTGTTTTTAAACAAAATAAAAATATATAAATTTGGAAATCGGAGGAATTTAAAATTATGCGATTTATTGCAAAGGTATAATTTTGGGAGTACTTTCCAAATATCCTACTATTCCTACTAATATTATAAACGCGAAAGTATGTGAGTATGGATGTATGGCTGTTTGTTACTCTTTCACGCAAAAACTACAGAACGGTTATCGATGAAATTTGGTACACGGGTAGATCATGTCCTGGATTAACACATAGGCTACTATTTATCCCGGAAAAATTTTTAACGCGGTCGGAGCCACGGGAAGAAGCTAGTAGATGTATAAAGTATCTCGGTTAGAGTTCAAGCCCGTGTATCGCAATATCCTTTGGCACATGGAATTCCTGGACATACATACAACTATGTGATAACCCTGGAAACTGTTTACACAGATGAAGCCGCGGCCCAAATCTAGTTTCCAATAATTCCCAGCTTATCACGTATTTATGTAACAGTGTCAGTCAGCGATTTTGCAAAATGTACGCAAGGTCATATGCGTAAGGTTGAAATTCGATACCGGACACGAGCTGAAACGCCTGACACGCATGTATTCGATCATATCAGCTTTCAAACAAAAAAAACAATCACAATCGGCCCTTTCTTTTGAGAGCTACTTAGAGCATTTAACTACTCAAAGGAGAGCTACGATGCCACAGTCAGACATATAGATACACACCATATACTCAAAAGAGAGCTACGATGCCACAGTCAGACATATAGATACACACCTTATACTCAAAGGAGAGTTACGATGGCACAGACATACAGATACACACCCTAAACTTATAACACCCCTCTTTTTCTGCTGGGGGTTAAAAAGAGGTAAATGGAAGAAATTTTAATGTTTGTAATACACTAGCTTTTGCCCGCGGCTCCGCCCGCGTTAAATAAAAAAATAAAAATAAAATACTTTATTCATCACGTATGCGAACATAGTTGCACTTATGATATGTCAAGATACATTCAATTAATAATTATTATTACAAATAGTCACTTATATAACTAAAGACATATTTAAAGGGAGCAAAATCAATGTAAACTAAAAAAAAGCTCGTTTCACCCGGACACTTTTTAAAACCCCTGCCGGACGGCCCCGGACGCCCTTCAAACTAGGACAAATCCTGGGAAATCCGGACGGATGGTAGCCCTAGGCATAAAATAATTAATTGCGGTTTAATTTTTTGTTAAAAAAACTTTTTGTTTACTCAGATATTATCATTAATTAACTCTCTTTCGGATATCTGGCAATGATAATAAAAATCAAAATTTGCGAGTATTTTAAAACAAAAACATATTACGCCTTTACATCCCCGAAGGGGTAGGCAGAAGCAAGGTACCACTTATCTCATGTTTATTCCGACCCATGATGTGATAGGGGGTAGCCTAACGCTATATGAGCAAAAAACCCAACATCACTTTGCCCATCCAGGGATTCTTTTTTTTTATGGCATCGAATGACGAGCATGCCATTCGCCTGGTGGTAAGCGCTACGACCGGCTATAAGCAGTAGAAACACCTTGAGTTACAAAGCTTTGTGTGGCATTCCACTGCGCTCGTCAACCTGAGACAAGATGTTAAGTCTCATTATGTCCTGTAGTTACACTGGCTACAATGTCCTTCAAACCGAAACACAACAGTGCATGCACACTGCTGCTTGCCGGTAGAAATAGATATTGCGGTTGTACCCACCCAGACGGACTCTTACAAATGAGAGCTACCATCAGTTCAATGTATGTTCCAACTGTAAATAAGCTGAATAAACAATAACATAAAATGAAACATTTCTAAGAATAACATTAAATTAAAAACTGCCTCGGTGGCGTAGTTGTATTACAGTACGACTGCAAAGCTGAGGTCTCGGGTTCGATCCCCGGGTCGGGCAAAGTGATATTGAGTTTTTCTATTCAGTATCAGTGCGGAGTCTGGAATTTGTGCCCGATATGGCGATAGGCTCGCCCCCTATCACATCATGGGACGGAATAATGGCGAAAAGTGGGTGCACTAGTTGCGCCTCTGCCTACCCCTTCGGGGATAACAGGCGTGAGTGTATATGTATGTATGTATGTATAAAATGAAAAAGTGTGTTTAACGAGTCACCACTATTTCGTAGCGGTGGATCCAGATGATTAATAGCATATAAACCAAAACATTTTTCTATGACTCCACCACACTGGTTGATTAACATCCAGAAAAAGTGTCGTTTGACAGGAGATAATTTGTAACATCATCAAATTAGATTATACATCTAAATTCTAAAGCCTAACTTGGGTATGCAATGATGTCTAACTATATTTTTCTTTGTTACAGGCGCTTCAAAATTAGCAAGAAAATATTATGTTCAACGTGACTTCAAAACCCACCATTGCTTACAAAATGGCCGCCTGTCCCTCTGCTTCAGTAAATAATCCCGTGACGTACGCTCAGTGCCACGACGCCATCTTGAATTCGGAATTTAAATTTGAAATTTTCTTTTTCTATGCTAATGTTGTTTTTGGTATTCTAAAGACTGTTTTTGAGTTTATCTATGGACATTATGCAGTGACTCTATTCGTTGTTATTTTATATAGTTTAGTGTATTTAACATATAGGTCTTTTTGGAATCACACATTATATTCTAAGGTAAGTTCCATTGGTCCCCAAGATACAGGCACTGCCTTGTTTGGGGCGCCCTGCCAAATGATATGTTTTATTAGCTGTAAGCACTAACATTATTCTTAGAAATTTAGGTAACTACTGATGTGTAAGTTTCTACTCCTTGTCATAATTGTTATTGCAAAATAAAAATATTTTTATTGTTATTATTGTATATGTCGCACCTTTAGGATGAAAACGACACAATTCAAAAAGATAAAAAATTGAGTTATCGTCATAAAATTACTTAAAACGAAGTTCTCAATACAACAATAGTTCAAACATAGCCATATTCCAACAGGAAAAGGACAAACTTTTAGATCGGTCCCTTTTTTATTATATTTTTATAAATAAGGAACTAGCTTTTAGTCACTTAAAAATGACAACTCAATTTTCTATTTTTTGAATTGTGTCGTTTTCGTTCTAAAGCTGCGATGTGTATTTCAGCTTTTGAAGCAATAGAAAAAATAAATAAAATAAAACCGACTTCAAAACCACTACAAACCAAAAAAACATTTAACTTTAAGTTCGCTTAGCATATACGTATATTTGGAGTCGGTGTCTAATTTAAATTGAACATTGTTTTCGTATATTTTTTCGTGTATTTCCTTACCTTAGCTGGCAATTTAAATTAGGCATCGACTCCAAATATACGTAGGTTTTATTTTTGTCATAAAGTTTTTATTTATTGTTTTTTGTTAGTTAATAATTGTGAAATGGTGTAAACAATACATCATCGATATAGGATTGCAGCATTCACGGGTTATCTGCTGTTAGTTATTGAAGAGTTCCATTGTCTATCTCCAACCAAAACCCGCAGTGGCCTTCTTCGGCGCATACGAGACGGCCCCGGGGTATCTTGTTGCACTAAGATAGCTGCACGGGACCGTCCCTGCACAATGTCGTTACGGCCCCTCTATACAAGGGGGCTAAGATGCCCCCACACTCTAAAGGACGCTGTTCGCCCCGCGACTCTCTGGAAGCCCCCTTAAGTCGCCTCTTACCACAGGCAGGGGATGCCGTGGTGGAACTCTCTATATGCCCCCGGACCACAGGGCACGAGGCGCCGGTCAGTCGTCCACCCGGTGCCTCCTACGTCTCCTCTGGCTGCGGGCGGGATCGTTCTGCTCATGATCCCGCCCGGCGCTCTCCTTCCGCGAGATGACGCACTCGCAGAAGGAGACCATCGCACGCCAAGACCTCCAGCCGCCGACCATAGCAGACCCCATGGCCGGCAGCGAGAGATCTCCGCCGACGACTGCTCTAAGAGCGCTGCGTTGTAGATCCCAGGCTGGGCACTCCTCGAGAGTGTGTTGGACCGTATCCTCGCGGCCGTTGCCACAGTGGTGGCACACGGCGGACTCTTCTTTTCCGATCCGACACAGGAACGAGCCGAAACATCCGTGGCCCGTCAGTACCTGCGTCAGACGGAATGTCGGCGCACTGTGGCGCCTGTCAAGCCAGCTTAAGAAGACAGGTCGCACTGCCGCAACGGTCCTCAAGCCCGCATTCGGGCTCTCCAGCCTGGTATGCCACTCCGAATAACTTCATGAAATCCTAATAAATTATATACTAAAACGTTTGAATAAGGAAATCTCATCCAAATCGGATTAGTAGTTTTTGAGAAAATCGCGGCCATACAAACTTACATACATATTACATACATACGGGTCGAATACAGAACCTCTTTTTCGTTTCTGAAGTCGGTAATTAATGTGCTGGTAATGATACCTAACCATTTTTGGACAATACGGCAAGTATTTGGTATCGTTGCTTTTTGTAGAAGGATTGTAAGCGTTTTTATGAAGGTCGAGTGTTCTAAGGCTACTTAGGGTTTTAGAAATTACTCCTTTTGAAGATATTACACTAGGTATATTTTTAAATGTGGTGGTTTTCTATTGTGTTTGTAATTCTATACGTAAGTCGGTGTATTTAGTATTTTTATTTTTGTGAGTGGATTGTAAATTGTGTGTGTTGCAGACAGCTATGTCGATTAGGTACAATTTTGCTAGGTTTACGGAGAATAGTAAATAATTAAATAGTTTTTCTCGTATAAAAGTAACTTTATATACAAACTGTACATTTTTTACAGTATTTTTCCTTCACTGTTAAAGCGACCGATAATTCTCAAAGAATACATTTAAGAAATGTCAGACCTAGCTCTGACTTGAACCCTTGGGTTTTGAACCTGCGGACATCCATTACCTGTAGTCTTATTTCGATAAAAGTTTTTTATACTCGTAATAAAGTAATTATTTATTATCATTTATGATATGTTAACCTACTTAAAAAAAAACCTTTCAATTATGTTAATATAAATCGTTTTATTCACTTATAGCATTATTATGCAAAGTAAAACCTTTTTGGTGTTCCACAGAGAATACAAATGACAGAAGATTTTTTTTGCCAGCTTTAGACTTACGCTGTCATTTGTTCCAGTTCACCGTGACGAGTGGTGACGAGTCACCGGCTTACAACATTTGTCGCGGACCCTTTTTCATTCCAATTTAATGATTATCGATGAGAAAAGCATGCTCGCCTGATGGTAAGCGATACGACCGCCCATAAACAGTAGCAACACCATCCATCACCTTGAGTTACACAGTACTGTGTGGCATTCCACTGCGCTCGTCATCCTGAGATTTAAGATGTGCACATATACACTCACGCCCTTTATCCCCGAAAGGGTAGGCAGAAGCGCAACATATGCACCCACTTTATGTCGTGCGTATTCCCTCCCATGATGTGAGAGGGAGTGCACCCCTCCCCATATCAAATAAAAATTGCAGACTGATACTGACTAGAAAAACCCAATATCACAATACGACCCGAGGATCGAACCCCAGACCTCACAGCGGTATTAGTACCAACGCAATACAACTACGCCACTAACAAATAATAATTAATTAATTGCATGAGAAACGATAAAATTACAATAACAGGTACTTTCAGATAATTTATCAACCGAAGCAAAAAAAACGGAGGAAGGTTCTCAATTCAACGTGTATATATTTTTTTTTATGTACGATCACGCATAACTTTTTACAGAGTAGCCAGATTTTCATTATTCTTTTTTTATTGAATAGGGTATACGTCGAAGTTGGTCACATGTAAATTTGGAAGAAAGTACTCTAAGGGTGGGAAAAAAGGGGTGATTTATTGTTTACTCACAGATTTTAATGCTGAGTTGTATATTAATAAGCATATCACTAAATAGTATAAAACAAAGTCGCTTCCCGCTGTCTGTCCCTATGTATGCTTAGATCTTTAAAACTACGCAACGGATTTTGATGCGGTTTTTTTCAATAGATAGAGTGATTCAACGGGAAGGTTTTTATGTACTTTTAGCCCGGAAAAACTTATTAAATCGGGCGAAGCCGCGGGCAGAAGTCTAGTAATTTATATACACACACCTACATAGTCACGCCATTTATCCACGAAAGGGAAAGCAAAGGCGCAATTAATGCACCTACTTTTCACCGTGCGTATTCCGTCGCATGATGATATAGGGGGCGAGCGTATCGCCATATCGGGTACAAATCCCTGACTCCGGGCTGATACTGAATAGAAAAATCCAATATCACTTTGCCCGACCCGGGGATCGAACCCGAGACCTCAGCATTGCAGTCGTACTGTAATACAGCTACGCCCCCGAGGCAGTCATGTAGTTTATAGCCACAAAAAATTATAAAATACTAGCTTTTGCCCGCGGCTGCGCCCGCGTTAATAAGTTTTTCCGGCATAAAAGTACATATAAACCTTCCTCTTGAATCACTCTATCTATTAAAAAATCCGCATCAAAATCCGTTGCGTAGTTTTAAAGATCTAAGCATACATAGGGACAGACAGCGGGAAGCGACTTTGTTTTATACTATGTAGTGAAAAACATTTAACAAAAAAATTAATTTGCCGAAAACACTGAAAAGCAAAAAATAATATAAATTTTCTATTTAACCTTAATATCTAATATATATACGTACTAGCTTTTGCCTGCGGCTCCGCCCGCTTTAAAAAGTTTTTCCGGGATAAAAAGTAGCCTATGTGTTAATCCAGGACATCATCTACCCATGTGCCAAATTTCATTGAAATCCGTTCAGTAGTTTTTGCGTGAAAGAGGAACAAACATCCTTACATCCATACATCCAAACATCCATACATTCTTACAAACTTTCGCCTTTATAATATTAGTAGGATTATAGTAGGATAGTAGGATATTTGGAGTCGGTGCCTAATTTAAATTGCCAGCTAAGCTAAGCAAATAGGTACACGAAAAATATACGAAAATGTCAATGTTCGATTAAAATTAGGCATCGACACCAAAATATATACGTATTGTTTTGCTTTTCAGTGTTTTCGGCGGTTTTTTTTTTAAGTTTTTTATAACCCTATTTGGCCAAGGAGGCGATATACTTATATATTTTTTTAGGAATTAACAGCGACGGGCTTCGACCACATACCCGAAGGTCCGGACCGGGACAGACGCATCGCCCGGGCGCAGTTGGCGAGGCGGATGGGATCTAAAATTCCCCCTCCTTATCCCAACGGGTGGTTCGCTGTGGCTGAGAGTCGAGACCTTAAGATCGGGGGCGTTGTGTCCATTGATGCGCTAGGTAAGTGTTTTTATCGAGCATTTAACAAGGAGATTGGATGACCAGGCTAACCCTTAATTGGTCATAAATGCGCAGCTGGTCATAAACTTTTATTAAAACCTCTGTGACTTGCGATCGCTGTCATTACATTCTACGATAATGACATTAAGCGGTTCTCCACAGGTATTGTGATTTATGCTGTGTTATTATGTAAAAAGCGACCTTATATTCAGCCCTGCACGTGTAGTTTTTTTTTTGTTAAATGTGTGCTATCCGTGTGTACCTCGCCCCCCGTCAGGATTGGCAGAAAAAATTGTTTGCACATTATTGCCATATCGTCTCCATTGGCTTAATACTCTAAGGTTTTTAGGATCTCTATTATAGGAGAAATTTTTAGGGCGGTATTAATAAATCAATCTCAAGTTTGAGTTGCATCTCAAGTCGACAGAATGTATTGAACTGTTCATACATTATATCTACTTGAGATGTAACTCAAACTTGAGATTGATTTATTAACCCCTGGAATGCCGGGCTAAGTTTGCGTAAAAGACGCGTGCGTGCCGCCCATACATTTGAAAAAATCGGATTTTGAGTGTAAAGGATGTTCTAATTTATACACCATAAAATTCTTTTAGTACGAATTTTGAAATTATTTATTTACTTATTTATTGTGGATCAATGGTCACTAAAATATTCAGAAACATTGTGGGATTTAGCATAGACGGCCACCATTTTGAATTTCTTTGTTTTGAGGCCGATTGACCTCAAAATCGAAATCTGGGTATATCTTTGGTTACAAAAGACGGATCCAATGTTAGAATTGAAAAAAGTGGGCGCCATTTTGAATTTCTTTGTTTTAAGGCCAATCGACCTCAAAATCGATATCTGGGCAGGCCTGTAGGTAGAAAAGACGGATCCAATGTTAGAATTGAAAAAAGTGGCCGCCATTTTGAGTTTCTTTGTTTTAAGGCCAATCGACCTCAAAATCGATATCTGGGCAGGCCTGTAGGTACAAAAGACGGATCCAATGTTAGAATTAAAAAAAGTGGCGGCCATTTTGAATTTCTTTGTTTTAAGGCCAATCGACCTCAAAATCGATATCTGGGCAGGCCTTTAGGTATAAAAGACGGATCCAATGTCATAATTGAAAAAAGTGGCCGCCATTTTGAATTTCTTTGTTTTAAGGCAAATCGACCTCAAAATCGATATTTGGGGAGGCCTGTAGGTACAAAAGACGGATCCAATGTCAGAATTGAAAAAAGTGGCCGCCATTTTTAATTTCTTTGTTTTAAGGCCAATTGACCTCAAAATCGAATTCTTGGCATATCTGTAGTTACCAAAGACGGATCCAATGTCGGAATTGAAAAAAGAGGCCACCGCTTAGGACTTCTTTATTTTAAGCCAATTAACGTCAAAATCGATACTTGGCGATAGTAAAAAACAGATCCAATGTTAGACTCAATAAAAGTGGTCGCCATTTTAAACTTCTTTGTTTGACCGATTGGATTTAAGATAGATATTTGGGCTTGTCTTTAGCCAAATAGAATAAATCGAGGTGTAATGTATGTATGTACGCGCGTGAGAAGTTATACTTCTTTGGCATCATTAACCTTTATAGTTTGGGAAAATTGCAGTCTTGGCTTCGGCCTTTGAATTTTGAAAAAGTCCTTGGGAGTGGTAAAACAACAACAGATAAGGCTGTATGGCTAAGCGCCTTTGCCTTCTCCTTTTACTAAAAAAATAAATTATATTATATAATTATTAAATATAGAATTTAGAGAATAATAAATATATATGACATAATTTGTAGTAAATATTAGAAGATTCTTAATTTAAAATATTTATTATTGATTATTTTAAAAATAAATAAATTTTATAATTAATTTAAAAAAAAGACAACCAATAATATCACTTAACCTGTCGAGCCCCGACCGACGAGGCTGTATGGGCTTGAACCCTTTTCCTTCCCTATAAGGGGAAAATTATAATAAAAAAACAACCGTGAGAATTTTTGTGTCACACATGCGCGCGCATAGTAAAATTTCACTCCCATCAATTTTTCATAACACGCCTAAGATATAACTTCAAAAAAAAAGATACAGTAATTGAATGGCCACCCACCAGAGCATAACGATGTAGGGGAAGAAAAATATAGTAAGATAATTTCTACTACGCGGCTAATTATGCTTATAGCTATTGTTGAATTGCTAACGACCCCGGATTTCCGTCAAGCCCGAATAGTTTGACAGCTGTCATTGTCAATTTTTTGGTAGTATCTATGTGGGTGCGTATATGGTCGATTTTCGCTTGTTGACAGATGACGCACCGGGCCAATGTAACCGAGCGGGCTTGAACGGTTAACCGATTTTGATGCTTTCACAGAAGAATTTACTTTATTAGCTGTTTGCTGCCACGGGCCACTTCTTAAATTCGAAGACAAATTCCTTATTTTGCGACATAACAAAGCTGCGATATCGTTATTAAAGAGAATTGAATAAGCTTTGATGGTGATATTATTTAAAAGTGCTATAATTAAAACCTACTATAGTTTGTGGCCATGTCCAGCGGATTTTGATTTTAAAACCAATAGCCCTTAAAACAAGAACATTTAACATGGAATGCAGTTCTTAAAATTCCAACCTCGATCAATTAGTTTTGGCTAAAAGACAAGCCCAAATATCTATCTTAAATCTGACTTTTCTGTCAATGGCATGCCAAGTATCGATTTTGAGGTCAATTGGCCTTAAAACAAAGAAATTCAAAATGGCGGCCACTTTTTTCAATTCTAACATTCGATAAGTCTTTTGTACCTACACGCCTGCCCAGATATCGATTTTGAGGTCGATTGGCCTTAAAACAAATAAATTCAAAATGGCGGCCACTTTTTTCAATTCTGACATTGGATCTGTCTTTTGTACCTAAAGGCCTGCCCAGATATCGATTTTGAGGTCGATTGGCCTTAAAACAAAGAAATTCAAAATGGCGCCCACTTTTTTCAATTCTAACATTGGATCTGTCTTTTATACCTAAAGGCCTGCCCAGATGTCGATTTTGAGGTCGATTGGCCTTAAAACAAAGAAATTCAAAATGGCGGCCACTTTTTTCAATTCTAACATTGGATCCGTCTTTTGTACCTAAAGGCCTGCCCAGATGTCGATTTTGAGGTCGATTGGCCTTTAAACAAAGAAATTCAAAATGGCGGCCACTTTTTTCAATTATAACATTGGATCCGTCTTTTGTACCTACAGGCCTACCCAGATATCGATTTTGCGGTCGATTGGCCTTATAACAAAGAAATTCAAAATGGCGGCCGCTTTTCTCAATTCTAATATACAAGGTTGATTAAACGGTGAGGCTTTATTTCTAGCTACATATGTAATGTACCATATACAAGCTCTACACCAAATTTCAGTTCAATATGAGGAATAGTTTAGCCACAGTATAGATTTTTTGTGATTGCAAAACTACATCGGGATGTATATCTGCCCTAACAGCTGACCGAGAGTCTAAACATAGTTATCTAAGGTCATGTAAGGTGCGTGACCTTAAATATCAACAAAATTAGGAGACGTTGCCCCTCTATCAGCCAATAATCACGTCAAAGTGAGTCTTAATCTTAGTATAATAAGAACGAAAACACAATAACATTACATCATAACTTTGTAACATAAACAAAGAAGCGATTAATACATAGACCTGGGTCATTCCAATCTTCAAAAATTCAAAGAACTGTTTCAGTTTTTTTTATGAGTCCCCGTAATTGCTCCGGGACATGAGACTCCTTGCGAAAACGCCTGCGCCGCTTCCTAGGTACAATCTTATTAATGCTTACGCACCATTTTGAGAATATCCAAATATTGCTTTTTGTTTATGTAATAGGACACTAATGTAAATGTATTAAAAAGTGATAGTGTTTATTTATTTCTTTGTGTGATACGAGCACCGATCTTTTGTTATGTTTGTGTTTGGTTTCTGTAACTTTGTGACAGCGAAAATTTTTAAATTTGTACTTGAGACCCACCCCGAGCTACCTATCTATTGGTATTTGCCGGTCGGCTCATCGGCGATATGAAAGATAACAGAATGCGACGTTGCCGTTTTGTCACGCAGATGACCGCAGGTTAGTGTAAATATTTATAAATGGTGTTTGCGTATTAAATTGATAGAACTTGTTAGAAAAAAGTGATTTTCTATTTGTATCTTTATCGAGTTTTTGACCGTTTCGAATTATTTCCGAGCCGATATCGAGTACTCTGTCCATTTTAGTGCCCCTGGATCATAGCAACCTTGTATAATTAAGATTTGCATCCAATGGAAACCCAAAAATAAGTTAAAAAGAAACAACCTGTAGATGTTCAGTTTTCATACATTTTGCAGAAATCGGCCCGAGCGTGGATCCACGCTCCAGGCAGAGTTTGAACACTTTTTTTGAGCGTGGATCCACGCTCCCGGCACGCGAGGGCTTAATACCGCCCTTAGGGTGCCATGCCGTACGTTAAGTGATGGAAAGACTCTCATATGTAAGAGTCCGTCTGGGTGGGTACCACCGCAATGTCTATTTCTACTGCCAAGCTGCAGTGTGCATGCACTGCTGTGTTTCGGTTTGAAGGGCATTGTAGCCAGTGTAACTACAGGACATAATGAGACTTAACATCTTATGTCTCAGGATGACGAGCGCAGTGGAATGCCACACAGTACTTTGTAACTCAACGTGCTGGATGGTGTTTCTACTGTTTATGGGTGGTCGTATCGCTTACCATCAGGCGAACGGCATGTTCGTCTCGCCATTCGATGCAATAAAAAAAACGTCAAAAAGGAACTCTTATAGGATCACTACCCAGTCTATCAAGAACCTTTTTCTCATGAACGTGTGGTATCAAGTTGATTTTTTTCTAATCATACACCTTTCAGGTCAGAATCTCTGCGTGTACCGCGGGGAGGATGGTATAGCACGCTGCGTCGACGCCTACTGCCCACATTTAGGGGCCAACCTCGGCATCGGAGGCACGGTTTGTGGCTCGTGCATCGAATGCCCGTTCCATAAGTGGAAGTTTAACGCAGATGGCGCTTGTGTGAGCGTCCCAGGCGTTGAGCACGGTAGGTATTAACTTACATATACATATACACTCACGCCTATTATCCCCGAAGGGGTAGGCAGAGGCGCAACTAGTGCACCCACTTTTCGCCGTTATTCCGTCCCATGTTGTGATAGGGCGAGCCTATCGCCATATCGGGCACAAATTTCAGACTCCGGGCTGATACTGAATAGAAAAACTCAATATCACTTTGCCCGACCCGGGGATCGAACCCGAGACCTCAGCTTTGCAGTCGCACTGTGATACAACTACGCCACCGAGGCAGATTTGTATTACGTGGTAAAAAATGCCGGCTGAAACGTACTGTGATGGATTGGCAATCTCCGAGGTGATGTGGATGGAATTAGGAGTTTTACCACGTTGTACGGTGATGGAACTGAGCAGCAGGGAAAGTCCGAACAATTCTTCAGAGCACTCCCCGTGGTAAATGCGATAGAGAATGCAGAGCGATGCTACATCACTACGCAAAGCCAAAGGATCAAGCCCATCGGAAAGAATACGGTCGTCGAACATACGAGCTGCCCGACGTTGAATACAGTCAAGAGGGAGAAGCTGGTACTGGGGAGCCCCTGCCCAAAGATGGAAACAATATTCCATGTGGGGCCGAACCTGTGCCATATAAAGTTGCAGGCGATGGCCCGACTTAAAATACCGCTTCGATCTGTTTAGCACACCAAGCTCCTTTGAGACCACTTTGGCTTTACCCTGAAGATGACCGCGGAACTGAACGTCACTCGATATGTCGACACCTAGAATTTCGATACTGGCTGTGGCGGTTTAGAGGAGTGCCTTGAAATTGAGGAAAAGGGTTATGCAAACCTAGGTATTTCTAGCAGCTTCGTCTGCGCGAAAGCCTTTCCTAAAAATCACAATAGTGATCCATAGCGACATCTGTAGGACGCGACGCGACGCCAGCGACATTAACTTTTGCAGCGAAATGTTGCCACTGTAGATGAACTGATGGTTGCGTTCTTCTAAGGGAAGATCTCAGGCAGGTGTTGCGGCTGCCGGTTCTCCATTCGACCGCGCCAAATGGACGCGTTCCGTATTAACCGATCCAGAGGACGAAATCACTCTGGCCATCCGCCGTAAGAACGAGTTCTTGAAACTCCGACACTCCACAAGAACGCAGAGCCATCCTTGCCGTCGAGGAGCTCGCCACGTTCCCCGTCGCTCCCCCGTCCCCCCCCCCCCTCGCAGTTCCGGCCCGCGTGCCGATGACAACACAATCTCATAGGATTAGGCCTAAAAACCAATCTTTCCCTAATCGTTGATGTCTCATCCTCTCTCAGTGACGGTCCTGAGCCGAGGTTCGTAACCCGTTAGTGGGTTGCCCTCAGCATGGTCACTTAATTCAAAGGGTTGCGAGCGCCTTCTGCGTTCACCCTAAAGACCGGTGTGGCCAGAAAAGCCGACTTGCGTCAGGCTACTGGCAGTAGGGCCATTAACAATGGAAAAAAAACATCCTGCCGGCCGCGGCTCATCCAACGATTATTTGGAGTGGGTATATACATTGCGCACCGTGTATTGCTTATCGCAACTCTGACGTGTGTCGCCATCTAGCGTTGTTATTGGGCGTTTTATATTAAATGTCGATACCACTTTGATGCATGACGGACGAGTGTCGGGTCTTCTAATTGACAACTTCGTCTAGTAGTTCCAAGCCGTGTTGATAGATGGCAGTGTATATTAATTGTGCCACCACATGCTTCAAATTAAGATATCAAATTTAAAATTAAAAAATTCGGGAGCAAATTACGGGCATAAAAATGGTCTGTTTGCTAAATTTAGAATAACTTGCTTAACTTTTTATGTTTTTGGAGCGTGTTTATACGCTGCAGTATCAGGCAGGCTGATGCTGCAGCAAGAAGCTGAATGGGGGTTCCCGTTGTTGGCACAATACATATTATAAATATATTCTTATTGCTTGTATTTTTTTCCTTTTTCATTAAAGATACATGTTATTGTACCAATAATGAATATTTCTTTCTTTCTATGATAAGCTCTCTAAGAACCATTGGAAATTTATAACGTGTTACATTTAACAAAACTTCGCACTTAACCAACAGCACCGAAAGGCGTATCGATAAAAACCTGGACCACAGTAGAGGCGGATGGTGCTGTTTGGATTTGGTATGATGCTGAGGGTCGCGAACCTCTGTGGAGTATGAGTGACGCGCCACAGATGAAGACCTTCGGGTATCGCGGCAGGAACGAGTTTATCGTCAGCGCGCATATTCAGGTACAGCGACATCTAGTTAATGATTATCTTTGTGCTCAGTATTTTGCTCCGGTTCATTTTTTAACCCCCGACAGAAAAAGAAGGGTGTTATGAATCTAATCCAAGCCGCTTACGGCTACGGCGACCATTTACTGTTTAAACTGGTTATGGATGTGTCCTCACATGGCTGATATAACCAATTTTAGCAGAGAAAGTTCTTGAACAGATGCTACATGTGAGGATGCTACATGTCAATGGCGTCCTCACAGGGGTGTTATAAGTTTAGTGTATCTGTATCTCTGTCTGTGGAATTGTAGCTCTCAAACGAATGGACCAATTACGACGCGTTTTTTTGTTTTAAAGCTGATGCGATTTACAGACTACTAGACTTCCGCTCGCGGCTCCGCCCGTGTGAAACAGTTTTTCCGGGATAAAAGTAGCCTATAGCACTCAGGAGTAATGTAACTTCCTATTATAAAAATTATTTTCAAAATCAGTCTAGTAGTTTTTGAGTTTATCCATTACAAACAAACAAACAAATCTTTGCTCTTTATAATATTTGTATTTGACTGCCTCGGTGGCGTAGTGGTATTGCGTACGCATTACGAGTACGATTTGCGCGCTGAGGTCCTGGGTTCGAATCCCGGGTCGAGCCAAAAAAAATTGTGACTGGGTTTTTCCATCTTAAAATTTACTCAGTCGCAGCTCGGAGTCAGGAAGTTGGCGGTGTGATACCCCCGTGCCTCGGAAAGCACGTAAAGCCGTTGGTCCTGCGCCTGATCTCTCTCCGGTCATGTCGGATTGCCGTCTCACCGGACTATGAGAGTGAAGGAATAGCGAGTGCACCTGTGTATTGCGCACACACTTGTGCACTATAATATCTCCTGCGTACCTGACTGATCTCCGTTGAGATTGGCCGCCGTGGCCGAAACTGGCTAGGAGGATTTCATTTTCATTTAGTATGGACAAAAGAAAAGAGATGATATTATATTCACTATTCTTTAGTTGCATTTTCTATAAAGCGTGATTTTTAGTTTTTGTAATCTATTATTTATTTATTTTTATAACATACACACTCTCTCTTTTACTTCCGAAGGGGTAGCCTGAGGCGCAACTAGTGCACCGCTACTCAACTAACTATTACGCCGTGTATTCCGTTTAGGGTTGCCAGATGGTCGGGAAATATCTGGATTCTCTCGATATTTCATGTGATGTCCCGACATATAACAAATTTTCCCGACAAACCACTTATCAACATTTTCTACTTCAATAAAAATTCAAGATGCATTTTTTGTTTATAGCATTGAATGACGAGACGAGCATGCCGTTCGCCTGATGGTAAGCGATACGACCACCCATAAACAGTAGAAATACCATCCAGAACCTCAAGTTACAAAGTACTGTGTGGCATTCCAGTTTGCTCGTCACCCTGAGACATAAGAAGGTAAGTCTCATTATGTCCTGTAGTTACACTGGCTACAATGCCCTTCAAACCGAAACACAACAGCGCATGCACACTGCTGCTTGGCGGTAGAAATAAACATTGCGGTGGTACCCACCCAGACGGACTCTTACATAATATGAGAGTCCTACCCCCAGTTCTATTTACAGAAGAAGAGCCCTTCGATTATGCCAACGAACTTAATGTTTTAAAAGATGTTCCCATGATGTCCCATGATGTGATAGGGGGTGAGCCCATCGCCATATCGGGCATAAATTCCATACTCCGTGTTGATACTGAGCAGAGAAACCCAATATCAACTGTTAAATACCTTTACCTATTATTGATTAAAACTATGCATTACTTTCAGGAAATCCCAGAAAACGGCGCCGACGTGGCCCATCTGAATGCTGTACACACATCGTCTATTGTGTCTGGTTTGGGAGAAAAGTTCCCCATATTGTACAACCTTATAGGTGAGTTGTCAAAATATAACAAGGACATTCTTCGTGAACTGTAGTGGCTGAGGTGCACCCACTTTTCACCATAGTGTTCCGTCCCATGATGTGATGGAGCCCATCGCCATTTTGGACACAAATTTAGGACTCTGGGTTGATACTTAGCAAAACAGACAGTATTACTTTGCCCTACCCTTGAATCAAACATGGGGCTTCAGTCAAACCGCGCAACCAATAGTAAGCCACCGAGGTAGTCGAAATAAATTTAATAAAAAACATATTTCTTCTTCTAGTTTAATGTTTCTGTACTCCTCTTTAATATGTACAGTCGTCCACTATTTCCCATGAGAGGACCTTACCGGAATAAAAAGTAGCCAATGTGTTAATCCAGGACATGAACTACTCGTCTACCCGTGTGAAGTATATATACGCAGAAACTGCTGAGCGGATTCGGATGAAATTTGGCACACAGTTAGGACATGTCCTAGATTAACACAGGCTACCTTTTATTCCGGGAATATGCTCCCATGGGAAATAATGGCATTTTAGTCTGTTTATTGAAATACATGGCGCCGGCCACATGCAGTCTTTTAAGGACTTTTGTAGCAACACCTAGTTAATAAATAGATTTCGGGTGAAATCACTAATAACTTTTTTTCTTTACAGGCAGGCACGTGTGGAGTGCGGAGTGGCTAAAAGGGGAAGATCACACTTCAAAAATGAACCTTGCGCATGACTACAAAGTGCTCAAATTTGATCTGGCACACACTGACGTTAAAATTACTCAGGTGAGTGGCACAGCCAAAAGTGGCATTAGTCCCACCTCTGTTTACCTTTTCGGGGATAAAGGGCGTGTGTGTGTGTGTAAATTAATAACTCGAGTATAGTTTGAAAGAATTACCGAGACTACTTTTACGACATCTTTACGGACGAGGCGAATTTACTGCTAGTAGGACTCTCATATGTAAGAGTCCGTCTGGGTAGGTACAACCGCAATGTTTATGTCTACCGCCAAGCAGCAGTGTGCATGCACTGTTGTGTTTCGGTTTGAAGGGCATTGTAGCCAGTGTAACTACAGGACATAATGAGACTTAACATCTTATGTCTCAGGATGACGAGCGCAGTGAAATGCCACACAGTACTTTGTAACTCAAGGTGCTGGATGGTGTCGCTACTGTTTATGCGTGGTCGTATCGCTTATCATCAGGCGAACGGCATGCTCGTCTCGTCATTCTGTGCTATAAAAAAACTACTCATTTCACAGAATGGCCCGGGACAAGTCAAATTACATGTACAGACGGCCGTGGGCCCAATATACATGGTTCAGTCAGTGACTCCACTGGGTCCACTCCTACAAAAGGTCGTACACAGGATGTACTCACCGTACTACAACGCGCCAATCGCGTCCTACTTCGTCAAATGGGAAGCAGTTATGGTAATATTATTTTATTTATATTTTTTTTTCAAAAAAGTTAATCGACTTCTAAAACCACTAAAAAGCATAATGTAATTTAACATTAACACAACACACTCATTTCATTTTATGATTTAACTAGCTTTTGCTCGCGGCTCCGCCCGCATTAAAAAGTTTTTCCGGGACAAAAGTCCCGGTTTATATTTTCCCGGGATAAAAAGTAGCCTATGTGTTAATCCAGGACATGATCTACCCGTGTGCCAAATTTCATCGAAATCCGTTCAGTAGTTTTTGCGTGAAAGAGGAACAAACATCCTTACATCCATACATCCAAACATCCATACATTCTTACAAACTTTCGCCTTTATAATATTAGTAGGATATAGAACAACCTATAGATAACAAGCGACTACCGCCATCTATCTTCTAAATACTGCATTTCCATTTCAGTTCGAGCGTGACGTAAAGATATGGAACAGCAAGAGTTTCGTCAGCGCCCCGGCATACGTTCGATCGGACAAAGCGATAAAATCGTTCAGATCTTGGTTCTCTCAGTTTTACAGCGAGAATAGTGTTAGTTTTCGAGACGCGTTACAAAATCCATTAGATTGGTGACTAATGGTTTCAATATATATTACGAATTCATTGAGGGTATTGTTTCTCAGGGATGCCAGACGTACCAATTTCCTGGTATCCGTACCAGTTTTCAGGGTCTTGTACCATGTACTAACTAGAAGTTGTGTTGGTACCAACTTTCCACATCAATCTATGAATTGTATTTTTTGCTTGTATGTTAGAATATATCACTACTAGTAGTGCTCGCGGCTCCGCCCGCGTGATAAAGTTTTTCCGGGACAAAAATAGTTTCCCGGGATAAAAAGTAGCCTATAGCACTCAGGGGTTATGTAGCTTCCTATTAGTGAAAGAATTTTCAAAATCGGTTCAGTAGTTCCTGAGATTAGCGCGTTCAAACAAACAAACTCTTCAGCTTTATAATATTAGTATAGATAAGTTGCATAGAAATTGTAGTTTTGTGAGCTAAAAAAAAGGTCGCTGGAAAAATTCTGTACAGATTCTTTGTTACAGTTGCAATTTATGTATATCATCATGATATCATTGTGCATACCATTTTTTTTTGTGCAAATACCAACTTTCAGTGACATCTGTACCAGTATTAGTGAGACACTATCTGGCATCCCTGTTGTTACTTTTTCCTCGGTGATGTTTGTGATTTCACGGCTTGCTGATATAA
Organism: Lapara coniferarum; assembly: GCA_949316025.1. Lineage (NCBI taxonomy): Eukaryota > Metazoa > Arthropoda > Insecta > Lepidoptera > Sphingidae > Lapara > Lapara coniferarum. The sequence continues at coordinate 25,592,581 of OX438929.1, forward strand.
TAATTGAGTAACATAAATGTATAAGTCGTCCAAATGCAAAAAATCTATGCTCGCAAATAAAGGTACTATCTAAATTAGCTGTGTACGATAACTGACAAATAGAATTAACTAGAAACCTATGAACCTGGCCTAGGGCTTTTATTTTAAGGTACCTTTACAGTTCATAAATAAACTGTATGTAGATCACTATATTCGGATAGATAAATGAGCCAATCAGAATCATCATCATCATCATCATCAGCCTTTATCAGTCCACTGCTGGACATAGGCCTCCCCTAATGAGCGCCATAGCGCCCTGTCTTCAGCTTGCCGCATCCAGCATCTGCCTGCAGTCTTTCGCAGATCGTTGTCCCACCTGGCCGGAGGGCATCCTACACTACGTTTGCCCAGTCGCGGTCTCCACTCAAGAACACGTTTACCCCAGCGGTTGTCGGTTCTTCGCGAGATATGGCCAGCCCACTGCCACTTCAGCTTGCTAATTCTTTGAGCTATGTCGATAACTTTGGTAATCAGAATAAACATTGCGAAATCGGGCGATTGAGAATTCTTTATTGTGGACTTTAGTCGCTAGATGGCGTTATACACAGTTTTGTGATGTTTAAAATATACGTTATTTATTGTTTTTAAAATGCATTTATTATAAATAGGTAATGTGAAAAGAAACCTTATGCTAGTAATAAAGCTTACGTGGAATGCAGACGACAAAAACAATGACAAAGACAAATAATAGTTTATAAAAACTAAAAAACACGCTTTATAGAAAATCCAACTAAAAAATAGAAAATAATTTTTAATAAACTTGAATTGAGAGTAAAGTAAATAAGAAAAATATTTATTTTATAGTAAAAAAAAAAAAATGGGGTGTTTTTTATCAGAATGATAATCCTTCTAGTTCTACTCATATTATCTGTCAATAAAATATTTATAACTATTGACACCATGCACCCCACGCTTTTTTTTAACAATAAATTACATATTTTTCTTACTTATACTATTCTCAATTGAAGTTTACTGTTTATTAAAAATTATTTTCTTTTAGTAGGATTTTCGATAAAATGTGTTTTTTAGTTTTTATAATCTATTATTTATCTATTGAAGCACAAGGAAAATTTAAGTATTATTTATTTAGTTGGATTTCTTTAAAAACTTATTTTTTAGTTTAAAACATTCTATTGCCATCGGTCTCTTTGATAAGTATGCCAAATTTCTATTTAATCTGACGTTTTGAAGGGGGTCAAAACCATGTTCAAAGTATAAGTTACATACATACATCTGAACCTAATAAAAGCGTGTTAAAAAGACGACGACTTTTACAATAAAAATATTTTCTTTTTCTGACTAGAAGATTAGTGTACTATGCTTAATTCAAATTTATAAAAATTTATTCCCAATTTTTAGTTGGATTTTCTATAAAGCGTGTTTTTTATTTAACTATTATTATTTTTCGTTTTTCAGTTCTGTTTTTCTAGTTCAACAAATGGCATTAAAAATAAACGAAAGTGCTAACTTATAACAAGTATGCTTTCACAAAAAATAAATAAACTATTATAATTACAATAAACTATTATTGTTAAATATAATTAAATAATTGCTCACCGGTTATTATTGTATAAAATATTTAGATATAAGGAAGGAACTCTCTCCTGACATACAGGTATGGAAACCTAGTTCAGGAGATTGTACCACAATGGAATTTGTATCTTTAATTTCTGGTGCTCAATAAAGTTAATATTATTATTCATTTTATAGTTGGATTTTCTATTAAAGTGTGATTTTAGTTTAAAATATTGAATTGTCATCGGTCCTTGATAAGTATGCCAAATTTCGATTTAATCCGACGTTTTGAAGGGGGTCAAAATCATGTTCAAAGTTTCAGTTACATAGATATAAAATATATACACACGTCTGAAGCTAATAAAAGCGTGTTAAAAAGAACTATTATTTATCCATTTTTAGTTGGTAAATCTAACTAAAAGATGAATAATATAGGATAAATAGTGGTTCTATTCAAAAATATTAAATCGTGGTTTTAGTTTAAAATATTGAATTTTCATCGATCCTTGATAAGTATGCAAAATTTCGATTCAATACGACATATTGAAGGGGGTCAAAATCATGTTCAAAGTGTCAGTTACATACATACATACATACATACATACATACATGTACGTCTGAAGCTGATTATAAAGGCGTGTTAAAAACAATTTTGATCCATCGCAACGTCTGAAAAAGGTTCGTTCCTAAAGATAAACTACTTAGATGATACCTGTATCAACTAACTAGTAGTGCTCGCGGCTCCGCCCGCGTGAAAAAGGTTTTCCGGGATAAATTTATTTTTTTATTTATTTATTTATTTAATTAGAACGCATAAACCACTTACACTAATTAAGTTAATAACACGAACATATAACTACAGTAAAAAAATTAACAAATCATTAAAGTACTAATAACTACATCAAATCATCTATCATAAGTTTATTTCACAATAGTGCAAACATTCGTACTGGATCACGTTCCAATCAGCCGAAAAAACATGAAAATGTGGTGCGCTATCAAGAAGGGATTTAAGAGCGTTGAGAGTCCGCGGAATAGGTGATCTAGAACGTGCTACAGTACGGCACTGCGGGACAGCAAACAGCTTGTGCGTCCTACTACGACAGTAATTGTTGGGTACAAAGAGCCTACACAGCTCATTATTCAGATCGGGAGCGTCTATTAACCCTCTCAGTATTTTACACATGGTTGTTAATTGGTCATACCACCTCCTGACCTCCAGGGAGTTGTATCCAAGACATCCCAATAGAAATTTCGTTGGGTACATGTATGGATAGTTTGCATATATCCGCTTATATAGATACCTTAAAAAGGCTTTTTGGACCTTCTCCAGCAAGAGTGCATAAGTACTCTCGTAGGGATGCCAGACACATGCACTTGCCTCAATTTTGCTGCGAACCAATGCAGAAAAGATGATTTTAATCACACTAATGTCATGAAAATCACGCGAATTACAAAGAACGAAACCCAAGCGTCGATAACATTCTTGTGCCAAAGTTACGATATGGTCGTGAAATGTTCGTTTTCGGTCAAATGTAACTCCAAGGTCTTTAATTGTGTGTGTTTTTGTCATTATTTCTGAATCGAGTCTATAGCTATAATTAATTGGTCGCTGCATTCGACCGAAAGTCATCCCCAAACATTTTGATACATTAAACGCCATTTTGTTTTCAACGCTCCATTGAAATACAGCATCAATGTCGCACTGAAGTAATACACAGTCCCTTTCTGTTTTAATTTCACGGAAAATTTTGATGTCATCCGCATATAGAAGACATTTTGAGTATTTTATGACTGTGGGGAGATCATTAATCATAATTATAAATAGAAGAGGACCAAGTATTGATCCTTGACTTACTCCAGAGCGCGTGTGATAGGGTTGGGATTCGTACAGACCAAGCCGAACATACTGCTGGCGATCTCGAAGATAGTCAGCGATAAACTGGAGGAATCGTGGAGTTACACCCAAAACAGAAAGTTTTTCCAGCAGTATGTCGTTGTTAACCCTATCAAACGCCTTCCGGAAGTCGAAGTATAGGACATCCACCTGCCCCCCGCGATCGAGCCTACCCGAAATATAATCTACCATTGTTAATAAGTTAGTGTTGACAGATCTCTTTCTTCTAAAACCATGTTGCTCATTACATAGAAACGGTTCGATCTGTTTATATATTTTCGTGTGAAGAATATGTTCGAATATTTTAGCCAGAGTGGAAAGTATAGCTATTGGGCGATATTCTTCTACACATGTCTTGTTGGAGCTTTTAGGTATGGGAGTTACTCTAGAGAGTTTCCATTGCGGAGGATACTGGCCTACTTTGAGAGCAAGATTAAACAAGTGACAAAGAGGATTTACAAAGAAATCACGGCCTTGTTTAAGAAGCCACAGAGGAATACCGTCAGGACCAATGGAGCTGGTGGATTTCAAACTCCGAATCGCCATTATAACGTCATTTGGAGAAACCTCTTGCACGATAACATATCTACTTGAGAATATTGGACTTTGATTTTTTATGTGAGATGCGTCGAGTTTGGGTATTTCAGAAAGAAATACACTGGAAAAAAAGTCAGCAAATGCTTCAGCAGCCTTAACTCCACTGACTGAGTTGCCTTTATATTCCACCCTAGACTCAAAACCACCCATAGATCGTAAACTCGATACGTGGCGCCAAAAGTCGCGAGGATTAGACTTAATATTTTCCTCAACACTAGCCAGATAATTATTATAAGCAATAGCAATACGTTCCTTTAACTTAGATCTTAAATCAGAAAATAAATAGTAAGTGTCTTGAGAATGGGTGTGTTTCCATTGGCGGTGAAGCTTCAACTTGAGTTTCGTATCCTCGATAATGTCGCGGGTAAACCAAACCGGGTATTTTCTACTTGGAGTAGTCTTTCGTATTTTTTTAGGAATACAAGTGTCGAACATATTATATAGGACATCATAAAAATAGTTTACGCTTTTATGAACGTCATACATTTCATAGAGGTCATTCCATGAGAAATTAGAAACCATATCTTGTAAAGCCGTATAGTCACCTTTTATAAAATTCCAATCTTTACGAACATCTAAAGTAGCAGGCTCAAAATGATCTAAGCACCGAGAGGCGGAAATTTTGATATAAATATCAAGAGGCGGGTGATAAGCATCAGGAGGCACAATCCCCTCTGTAGCTCCAACAATTACTTCTCGTAGGTCTGTGCTGTCCCGCGTCAGCACAATATCCAACATTCCACCATAAAGATTTGTCACATGATTATTTTCTGACAAGTTACAATATGACAAGAAGTAATTAAAGTAGTTGTTTATGTTCAGTGATGCACTATTTAGATTAATGTAACCACAAATTAGGACCGTGCCTTTTAAGTTATTGATGAAACTTTCTACCTTGCAAAACCATTTCATGTAATCGCTGTCACTGGCACTTGGCTTAATGTAAACTATACACACATAAATAGTACCTCCGTATAATACATAACTGGCCCATAAGTCTTCACCACAGTCTGTTTCAAAGTTCCTGAGCCTTTGAAGGACGGTGGGAGCACGCGACGCTAGAAGTACGCCTCCACAAGCTGTTTCTCTATCCCGACGTACTATGGTCCAATCTGAGCAGCACACAAGTTCAGAATCTTCCACAGAACTATCAAGAAAAGTCTCAGTAGCAGCAATAAGGTCATGTTCCGAAGATAAGAGGTTATTACGCCATACAGGAAGCTTGGTTTTTAGTCCTCGCACGTTCTGGTACAGCGCCTGAATGTGAGCGCTTTTGCTGCATAGCGCTTTCGGCACGAAAGGGCTGATGGTTAGATGGCGATATAGCTTTATCGGCAGTCTCGGATGTATTTATAAACTTCCTGTTATAATTTATCCACCGTTTTATCCTCGCATGCACAGCCCAGACGTCAGCGGAGAAACACAACTCGTAGTAGGCCGTAGGTACTCCAATCTTGTAAGACTTGTAGTTTCCCTTTGGTTTTAACTCTTCAACTGTACACGAACCAGCTGGGCATAATTGTTGTAAGTACTCAAGAACTTCTTTACCATTGGATGCCATATTCCACAAGTGCAAATACTTTACAGGGTCAACCGCCTTTAAGGTGGTCACAGATGGACCGGCCGCTCCGCACTTAGAAGTAGGGATACGGCTCTTACGTTTCTTCACCTCAGTCCATTGGCGGTCATCTGCAGTAAATCCCTTGTTATTAACATTTATTTCCTTGCTATGTTTAGGGGTTAAACAACTATTGTTAATCGTCGCTTCTTCAGAATTATTTTTGTCTGCAACCTCAATAGAGCTATGGATTATTGCTTTAGTTTGGACTTGTTGGAGCTCATTTTTGCTGGATGGGTATTTCGTTTTATTTACGCGTTTCTCAGCTGTTGGGTTGTGTGAGGAAGAGAAAGATTCCAATGAAGTTTTTAAGCGTTGACTTTCAAATTTTGCAATTTTATCATCAAGTTTGAGTACAAGCTCGCCGTAGTTTTCCAGTTTTTTTCATAGTTCTTAATAAGAAAAACAGCGTTGACAAGTTGATCCCTTAAACTACTAATTTCGATTCTTAGACTCTTTATCTCTTCAGTCAGTTCATCAGATTCGTTAAAAACGCAAATCGGTTCATTATAATTAGACTTTTTTTTTCGGAACATAACATTCGGATCTTGATGTTTTTTAGATAGTCCTACAGGCGTGGAGCTGTTGTCACCTCCCTTTTTAATAGTGCAGCGGCATTCGGGGCAATCCCAAAGCATTTTTTCGTCATATGTTGGATTTTTTAAACCCATGCATAGCGAATGATAAACTTTATTGCATTCCTGAACCATACAGCGCAAATAGTCTTCTTTACCAATAGCACAACGACATGCAGAGCAGTCCATAGCGGTAGATTATTACAGTGCTAGCTAAGCAAGATATAGCTTATAGAAATTCAAATAAGCAAATAATCCAAGCTTGGATTCCACTATCTCAACTAGATGGCGCTAGTGACTGCGAATGTGAATATTCTATGTTAAGAAATTCACTTGTTTACCGTAATATTAACACAAACGGTATTCACAATTCAACAATCTATCGTGTTCATAAGATCCATAAACTTTTTACCTTAAGCTGTTAGGTGAAGGCCATGAAACATGAGACGGTATAATTCATAAAGTTCGTTATGATTTTAAAACGTCCACACACAAAACACTTTATTTCCGTCAAATGTTTGAGTTTCTTGCGAATAACACTTGTACAGTAGAATCACTCCACGGCACAGGTTTAGAGTCAGTTTCGTAGATCAAATACTATAATATTCTTATCAATAGCAAAGTTATATACGAGCAGAGTTTAAAATGATGTTTACTTGAACAGCGCCACCTATCGAACCCCAATAAAAAGTAGCCTATAGCACTCAGGAGTAAAGTAGCTTGCCATTAGTGAAAGAATTTTCAAAATCGGTTCAGTAGTTCCTGAGATTAGCGCGTTCAAACAAACAAACTCTTCAGCATTATAATATTAGTATAGATTTAAGAAGAAGTTAAAAGACTACGATAATTATAATTACTACTGACGACGCGCACGTCTTGTTTAGAAATTTTCAAATTTGACATAGGTACTGTACCTATTTAATTGAACGAGATAAAATAAAATAACAGGTCACAATTCGCTGTTTACCGAAATTATAAAATGAAATTAATGCATTTTTGTGCAACATCAACAATACAACTTAATAAGTAGTCGTATAACGTGTTAGAGCATCCAATAACACAATTAGTTTTGTAAACTGATCTAAATAGTAAATACCTTTTAATCCTCTTATGTTTCTTCAAATACATTTCGCGCCGTTCGCCAACTTGTTGAAAGTTTATATTTTCATTATAACCTAACAAATTTAATTTATTATTGCCGAACAAAACTTGTTAAGCACTTAAATAATATACCCGATTTCTTGGTATTCTGCTGATAATTGGCGGAAAAAAGGATATTTGGAGGTTATTGGTCGGGCAATTCAACGACTTTAATGTGGCAGCCCTGGTGCCAACTGTCAATTGTTATGATTGTCATACTCATAAATCAGGAGTTTTGGCGGGAACTTGGAAGTGTCATGAGGTTTGAGTTGCTCTTGTTTTAATTCATTATTTTGATGATAGTGTTATATTGCATAATTATGGTGGTATGTTATCCAGTATAGTCCTATTAAAGGGCTCAAATGAAGTTAATTGAAATAACTGCGTAATCAAGTGTTTGTTTTTGTAGCCGCCAAAACTCCTTGATAAAGTCTTAGTAAGGTAGCCACTGCTTTACGTCGACATAGTAGTTAGGAGTTAAGACTGAGGATTAAAATTTCTGCAAGATAACCGCAATGTGCTAGAGTCCAGAGCCGTAATATTGAAATAAAAAAATACTCATAAATCATAATTCAGTTCCGTCATTCGTTGCCGCCAAAACTCCTTGATAAAGTCTTGGTAAGGTAGCTACTGCTTTACTACGACATAGTACGTAGGAAAAAAAAGACACAACCAAAAATATCACTTAAGACGAGGCTGTATGGGCTTGAACCCTTTGCCTTCCCTATGAGGGAAATTATTAAAAAAGAAAAAATCACTTCCATCGTCAGTGTTGCCAACTTAACGGATTTCCCATCATATCTTACGGATTTGGATACCTTGAAAAATTGATTCTAAGGCGCCTATTACACGCTCACACAAACGGCATTCAATTCCATTACTAATGAGTCATGATTGACGGGTGATTGATGAAAACAAAGTGACATTACACTATCACTCAAAATTGTATTTAGTCATACTCAAGATTTTACGGAGAACACACGTTTTCACGCGTTTTGATATGAATACTTGTAGCTAAATTTAAATTTAGAGAAAAAAAGTACAGTAAGTAAAAACATTGGGTTAAATATTTATTGTAAAAAAGACAGTTTTATAGCCATACTTTTGTTTTACCCAGCTTTTATTAGCGGCTACGCCCGTTTGATTTTTTTCCGGGATAAAAGTCCTGCTATATATTTTCCAGGGAGAAAGGTAGCCTACCTGTGTTATTATGTACTATAATCTATCTTTATGCCAACTTTCAACTGATCTGGATGTTCAGCCGTTCTGATGTGATTGAGGAAAAAAGCATCGAAGTTTTCGCATTTATAATATTAGTACCTATAGAATAATTTAGTCTGAAATACGAGATACAAAAGAAAATAAAGACAATGACAACTATTTTCTTTATTATCTAATAAGATTCAATAGGATAAAATTATTTTCTCGGGATCAAAAGTAGCCTATAGCACTGAGGAGTAATGTAACTTGCTATTAGTGAAAGATTTTACAAAATCAAACAAATCTTTCCTCTTTATAACATTAGTATAGACTGACTATTAAAAATTCGCAGTAAACCACAACTCAGGGATTGATTTAAAACTTAAAATATTTTTTTCTGCGACTGTAGCATAAAGCATAAGGTTAGTTCGGGGAAGGTAATTGTCCGCGCGGGTGTGCCAGCGCCTCTCCGACTCAACACAACATGTCCCACTCCACCGCTGTCCGCGCACTGACTCAAAGAGTATTATATACATTGGGAACGCTGACTGGCGTTTGCCGGACGAAACGCCATTAGACTGATGGTTAAACATTAGATTGATGGTTGCTCGACGCCCAAATCAAATTATCCAGATATTCGTCAATCATCGTCACTCGTGTGTTATCTTGGACCTAAATTATATAATAAACTCAATAAAATCCTTAAATTACACACACTTACCTATTATCAATGCAAGAATCGCGTCATAAATTGGCTCAAAACTAAAAACTATGAAGAAATAGAAACATTCATAAAAATCTAACATAAGATAATTTAGTAAAACCCAAGAGGTTAAATGTGTTATTTTAATATATAAATTGTACGGCATGTTCTCTGCTGGTATAATTAGGTAAAAAGTCCACAGTTTTTGTTGTCTAACTTATGTTATAAATGTACTGTGACGGTATTTGTAAAAAAAAATGCCAACTTATGTTTAGTGCACTGTTGTATCAACTTAATGTTCTTTATGTGTTTATAATCTTAATTTGTGTGTTATAAAATAGTGGTGTTATTTTTAATGTGCCACCGGAAGAAACTGGCGTCTAAGACACAGGCTAGGCCTAGTTTAGACGCTAGTGTCAATTTCTACCTGGATTTATTATAAGGTAAAAAATCAAGGATTATATGAATAAGAAATTGTATTGTAATGTTAATGTTTAGTTTTCAATAAAGTTTTATTATTATTATTATTACTCAACCGTCAATCACCACATTAGACGATAGGTTATTCGTCACTCCAAACGTGACTGTAAGTGACGAATGAAATGAAAATCCTCCTAGCCAGTTTGGGCCACGGCGGCCAATCTCAACGGAGATCAGCCAGGTACGCAGGAGATATTATAGAGCACAAGTGTGTGCGCAATACACAGGTGCACTCGCTATTCCTTCACTCTCATAGTCCGGTGAGACGGCAATCCGACATGACCGGAGAGAGATCAGGCGCAGGACCAACGGCTTTCCCGTGATGGACGGCAGTGTGGCAGGTAGGCCTCACGCTACCGTTGACGTCGAGGGCGTCCTTCGGTGCGCGGGGGCTTCTGAGCCCCCCATACAGGAGATGGGCTACATTAGGCAGCACCGCGCAGGGGCGGCTGCGGAGGACAACTTAGACACTATTAGTCCGGGGAAACCCGCAGCCGTCCCTAATGCGCCGAAGAAGGCCACCGCGGAGTTTTAGTTGGTATGCCGTGCGGTGTACATAGGTTAGGGACTCGGCCCGGCGGCTCAACGCTAGGTCGTAAGGCACGGTAAACCCAACATCACCGCTCAGTCGCCCCTCTTGAAGGCTGGGCGGTAGTAATAAGTCACTTTCTCCGCGAAAACAAAAACAAAAAAAAAAGGACCAACGGCTTTACGTGCTTTCCGAGGCACGGGGGTATCACACCGCCAACTTCCTGACTCCGAGCTGCGACTGAGTAATTTTTTAAGATGGAAAAACCCAGTCACAAAGTTTTTTTTGGCCCGACCCGAACCCAGGACCTCAACGCGCAAATCGTACTCGTTACGCGTACGCAATACAACTACGCCACCGAGGCAGTCAAATGTCACCGAGTGACGAATAACCACATAACTGACAGCAAAACGTACTCTCTAATGGGCGCATAACGGCTGACGGAATATTTAACGAGACAAAACCTACCTTTAGTGAAATAGGGGTTTAACGATTCTCAAATGTATAGGAACGGGAGGGGGGGTAGTATACGTGACTAAATTGTTGAATGGCAGGGTATTTAGATAGGTGGTAAGAACCCCATATGTGACAGCTATATCAACGCCCGTGTACATAGAACTTTAGACAATTTAGAGCTTTGATGAATAAAACTTTTAACGGGTTTTTGACGGAAATGTACAAAGAAATTGACGGATTTTTTAAAATCTTGTTGGCCGCACTGCCACTGCGTCTAGTTTCTTTGTTTGTATTTTGTCTTTGCTTCCGACTTCCGTTCACGCCGCCGCCACGGTTGTAGCACAGAGCACTGGTTGTTGAATAATTCGCTAATCCGCTTTGATTTTTTGCATGACTCGCATAAACGCATTTATAACGCTATGTTGAACTGCTGAATGCTCGTGCTTGGTGTTTGCGACCTAATTTTTTAAGCCCTTGTTGTGTGCGCCTCGTGAATCTACAGCGACGCCATCGTCGGGAACGCGTGCGCCGCCAGATGGAGAATCGTCAAGGTAAGGCGTGCAATCCCTGATCTTCGAATTGCCTATATAGCTGCCAACCCAACCGCTCATCCGGGTTCTTACATACGGTCTACGACCGCTTGGGCTTTTGCTTGGCCAAACGCACCGGGTCTTAAAACTCGACCGGGAGAGTTTCATCTTTCCCCTAAAATTTCCCGCCTGCTTTTTATATTAAACCCCCATTTTAGGAGGCCCATTACGTGACGCCTCCAGTACTTAAGTGTACCAAACTAATTGGCTTCTTTGATGATACCATACGAATTATATAGGCAGGCAATAAAGGACATTGACCCTAAAAAAAAATATTAGTATTAAAATTTAAGACTAAAATACATTAATTTTTTATTAATTTCACATTGTCGATTTTTTAATAGTATTCACAGATATAAATTAGAAAACAAAGGTTCTTGTCACACTAAAATCATTTATTTTATATTCAGTTTCATAACATGCAACAAATTATACCTTTTAATAATTATGCAGTTTTAAATAAAACGATTAAAAACAGATTAATCCATTTTTTACATTATACAAAATCACTGCCTTAATATAAACGATACATAAGTTACATCAATCTGTTTGTTACGGCAGAAGCTCGGGGTATCCAACCATCAGTCTGTCTTTTTAATGTTGTGTTCATCCATTAGTGTTCGGATAGCCCTTGTGTCCTTGTGTGTACGTTCTCGGGTGATTAGTTGAATTTTGATTTTATGTTTAAAATTATTACATTTGTAATATTTTTGTTCTTGTTTCCGATATTGTTATTTCTGTATATATGGACTTAATTTTGGTGACAGGACCTCATGTTTCTGTATATGTGATAAAATCAAACAATCATGATAATTTTTCCAATAGTTGACTCCGACAGTTGCACCAATCAATTGTCAATTGTAATGTTCCTTTTAAAATATGTCTATAAATGAAAACCATAATAATTATTTACCCTGTGCCAAAGGTTTGTTATATCTGACTAAACGAGTAAAGGTCAATGTGCTTTACTGCCACGTTATCTGGCACGGACTACTGTATTAAATTGTATTGTTGTTGCATTTTTTATTATTGGAGAACTCAAGTGTTAGGAATACTTCAGGTTATGTATAAAGATTGAAACCATTTAGTTTGTGATATCAATAGACATTTTAATTTACAAATAAAAATTTTACCAATGTCAAAAAAAGGAGGAGGTTCTCAATTCAATGTGTATTTTTTTTAATGTTTATTGGAAAATTATTTTTTTACAAAGGATATGCTTCCAGATTGTTTAGAATTTTTATCAAAACCGAGAAAGGTTGAGTAGGTTGGTTTTTAAACCAAAATAACTTTAAAAACTTGTCGTCCAAGTATATGAAATTGTGAATTTTGCTTTTCTGTGACATTTCTTTAGATTTTTCGTGTAGAATTTTGTTAGGTCTATTTTTTACATACTTATAAAAATAACATTACGCCTTTTATACGTTTTTAGGGATAGGCAGAGGTGTAATTTTATGTTTGTTATCCAGGGTTCGCTGATATATATATCAGCGGATATAATATATCACGATATATATCAATTGATCGGGTTCGATCCCCGGGTCGGGCAAAGTGATATTGAGTTTTCTATTCAGTATCAGCTCGAAGTCTGAAATTTGTGCCCGATATGGCGATAGGCTCGCCCCCTATCACATCATGGGACGGAATAATGGCGAAAAGTGGGTGCACTAGTTGTGCCTCTGCCTACCCCTTCGGGGATAACGGGCGTGAGTGTATATGTATATATATATGTATATCAATTGATTTTTATCTTGATATATATCAAATGATTTTTTTCCTGTTTAGTGAACTAAGAAATTTAAAGATTAAAGATTGCCGTGGCAACATGTAGTGAAAAACTACAAACCAACATAATTTAGATTGTTTCCTAAAATGGCAACCTCATTTAAAGTTGGGGAAATTCCCTTGAACTAAACCAGCACCGATAGCTTTTTATTGAAATTCAAACCTTAACTTCTTTGGATATAAGGTTTATTTAACGAGGTAATAAAAATGAGGATTCCCTAGTGCTCCTAGCGGTAATAATTTTCACTTTCTAGGAAATCCCCGCAAGTGTGACAATCGAAAGATTTGATAAATGTTGACTCATTATTGTTTTTCTAATTATTATATTAGTAAAATTAGTTGATTTATCCCACAAACTAAAATTATTAAAATAATAGGTACTTGATTTTTTAAGTGTTCATTAAAAAAATATTTCCCAAATAAACACCAATTCTTTTATTACTATTTTTTAATTAAACATGTGGTAATTTGACACTCACTTACTATGACTTAATGACATATTATTTTAAAGATTCCGCTCACATTTTTAAGTGTTTAATCCAATTACAGAATGAAATTAGCTTCTTTTTTTTTTTTTTTTTTATCGGATTTTTGATTATTATAAAAATCAGATTTTTTATTTTTATTATAAAAATCTGATTTTTTCGAACCCTGTTGTTACCTCAGTACTCCATTATATTTCAACCATTTTGGAAATTTATTTTTTCATTACATTATGTCTAATTTCAATTGCTAGCTAATCTAGATACATATTAAAATAAAGCAGTAGAACCTGTGTGTCTGTACATTTAAAGAAATGTGATAAAAATAAAGGGGTTGACTAAGAAAAAATTAATGGAAATCAAATCAGCGATTTTTATAATTCTTTTACCCCGGTAAAATATAAAACGGGACTTTTATCCTCGAAATTTAAATGTGCTAAGACAGATATTATGGCAGCAAAAAATTAAAGCATATCATGTTCTGCTACAGAGACGAAGCTGGTATAGGTTGCTAATATATTTACTAGCATTTGCCTGCGGCTCCCTCTGCATGTAAAAGGTTTTCCAAAATAAATATTTTCCCAGGATGAAAACTATAGCACTCGTATGAGTAATGTAGCTTCCTATTAAATCAAATCAAATCATTTATTTTGCTTTAACCCCTGGAATGCCGGGCTCAGTTTGCGTAAAAGACGCGTGCGTGCCGCCATACATTTGAAAAAATCGGATTTTGAGTGTAAAGGATGTTCTAATTTATACACCATAAAATTCTTTTAGTACGAATTTTGAAATTATTTATTTACTTATTTATTATGGATCAATGGTCACTAAAATATTCAGAAACATTGTGAGATTTGGCATAGACGGCCGCCATTTTGAATTTCGTTGTTTTGAGGCCGATTGACCTCAAAATCGAAATCTGGGTATATCTTTGGTTACAAAAAACGGACCCAATGCTTGAATTGAGAAAAATGGCCGCCATTTTGAATTTCTTTGTTTTAAGGCCAATCGACCTCAAAATCGTTATATGGGCAGGTCTTTAGGTACAAAAGACGGATCCAATGTCAGAATTGAAAAAAGTGGCCGCCATTTTGAATTTCTTTGTTTTAAGGCCAATCGACCTCAAAATCGATATCTGGGCAGGCCTGTAAGTAGAAAAGATGGATCCAATGTTAAAATTGAAAAAAGTGGCCGCCATTTTGAGTTTCTTTGTTTTATGGCCAATCGACCTCAAAATCGATATCTGGGCAGGCCTGTAGGTACAAAAGACGGATCGAATGTTAGAATTGAAAAAATTGGCCGCCATTTTGAATTTCTTTGTTTTAAGGCCAATCGACCTCAAAATCGATATCTGGGCAGGCCTGTAAGTAGAAAAGACGAATCCAATGTTAAAATTGAAAAAAGTGGCCGCCATTTTGAGTTTCTTTGTTTTATGGCCAATCAACCTCAAAATCGATATCTGGGCAGGCCTGTAGGTACAAAAGACGGATCGAATGTTAGAATTGAAAAAATTGGCCGCCATTTTGAATTTCTTTGTTTTAAGGCCAATCGACCTCAAAATCGATATCTGGGCAGGCCTTTAGGTATAAAAGACGGATCCAATGTCAGAATTGAAAAAAGTGGCCGCCATTTTGAATTTCTTTGTTTTATGGCCAATCGACCTCAAAATCGATATTTGGGCAGGCCTTTAGGTATAAAAGACGGATCCAATGTCAGAATTGAAAAAAGTGGCCGCCATTTTGAATTTCTTTGTTTTAAGGCCAATCGACCTCAAAATCGATATCTGGGCAGGCCTTTAGGTACCGAAGACGGATCCAATGTTAGAATTGAAAAAGTGGCCGCCATTTTGAATTTCTTTGTTTTAAGGCCAATCGACCTCAAAATCGATATCTGAGCAGGCCTTTAGGTATAAAAGACGGATCCAATGTTAGAATTGAAAAAAGTGGCCGCCATTTTGAATTTCTTTGTTTTATGGCCAATCGACCTCAAAATCGATATCTGGGCAGGCCTTTAGGTATAAAAGACGGATCCAATGTCAGAATTGAAAAAAGTGGCCGCCATTTTGAATTTCTTTGTTTTAAGGCCAATCGACCTCAAAATCGATATCTGGGCAGGCCTGTAAGTAGAAAAGACGGATCCAATGTTAAAATTGAAAAAAGTGGCCGCCATTTTGAGTTTCTTTGTTTTATGGCCAATCGACCTCAAAATCGATATCTGGGCAGGCCTGTAGGTACAAAAGACGGATCCAATGTTAGAATTGAAAAAAGTGGCCGCCATTTTGAATTTCTTTGTTTTAAGGCCAATCGACCTCAAAATCGATATCTGGGCAGGCCTGTAAGTAGAAAAGACGAATCCAATGTCAAAATTGAAAAAAGTAGCCGCCATTTTGAATTTCTTTGTTTTAAGGCCAATCGACCTCAAAATCAATTTCTCGGCATATCTGTAGTTACCAAAAACGGATCCAATGTCGGAATTGAAAAAAGAGGCCACCACTTAGGACTTCTTTATTTTAAGCTAATTAACGTCAAAATCGATACTTGGCGATAGGAAAAAACAGATCTAATGTTAGACTCAATAAAAGTGGTCGCCATTTTAAACTTCTTTGTTTTTAAGACTGATTGGATTTAAGATAGATATTTGGGCTTGTATTTAGCCAAATAGAATAAATCGAGGTGTAATATATGTATGTACGCGCGTGAGAAGTTATACTTCTTTGGCATCATTAACCTTTATAGTTTGGGAAAATTGCAGTCTTGGCTTCGGCCTTTGAATTTTGAAAAAGTCCTTGGGTGTGGTAAAACAACAACAGACAAGGCTGCAAGGCTAAGCGCCTTTGTCTTCTCCTTTTACTAAAAAATAAATTATTATTAGAAACTGTAACGGTTTTGATTTAAATAAAAATATGTACCACTGACTTTACAGAAATACTTTCATACAAAATATCACCAAGCGAACGACCGGCACGAAGACAATGACCAACTAACTCGAACTGTCAAACGTTCTATGCTTTTATAGCAAAAATTGTAGATCATGTCATTAATACCCGCACAAAAAATATTTTTGCCCTAACATTATATTATATAATTATTAAATATAGAATTTAGAGAATAATAAATATACATGACATAATTTGTACTTAATATTAGAAGATTCTTAATTTAAAATATTTATTATTGATTATTTATTATTTTAAAAATATTTTTTTTTTTATAATTAATTTAAAAAAAAGACAACCAATAATATCACTTAAGACGAGGCTATATGGGCTTGAACCCTTTGCCTTTATAGGGAATATAAGGGGAAAATTATAATAAAAAAACAACCGTGAGAATGTTTGTGTCACACATGCGCGCGCATCGTAAAATTTCACTCCCATAAATTTTTCATAACGCGCTTAAGGTATAACTTCAAAAAAAAAGATACAGTAATTGAATGGCCACCCACCAGGGCATAACGATGTAGGGGAAGAAAAATATTATAGTAAGATAATTTCTACTACGCGGCTAATTATGCTTATAGCTATTGTTGAATTGCTAACGACCCCCGGATTTTTAACCGATTTTGATGCTTTCACAGAAGAATTTACTTTATTAGCTGTTTGCTGCCACGGGCCACTTCTTAAATTCGAAGACAAATTCCTTTTTTTGCGACATAACAAAGCTGCAATATCGTTATTGAAGAGAATTGAATAAGCTTTGATGGTGATATTATTTAAAAGTGATATAATTAAAACCTACTATAGTTTGTGGCCATGTCCAGCGGATTTTGATTTTAAAACCAATGGCCCTTAAAACAAGAACATTTAACATGGAATGCAGTTATTAAAATTCCAACCTCGATTAATTAGTTTTGGCTAAAAGACAAGCCCAAATATCTATCTTAAATCCAATCAGTCTTAAAACAAAGAAGTACGAAATGGCGACCACTTTTCTTAAGTCTAACATTAGATCTGACTTTTACTATCAATGGCATGCCAAGTATCGATTTTGAGGTCAATTGGCCTTAAAACAAAGAAATTCAAAATGGCGGCCACTTTTTTCCATTCTAATGTTCGATCCGTCTTTTGTACCTACAGGCCTGCCCAGATATCGATTTTGAGGTCGATTGGCCTTAAAACAAAGAAATTCAAAATGGTGGCCACTTTTTTCAATTCTGACATGGGATCCGTCTTTTGTACCTAAAGGCCTGCCCAGATATCGATTTTGAGGTCGATTGGCCTTAAAACAAATAAATTCAAAATTGCGGCCACTTTTTTCGATTCTAACATTGGATCCGTCTTTTGTACCTACAGGCCTGCCCAGATATCGATTTTGAGGTCAATTGGCCTTAAAACAAAGAAATTCAAAATGGCGGCCACTTTTTTCAATTCTAACATTGGATCCGTCTTCATTACCTAAAGGCTTGCCCAGATATCGATTTTGAGGTCGATTGGCCTTAAAACAAAGAAATTCAAAATGGCGGCCACTTTTTTCAATTCTAACATTGGATCCAACTTTTGTACCTACAGGCCTGCCCAGATATCGATTTTGAGGTCGATTGGCCTTAAAACAAATAAATTCAAAATGGCGGCCACTTTTTTCAATTCTAACATTGGATCCGTCTTCATTACCTAAAGGCTTGCCCAGATATCGATTTTGAGGTCGATTAGCTTTAAAACAAAGAAATTCAAAATGGCGGCCACTTTTTTCAATTCTAACATTGGATCCGTCTTTTGTACCTACAGGCCTGCCCAGATATCGATTTTGAGGTCGATAGGCCTTAAAACAAAAAAATCAAAATGGCGGCTACTTTTTTCAATTCTAACATCGGATCCGTCGTTTGTATCTAAAGGCCTGCCCAGATATCGATTTTGAGATCGATTGGCCTTAAAACAAAGAAATTCAAAATGGCGGCCACTTTTTTCAATTCTAACATTGGATCCGTCTTCGGTACCTAAAGGCCTGCCCAGATATCGATTTTGAGGTCGATTGGCCTTAAAACAAAGAAATTCAAAATGGCGGCCACTTTTTTCAATTCTAACATTGGATCCGTCTTTCTACTTACAGGCCTGCCCAGATATCGATTTTGAGGTCGATTGGCCTTAAAACAAAGAAATTCAAAATGGCGGCCACTTTTTTCAATTATAACATTGGATCCAACTTTTGTACCTACAGGCCTGCCCAGATATCGATTTTGAGGTCGATTGGCCATAAAACAAAGAAATTCAAAATGGCGGCCACTTTTTTCAATTCTAACATTGGATCCGTCTTCATTACCCAAAGGCTTGCCCAGATATCGATTTTGAGGTCGATTGGCCATAAAACAAAGAAATTCAAAATGGCGGCCACTTTTTTCAATTATAACATTGGATCCAACTTTTGTACCTACAGGCCTGCCTAGATATCGATTTTGAGGTCGATTGGCCATAAAACAAAGAAATTCAAAATGGCGGCCACTTTTTTCAATTCTAACATTGGATCCGTCTTTTATACCTAAAGGCCTGCTCAGATATCGATTTTGAGGTCGATTGGCCTTAAAACAAAGAAATTCAAAATGGCGGCCACTTTTTTCAATTCTAACATTGGATCCGTCTTCGGTACCTAAAGGCCTGCCCAGATATCGATTTTGAGGCCAATCGGCCTCAAAACAAAGAAATTCAAAATGGCGGCCGCTTTTCTCAATTCTAATATATAATTAAGATTTGCATCCAATGGAAACCCAAAAACAACCTAAAAAGAAACAACCTGTAGATGTTCAGTTTTCATACATTTTGCAGAAATCGGCCCGAGCGTGGATCCACGCTCCGGCACGCGAGGGCTTAAACATGGTATGTAACAAGGTGTTAAAACATAAGTCTATTATACATTTGTGCAACATGTTTTACCGTTTCAATGGCATGCAAAAAAAATTAAAATTTATTATTGAAAGAATTTTCAAAATTGATTCAGTAGTTCCAAAGATCACTTCTCCTCTTTATTATAATATTGCAACCCCTATTTTTCCACTTCATTAAGGTAGTTTCTAAATATAAAAAAAGTCTAATAAATTTTATTAAAGAACACAATATTATGTGTGTTTGGAGTTGATAGCTTTAAAAATAATCGATTTTCCATACAAACATACACCTTTACTTCACCCCTTTGCTATGGTTGTGTAGAAAAATAATTAACTACATTTTAATTTCTTTAAATAATGAGTATTTTCTAAGATAACCTATAGAAGTTGAAAACTAGTATATTAATCTATTATTATTTACTAAAACTATAGAAGTTTTATACAAACTTTGCCACCCCTTTTTACCCCCTTAGGATTTAAATTTCGCAAAATCCCGCTTTAGTGACCATCTACGTGCTAAAAGGAACCCCGATGCAAAATTTGAGACTCCTAGCGGCTGCAGTTTCTAAGATTTCGTAATAAGAACCTTTCGCTTTTATCTTAACATAGTATAAAACAAAGTCGCTTCCCGTTGTCTATCCCTATGTCCATATTATGTATCTTAGATCTTTAAAACTACGCAACGGATTTTGAAGTTTTTTTTTGGAGATAGATTGATTCAAGAGGAAGGTTTATATGTATAATAATACATACATAATATTATAGTACAGAAACACTGATAGTTTTAGATGTTTCAAATGTGATGTCGTAAATAAACACATTTTTTTTGCACTTACATTGCAAACGCTGACTAAACCCTACGAGATATATCAAAATAATATACTACAGAATTGGACACCTTAAAAAGGTTTTTTTTTTTTTTTTTTGGTATTATTTGCGATCGGTCGACAGACCATAAGCAAATTTCTGGAAAGTTTTAATTGGTCTAAAAAAAGTCCACAATGGTATGTTTAGTTATCCTTTACTTTTTACTAACAATAATGGCTTTATTTATTTATTTATCATAGCACAACCACATCAAATACATACAAATAACATAGAGATTCAAGCGGTATCCTGTCCAATGTATATGACAACAACAGTGTACATAGCATTTTAAATTATTGTTTGGCTTAGGGTAAACAGAACATAAATATCTACTGCTCGAACTATCTACTGCTCATTAACAGGAAACTACATTATCCCGGATTCTATAAGCTACCTTTTATCCTGAGAACAATTTTCAACGTGGATTTAACATAAGATGTTTGTGTAAGATGAAACTTTATTTAAATTAGTTTTCATTTGAGATTTAATTGAAATCGCTAGAGTAGCAATTAGGTTTGTTATTTGTGTTGCTTTATGTACTTTTAGCCCGGAAAAACTTATTAACGCGGGCGAAGCCGTGAGCAAAAGCTATTCTATACTAATATTATAAAGCTAAGAATTTGTTTGTTTGTTTGTTTGAACGCGCTAATCTCAGGAACTACTGGTTGGAATTGAAAAATTATTTTTGTGTTGAATAGACCATTTATCGAGGAAGGCTTTAGGCGTATATGACATCACGATGCAACTATTAGGAGCGAAGAAATAATTGAAAATGTGAAAAAAGCGGGGAAAATTATTCATCCTTGAGGGCTTCCATTGCGTGCACTGCGAAAACGGTTCAAGGTACCAAAGATATATGTATGAAAGAATTATTCCTCTTGAAATGATCTAAAAAAATGTTTTAAGATTAGCTCACTAGAACCGTTTTTATGGTAATCAAATTTGGTCGAAATTAATGCATTATTTGTTAAGAGTTGTATCAACGTAATAATATAAATCTTTATCCAATGAATATATATACGGTACATACACCAAATTTTTTTTTTTTTTTTTTTTTTTCAATTTTAGTCTGTCTGTTCCGGCTAATCTCTGAAATGGCTGGACCGATTTTGACGGGACTTTTATTGGCAGGTAGCTGATGTTATAAGGAGTAACTTAGGCTACGTTTTATTCCGGAAAATTATAAAGCGGGACTTTTCTCCGGAAAAACTTTTTAAGGCTGCCATATCCCAAAACACCTTCTTTTCTATTCAATTTTAAACCAAGAAATAATCAACATTTCGGTCCGAGAAAAATATATGTTATAGTTAAATAATCATTCTATATTGCTATGGATTCCAAAACACGATACTTACAACTTCGCTCGATCATAAAAAATCACGAAAACAGAGAAAATTCGGATTTTATTTTTAATAATTAGTTATAGTATATTAAACAATTACTTTAAAAATATAAGTCAATAAAAGTGTAATAACATTTAGCAGATTGCTATGCAAAAAAATTTTCACAAAAGTAATTCTAACTTTTCAAAATTCAAAAAAACACGAATTTTTTAACAATTTAGCCAACGCGTCTCGTTTCAGATGCGCCCGAGGCGCCGTGGAGGTCGGACCTACGTCAATTTTTCGCGCTTGCTGCCACTAATTTATCGAAGTATTTGACAGCTTTTGTTTATAGTTGGACCGCGCTATGTAGAAAAGGAACCAACTACTTTTGAACAACAATTATGGATTCTTATTTGTAATAGATGGATTTTTCTATGAATCTTTCCTATTCTTTTTCTTTCTTCTTTAAACACGTTGTCATACTTGTTTCAACTGTTGTTTGTTTTTGCTGAATAGTAAAGGATCACATTTGAATTTATTGCATGTAAAATATTAAAATAATATATTTGGATAATATTTTGGTATAATACATACAAAGGAAAATAATGTAAATAAAAAAAATGTACTTTATTGTAAAAAAAAGCGTGGGATGCATGGTGTCAATAGATATAAATATTTTATTGAAAGATAATATGAGTAGAAAGATTATCATTTTGATAATATCTTAAAAAGCACCCCACGCTTTTTTTACAATAAAATAAGTACATCTTTTTCTTATTTGCACTATTCTTAATTAAAATTTATTGAAATTTATTTTCTATTTTTAGTTGGATTTCCTATAAAACATGTTTTTTAGTTTTTTTTCTGTTATTTATTTTTCATTTTTTAGTCTTGTTCTACTATTGTCCAACAGATGTCACTAAAAACAAGTAAGATTATTTTTTTTACATAAGAGTAACCAGTTTAGTTGTAACTCTACTATGCTTGCCTCTGCTGTTGACTGCCTCGGTGGCGTAGTTGTATTGCGTACGCGTTACGAGTACGATTTGCGCGCTGAAGTCCTGGGTTCGAATCCCGGGTCGGGCCAAAGGATCTTTTAAATATGCCGCCACTCGGTGTTGGAATAACATTCCTCCGCCATGTCGAGATAAAAATAATACAACCACTTTCAAAGTTAATTTCAAAAACCACCTATTGCTGGTACAAAAGGGCCTATGTTTTAATAAGTTGTAGTCAGGAAGACACTTACTATCTGATTTATGATGAACGGTATTTTGAATGTTACTTCTTATTAGTTCACTGGCGGCATGCCTTATGTCCAATTCAATGTCTTCATTCGCATAAAATGTGTTCAATGATGTGATACGATGCGTACCGGGTATATAGACTTTATACCCTAGGTCTATACCTGTTATTATTATAATTTTTTGTAAGCACTTAATTTAATATAAATCAATTTTATGTTATTCGTTGGGTAGACTCAACGTACGTGCGGCTATTCGTCACTGGTGCGAATGTTCTGTGATGAAATTCACCCACAACTACCGACTACCCACTAACAAACTTAAAGGGTAAAATTTGTATTTGTCTATTTTTATTGCATTTTTTTCTTTTTTTTTATGTTTTTTATGTTAATTATTATTTATTTTTCTGATTGATTTGTTAATGGCTCCAGTTTGTTTTACCGACTGGACATCCGTGCGACACTTGGGCTGCACATTGAAAACCAGCGCTGCAGCTGTATTGCAGCAGCATTAAGCTGAATGAGTAGCCCATTGTTGGCACATTAATTGTTGTGTAAAAACAGTGTTTTTTTTTTTTATAACTGCATTTTGTGCCAACAATAAAACTCTTTTTCTTTCTTTCTTCTTTCTTTCTTCTACATAGAAAGAAAAATAAAATAAAAAATAAGGGGACGACTAAATAAGAGTAATAGATCACAAATCACCGTTATTTTTATTATCTCGCTGTTTGTCTTCGTATCTGTTTTTCTGTTTATTTGTTAGCGCACATCTCCGACACTACTAAACGGATATCTATGAAATGGTATGGAGATAACTTGAGTCCCTGCCCCCTGGGTAGAGCATAGGTATACTTTTTAGCCTATAAAAATTCTTTTATGCGGGCGACGCTGCCAGGAAACAACAATAAAATAGTATGAGTGATAATAGTACATACTAATACAAAATAATAAATTATTTTCAGGATTTTACGGCAATTTGGACTTGACTACAATTTATATGAAGACCATACTATTAGGATTTGAAAAAATACTGTCCGACATATTTACAGGTATATAGAGTAAATTTTTCAGATAGGACAGCAAAATCAATATTTTCTATACAGTTCAAACTTTAAAGTAGGTAGTAAACAAATACGAAAATATCAAAAAATCGCGATAAAATAAAAAAAATTGTTTTATTTCAATGTCTTACCAAGATATTTTGTATGTCGGGTAACTCCTTTTTATTGATCTTATTGAGGGTGTCTGAATATATAACGTCGCGTAAGATAAAATAATAACCGTGAAAAATCCATTTGAGTTGTCAGACTAGTAGTAGTCGCAAGAGTTGGGTATATAATAAGGCTGCCAAATTATATGAAGCAACTACTTCGGTGCAGTTCAATACTAAGTAGTAACTATTGCGGTTTTCATATCGGTCAGTGCTTAGTTGAGCGGTTACTATGTTAACCATTCCATATTCGCGTCTTTCCCGGCGAACAATACGTCACTTTTCATTCAGTGGAAATCGTCTTTACGCGCTTACCCATAGGGTTCTAATAAAAAAATCTGAAATGACACCTGTCAAACTCGGAATACTGAAAGGGTTTCGGGTTTAAACTTGAGGTCATATTCAGGTTACTAGACTAGTCGATTATTATAGTTAATATTGGTTAATTAATTGTCTCAATCACCAATATTATGTCACAATAACTAAAGATAATAATGAATCTTGACGTGGTATTGTACTCTGTGAACATTTGATTACGTAATCATTGATCAACGAACAATAAATCGTGACATCAAGACATGCATATGTTTGGATAGTACTCCCAAAAGTTAGACCTTCGCAATAAATCGTATAATTTTAAAGTCCTCCAATTTTGAGATGTACGTAATTTTATTTTGCTTAAAAACTACATCTACACTTATCTATACTAATATTATAAAGAGGAAAGATTAAATTGTATGTTTGTTTGCATTGAATAGGCTCCGAAACTGCTGGACCGATTTGAAAAACTCTTTCATCAATATAAAGGTCCATTATCCCAGGGATTATAAAGCGGGACTTTTATCCCAGAAAAATTCATTCACGCGGACGAAGCCGCGAGCAGAAGTCTAGTTTAAAATATATTAGCTATCGATGGAGGGGTCTAATTTTTTTTTATGGATTCAAGATTCATATTTTTGTCCTTTTAATATTCGTAAAGTTTGAGCCGTGTTAGATTTTGAGGCCCAGCACCCATAAAAAAGCGGACATCTTTTGTCGTAAAACAAACTGCTCCACTATTGTTGAATGGTTTATTGTGACGTTGTCGCGGCTGATCGGTGTCAAGCGAGTTCATTTGAAATTCAACATCGCGGTACCTGACGCGCCGGTACATTAGACAGCTGCAAATGCCAACAGCGCTCAGATTTCCTAGCCTTAACGCGGGTGGAGCCGCAGGCAACAGCTAGTCTAAACATAAACTAACACTTTTTGTTACAAGGGTAGTACAAATATAGATAAGTCGAGCCTTGAAGCTGCGAGGATATAATTTTCCTTTTAAAGCAATGAAGATTATCATCGAATACATCCAAATCCGGTATGAGCGAAGAAAAACTATGGTATTCATTTACTATTCTGTGGCACGGGGATGGCTTATTTGCGAATCGATTTTAAGCAATATAGTATTAATCCTTATCCAATTAAGTTCGTTAAATACATTGTATAATAAAATAAAATTATTAATACAAGTAATTTCGTTTTTACTTGTTATTAATAACTAGTAGTGCTCGCGGCTCCGCCCGCGTGAAAAAGGTTTTCCGGGACAAAAATATTTTCCCGGGATAAAAAGTAGCCTATAGCACTCAAGAGTTATGTAGCTTCCTATTAGTGAAAGAATTTTCAAAATCGGTTCAGTAGTTCCTGAGATTAGCGCGTTCAAACAAACTCTTCAGCTTTATAATATTAGTATAGATTTTATTTTATTTACTAGCTTTTGCCCACGGCTTCGCCCGCGTTAATAAGTTTTTCCGGGCTAAAAGTACATAAAATCCTTCCCGTTGAATCACTCTATCCAACACATTTTGGATAAAGATTACCTAATATTATGACGTTGATACAACTCTTAACAATGCATTAATTTCGACCAAATTTGATTACCATAAAAACGGTTCTAGTGAGTTAATCTTAAAAGATAGACATATACTGTCGCGGACATTTTTTTAGATAATTTCAAGATGAATAATTCTTTTATACATATATTTTCGGTATCTTAAACCGTTTTCGCAGCGCACGCAATGGAAGCCCTCAAGAATGAATAATTTGCCCCGTTTTTTTTTCACATTTTCCTTTATTTCTTCGCTCCTCATTGCATCGTGATGTTATATAGCCTAAAGCCTTCCTCGATAAATGGTCTATTCAACACAAAAATAATTTTTCAATTCGAACCAGTAGTTCCTGAGATTAGTGCGTTCAAACAAACAAACTCTTCAGCTTTATAATATTAGTATAGATTTATACATCTAATCATTCTAATATATAAAATTCTCGTGTCGCAGTGTTTCACACTCCTCACAAATGTCTCGACCGATTTCATGAAATTTCGCGTGCACATCGGGTATGTCTGAGAATCGGAAGTGATAAGGGTGGCCCACCCCAATTTTATTTTTATTTTTCTGACAATTTTTATATGTTGTGGTTTTTTGATCTTTGAATTTTTATGTGGCATTCAAAAATACATACAACCCTAAATTTTCTACCTTCTTCCATTATCCCCTATTTTTTAATAGCGATATTAATAATTTAATAACTTTTAACCCTGATTGGTAACTGATCAATTATCAGTATTATAATGCTCTTTGCAATTATCTCAGAACTGTCATCCACGCTAGGCGTCTGCCAGTGTCACTTCTCATTCAGTAAACAGCTTGGAGTAGGGAACACGTATTTACAATAATTTATTCATTTTTTCTACTAAATTAATCTCTAAAAAGAATTTATATGGCAAAACAATGCTAGCTGGGTCAGCTAGTATATACAAAACCATTCCAGATCTACTAAAACAGCGGTTATACCAAGTTATTTGCTAATTGCTATTGACCTCATACACCTGCAGGCCACTTCTGTGAATTCCTGCTGGTGGCAGATAAATATATCCACATGTCAGAATGACTTTATGACTTGCATCGACGACTCTCTAAGATGTATTCCTTGTATTTATATAAAGATCATACGAATGCCAGTAAATGTAATGTTGATATCATAAAAAATTTCTAATCCTACTAATATTATAAACGCGAAAGTTAGTTAGAATGTAGGGATGTGTGGATGTTTGTTCCTCTTTCACGCAAAAACTGCTAAACGGATTTTGGTGAAATTTGGCACACGGGTAGATCATGTCCTGGATTAACACATAGACTTACGTTTTATCCCGGGAAAATATAAACCGGAACTTTTACACACACACACACATACACTCACGCCTGTTATCCCCGAAGGGGTAGGTAGAGGCGCAACTAGTGTACCCACTTTTCGCCGTCATTCCGTCCCATGATGTGATAGGGGGCGAGCCTATCGCCATATCGGGCACAAATTCCAGACTCCGGGCTGATACTGAATAGAAAATTCAATATCACTTTGCCCGACCCGGGGATCGAACCCGAGACATCAGCTTTGCAGTCGTACTGTGATACAACTACGCCACCGAGGCAGTCTTTTATCCCGGAATAACTTTTTAACGCGGGCGGAGCCGCGGGCAAAAGCTAGTAACCCTTAAGAAAACCACGAAGTATTTTAACCGACTTGAAAAAAAGGGAGGAGGTCGTCAATTGGGCGCGTATTTTTTTGTTTGATACTTCAGAACTCGGTAATTTCTTAACCGATTTAGCAAAATCTTTTTAAATAAATAAAGAATATGCACCCGTATTGAACCCATAGAAATGATATATACGAAAAGCAAATTTAATTTTAATTTGTCATCAACTCCTATGATATTTTTAATTATATTTCGGTTTTTGGTGGTTTTTGAAGTCTGTGTTATAAATGTCTAAATGTTTTTTATTATTTAAATATGATTTGGATTTTTTACAAAAGGCATTTTTTTTTAAACAAAGAATCGAACAAACGAGTGAAGCACCTAGTATGGCGGAACAGAAGTGGACACTGGAGTGGACGAGGAACCTGCAACTTCAGCGGCAGCAATGGCCTCGCCAACCATCGAGTTACTCCCCGGAGCCACCACGCCCGAGCTTCTGGAGCGGGCACACTCTTCCCTCGTGGATATAACGAAAATTGAGAACGGTATGGGTTCAGAAACAAAATTCAACCGCTAAAAAGTATTTTCATCTCGAGTTCGGTCTCCCGACGCGAGGTTTCAGAAAATTATTTTTACTAATTGTTACCTGCGGTTTCGACCGCGTGTAAAGCCTTTCTTGCTACAAAAAAGCCTAAAACACAGTTCGACCTCAGCGCCATCTGCTCAAAGATTCATAATTAAATACCAACGTAGAAGTAACAATATTCCAGGCATTCTGGTTACGAATCACAATATTGTATACATACATACATACAAGGGGTAGGCAGAGGCGCAACTAGTGCACCCACTTTTCGCCATTATTCCGTCCCATGATGTGATAGGGTGTATTGATATAGGATATATTTTGACTCCTCATGCCCCGTGACGGACACCGGTGTCCATATATATTGGGTTTTCCCATTCATCTATATATATAAGCGGGGCTTGAAGGGTTAAAACATTTAAATTGCTTCTTCTATCTGCAATATTTTAGTATTGCTAAGTAATGTGTTGTCAGGGGCGGTTGCGGACAACTTAAACGTGAGTCGGAGGAAGCCCGCAGCCGTCCCTAATGCGCCGAAGATGGCCACCGCGGAGTTTTGGTTGGTATGCCGTGCGGTGTACATAGGTTAGGGACTCGGCCCGGCGGTCGCCCGATGGTTCCATCTCTCCGGGCGGCTCAACGTCGGGTCGTAAGGCACGGTGAACCCAACATAACCGCGCAGTCGTTCCCCTTGAACGCTGGGCCGTAGTAATAATTCACTTTCTCCGCGTAAAAAAATAAATAAAAGTAATTGTTATGTGCAGAAGAGGCGATCACTAACGCACAGTGCACAGTCGCTGCGGGGCAGGTGAATGTGAACCAGATCGACTACGCGACGGTATTCGGCTGGAACTTGCTGCCGTCCACGCTGTGTACTCTGGTGGCCCAGCTCACCATCTCTGCACAACTACCACTCAGGGTGAGTGGGTCAACTCTACTAACGAATGTTATTGATGATTTTATTTTCAACTAGCTTTTGCCCGCGGCTCCGCGGTAAAAAGTTTTTCCCGGATAAGTCCCGCTTTTTATTTTCCCGGGATAAAACGTAGCCTATGTGTGTTAATTCAGGACATGATCTACCCGTGTGCCAAATTTCATCGAAATCCGTTCAGTGGTTTTTGAATGAAAGAGTAACAAACCTCCATACATCCAGACATCCATACATACTTACAAACTTTCGCCTTTATAATATTAGTAGGATGGAAACATTGAAAAATAAACAGTCGAAAGCAGGATTTGAACCCGCGACCTCCAGCGTACCGAGCCAGTGCTCTGCCAACTGAGCTGTCTCGATGTTAGTTACCAACATCAGTTCAATTTCAAGTTCCCTATTTTCATCTCTTAGAGGAGATGCCTAGTGTTTCTTTTTCAATGTTTTCATTCAAAATAAAATCATTGTCCTGGCACTACATGGCCCTTCATGTATAAAAATCATAATATAGGAATGTTATTGGTTCGCGCGCGCGTGTGTGTGTGTGTGTGTGTGTGTGTGTGTGTGTGTGTGTGTGCGTGCGTGCGTGCGTGTGTGTGTGTGTGTGTGTGTGCTTATAATTATTGTAGATATTATAAACCACCTTTTGCCTCGGTGGCGTAGTTGTATTACACTACGGCTGCATAGATGAAGTCTCGTGTTCGATCCCCGGGTCGGGCAAAGTGATATTGAGTTTTTCTATTCAGTGTCAGCCCGGAGTCTGGAATTGTGCCCGATGTGGCGATAAGCTCGCCCCCTATCACATCATGGGACGGAATAAAGCGAAAAGTGGGTGCACTAGTTGCGCCTCTGCCTACCCTTTCGGGGATAACAGGCGTGTGTGTGTGTATCACCAGCCATGTCACGTCCACTGCTAAACATAGGCCTCCTTAATATTTCCAGACTGACCTGTCAAGCGGCCCGCATCCAGGGTGTTCCAGTGACCTTTATCAAGTCGGCTGTCCTTGCAAGTAGATGTCAACGCTGCGTTTGCTGGTATGTGACCTCCATTCGAAAACTTGTTTGCCCCATCTGCGAACTATCTACCCTGCCCACTGCTTTACTTTGCTAAGTCTCATAATTGGGTATGGCTGGCTACAATCTATACTATCTATACTAATACTAGCGGCCCGCCCTGGCTTCGCTCAGGTAGCAAAGCATATTATATGCTGAAATTAGTTCTTTGTCATACAAAATATTTATGTAATATACACATAAGCATTCCTCTTGAATCACTCCATCCATTGGTGAAGTTTTTCCGAGATAAGAATTAGTCTAGGTCCTTCCCAGGGTCTTAAGCTATGTTCCTTCCAAATTTCATCGCAATCAGTTTAGTGGCGTGACAGTGACGGCTCCACTCGCGAGAAAAAAAAACCGAGATAAAATTACTGGTTTATGTTCTTCCAGGATAAAGTAGCCTATGTCCTCCTCTGGATCTCAAACTATCGTCATACTTATTTTCTTGCGGTTCTACTCGCAGAAAAAGATTTTCCGAAATCAAAGTCTCGGTTTATTTTTTCCTGGAATAAGATATAGCCCAGGTCCGTCCCAGGATCTTGACTCGTCAAGCCCCGCGACGGATGCAGCTATCTAATCTATAATATATAAGCGGTGCTTGACGGGTTAAACTATCTCCCTACCACATTTCATCGAAATCGGTTCAGTGGTTATGCCGTGACGGACCCACTCGCGAGAAATAAAAACCGGTATTAAATTCCCGGGTTATGTTCTTCCGGGATAAAAGTAGCCTATGTCCTCCTCAGGATCTCAAACTATCTCCATACTTTCTCATTTATAGACACGCGCTGCCCACCCCCCGGCCGGTACCGCCGCGACCGCTATGTCCCTGCACTTTAAATCTGTAATATCTTCGAAAATATTTATTTAAATTACATGTTGTAAAGGGCCATATTGATCTATATTAATTGCACAATGTATTTATGGTACTTAATTGGATAAGGATTAATGCTGTATTGCTTAAAATCCCTTCGTAAATAAGCCATTATTTCTCGTCAAAAGTAAAGGATAAAAAATGGTTATTGTAGGTTATCCCTAAGAGATAGACATATACCATCGCGGACTTTTTTGGAGACCTTTTTAAGATGTACAAAAGTGTAGTACATTATTTTGATCTATCTCGTAGAGTTTAGCCAGCGTTTGCAATGTAAGCGCAAAAAAATGTGTTTATCTACGACATCACATTAGAAACCTTTTAAATTATCAATGTTTCTCTACTATATTATGCATGTATTATACATAAACCTTCCTCTCGAATCACTATCTATTAAAAAAAACCGCATCAAAATCCGTTGCGTAGTTTTAAAGAATTAAGCATACATAGGGACATGAGGACATAGGGACAGACAGCGGGAAGCGACTATGTTTTATATACTATGTAGTGATTATAAAGCCGAAGAGTTTGTTTGTTTGTTTGAACGCGCTAATCTCAGGAACTACTGAACCGATTTTGAAAATTCTTTCACTAATAGGCAGCTACATAACTCCTGAGTGCTATAGGCTACTTTTTATCCCAGGAAAATATTTTTGTCCCGGAAAAACTTTCACGTGGACGGAGCCGCGAGCGTCCTATAAACCCGAACACAATAGTGAATAGTGCGTGCACACAGCTGCTTGGCGATAGAAATAGGCATTGCGGTGGTATCTAGGCGACCCATACGAAGGATACCACCAGTATTCTAATTGAACTCAGCGAACAAGGAGGTGATTAATCTGCGATCCCAGCAGTTACTGGCTATTGTGCTGTTATAATTTAAATGAATGCAACCATGGAACGCAACCATCACTATTTACATCTCGCACCTTTAGGATGAAAACGACACAATTCAAAAAGACAGAAAATTGAGTTATCATCCTAAAATTACTTAAAATGAAGTTCTCAATTATTATTATTATTATTTATTATTATTATTATTAAAATTACATATTAATCATCACATATCTTAAAGTGTTACTTAAATATTAAAGTACACAGTATATATTAAAGAGAGTGGTGCCCGATGTAGGCAAAGCCTGTGTTTCAGGTCACCAGGTACTCATTTCTTTGACGTACAGTAACAGTAACACAATTTATATATAACGATGCAAAATTAAAATTATACAATAATATCAAAATACAATATAAATTTAACATTAAGAATACAAGGTGTGTGTGTGTGTGCGTGTGTGTGTGTATGTGTGTGTGTGTGTGTGTGTGTGTGTGTGTGTGTGTGTGTGTGTATGCGTGTGTGTATGTGCGCGCTTTATTGTTTGTATTGATTAAATTAGGTTATGGGAATTAATAAATCTTCCGTATGATTATAGTCAAGGCGTTGCAACCAGTTATAAACCCTTTTTTTACAGTCAATACAATAATAATTCAAACACAGCCATATTCAAGCAGGAAAAGGACAAATCTGTTGTATCGGTCCCTTTTTTATAATATTTTTATAAATAAAGCACTAGTTTTTAGTCATTTAAAATTAACAACTCAATTTTCTATTTTTTGAATTGTGTCGTTTTCGTTCTAAAGGTGCGGTCTGTTATGTTCAAAGTAATATCACTTGCCTATTGTCCTTATTTACTTGTAACCTTTTCGTAATATGCTCTGTACTCGACGTGACATACATAATTAGCATCAGGCCTTTTTCCCTTTCCAAGGGTAGGCAGAGATGTATCACATCCATATTACGCCAGCTATTTTAGGTCCCATGTAATAGGGGGCCCGCCCATCATTCTGCCCGACCCGGAATCGAAGCCGAGACCTCAGCGTACTGTAATACAACTACGCCACCAAGGCAGTCATGTTAAATAATATTTTATTGCATTGAATCACGAAACGAACATACCGTTCGCCTGATGGTAAGCGATACGACCACCCATAAACAGTAGCAACACCATCCAGCACCTTGAGTTACAAAGTACTGTGTGGCATTCCACTGCGCTCGTCATCCTGAGACATAAGATATTAAGTCTCATTATGTCCAGTAGTTACACTGGCCACAATGTCCTTCAAACCGAAATACAACAGTGCATGCACACTGCAGCTTGGCGGTAGAATTAGATATTGCGGTGGTACCCACCCAGACAGACTCTTACGAGACACCAACCACCAGTAAAATACTATACACCAGTAATATTCAAACTATACCCAAATTCTGTTACTCTTACAGGTGGCCACACTAGAGCTGGATCTGACCGAAGTGGAGCTGACCTTACCAGTATCGCGGTATTATTGCTGTTCACCTGAGCTGCTATTGCCGGCCTGTCACCGAGAAGACGTCCTGCTCGATGCTGGGCAAAATTGAGGAGTGACTTGGAGGATCAGCCGCCCTAACCAGGGAGACGCAGTGTATCGTCAACGTCCACACTTCAGATTCCAGATTCCAGCTCCAAGCGGTCTGACTGGTCGTCTACCTGTTGGAAGCCGGTATAAACTTGCTGAAAACAGCTGAAGATGCAGTCAGCAATCAAGAAGACGGTGGATCGATAGTAGTGGTGAACTAGTTGTAATTGAATATGCTCAATAGTGTCTTATTATGCTGTATCATATGTTTAGATCTAGGTTAGGTCTAGTTATACACATATTCGTATTTTGGCACGTAGTCACTAGTGTCTGTAGAGTATGTGTCAACTTATTTTTACGATGGCGTGATGTTGGCAGTAATTTTTTTTATTTAAATATTACGGCTCTGGATAGTAGTCCATTGAGCCCATCTTTTATAATTTTTTATCCTCTTTACTAACTACCCAACATGTATACAAGTGTTGCTTCATCACACAATATGGGTTACCTTGAAATAAAGGATTTTTTCAATTTTAATAATTAGTGACTGCCTCGGTGGCGTAGTTGTATTACAGTACGACTGCAAAGCTGAGGTCTCGGGTTCGATCCCCGGGTCGGGCAAGTGATATTGAGTTTTTCTAATCAGTATCAGCTCGGACTCTTGAATTTGCGCCCGATATGGCGATAGGCTCACCCCCTATCACATCATGGGACGGAATAACGGCGAAAAGATACATTTTATGATCCTTCGAGCCAGATCGTGATTCTTTTCTAATTGGATGTTTCCCCAATCACTTAGAGGAATCAATGGTCTCTCTTTAGGAGTAGGAAGACGGGAGTCAGTAAGACAGAGTTTAAGTGAACTGCAAATATTCGCTACTACTCTATGCCTTGGATAACTTCCCCGCTTTTTAAAATAGGCCAACATATAAGTTTGCCTAAATTTTCATAGAGTTCTTCTAGCCAATGAGTCATCGACCTCAATAGCCTTCTTTGAATTTTCTCTCAACTTAGCGATTCCATCTATTGGGTTTAGAATAGGATGACCATAGTTTTTACATAAGTTTGAGAAGAAAAGAGAGAAGTGTGCTGCCATATCACGATTGGTTGATATTGACCTGGTTGTGAGAAAATCTACCCATCTGTCCGCGTCATATGTATCAAGGATCTCATATGTTTCTTTTAAGAGTGTGTCCCTGAGTGTTGTGCATCCCATATCGTCAACTTCATCTGATAAAATAAATCCAATTGCAAGTGCATCCCAATTCTTCATAATTTCGAAGAATCTCTGTCCGTATTTTCCTCTCAGGTAAATAAGAAATGAATGAAGGCTAAGATAAAAATTGAATAGCCCTGCAATCTTCTCTTCATACTCTTTAATCTATACTAATATTATAAAGCTGAAGAGTTTGTTTGTTTGAACGAGCTAATCTCAGGAACTACTGATTCGAATTGAAAAATGCTTTTTGTGTTGAATAGACCATTTATCGAGGAAGGCTTTAGGCTATATAACATCACGATGCAACTATTTAAGAGCGAAGAAATAATGGAAAATGTTAAAAAATATCGATATAAAGTTGAATATAGAACCGAGATTGTATGTTATCCATAACACACATAAACATTGTTGTTGGGAATAAATATTCTGAGCCTTGATAGCCAATTATTGTTAACTCTTTCTCCACTAATATATCTTTTGACACCCTAAAGAAGTATCCGAGTAGATGTTCCTTCTCTGACAGTTCAGTTTTTATCCATTCGACTTTTTTCTTGACCTGGAAAGCAATCTGATGTTGTGAACGGGATATGATATTTTTCAAGTGGGATATTTGTCAGGGATTTCCATGTCGACGCCATAATAGGATTTATGGTGAACTGTCAAATTCCATACTGCGGCTTCTAATAGATAGTTAAGGTCCGTTTGGTCTGTGAGGGAGAAATTATCAAGGTTAGTATAGTTCAATGTATGTTCAATTGCACTCCAGGGACACCCCGGGATGTCGCGGAACCCCTTCAAATTGGAATGTTGAGCACGGAATAGTTCTTTGAGCCTTTTGTGTCTCGAACAGACAAAGTCTTCATTATTAAGTACTAGCTTTTGCCCGCGGCTCCGCCCGCATTAAAAAGTTTTTCCGGGATAAAAGTCCCGGTTTATATTTTCCCGGGATAAAAAGTAGCCTATGTGTTAATCCAGGACATGATCTACCCGTGTGATAAATTTCATCGAAATCCGTTTAGTAGTTTTTGCGAGAAAGAGTAACAAACATCCATACATCCAGACATCCATACATACTTACAAACTTTCGCCTTTATAATATTAGTAAGATATTAGTAAGATAAAATTTGCTTCATCATCAGTAATTGGTGAATTAAGGTGTCCCTCGTAATGCCATCTGAGATTATCTGTCTTGTCCATTATATTATTAAAAACGACATAATAATGGTAAATTGGGGTTTATTGACATTACTCGTCCCATACATTTATGTCATGAATCAAAAACACATGATATGTCATAGCATATATACATCGTTTCATTTCATTGGTTATTAATATTATTTTTATCGATGTTACACAACTGTTGGTTATTAAGTTTCATATGTTTCAAATTGTATTCAAGGAAATACATAAGTCTTTTTTTATCTGAAATGGCAATACTAGTCTGAACACATTTTAAAGGAATAAGTGGGGTTTCTTTACGTTTTGCATACACACAGGTTCTTCACTTTCAACGCCGTCAGTTTTTCACCACATCTTAATGTTTCGGACACAAATTAAAAATCTACGTAGATGTATGTATTCATGATTTCTTTGACAAATATGGTTGCCAACATCACGCCATCGGAACTATATCGCACCTTTAGGATGAAAACGACAGTTCAAAAAATTGTAAATTGAGTTGTCATTTTTAAATGACTAAAACTAGTCTCTTATTTATAAAAATAAAATAAAATGGGGACTTATCTAAAAGTTTTGTCCCTTTCCTGTTGGAATATGGCTGTTTTTGAACTATTGTTGTATTGAGAACTTCGTTTTAAGTAACTTTATGACGTTAACTCAATTTTCTATCTTTTTGAATTGTGTCGTTTTCATCCTAAAGGTGCGATATGTTGAAACATACTCTAGTTGAAAGATGTCTGCTGTTTGTATGGGTGCTCGGTCAAATCTAATCAAGCTCAAACTTTAGGGATATTACAGGGACAAATATGGATCTCGGATCGATTAAAAAAAGTTTTTTGACCACTCCATCTATCACAAACTTTATTAAAAACGTTCATGTTAAGTGTAGTTTTTTAGCAAAATAAAATTACGTAAATCTCATAATCGGAGGTGTTTAAAATTAAACGATTTATTGTAAAATTCTAGTTTTGAGGAGTTCTATCGAAATGTATATATAAGCTGTCTTGGTTAGAATTTTAGGCCTGTATTTGGACATGTTCTTATTATATAAAATTACTATAAATCTATGTATTAAACAATGGACAGATGACGGTGACATTTATAGTGTGTGACTCGGCGACCGTATAGCATCGCGTGGCCAGTTTATTGTACATTATTTTATATGTAACAAAATACTACGAAAAAGTAATTCTTCTGTGAAATCAGCATCAAAATTGATTGAAAAATAAAGCAGTTATGTCTATTTGTAATATTGTGAGCAAAAGTGGGAGACGTGGTGGAGATATCGCGCTATCTCTTTCGCACGCACGCAGCGTTATGGCCGGTGACTTTCGGTGACGTCACAGTCTGTTATTACTGTTTGACAATTACCCCTTCTACCAAATTTCAAAGCTTTATAACTTATTGTTGTGTCAATTTTGAAAATTCCTATTCCGTTAAATTTTGGACGGCCTGTATTTTTGATATAATTTAAAAAAAAATTGTCAAGTATATTGTCTCCAATCAAAAACATAAATGTGAAATATGGAAGCCAACGCCAATAATAAGAATATGATTGGTTGTCGGCTCTGCTGCTAAAAAAATCATCGAAATCCGTTTGGTGGTTTTTGAGTTTATCACGTACAAACTTTTTCCCCCTTTTTATCCCCTTAGGGGTACAACTTCGGAAAATCCTTGGATGCCTATGTGATACAAAGAACACACTTTCCAAGTTTCAGCGAGGCTAGGATGTGAAAAAAAAAACACGATGCGTCTCCGCTTCGTTTTATTGTGATTGGTTGAGAGACTGACGTATCGGTATTTTGATGTTTGTGATTGATCGAGAAACCGATACGTCAGTCTCTCAACCAATCACAATAAAACGAAGCGGAGACGCATCGTGTTTTTTTTTCGAGTACTAGCCCCGTAGGTCCCTACGATCAATAATGTAGACTGTGTGTTGATCCATCAGTCATTTAGGACAAAGCCATATGTATAGATATACACCATATGCCTCGTGGCGTAGTTATATTACCGTACGACTGCAAAGCCAAGGTCTCTGGTTCAATTGATTCCCAGGTCGGGCAGTGATATTTGGTTTTTCTATTCAGTATCAGCTCGGACTCTGGAATTTGAGCCCGATATGGCGATAGGCTCACTCCCTATCATGGGACGGAATAACGGCGAAAAGTGGGTGCACTAGTTGCGCCTCTGCCTACCCCTTCGGGGATAACAAGTCTGTGTACACACACCATACACATTTTTCATCTAGCAACTAAAGTTGCTAGCTGAGCCACATTAATACATGAACAAATATGTGAAAAATTATTTAATTTTAGTTAAGGTTCCATTATTTTACAGTTTTTAGTAGTTTTTGAAGTCGGTTTAATTTTTTGTTATCAAGTAAGTAGCAAGATTGTTGATAATTGCGGCGCGTTCAGACGCAATTTTTATTTATTTGCGACGACAAAAAAAGTGTTTATTTGCGACATCACATTAGTAACCTCAAAAATTATCAGTGTTTCTCTACTATATTATGCATGTATCATACATATAAACCTTCCTCTTGAATCACTCTATCTATTAAAAAAACAGCATCAAAATCCGTTGCGTAGTTTTAAAGATCTAAGCATACATAGGGACAGACAGCGGGAAGCGACGTTTTATACTATGTAGTGAATTGAGAATTTTTACTACTGGAACTGTTTATTGGCCATGTCGATTATTTTCATGGCCGTATGGATTATTTTTCTATATTGTGATTAATATCTAACAAGTTGAAGTTGTTTGTTTATTCTCTTGCCGGTCGACTTTATTTTTTGGGCTTCGCTTCATTTAGAAAGAAAAGAATGAAAGAAACATTTATTCGCACAATAAACTGGGACGCACACAAACAATTCACTAAAAAGTAATTTACCATCTGAAGTGAAGCCACTTTGTCGAGGCTTCGATAAAAAGAAATAACGCCTCAAATTATGGAACAGATAAATGGCAAAAATTAGCCAGTTAAGACAGGTTCAGAAACGCAGTATCAGGGATTATCCAACCAATAGCGTTAACGAATAGATAACTGCCGATAATAGTACTTCAGAACCCCAGCATTAGCGCATTTGGCCGGGTGTTTGATCCACACGTCCTGGAGGTGCAATCCTCGTACCTTCCTCAATCGGCGCTGTATGGAGAAAGATCTCTTTTAATAGTAGTCCGACCTTGGCCAGCGTTACCAAGGTCTCAACAGAACAGCTTTGTTTATTTCATTCAGGCATGGCGGAGACTGCTCGGGCGTCTATCCTCTGCATTTACCCATCATGTGTCACCAGATTTTTATGTTCAATTCGTTTTCGCTGGCCCTTAACAGATTCAAGTGCACGTACTTTGAAGACCGTAAAAAGCTCCAGATTAATCTTACGATTTATTCTTAGGTCTTGGGCGAGGAGATCTTGCGAGCCAGCTATGCCTTTCCTCATCGCACCATCTCTTCCTAATTGTCTTCCCACTCAACAGCTCCAATTTGTTAGTCATACCATGTATGTATGTATGTTTTGTGGGGACGTACGCAGTCGCGCAGGCGGGTGATCAGTTCGCCTTTCTTGGAACCATTTCACCCTTAATCCCAGTTTGCGTGGCACCATCAGTTTCACCTTGGGTCGGCCCGCTTCACCGGTATCATGCCCAAGGGCCACACACCATAGGGAGTTTCGGCTGTGGCTCAGCTGGGTCCTAGGAGGCATTGAGGCTTCCTTCCAGGTTTGCACCTTTCAGTTAGCCGGTCTCCGCCCAGCGCCGCCCTGCGCTGACGGTCCCGCCACTTTAACCTTAATTGATCATTGCGGCAGGATCCAACAGGGAGGCAGCGCTCAGTCTGTTCGTAGAGGAACGCACAAGTTGCCAGGCCCAGTCTGCCGACCCCCCACCCCCCTGGCAGCGTCCCCTAGTTAGATGCAGCGTCGCTTGCCTTACCTTGGCTATTCGTGACGGCTACCACCCTAGAGCACTGGTTTCACTGGTGCTCCTGCAGTATGCCCCCTTCTGATATTACAAATCTTTTTGTTGCCCCACAATACCTGATCATATCTCCTAGTTTTACCTCCTGTAGTTGTGCTGCTTCCAATCTGTCCGTTCCCAGTATCTCCCATCGTGGCAGAGAGTACATAGGGCACGCACTCTGCCAGAAAGTGGATGCTGGTCTCTTCTTCTCCACATTCTGGACACGAGGCGTCTTCGGTCCTACCTATTTATTTTTAAGTGCCTGTTCAGCGTACCGTGTCCAGTCATGATTCCTATAATAGTTCTTATGTCCTTCCTGAATTGGAGTAAGCTTTTTGTTTTCTTCTGGTCTAGCGTCTTGATGAAGATTTTATATTGGTCACAGCCCTTCATTTTTCTCCATCTGACGTTTGCTTCAGTAGCTATCTTCATCCTGATTACTCCCTTCGTGACTTTTGCCGGTATAGGTAAACATGGCTCCGGTCCTATAAATGTTTCATCAGCTCCCTCTCTCGCTAGCTCATCGGCCTTCACATTTCCTGTGGTGCCTTGATGTCCAGATACCCAGGCAATGATAACCTCTTTATCGGCTGCTAGCGTATTCAGATTGCGTTTACATTCTTTTACTAGGGCCGACGTTGTCTCTATCCAGAGATTTCAAGTGCCTTTAAGGCTGCTTGACTGTCACTGTAGATCAGTATTGTGCTGATTTCCTTATTGGTGATTTGCTTTGTGCGGTCCGCGCATTCCAGAATGGCCAACATTTCCGCCTGGAATACGCTCGCATATTTGCCTAGTTTTATCATGGTTTCTTCAGTGTTGGATGTCGTGGTTATCAATATCCTAGCCCCCGACAATCCTGTTGATTCCTTCCTGGAGCCACCTGTGAAACATAGCGCTGAGTTATTGTGGTCGTGTGGAAGTTTCCAGTTTTCTCTAGGTCCTATATGTATACTGTATTTTTTGTCGAAGATCTTTTGTTTCTGAATTAAATCATTGTTACCCCAGATCGTCGACATTTTTTCTTGAATTGTGTTGATTACTTCTTTGAGTCCTGTGTTTGTGGAAGTAATTTTCCATAGTCCATAGGACTTTAATCTGTAACATTGTTCTAATGCTCTCTTTTTAGCCACCAAATCCAGCGGTATGAATTCTAGAATTGTATCCAGTGCCGTTGTTGGGGTAGTTCTTGGTGAACCTGTAGTCCTCAGCCCAGCGAGTCTCTGTACCTGGGCTAGCTTCATATAGTTTGTCTTAATGGTTGCCCTGTGTCACCATACCAAGGCTCCGTAGAGTAGTCTTGGGAGTATGATGGCCTTATATATCCAGTAGGTTATATTTGGCTTCATACCCCAAGTCTTACGTCCTATCGCGCTATTGCATTGCATCATAGCTATTTTAGCTTTTGTGCATTGCTGACTTATGTGCGAATTAAACAGTAGTTTCTAATCCAGCACTACTCCTACATATTTGATTTCTTTTACCAGTTCTATATTTCTGCCATCTATTGCAATGGGTGACAGGTCTTTGTTCTTTCTCTTTTTGGTGAATAGAACCACCATAGTTTTGTCTGGATTGAGATTTAGTCCTCGCTCCCTACACCACTTTAATGCTATCCTAATTGCCATATTTAATCTACTGCATAAAATATTGAGGTCCTGTCCCACTACCAGGATAACCCCATCATCGGAGTACGCCTGCATGTATATGTGCCTGCGATTTATTTCCTTGATGAGGTCATCCAGCAGCAGACATCACATAAGTGGAGACAGGCAGCTCCCTTGCGGAAAGCCCCTGTTTGCCTTAACCGTATATGCTATGTCACCAAGTTCAGCTGTTATTAATCTTTGATTCAGCATGTTCATAATCCATTTTTTTTATTAAGGGATGTATGCCTTCTCTATTAAGTGAGGATTCTATCGCGTTAGATGTCGCCTTGTCAAAAGCGCCCTCTACGTCGAAGAAACACCCGATTGCAGATTCTTTACTCTCCAATGTGTTTTCGATTGTAGCCATCAAGTTGTGGAGAGCTGTCTCCGTGGACTTGTTCTCCATGTATGCATGCTGATTTGCATGCATGCAGTGGCTTGTTTCCTTTCCTTATTTCTTCTCGTATGTTTCTATCTATTAGTTTCTCTACTGCCTTTAGTAGGAACGACGAGAGACTATTGGATCTGAATGATTTAGGATCTTGGTATGTCTTTTTACCTGGCTTGGGTAGAAAGACAGCTCTTACTCTCCTCCAGCTTTCTGGTATGTATCTAATTGTTAGACAGCCCATGTAAATTGCTAGGTCATCCTTGATATACTTTAGTGCTTGTTGTAGCATCTTGGGAAAGATCCCATCCGGTCCTGTTGCCTTATATGGCCCGAACGACGAGGTATTCCATCTTATTAGCTCCTCCCTAATAACAGATTTCGTGGCGTCGCTGAGGACAATGCTGGTCCCCCCGTCACTTCACTCACTGTGGGTTCCGTTCTCTCAGGGAAGTGTGCGCTCATCATTGTTCTCAGTACAACGTGGGGATCCGTTATTAGTCCGTTATCTATTTTCAAACTCCCCAGTTTGCATGTCTTGTTGCTGGCTAAGGCTCTTCTTACCAACCTTGCTGCTTCCGGATACTCCGTAATGGCGGTGCAGTAAGAGTTCCAGTTTGCTTGCTTTCCTTCCTGCACTTATTGCGCATTTTGTTCCTTTGTGCTCTGTATAGATCCCAGTTGGCGTCGTCGTTCTTCTTTAACGCCACTCTGAGGGCACGTCTTGTTTTCTTCGTTTCCTTGTTTAATGATTTTGTCCACCACGCTAGCGCTTTCCGTTTGTCACCTCTCGGAGGGGGCATGCTTTGTGGTGGTACGCTTCTTGCAGTGCTGCTTTCAGCTTTACTGCTCTGCTTTCTATGTCTCCTGTACTAATTTTGCCCTCAACCGGCATTTGCGTGTACTCTCCAATATTCTTGTCAAATATCGACGGTGATTCCAACAGTCCTTTAACACCCTTAATTCCCTCTTCGAGG
This sequence comes from Lapara coniferarum, assembly GCA_949316025.1. Lineage (NCBI taxonomy): Eukaryota > Metazoa > Arthropoda > Insecta > Lepidoptera > Sphingidae > Lapara > Lapara coniferarum. The sequence goes on from OX438929.1 coordinate 25,635,367, forward strand.
TTCTGCAGCACAAGGTTGCTCCTCCCAGAATACGAGGGGCAGCCCGATGTCGCCTCATCCCTAAGGGACTCAACGGCACTGGGGAGGGACTCTCCAGCGCCATGGGCACTGGTACCCTCCTGGGGTAGTTTATTCTCTTTTTTCTTGTGCATATTGTTAGGGGGGTTGTTTATATATGGTTTGAAATACAATTCTTCCTAAGAGGAATTATATTGCGATCCTGTTCCCTCCTCCTTTTACCCGGGCTTGGGACCGGCATCCATGGCTCTTCAGGTGAAATTTTGTTGAAGAACCATGGCGGCCGAGTTAGTCATACCATTGTGGGTGCATTCTTCTCTCATGCACTCCTCTGTCCGTTTTGGTGTTAAAATTGAACCATTGGTGTCGTGATGCACGTGTGTGTTAAACATTTAATGCACCGATCTCCGCGATTCAAATGGGCTTCGACGTCGCACCTCACGTGGTGAAGCGGGACTAGTAAAGTCACATTGTTTAGAGCCTCCCGACTCTCGGAGCTCCACAGTGAGCATATCCTTGCCGGATTCGGCTATGCTGGCTTCGGCCTTAGAGGCGTTCAGGCATAATCCCGCAGATGGTAGCTTCGCACCACTGGCTGCTAGGCCGAGTTCTTGAACCAAATGTCCGAAAATATAGTTCCTCTAGTACTGAGCATCATTACTATCGTAACGATCAGTAGGGTAAAACTAACCTGCCTCACGACGGTCTGAGCCCAGCTCACGTTCCCTTTTGATGGGTGAACAATCCAACGCTCGGCGAATTTAGCTTCGCAATGATAGCAGTTCCGACATAGAAGAATCAAAAAGCAAAGGCGCTATGATCGCTTGGCTCGCCACGAGCCAGTTATTCCTATGGTAACATTTCTGGTACCTCTTGCTAAAAACTCTTTGTACTTAAGGATCAATCGTGCTTTCGCAGTCCCTATGCGTACTGAACATCTGAATCAAGGCCGATTTTGCCCTTTTGCTCCACGCGAGGTTTCTGTCCTCGCTGAGCTGGCCTTAGGATACCTGCGTTATTCTTTGACACATGTACCGCCCCAGTCAAACTCCCCGCCTGACAGTGTCCTCGAACCGGATATTTTTTTTCCAAATTGGTGGTTCACTCTTTTACCAATGTATTTATAATTTTTTTTTTTGTAAGCCGTATGATTTATTTTCCTGCCTTTACAATCTCTCGAATAATACATTGATATACACTAAACACTCATGCGTGGGTCAACGAGTATATAACGAGCTTGGGTCTAGTCTTAAGGCATCGCTACCTAAAGACTATTACAGAGTTACAGATGAAGGCCAAATTTGTATACATATCAAAGGCCTTGATTAAAATGTAGCTACGTAAATACAATATTATAAATGTAATTCTACCTACTTGAATTTATACAACAATAGTGCGGCCTTTCAACACGTACACATATATCAGAAAAGTACACAATCACAAAAAGAATCGTTAACGTTAAACACTTGGAGCAACACAAGCACTAATATGAAAGAAGGCCATTTAGCACATTTCTGAACAAATTTTTATAATAAGATATAACGATCCACTCTATGAGTACAAATATTTCATAGCGAAGTCCCTCCGCAACAACAGTAGAAGAGACTCGCTATAAAGTTAAGTGAAATTAATTTTGAAAAATAATAAAGATAGAAAAGAACGCCACTCATGGGCACATCACGCCCATTTGACATTATTCCACTTAATTAGCGGAAGGGAACGGGCTATAAGGCCCAGCAGGCATTTCTAACCGATTCTAGCACGCTTTTTATGTGTTCTTCTGTCAGGTTGCACCGCCGTCGTCTGGTTGAAGCGGTTCCAGGTGGTGACTGTGCCAATGATGACTCGGGAGGAGATGGCAGAGAGGTCAGACTTCTTTAGTATGCTTAGCCGCAACAGAGTATTGGCGGATTTCCTACTCCACATCCCTCTCCAGTTTAGCGTAATGCCAAGAAATCTAAGATCTTCGGTATTCCTCTCGTCTTTGATAATCTTATTGAGGCTAAAATTTTTGGCATAATAGCTGCATTTTTTGTCGTCAGCTTTGTCAAGGTCAGCCTGTTCCGATACCACTTGTACGTCAAGTATCAGCGTCAGCCCATCTTTGGTAGCCACTATATCGGGCTTTCGGAGGCCCTCTTCAGTCTTATACTTCGGCTCGATTTGAGTCTGGTATCCCAGCTTCGAAATCTTTTTGTTGATAACGGAGACCACCGCATCATGTCTCTTAATTCGTGCTTCGTGTGACCTGAAGCATACTTGGGAGATGTGGTTCAGGGTTTCGATATTATGGCACCTTGCCCTGCAGAGTCTATCGTTGGGCCTTCCTCTTGAATTTCTGGATCTCGTGGGTAAGGCGTTGATATGCGCCTGTACAGATCTTACATAATCCCGTCCAGTGAGGATCTTAGGTGGGTTGCCAATCCAACTATGTTGTCCAGGGACCTTACTAGACCCATTAACACTTTGCCATCCACAGTCTCGTACAAAGCGGTTGCCCATCTCTCACGGATGCTCTTCTTTGTAAGAAGGGGAACATCGCGGTCCAGCAATCGTTTCGCCGCAATGCTACTCTCGTTTTCCAAATATGTTTCAGCAGTTTCTCCTTGCACATAATCGGAGTTCTTTAATTTTAAAAGTTTACGCTATCTCTCCAAAGAAAGAAAGAAGAAAGAAAGAAATGTATTTTATTGGTCACAGACACAATTATAAACTAAGAAACAATAACAAATTAAGATTTAACATAGCACAATAACTCAATATAGGCTATAACACAGTTATATTTATTTTTCAAATTATGACGCACGCCCAAGAATAATATTAAGTTGCATGTGACTGTGACAAGTAGGTGGCCACTCAGCATAATGCTGTGCTACGGCCTGAGTCGCAGCACAGCGCTGATCTTCACTTCTTCTTCTTCATTTTCAAAGGCGCTCTCCACCCCAGGGAGTCAATTCCCAGACCGCCATCCTCAATTTTGGCATGGAAGAAGCTGTTAGGGCAGTCGTGTGTTAGATGTAACCATTGCCTCACTGTACTCCTAACAAGTTTGTCTAGTGATCTTAGGAACCCAAATGTGACTTTTCCTAGTGTAAGCTGGTGCATCAATCCAGAAACAATGACGACACGCAGCGCCCACAGTCGTCGTTGTGGCTTAAGAGGAGCCTTAATAAGGCTAGCGAGTTGTTCATGCAGCTTTTCCATAAAAGTAGGTCCAGCACGACCACCAGCTCCAAACTGCACCCCCGGGTACTTCCACTCATCTGTACGCTTCAGTGCCGGAATGAGACAATTGCCGATCTTAAACCGACACTGCGCGTCTACCACAGTCTTTTTCTCCCTGGGGATGCTTTTAAAGGCGATTGAGAAGCACTTCTCAATATTTGCCCTGAGACCACAGCCGGACAGAAAGGCGGTCACGATGTTAATGAGATCCTGCAACCCCTGCTCCGTGCTTGCCATCAATACCAGGTCATCTGCAAACGCCATCATGTTAAGTTTCACACCATCCAGCTGGATCCCTAATTCTGGTGGTATTTTCTTGACAAGTTCATCGATGACAAAGGTAAAAAGAATAGAGGACAATGGGTTACTCTGTTTCACTCCACATTTCGGATGAATTTTTGCAGAGGTCCAGCCGTCATGCTGCAACACTGTCCTACTGAGTTCATATAGCAACTGGATATACTCCCGCATCGCATTTGGTAGGCCTTTCACTTCCATAACCAATTGTAGCGCTTGGAAGGACACAGAGTCGAACGCGTTAGCCATGTCTAAAGTAGCCATGAAAACCTTTTTATGCAGCTTCTGCTGGTGGCGCATCACTAAGTCTTAACAACATTATATTATCCGAGCACCTGTCACTCGGTCTGAATGCCCTCTGCCTCGGGTCAAGAGGCACATCTTGGAGTCTTTTTGCCAATATCTCGTGGACAGTTCTAATTAGTACTGATGACACGGTGATCGGTCTGAAGTCCTCAGGAGCACAAGGGTTGTTCTTCTTCGGGATAAGTGTTGTTCTTGAAAGGTTGAGTTCTTCAGGGGCCGCTTCGCACCGCATAATAACGTTAAAGACCCTTGCCAGGAGTCTTGGGTGCACCCCTTTAAAGGTTTTAACATCCACCATATCCGGCCCCACTGCTGTGTTGTTTGGGGGGTAGGCATCCTTGATCTCCATCGGCTCCACCTGTCTCCACAAACTATCGTAGACGCTGACCCTTGACAGACTCCAGCGAGCGGCCCGGAAACACCTTGATAAGTTCCATGTCAATTGCACGACACACTCTTGGGTTCTGAAATAAGAGTTCGGCCTCCCTGCGAGCCAGCATATGTCTTTCCTCATCGCACCGTCTCTCCTTCGTCACCTTGGCAATTAAAATTTCCAGTTTATTGGAGTCGTAGCACTCCGGGTGTGCTCTTCGCTCATGCACACCTCTGGCCGTTTTAGTGGTAAAGGTACGGGCACACTCCGGTGCTCTGCATTGGAAGCCACCTTCTTCCAAAGTGTTAGAATCTGTTGAAATACCTGCTGGTCCCTATTTAATGTTGGCCCGGCGCGATCAGTGGACCGGCCGTCATGAATAATTTATTTCTTACGAGGCTTTTTTGCATTTACTGAAGTACCAACAAAATGAAAATTCGGGACAGGAGGCGCGATGTTGCAATTCGCTGTTTCTGGGGTTAAATGTCTGGAAGCACACACCTTCCCCTAAGAAACAGGAACCGGCAAGGTCACGAGGAGGCTTGCAACATCACTTGGTGGTTAGAGGCTAAGTGTCCGCAGGGAAGTGCTCCATTCGAAAGCGACATGTATGACGCATAACCACCCTAGTAACCCATGGTTCCCTCAAGAGGTTGCCTGTAGAAGATTGTCAAGCTAAGACACAGTGGGCGTTTTTAACCGATTCCAGCACGTTTCTTCTTACATGCTCTTCCGTCCATGTTCACAGCTGTTGTGCTGTTTGAAACGATTCCATGTCGCAATATTGCCAATAACGACTCTGGAGGAGATGGTGGAGAGGTCAAGCTCTTTCAGTATGCCAAGCCGCAACAGGCTGTCCGCCGACTTCTTACTCCACATACCTCTCCAATTAAGTGAGGTGCCAAGAAATCTCAGATGTTCAGTATTTCTTTCCTGCTTAATAAGTTAAAGCTGCGATTCTTAGCATAATAATTACATTTCCTTTCGTCAGCCTCATTTAGGTCGCCTTGCTCCGAGACCACCCGCGGGTTAGGAACCGGCGCGGCGTCAGTCCACCCATTGTGGCTACAATATCAAGCTTTCTTCGGCCCTCTTCGCTTTTATACTTCGGCTAAATCGTAGTCTGGTAGCCCAGCTTTGAATTTTTTTCGTTAATGGACACCACCGCATCGTGACTCTTAATCCGTCATCATGCGATCTAAAGCATACCTGGGAGATGTGGTTCAGGGTTTCGATGTTTTGATACCCTGCCCTGCAGAATCTATCATTAAGCCTCCCTCTGGTAGTTCTGATCTAGTAGGCAAGGCATTGATGTGCGCCTGTATTGATTTTATTTAGTCCCGTCCAGTGGGGACCTAAGACGTGTTCTGTTTCTCACTGTGACGCCCACGAACTCTGATATGTTTTTCCTAGCGGCAGCGGTGCATGCCTCGTCCATCTCGGCGCCATCCATCCTGTGGATCATAGGGTGAGGTCGCTTTGTTCCTTAGTGGAACTCTGCGGCCCCTCCGTTGATCCCAGGTTGGGGCGCTTAACGCGTTGCTGCGTCTGCTCCTCAGGGTCTGTCTGTCTCTCTAGAATGAGGTCTAGGCCCGTCTTTCCGTAGTCGTTCCCTGTTCAGGATTCGATTTCTGGGCTGACGCATTCAAGACCTTCGTCTTGCCGTCTTTTAAGCGTCTCTTCTGACCTTTGGAAAGGACATTGCTGAAACCAGCTTCGCCTCTTCCATCAGGTTGTGGCGTTGCTAGTTCCGGGCAGTTTCCTCCACTTCCTTTCGGTTTTGGCGTACTGCTATCCGTGTTATCGCCTTCAATGCCCTTTGGTTTCGAAGGCGACTCCAGCAATTCCTTGACTCCCTTAATGTCCTCTACGAGGTACTGTTGCACAAGGTTGCTCCTCCCAGAATACGCGGAGCAGCCTGGTGTCGCCTCGTCCCTAGAGGACTCAGCAGCAACAGGGAGGGATTCTCCAACGCCCTGGGCGCTGGTACCTTCCTGAGGTAATTTTATCTCTTCTTTCCTGTGCATAATTTTAATAGGGGGTGGGGTTTTATGTACATAATTCTTCCTGATAGGAATTACATTGCGAGTCTGGTCCCTCCTCTTTCTCCCAGGCTTGGGACCTGCATCGATGGCTCTCCAGGTGTAGTGCTATCGAGAGTAGTGGCGGCAAAGTTGAACTAAAGCATACTTGGGAGATGTGGTTGAAGGTTTCAATGTTTTGACACCTTGCCCTGCAGGATCTATCCTTGGGCCTACCTCTGGAAGTTCTCGATCTAGTAGGTAAGGCATTGATGTGCGCCTGTATCTATTTTATGTTATTCCGTCCAGTTAGGAACTTAAATGGTTTGCCAGTACAATGTTGTCCGGGGACCTTACTAGATTCACTTAATGCTTTGCCATCCACAGTTTCATCACAGTTTCTTCCTGGGGATACTTTTAAAAGCGATTGAGGAGCACTTTCCAATATTCGCCTTGAGGTCACACGAAGTTGATGAGATCCTGCAACCACTGCTCCGTGCTTACCATCAATACCAGGTTGTCCGTAAACGCCATGATGTTAAGCTTCATACTATCCAACTGGAGCCCTAGTTTAGATGGTATTTTCTTGATGAGGGCGTCGATGACAAAGTTGAAAAGTATAGGCGACAGTGGGTCGCCCTGTTTCGCTCTACATTTCGGATGAATTTTGGCAGAGGTCCAGCCGTCATGCTGCAAACACTGTCTTACTGCATTTATAAGCATATACTCCCGCATCACGTTTGGTAGGCTTTTCACTTCCATTACCAGTTGTAGCGCCTGAAAGGACACAGAGTCGAACGCCTTAGCCATGGCTAGACATGTCTAAAGTAGCCATAAAAACCTTCCTATACACCTTTTGCTGGTGGCGCATTCCAAGTCTAATAACATTACATTATCCAGGCACCCGTCAGTTGGTCTAAACGTCCTTTGGCTCGGGTCAAGAGGTACATCCTGGAGTCTCTTAAACAGTATCTTATGAAGAGTTCTAATCACCACCGATGACACCGTAATCGGCCTGAAGTCCTCAGGAACACAAAGATTGTTTTTCTTAGGGATAAGTATTGTTCTTGAGAGACAAAGCTCCTCAGGGGCCGCACCACCACGCACCACATAATGACGTTGAATACCCTTGCCAAAAGTTTTGGGTGCACCCCTTTAAGGTGTTTAACAGTCACCATATCCGGCCCCACTGCGGTGTTATTTGGGCGATAGGCATCCTTGATCTCCATAGGTTCCACTGGTCTCCACAGACTATCATAGACCTGGCAGTTTGTAGGTGTAAGGGTTAGCTTAGATGTTTCGCTACCTGACAATTCTTGTCCAGTTCGGCTCCATCACTTCTTGGGCAAGGCTCTTTGGTTGACGCAACTGATTTTCCAAGATTCTTTTCGGACATTTGGCCGGGTTTTTAGCCCACATGTCCTGAGTCATGGCGTACTCCACTCGCCTTCTCGCCTTCCGGTTTCGCGGTTCCGGGGGCTGGGACCTCATCCGCTTTTTTTTTTATTTATATCCTTATCCTTTGGCAAAGCAGAGTTCACTCTGAGCATCTCTTGATAGTGCGCCACCAACTTTTTATGTTCGACACGTTTGCGCTGACCCTTGACAGGCTCAAGCGAACGGCCCCGAAAAACCTTAACAAGCTCCATGTTAATCGTGCGACACATTTTTGGGATTTGAAATAAGAGTTCGGCTTCCCTGCGGGCCAGCATATATCTTTCCTCGTCACACCAACTCTCCTTCGTCGCTTTGGCACTTAAAATTTCCAATTTGTTGGAGTCGTACCTACCACTCCGGGTGTGATCTTCGCTCGTGAACACCGCTGCCCGTTTTGGTGTTAAAGGTACGGGCACACTCCGGCGCTCTGCATTGGAAGCAATCCTCTTCCAACGTGTCAGAATCGGTCAAACCCACCCGCTGGTCCCTATCAAATGTCGGCACGGCGCGGTCAGTGGCCGGCATTAATTATTAATTTCTAAGGTTTTTTTTTTAATTTACTGGACACACAAAAAGAAAATGCTGCATGGCATTGGTAGCCCCATGCAGCACCCCACCCCTTTCGGGGCACGAGGCGCAATGTTGCCAGTCGCTGTTTCTGGGGTTAAACGGTGTGGAAGCACACACACCTTCCACAGAAACAGGAACCGGTGTGGCCACGAGGAGGCTTGCAACATCACTTTATGGTTAGAGGCTAAGTGTTCAGGGAAAGTGCTCCATTCGAAAGGAACATGTATGACGCATAACTACCCTAGTAACCCATGGCTCCTCCGAGAGTTGGCCATTTTGAATCATATGACTTTGCTGTGCTCATAAGTATCTTTTGTCTTTTCTTATTTTATTTCTTTTAGTTTGTTTAAAACTCTTTTTTTTAATATAGACTCAATTTTTTTTTGTCTAGATTCGTCCGCTCTTTTACCAATGTATATTTTTCCATTTTTTTTTTCCAAAGCCAAATAAATTCTTTTTGCCTTTACAATTTACCAAATTATACATTGATACACAATTAAACACTCATGCATGGATCAACGAGTAATACAAAGAGCTTGAGTCTAGTCTTAAGGCATCATTACCTTAAGACTATTACAGAATTACAGATGAAGGCCAAATTATAGTTATACATACCAGTGGCCTTATGAAAATGCGATTACGTAAATACAATAATATGAAATTCTATCTATTGAGTTTATATAATAAAAGTGCGGCCTTTCAACACCTACACATATAATATCAGGAAAGTACACAATCACAAAAGAATTATTAACGTTAAACACTTGGAGCAACACAAGCACTAATATGAAGAAGGCCATTTAGATCACTAAATATATTTCTATAATAAAATATAACGATCCACTCTGAGCAAGTATCTTTATAGCGAAGTCCATCAGCAACATAGTAGAAGGGACTCGCTATAATACTAAGTTAAATGAATTTTGAAAATTATAAAATAGAAAAGAAAGCCACTCATGGGCACATCATGCCCATTTGACATTATTCCACTGAAGGCGGAAGAGAACGGGCTATAAGGCCAGCAGGCGTTTCTAACCGATTCCAGCACGCTTTTTATGTTTTCTTCTTTCAGGTTGCACCGCCGTCGTTTGGTTGAAGCGGTTCCAGGTGGTGATTGTGCCAATAATGACTCGGGAGGAGATGGCAGAGAGGTCAGACTCATTAAGTATGCCTAGCCGCAACAGAGTTTCGGCGGTTTTCTTACTCCACATCCCTCTCCAGTTCAACGTGATGCCAAGAAATCTTAGATCTTCGGTATTCCTCTCGTCTCTAATAATTTTATTGAGGCTCCGATTTTTGGCATAGTAACAGCACTTCTTGTCGTCAGCTTTGTCAAGGTCAGCCTGTTCCGAGACCACTTGTGCGTCACGTATCAGCGTCAGCCCATCTTTGGTAGCCACGATATCTGGCTTTCGCAGGCCCTCTTCAGTCTTATACTTTGGCTCGATTTGAGTCTGGTATCCCAGCTTCGAAATCTTCTTATTGATAGCGGAGACCACCGCATCATGTCTCTTAATTCGTGCTTCGTGTGACCTGAAGCATACTTGTGAGATGTGGTTCAGGGTTTCGATATTATGGCACCCTGCCCTACAGAGCCTCTCGTTGGGCCTTCCTCTTGATGTTCTGGATCTCGTTGGTAAGGCGTTGATGTGTGCCTGTACCGATCTTACATAGTCCCGTCCAGTGAGGTACTTAGGTGGGTTGCCAATCCACCTATGTTGTCCTGGGACATTACTAGACCCTTCAACGCTTTGCCATCCACAGTCTCGTACAAAGCGGTTGCCCATCTCTCACGGATGCTCTTCTTCGTAAGTAAAGGAACATTGCGGTCCAGCAGTCGTTTCGCCGCAATGCCACTTTCGCTTTCCAAATATGTTTCAGCGGTTCTTCCTTGCACATAATCGGAGTTCTTAAGTTTTAAGAGCTTACGGTATCTCTCCAAAGGCGCCCTCCACCTCACGCTGTCAACTCCCAGGCCGCCATCTTCAATCTTAGCATGGAAAAAGCTGTTAGGGCAGTCGTGTGGTAAATGCAGCCATTGCCTCACTGTGCTCCTAATAAGTTTGTCTAATGATCTTAGGAAGCCAAATGTGACTTTTCCTAGTGTAAGCTGGTGCATCAATCCAGGTATAATGACGACACGCAGCGCCCACAGTCGTTGTTGTGGCTTAAGAGGAGCCTTAGTAAGGCTAGCGAGTTGTTCACGCAGTTTCCCCATAAAAGTAGGTCCAACACGACCACCAGCTCCAAATTGCACCCCCAGGTACTTCCATTCATCTGTACGCTTCAGCGCCGGAATAAGACAATTAGCGATCCTAAACCGACACTGCGCATCTACCACAGTCTTTTTCTCCCTGGGGATGTTTTTAAATGCGATCGAGGAGCACTTCCCGATATTGGCCCTTAGACCACAGTCGGACAAGAAAGTAGTCACGACGTTAATTAGATCCTGCAGCCCCTGCTCCGTACTTGCCATCAATACTAGATCGTCTGCAAATGCCATGATAAGTTTCATACCATCCAGCTGGATTCAGAATTCTGGTGGTACTTTCTTGATGAGCTCATCGATGACAAAGTTAAAAACACTAGAGGACAATGGGTTACCCTATTTCACTCCACATTTCTGATGAATTTTTGCAGAGGTCCAGCCGTCATGCTGCAACACTGTCCTACTGCGTTTATATAGCAACTGGATATCCTCCCGCATCGTATCTGGTAGGCCTTTCACTTCCATAACCAATTGTAGCGCTTGGAAGGACACAGAGTCGAACGCCATAGCCATGTCTAAAGTAGCCATGAAAACCTTTTTATGCAGCTTCTGCTGGTGGCGCATCACTAAGTCTTAACATTATATTATCCGAGCACCTGTCAGTCGGTCTGAATGCCCTCTGCCTCGGGTCAAGAGGCACATCTTGGAGTCTTTTTGCCAATATCTTGTGGACAGTTCTAATTAGTAGTGATGACACGGTGATCGGTCTGCAGTCCTCAGGAGCACAAGGGTTGTTCTTCTTCGGGATAAGTGTTGTTCTTGAAAGGTTGAGTTCTTCAGGGGCCGCTTCGCACCGCATAATAACGTTAAAGACCCTTGCCAGGAGTCTTGGGTGCACCCCTTTAAGGGTTTTAACATCCACCATATCCGGCCCCACTGCTGTGTTGTTTGGGGGGTAGGCATCCTTGATCTCCATCGGCTCCACCTGTCTCCACAAACTATCGTAGACGCTGACCCTTGACAGACTCCAGCGAGCGGCCCGGAAAGACCTTGATAAGCTCCATGCTAATTGCACGACACACTCTTGGGTTCTGAAATAAGAGTTCGGCCTCCCTGCGAGCCAGCATATGACTTTCCTCATCGCACCGTATCTCCTTCGTCACCTTGGCAATTAAAATTTCCAGTTTATTGGAGTCGTACCACTCCGGGTGTGCTCTTCGCTCATGCACACCTCTGCCCGTTTTAGTGGTAAAGGTACGGGCACACTCCGGCGCTCTGCATTGGAAGCCACCTTCTTCCAAAGTGTTAGAATCTGTTGAAATACCTGCTGGTCCCTATATAATGTTGGCCCGGCGCGATCAGTGGACCGGCCGTCATGAATAATTTATTTCTTACGAGGCTTTTTTGCATTTACTGAAGTACCAACAAAATGAAAATGCTGCACGGTGTTGGTAGCCCCACGTAGCACCCCACACCCCTTTCGGGACAGGAGGCGCGATGTTGCAATTCGCTGTTTCTGGGATTAAATGTCTGGAAGCACACACCTTCCCCTAAGAAACAGGAACCGGCGAGGCCACGAGGAGGCTTGCAACATCACTTGGTGGTTGGAGGCTAAGTGTCCGCAGCGAAGTGCTCCATCCGAAAGCGACATGTATGACGCATAAGCACCCTAGTAACCCATGGTTCCCTCAAGAGGTTGCCTGTAGAAGATTGTCAAGCTAAGACACAGTGGGCGTTTTTAACCGATTCCAGCCCGTTTCTTCTTACATGCTCTTCCGTCCATGTTCACAGTTGTTGTACTGTTTGAAACGATTCCATGTCGCAATATTGCCAATAACGACTCTGGAGGAGATGGTGGAGAGGTCAAGCTCTTTCAGTATGCCAAGCCGCAACAGGCTGTCCGCCGACTTCTTACTCCACATACCTCTCCAATTAAGTGAGGTGCCAAGAAATCTCAGATGTTCAGTATTTCTTTCCTGCTTAATAAGTTAAAGCTGCGATTCTTAGCATAATAATTACATTTCCTTTCGTCAGCCCCATTTAGGTCGCCTTGCTCCGAGACCACCCGCGGGTTAGGAACCGGCGCGGCGTCAGTCCACCCATTGTGGCTACAATATCAAGCTTTATTCGGCCCTCTTCGCTTTTATACTTCGGCTAAATCGTAGTCTGGTAGCCCAGCTTTGAATTTTTTTCAGCACCAGGGAGGGATTCTCCAACGCCCTGGGCGCTGGTACTTTCCTGAGGTAATTTTATCTCTTTTTTCCTGTGCATAATTTTAATAGGGGGTGGGGTTTTATGTACATAATTCTTCCTGATAGGAATTATATTGCGAGTCTGGTCCCTCCTCTTTCTCCCAGGCTTGGGACCTGCATCGATGGCTCTCCAGGTGTAGTGCTATAGAGAGTAATGGCGGCAAAGTTGAACTTAAGCATACTTGGGAGATGTGGTTGAAGGTTTCAATGTTTTGACACCTTGCCCTGCAGAATCTATCCTTCGGCCTCCCTCTGGAAGTTCTCGATCTAGTAGGTAAGGCATTGATGTGCGCCTGTATCTATTTTATGTTATTCCGTCCAGTTAGGAACTTAAATGGTTTGCCAGTACAATGTTGTCCGGGGACCTTACTAGATTCACTTAATGCTTTGCCATCCACAGTTTCATCACAGTTTCTTCCTGGGGATACTTTTAAAAGCGATTGAGGAGCACTTTCCAATATTCGCCTTGAGGTCACACGATGTTGATGAGATCCTGCAACCACTGCTCCGTGCTTACCATCAATACCAGGTTGTCCGTAAACGCCATGATGTTAAGCTTCATACCATCCAACTGGAGCCCTAGTTTAGATGGTATTTTCTTGATGAGGGCGTCGATGACAAAGTTGAAAAGTATAGGCGACAGTGGGTCGCCCTGTTTCGCTCTACATTTCGGATGAATTTTGGCAGAGGTCCAGCCGTCATGCTGCAAACACTGTCTTACTGCATTTATAAGCATATACTCCCGCATCACGTCTGGTAGGCTTTTCACTTCCATTACCAGTTGTAGCGCCTAAAAGGACACAGAGTCGAACGCCTTAGCCATGTCTAAAGTAGCCATAAAAACCTTCCTATACACCTTTTGCTGGTGGCGCATTCCAAGTCTAATAACATTACATTATCCAGGCACCCGTCAGTTGGTCTAAACGCCCTTTGGCTCGGGTCAAGAGGTACATCCTGGAGTCTCTTAAACAGTATCTTATGAAGAGTTCTAATCACCACCGATGACACCGTAATCGGCCTGAAGTCCTCAGGAACACAAGGATTGTTTTTCTTAGGGATAAGTATTGTTCTTGAGAGACAAAGCTCCTCAGGGGCCGCACCACCACGCACCACATAATGACGTTGAAGACCCTTGCCAAAAGTTTTGGGTGCACCCCTTTAAGGTGTTTAACAGTCACCATATCGGGCTCCACTGCGGTGTTATTTGGGCGATAGGCATCCTTGATCTCCATAGGTTCCACTGGTCTCCACAGACTATCATAGACCTGGCAGTTTGTAGGTGTAAGGGTTAGCTTAGATGTTTCGCTACCTGGCAATTCTTGTCCAGTTCGGCTCCATTAATTCTTGAGCAAGGCCCTTTGGTTGACGCAACTGATTTTCCAAGATTCTTTTCGGACATTTGGCCGGGTTTTTAGCCCACATGTCCTGAGTCATGGCGTACTCCACTCGCCTTCCGGTTTCGCGGCTCCGGGGACTGGGACCTCATCCGCTTTTTTTTTTAATTTATATCCTTATCCTTTGGCAAAGCAGAGTTCAATCTGAGCATCTCTTGATAGTACGCCACCAACTTTTTATGTTCGACACGTTTGCGCTGACCCTTGACAGACTCAAGCGGACGGCCCCGAAAAACTTTAACAAGCTCCGTGTTAATCGTGCGACACATTTTTGGGATTTGAAATAAGAGTTCGGCTTCCCTGCGAGCCAGCATATATCTTTCCTCGTCACACCAACTCTCCTTCGTCACTTTGGCACTTAAAATTCCCAATTTGTTGGAGTCGTACCACTCCGGGTGTGATCTTCGCTCGTGAACACCGCTGCCCGTTTTGGTGTTAAAGGTACGGGCACACTCCGGCGCTCTGCATTGGAAGCAATCTTCTTCCAACGCGTCAGAATCGGTCAAACCCACCCGCTGGTCCATATCAAATGTCGGCACGGCGCGGTCAGTGGCCGGCATTAATTATTAATTTTTACCGAGGCTTTTTTGAATTTACACACAAAAAGAAAATGCTGCATGGCGTTGGTAGCCCCATGCAGCACCCCACCCCTTTCGAGACACGAGGCGCGATGTTGCCATTGGCTGTTTCTGGGGTTAGACGGTGTGGAAGCACACACACCTTCCACAGAAACAGGAACCGGTGTGGCCACGAGGAGGCTTGCAACATCACTTTATGGTTAGAGGCTAAGTGTTCAGGGAAAGTACTCCATTCGAAAGGAACATGTATGACGCATAACTACCCTAGTAACCCATGGCTCCCCCGAGAGTTGGCAATCTTAGATCTTCGGTATTCCTCTCGTCTCTAATAATTTTATTGAGGCTCCGATTTTTGGCATAGTAACAGCACTTCTTGTCGTCAGCTTTGTCAAGGTCAGCCTGTTCCGAGACCACTTGTGCGTCAAGTATCAGCGTCAGCCCATCTTTGGTAGCCACGATATCTGGCTTTCGCAGGCCCTCTTCAGTCTTATACTTTGGCTCGATTTGAGTCTGGTATCCCAGCGTCGAAATCTTCTTATTGATAGCGGAGACCACCGCATCATGTCTCTTAATTCGTGCTTCGTGTGACCTGAAGCATACTTGTGAGATGTGGTTCAGGGTTTCGATATTATGGCACCCTGCCCTACAGAGCCTCTCGTTGGGCCTTCCTCTTGATGTTCTGGATCTCGTTGGTAAGGCGTTGATGTGTGCCTGTACCGATCTTACATAGTCCCGTCCAGTGAGGTACATAGGTGGGTTGCCAATCCACCTATGTTGTCTTGGGACATTACTAGACCCTTCAACGCTTTGCCATCCACAGTCTCGTACAAAGCGGTTGCCCATCTCTCACGGATGCTCTTCTTCGTAAGTAAAGGAACATTGCGGTCCAGCAGTCGTTTCGCCGCAATGCCACTCTCGCTTTCCAAATATGTTTCAGCGGTTCTTCCTTGCACATAATCGGAGTTCTTAAGTTTTAAGAGCTTACGGTATCTCTCCAAAGGCGCCCTCCACCTCACGCTGTCAACTCCCAGGCCGCCATCTTCAATCTTAGCATGGAAAAAGCTGTTAGGGCAGTCGTGTGGTAAATGCAGCCATTGCCTCACTGTGCTCCTAATAAGTTTGTCTACTGATCTTAGGAAGCCAAATGTGACTTTTCCTAGTGTAAGCTGGTGCATCAATCCATCACACGCAGCGCCCACAGTCGTTGTTGTTGCTTAAGAGGAGCCTTAGTAAGGCTAGCCAGTTGTTCACGCAGTTTCCCCATAAAAGTAGGTCCAACACGACCACCAGCTCCAAATTGCACCCCCAGGTACTTCCATTCATCTGTACGCTTCAGCGCCGGAATAAGACAATTAGCGATCCTAAACCGACACTGCGCATCCACCACAGTCTTTTTCTCCCTGGGGATGTTTTTAAATGCGATCGAGGAGCACTTCCCGATATTGGCCCTTAGACCACAGTCGGACAAGAAAGTAGTCACGACGTTAATTAGATCCTGCAGCCCCTGCTCCGTACTTGCCATCAATACTAGGTCGTCTGCAAACGCCATGATGTTGAGTTTCATGCCATCGAGCTGGATCCCAATCTCCGTTGGCACTTTCTTCATAAGTTCGTCGATGATAAATTTGAAGAGAACTGGTGACAGTGGGTCTCCTTGCTTCACTCCACATGTTGGATGGATCTTTGCAGAGGTCCAACCGTCGTGCTGCAGCACCGTCCTACTGCGTTCATACAGCAACTGGATATACTCCTGCATCGCATCTGGTAGGCCTTTCGTCTCCATAACTACTTGCAGTGCCTGAAAGGACACAGAGTCGAACGCCTTCGCCACGTCTAAAGTCGACATGAAAGTCTTCTTATGCAGCTTTTGCTGGTGGCGCATCACCAAGTCTAGCAACATTACGCTATCCGAGCACCCATCAGTCGGTCTGAATGCCCTCTGCCTCGGATCAAGAGGCACATCCTGGAGTCTTTTTGCCAATATTTTGTGAAGAGTTCTGATTATAACTGATGACACGGTGATTGGTCTGAAGTCCTCAGGAGCACAAGGGTTGTTCTTTTTCGGGATAAGTGTCGTTCTTGATAGGTAGAGTTCTTCAGGGGCCGCTCCGCACCACATAATAACGTTAAAGACCCTTGCCAGGAGTCTTGGGTGCACCCATTTAACATCCACCATATCCGGCCCCACTGCTGTGTTGTATGGGGGTAGGCATCCATGATCTCCATCGGTTCCAGCGGTCCCCACAGACTGTCGTAGGCCTGGCAGTTTGTAGTTGTAAGGGTAAGCTTAGATTGTTCCGCTATAGTTTTTGTCCAGTACGGCTCCTTGGGCAAGGCCCTTCGGCTGACGTAACTGATTTTCCAAAATTCTCTTATCACATTTGGCCAGGTTTTTGGCCCACGTGTCCTGAGTCATGACGTACTCCACTAGCCTTCTCGCCTTCCGGTTTCGCAGCTCCGGGGACAGGGACCTCATTCGTTTCTTACTTTAATTAACGGGTGTTCTCCAGGTAAACATGTCTTTCAGTAGTAAACCGACTTCAGCTAGTACAACATCCTTAGGCTCTGATAGGATATTTTTGCACAAATTGTTTACTTTATCCCGAAACTGTATGTCAGGTTCGAGGGGTTCTAAGGTTTTAAAATATTCAAGAAGTTGGTTACTTCCCCCGGCACGCTGTGTGAGGAGGTCACCAGCCCGATTTGCCGTTTCCCCGTCAGCAGACGCAGTCGTGCTACTAATTGCCACATCACTTATCATCCTTATCCTTTGGCAAAGCAGAGTTCACTCTGAGCATCTCTTGATAGTGCGCCACCAACTTTTTATGTTCATCACGTTTGCGCTGACACTTAACAGACTCAAGCGAACGGCCCCGACAAACCTTAACATGCTCCATGTTAATCGTGCGACACATTTTTGGGATTTGAAATAAGAGTTCGGCTTCCCCGCAGGGAAGTGCTCCATTCGAAAGCAACATGTATGACGCATAACCACCCTAGTAACCCATGGTCCCCTCAAGAGGTTGCCTGTAGAAGATTGTCAAGCTAAGACACAGCGGGCGTTTTTAACCGACTCCAACACGTTTCTCCTTACATGTTCTTCCGTCCATGTTCACAGCTGTCTTCTGGTTGAAACGATTCCATGTCGCAATATTGCCAATAACGACTCTGAAGGAGATGGTGGAGAGGTCAAGCTTTTTCAAGTATGCCAAGCCGCACCAGGCTGTCAGCCGACTTCTTACTCTACATACCTTCCAATTAAGTGTGATGCCAAGAAATTTCAGTGGTTCAGTATTTCTTTCCTGTTTAATAAGTTCAAGCTCCGATGCTTAGCATAATGATCACATTTCCTCTCGTCAGCCTCATTTAGGTCGCCTTGCTTCAAGACCACCCGCGTGTCAGGACCCAGCGTCTGGGTGACTGCGCCTGGTAAACTGTGCAGTATGGCTCGAATTTCAGTTTTACAGCTCTCGTTTCGGCGGCATTATTCCAAATAGATAATGCTGCTCCAACTTTTCCTTCAAGCTTACTACCGTCGGTGAAATTACATCGGTTCTCGCCGACGTCTCGAGCCAATTCCACACCGTCCATCAGACATTGGAATTTCTGGCCCATCTGCTTTGAGGGGTGGCATTTGCTGACGAAGGCTACAGGCCTCTCCACTTCGCGGTCCCCCACTAACCGCCGAGAATATCCCCTTCTCGTCTCATATAAGAGAGCTGCCTCCCTTATTCTGACGTCTAAGTGTAATATTCCGGCGAGTAGTAGGGCCCCGTTAAGAGAGACGGTCCTGTAAGCCCTTATTAGCTTTTGTGCAAACCCACGCTGGACCACATCAAGCTGCTTTTTTTATGCACAATTTATTTGTGGCCGGTGACCATGCGCTTGCCGCGTACATGATCACCGGTTCCACTACACCATGGCATAGTATTTTAACAAGAGCGGTCCTTGGCTCGAGACAGGCACTTATAGAAGTTTAGGGCCTTCCTACACACTTCTGCTGCATGGGCATTGAAGGTTAGTCCACTGTCAATAATCAGGCCCAGTATTTTGATTTGCGTCGTGAGTTCAATATCGACGCCACCCATGTGCAGGATCGGTGAATCGTATTTCAGCTTTTTAGTTAGTTTCGTGGCTTTAGTTTCGTGTAGCGCGAAATTTAGCTTGTTACAGATTCCCCACTCCCGAACATAGGCGAGCGCCGCATTGGCCTCCTTCTGAATTTGTTGCCCCGTTTCGCCATCAAACACCAGCACTATATCATCGGCGAAGGCCTGGCAGTAGTTTCCTCTTCTCTCGAGTTCTTTCAGCAATGAGTCGAGGAGCAAGTTCCATAAGATTGGACCCCAATTGATCCCTGTACGCATCCTTTGGAGGTCCATCTTATGTGCTCTTCCCCGGCGTAGCGAACTCGGACTTTGCGGCTCTGGAAGTAGCTGTCTATAACCCGTCTTAGATTTTTCGGACATTCTTCCTGCGACAGTCTGACTTTTATTGCAGGCCACCAAGCGTTGTCAAAAGGGGTGGGGTTTTATGTACATAAGTCTTCCTGATAGGAATTATATTGCGAGTCTGGTCCCTCCTCTTTCTCCCGAGCTTGGGACCGGCATAGATGGTTCTCCAGGTGTAGTGCTATCGACAGTAGTGGCGGCAAAGTTGAACTAAAGCATTCTTGGGAGATGTGGTTGAAGGTTTCAATGTTTTGACACCTTGCCCTGCAGAATCTATCCTTCGGCCTCCCTCTGGAAGTTCTCGATCTAGTAGGTAAGGCATTGATGTGCGCCTGTATCTATTTTATGTTATTCCGTCCAGTTAGGAACTTAAATGGTTTGCCAGTACAATGTTGTCCGGGGACCTTACTAGATTCACTTAATGCTTTGCCATCCACAGTTTCATCACAGTTTCTTCCTGGGGATACTTTTAAAAGCGATTGAGGAGCACTTTCCAATATTCGCCTTGAGGTCACACGATGTTGATGAGATCCTGCAACCACTGCTCCGTGCTTACCATCAATACCAGGTTGTCCGTAAACGCCATGATGTTAAGCTTCATACCATCCAACTGGAGCCCTAGTTTAGATGGTATTTTCTTGATGAGGGCGTCGATGACAAAGTTGAAAAGTATAGGCGACAGTGGGTCGCCCTGTTTCGCTCTACATTTCGGATGAATTTTGGCAGAGGTCCAGCCGTCATGCTGCAAACACTGTCTTACTGCATTTATAAGCATATACTCCCGCATCACGTCTGGTAGGCTTTTCACTTCCATTACCAGTTGTAGCGCCTAAAAGGACACAGAGTCGAACGCCTTAGCCATGTCTAAAGTAGCCATAAAAACCTTCCTATACACCTGTTGCTGGTGGCGCATTCCAAGTCTAATAACATTACATTATCCAGGCACCCGTCAGTTGGTGTAAACGCCCTTTGGCTCGGGTCAAGAGGTACATCCTGGAGTCTCTTAAACAGTATCTTATGAAGAGTTCTAATCACCACCGATGACACCGTAATCGGCCTGAAGTCCTCAGGAACACAAGGATTGTTTTTCTTAGGGATAAGTATTGTTCTTGAGAGACAAAGCTCCTCAGGGGCCGCACCACATAATGACGTTGAAGACCCTTGCCAAAAGTTTTGGGTGCACCCCTTTAAGGTGTTTAACAGTCACCATATCGGGCTCCACTGCGGTGTTATTTGGGCGATAGGCATCCTTGATCTCCATAGGTTCCACTGGTCTCCACAGACTATCATAGACCTGGCAGTTTGTAGGTGTAAGGGTTAGCTTAGATGTTTCGCTACCTGACAATTCTTGTCCAGTTCGGCTCCATTAATTCTTGAGCAAGGCCCTTTGGTTGACGCAACTGATTTTCCAAGATTCTTTTCGGACATTTGGCCGGGTTGTTAGCCCACATGTCCTGAGTCATGGCGTACTCCACTCGCCTTCTCGCCTTCCAGTTTCGCGGCTCCGGGGGCTGGGACCTCATCCGCTTTTTTTTTTTAATTTATATCCTTATCCTTTGGCAAAGCAGAGTTCACTCTGAGCATCTCTTGATAGTGCGCCACCAACTTTTTATGTCCGACACGTTTGCGCTGACCCTTGACAGACTCAAGCGAACGGCCCCGAAAAACCTTAACAAGCTCCATGTTAATCGTGCGACACATTTTTGGGATTTGAAATAAGAGTTCGGCTTCCCTGCGGGCCAGCATATATCTTTCCTCGTCACACCAACTCTCCTTCGTCGCTTTGGCACTTAAAATTTCCAATTTGTTGGAGTCGTACCTACCACTCCGGGTGTGATCTTCGCTCGTGAACACCGCTGCCCGTTTAGGTGTTAAAGGTACGGGCACACTCCGGCGCTCTGCATTGGAAGCAATCCTCTTCCAACGCGTCAGAATCGGTCAAACCCACCCGCTGGTCCCTATCAAATGTCGGCACGGCGCGGTCAGTGGCCGGCATTAATTATTAATTTCTAAGGTTTTTTTTTTAATTTACTGGACACACAAAAAGAAAATGCTGCATGGCATTGGTAGCCCCATGCAGCACCCCACCCCTTTCGGGGCACGAGACACCATGTTACCATTCGCTGTTTCTGGGGTTAAACGGTGCGGAAGCACACACACCTTCCACAGAAACAGGAACCGGTGTGGCCACGAGGAGGCTTGCAACATCACTTTATGGTTAGAGGCTAAGTGTTCAGGGAAAGTACTCCATTCGAAAGGAACATGTATGACGCATAACTACCCTAGTAACCCATGGCTCCTCCGAGAGTTGGCCATTTTGAATCATATGACTTTGCTGTGCTCATAAGTATCTTTGTCTTTTCTTATTTTATTTCTTTTAGTTTGTTTAAAACTCTTTTTTTTTTAATATATACTCAATTTTTTTTTTCTAGATTGGTTCGCTCTTTTACCAATGTATATTTTTCCATTATTTTTTTCCAAAGCCAAAATTCTTTTTGCCTTTACAATTTACCAAATTATACATTGATACACAATTAAACACCCATGCATGGATCAACGAGTAATACAAAGAGCTTGAGTCTAGTCTTAAGGCATCATTACCTTAAGACTATTACAGTTGAAGGCCAAATTATAGTTATACATACCAGAGGCCTTATGAAAATGCGATTACGTAAATACAATAATATGAAATTCTATCTATTGAGTTTATATAATAAAAGTGCGACCTTTCGACACCTACACATATAATATCAGGAAAGTACACAATCACAAAAGAATTATTAACGTTAAACACTTGGAGCAACACAAGCACTAATATAAAGAAGGCTATTTAGCACATTACTAAATATATTTCTATAATAGAATATAACGATCCACTCTGAGCAAGTATCTTTATAGCGAAGTCCCTCAGCAACATAGTAGAAGGGACTCGCTATAATACTAAGTTAAATGAATTTTGAAAATTATAAAATAGAAAAGAAAGCCACTCATGGGCACATCATGCCCATTTGACATTATTCCACTGAAGGCGGAAGAGAACGGGCTATAAGGCCAGCAGGCGTTTCTAATCGATTCCAGCACGCTTTTTATGTTTTCTTCTCTCAGGTTGCACCGCCGTCGTTTGGTTGAAGCGGTTCCAGGTGGTGATTGTGCCAATAATGACTCGGGAGGAGATGGCAGAGAGGTCAGACTTATTCAGTATGCCTAGCCGCAACAGAGTTTCGGCGGATTTCTTACTCCACATCCCTCTCCAGTTCAACGTGATGCCAAGAAATCTTAGATCTTCGGTATTCCTCTCGTCTCTAATAATTTTATTGAGGCTCCGATTTTTGGCATAGTAACAGCACTTCTTGTCGTCAGCTTTGTCAAGGTCAGCCTGTTCCGAGACCACTTGTGCGTCAAGTATCAGCGTCAGCCCATCTTTGGTAGCCACGATATCTGGCTTTCGCAGGCCCTCTTCAGTCTTATACTTTGGCTCGATTTGAGTCTGGTATCCCAGCGTCGAAATCTTCTTATTGATAGCGGAGACCACCGCATCATGTCTCTTAATTCGTGCTTCGTGTGACCTGAAGCATACTTGTGAGATGTGGTTCAGGGTTTCGATATTATGGCACCCTGCCCTACAGAGCCTCTCGTTGGGCCTTCCTCTTGATGTTCTGGATCTCGTTGGTAAGGCGTTGATGTGTGCCTGTACCGATCTTACATAGTCCCGTCCAGTGAGGTACTTAGGTGGGTTGCCAATCCACCTATGTTGTCCTGGGACATTACTAGACCCTTCAACGCTTTGCCATCCACAGTCTCGTATAAAGCGGTTGCCCATCTCTCACGGATGCTCTTCTTCGTAAGTAAAGGAACATTGCGGTCCAGCAGTCGTTTCGCCGCAATGCCACTCTCGCTTTCCAAATATGTTTCAGCGGTTCTTCCTTGCACATAATCGGAGTTCTTAAGTTTTAAGAGCTTACGGTATCACTCCAAAGGCGCCCTCCACCTCACGCTGTCAACTCCCAGGCCGCCATCTTCAATCTTAGCATGGAAAAAGCTGTTAGGGCAGTCGTGTGGTAAATGCAGCCATTGCCTCACTGTGCTCCTAATAAGTTTGTCTACTGATCTTAGGAAGCCAAATGTGACTTTTCCTAGTGTAAGCTGGTACATCAATCCAGGTATAATGACACGCAGCGCCCACAGTCGTTGTTGTGGCTTAAGAGGAGCCTTAGTAAAGCTAGCGAGTTGTTCACGCAGTTTCCCCATAAAAGTAGGTCCAACACGACCACCAGCTCCAAATTGCACCCCCCGGTACTTCGTACCGGTACATCTGTACGCTTCAGCGCCGGAATAAGACAATTAGCGATCCTAAACCGACACTGCGCATCTACCACAGTCTTTTTCTCCCTGGGGATGTTTTTAAATGCGATCGAGGAGCACTTCCCGATATTGGCCCTTAGACCACAGTCGGACAAGAAAGTAGTCACGACGTTAATTAGATCCTGCAGCCCCTGCTCCGTACTTGCCATCAATACTAGGTCGTCTGCAAACGCCATGATGTTAAGTTTCATGCCATCGAGCTGGATCCCAAGCTCCGATGGCACTTTCTTCATAAGTTCGTCAATGACAAAGTTGAAGAGAACTGGTGACAGTGGGTCACTCTGCTTCACTCCACACGTTGGATGAATCTTTGCAGAGGTCCAACCGTCGTACTGCAGCACCGTCCTACTGCGTTCATTCAGCAACTGGATATACTCCCACATCGCATCTGGTAGGCCTTTGGTCTCCATAACTACTTGCAGTGCCTGAAAAGACACAGAGTCGAACGCCTTCGCCATGTCTAAAGTCGCCATGAAAGTCTTCTTATGCAGCTTTTGCTGGTGGCGCATCACCAAGTCCAGCAACATTACGTTATCCGAGCACCCATCAGTCGGTCTGAATGCCCTCTGCCTCGGATCAAGAGGCACATCCTGGAGTCTTTTTGCCAATATTTTGTGAAGAGTTCTGATTATAACTGATGACACGGTGATAGGTCTGAAGTCTTCAGGAGCACAAGGGTTGTTCTTTTTCGGGATAAGTGTCGTTCTTGATAGGTAGAGTTCTTCGGGGGTCGCTCCGCACCACATGATAACATTAAAGACTCTTGCTAGGAGCCTTGGGTGCACCCCTTTAAGACTTTTAACGTCCACCATATCCGGCCCCACTGCTGTGTTGTTGGGGGGATAGGCATCCTTGATCTCCATCGGTTCCACCGGTCGCCACAGACTATCGTGAACCTGGCAACTTGTAGTTGGAAGGGTAAGCTTAGATGTTTCGCCACCCGACATAATCTTCGTCCAATATGGCTCCATTAACTCCTGAGCGAGGCCTTTCGGCTGACGCAACTGATTTTCCAAAATTCGCTATTTGGCCGGGTTTTTGGCCCACATGTCTTGAGTCATGGCGTACTCCACTCGCCGTCTCGCCTTCCGGTTCCGCGGCTCCGGGGGCGAGGATCTCATTCGCTTATTGTTATTCTTAGTTTCGGGTGTTCTCCGGGGGAACATATCAGCAAGTAACAAGCCAACTTCAGCCAGTACCACGCCCTTAGGCTGTGAAAGGACGCTCCTGCATATTGCATCTACTTTGTCCCCGAACGGTATGTCTTGTTCGAGGGGCTCCAAGGTTCTGAAGTAATTATTTAGTTGGTCGTTTCCCCCGGCACGCTGTGTATGGAGGTCACTCGCCCGATTCACCGTTTCTCCATCAGCAGATGCAGACGTGGAATCACCTGTTACTACATCACCATCGTTTTTATCCTTTGGCAAAGCAGAGTTCACTCCGAGCATTTCCTGATAATGCGCCACCAGCTTTTTGTGTTCAATGCGCCTATGCTGGCCCTTGACAGACTCCAGCGAGCGGCCCCTAAAGACCTTAACGAGCTCTGTGTTAATTGCACGACTTATCTTCGGATTTTGAAATAAAAGCTCGGCCTCCCTGCGAGCCAGCATATGTCTTTCCTCATCGCACCACCTCTCCTTCGTCACCTTGGCACTTAGAATTTCCAGTTTATTGGAGTCGTACCACTCCGGGTGCGCTCTACGTTCATGCACACCCCTGCCCGTTTTGGTGTTGAAAGTACGGTCACATTCCGGCGCTCTGCATTGGAAGCCCACATCTTCCGCAGTGTTAGAATCGGTTAGAAAAGCCTGCTATTAGTCCCTATTTATTGTTGGCACGGCTCGGTCAGTGGACCGGCCGGCATTAAAATTTAAATTCTTACAAGGATTATTTTGATTATTAGGACCAACAAATAAAAATGCCGTATGGGGTTGGTAGCCCCATACAACACCCCACCCCTTTCGGGGTAGGAGGCGCGATGTAGTAATCCGTTGTTCCTGAGGTCAACGGTGTGGAAGCCCACACACCTCCCTCAGGAACAGGAACCGGCGGGGCCACGAGGAGACTCACAACATCCCTTGGTGGTCAGAGGCTAAGTGTCCACTGGGAAGAGCTCCAAATAACAGGGACATGTAAGTCGCTTAACCACCCTAGTTCCTATGACCCTCTTTACTTAAGAGAGTCATAGTTACTCCCGCGGTTTACCCGCGCTTGCTTGAATTTCTTCACGTTAACATTCAGAGCACAGAGGCTTTTAACCCACATCTCCTCAAGTAGTAGACTATAGTGGTCTCAATGAGTAGGTGTTAGATAGATACGCTACACTCACGCCTTTTATCCCCGAAGGGGTAGGCAGAGGCGTAACTATGGCACCCACTTTTCGCCGTTATTCCGTCCCATGATGTTATAGGCGGCGAACTTATCGCCATATCGGACACAAATTCCAGACTCCGAGTTGATACTGAATAGAAAAACTTAATATCACTTTGCCCGACCCGGGGATCGAACCCGAGCCCTCAGTATTGCAGTCGTACCATAATACAACTACGCCACCGAGACAGTCATTGTTATAGTTATTATTTTGATCGAAGTAAATGTTAAGATGCAATAATAAATATTATATCTCAATGTTTTTGTATTGTTACGCAGTGACAACACTGGCTGTATATTTTAATTCCTTAGTTTACCCTATTTCCTCTTCCTGATACGTCTTTGAGTATCTAGCAATGCAAAGGAGATGGAAAAACCAGGCGAACCCTTCGCGAGTGCGAAAGTTATACGTTAAATCCACCACAGCTACGGACTACCCACTGACAGAAGAGAAAAAATTGTACAGTTTGTTTTTTTACTTTTTTTTTTGTTTGTTTTAATTTATTACTCATTTCATTTGTAATAACCGACTAGACATCCGTGCGACACTTGGGCTTCTCATTGAAAACCAGCGCTGCAGCTGTTTTGCAGCAGCATTAAACTAAATGAGAAGCCCTTTGTTGGCACATTAATTGATTTTGTGAAAAATTTCTTTATTTTTAAAACTGATTTTTGTGCCAATAATAAAACGCTATCTTTCTTTCTTTTCTTTCATTCTTCGTTGGTCATACATGCGCAGCTGGTCATAAACTTTTATTAAAACCTATGTGACTTGCGATCGCTGTCATTACATTCTACGATAATGACATTAAGCGGTGCTTCACATAAATTGTTATTTTTGTTGTGTTATTGTGTAAAAAGCTTATATTCAGCGCTGCACGTGTGGATTTTTTTGTTAAGATAATTAATGTATGCTATCCGTGTCTACCTCGCCCCCCGTCAGGATTAACAGAAAAAAATGTTTACGCATTATTGCCGTATCGTGTCCATTGGTTATATAGTCTAAGTGATACGTCGTGAATGAGTTGAGTTTGTGACTGTGAGTCAATTAAAACTACAAATGCAATGGACAGAGTTTTATTTGATCGATACACGCCTTAGTAATATTAAAACACTGAGATACATAATAAATAACATGAAAGGCCAGGGTTCCGTAGCCAAAAAGCCGTTCGTTAAACCGTTAACGCTCGTCAGTATGAGAGTGACATATCGTAACGATAAGTATAGCGATAGAATGTCAATCCCATACTTTTTCTTTTTTTTTTAACGATTGTCGAAGGAAATCTCTTCTACGGCCCAACATCGGCTGATGACAGATGATTATCCGCAAGTCGACATAACGCTGGCCTGCCACCTTGTTCTCTATGACAGAGTTAACTCATGACGCGACCGCATCACGTTAACTTCCTATAATTAACGTTAAATAGTATTCTGTATGCCAATTTCCATTTATTTATGGCATGGAATGACGAGACGAGCATGCCGTTCGCCTGATGGTAAGCGATACGACCACCCATAAACAGTAGCAACACCATCCAGCACCTTGAGTTACGAAGTACCTACTGTGTGGCATTCCACTGCGCTCGTCATCCTGAGACATAAGATGTTAAGTCTCATAATGTCCTGTAGTTACACTGGCTACAATACCATTCCAACCGAAACACATTAGTGCATGCACACTGCTACTTG
The DNA here is from genome assembly GCA_949316025.1 of Lapara coniferarum. Taxonomy (NCBI): domain Eukaryota; kingdom Metazoa; phylum Arthropoda; class Insecta; order Lepidoptera; family Sphingidae; genus Lapara; species Lapara coniferarum. The sequence continues at coordinate 25,662,919 of OX438929.1, forward strand.
GCGGTAGAAATAGACATTGCGGTGGTACCCATCCAGACGGACTCTTACATATAAGAGTTCTACCACCAGTAATAAACGCGATGAGTTACGTGTTACGCGCTTGTTAAGAGCGGTGAAAAACTTTTTAACAAAAAATAAACCGACTTCAAAACCATTGCAAACCAAAAAATAATTCAACTTTATATTCGCTTAGTATATACGTATATTTGGAGTCGATGCCTAATTTAAATTGCCAGCTAAGCCAAAAAGATCAAATATGCGAAAACATTGTTCAATTTAAATTAGGCACCGACTCTAAATATACGTATATACTAAATATAAATTTGAATATTTTTTTGGTTTGCAGTGGTTTTGAAGTCGGTTTATTTTTTGTTAAAAAGTTTTTATTTATTGCTTTTTTGTTAGTTAATTATAGAATAGTGTAAACAATACATCATAGATATACGATTGCAACATTCGCGAGTCATCTGCTGTTAGTTATTGAAGAGTTCCATTGTGTATCTCCGATGATTATCATAAATTATATACTAAAATCTTCCCTGAAAACTATACATTTGAACATCAAAAACCACATCCAAATCGGATCAGTAGTTTTTGAGAAACTCGCGGCCATACAAATTTACATACATACATACATAGGGATCGAATACAGAACCTCCTTTTTGAAGTCGGTTAAAATAACGTCTGCCATAGAGAAGGGGCTGTTCAACCGTTTACGGCGAAACAGCCCTGAATTCAGTGTACTCAATAAAACCATCGTTGTTTGTGTCTGCTTGTTTCAAAGCGCCCTCTACAATCTCGATCAGATCTTCGTCCTTGTATAGCGTGACTGTAGCCGGTTTGCCGTCATCTGTAATATAATATCTTTATAATTATACAATTCTTCTGTGCGTATGTGTCACTGAACTACTAAACGGCTGGACCGATTTTAATAAAACATTTTGTGAGTCTTTAGCTGAATTCGAAAATGCTTTAGATTTACAATTCGAACCGGTAAAATGTACAGTCAGAAGCATAAATATCTGTACAAAATCAAAATTCCAAATCGCCTATATACGCGTTAAGTTAAAATTTCATCGTATGAAGTAAAGCAAATCACTTTTATTTTATACTAGCTTTTGCCCGCGGCTCCGCCCGCATTAAAAAGTTTTTCCGGGATAAAAGTCCCGCTTTATATTTTCCCGGGATAAAAAGTAGCCTATGTGTTAATCCAGAACATGATCTACCCGTGTGCCAAATTTCATCGAAATCCGTTCAGTAGTTTTTGCGTGAAAGAGGAACAAACATCCATACATCCAAACATCCATACATTCTTACAAACTCGCCTTTATAATATTAGTAGGATTTGTGAAGAGAAAAAAAAAGGTTAGTAAGAGCACAAAAGTATGTAGGCAATTTGAAATATTGAATTTGTTCAGATACTTATGCTGGTAACTGTACAGTGGGACTTGTATCACAGAAAAAACCTTTCATGCGGGCGAAGCCGCGGGCAAAAGCTAGTAATATTATAAATGCGAATGTAGGTATGTGAAAATGTTTGGATTTAAGAAGCGGATTTGGATGAGATTTGGCACACGGACAGACTAAATCTCGGATTAACATACCAGATTTTATATCTGTAATTTCCCATGTGAAGTATTTGAATTATTTAATAGATGACGCCATAGATCACTACAGTAATTTAGGAACTTTGTAGTGAAAAGTCTTATCACACCGGAAAAGCCGCAAACAACGCCTAACCTAATAAGAAACTAACAACTAAATTAAATATTTGAGGTTAGTGTACATGAAACAATACGGGGTGTATCCTTTTTACCCATTGATGTATCCAAATTTATTCATTTTAGATATGGTGGTAGGGTACAACGAATTAAGAGTTAGGAGAGATCTTGCGCTCATGTTATATATTTTCCAAGTTTTTAGAGGTAAGATAGAAAATAGTAAGAGGGTACGGGGGCCCTCCCGTCCGGCGGATCAGTTCACCTATTCCTGGCTCTCGTGTTCTGGTGCCCGTTCGGCCCACTGAGTGCCCATTTACAGGCTTCCCGATGCTTCTTCACGCATCCCATCCCCCTTCATGACAGTGCCTACAAAGAAAGCAGGTCCTACAGCGGTGCACAACCCCACCACCGCTTTCACTATGGAGTTCGCCAACATCCGCGGACTCCATACCAACCTCAATGCCGTCCACCACCATCTTGAGACGGCCCGGCCTGCTTTGCTCTTCTTGACGGAGACACAGATTCGCCGTCCGGACGATAATTCATACCTGCTGTACCCCGGCTATTCGCTTGAAGAAAACTTCAAGCCAAGGGCCGGGGTATGTTTGTATGTTCGATCGGACGTCTGTTGTCGCCGTCTGCGCTGCATGGAGGACCCTTCCTTTTCCACTTTGTGGGTGCACGTGGATTTTGGCTCCTTGAGCCGTATCTACGTGTGCCTTTACAGGTCACACCACGGGGACGATGAGACGACTCGGCTGTTCAGGTACCTCAGCCTGGCGGCGGATGACGCGCAGGTGCAGTTTCCGTCAGCGGAGATGGTGGTTTTGGGGGATTTCAACGCGCACCATGAGTTGTGGCTGGGATCCTCCAGGACTGATCATGCTGGCAGAGCTGCCCATGCATTCGCTCTGACACATGACTTGACACAACTGGTGAGCCAGCCTACCAGGATCCCGGATGTGGCGAGTCATGCGCCTTCACTGCTGGACCTTCTGCTGATGAGTCACCCGACCGGGTATCGAGTGACCGTTAGTGCCCCTCTGGGCACTTCTGATCACTGCCTGGTTGGGACGTCAATACCTTTCGCTTCACCTCCACGTCCTGTGCAGGTTAAGCGAAGGGTCTGGCATTACTCGTCGGCAGATTGGGATGGTATGCGAGAATATTTCGCATCCATCCCTTGGCGGCAGCGTTGTTTCGAGGGAAAAGATCCTTCGGCGAGTGCCGACGCTATTGCTGGCGAGGTCAGGTTAGGAATGGAATATTCCATTCCTTCCTCTGAGGTCGCTAGTAAGGGCCGTGGACGCTCTTGGTTTAACCGCGCTTGCGCCGATGCTGTTGGTCAAAAACAGGCGGCGTATCGCGCTTGGATCAGGGGTCGCGCAATGAAGGATCCTAATATTGATTCCCTCAAAGCAGCTTATAACCGTGCCGCCAAGGCCTGCAAGAAGGCCTATGTTAGATCGGATGCCGCGCGGATATGTAGGATTGGGCGTGCTTTGGCCAGCCATCCGACGAGCAGCCGTGCTTATTGGAGTCTGGCCAAGGCCGTCCAGTCTAACTTCTGCCGTCCCTCACTGCCGCCGCTAAGGTATCCAGATGGATCGCTGGCACACAAGCCGCAGGAGAAAGCCACTCTATTGGCAAATCTCTTTGCGGCTAACTCCCGGCTCGAAGAATGTGGCTCTCAGCCGCCGCCGGCGCTGCCTGATTGCGGATTCACAATGCCTGATATTCGCATCAGGCAGTGCGATGTGCGGCGTGAGCTGCGGTCTCTCGACGTTCGGAAAGCCAGTGGTCCGGACGGTATACCGGCGGTGGTATTGAGAAGATGTGCAGCGGAGTTGTCTCCTGCACTGACACGCCTCTACCGTGCGTCCTACCTCTCAGGTATAGTGCCTGAATCTTGGAGGGAGGCCAATGTGCAACCGATCCCCAAAAAAGGTGATCGGACAGACCCTACCAATTACCGCCCAATCGCTATAACCTCAGTGTTATGCAAAGTCATGGAGCGGCTAATAAACACGCACTTGACCTGCTACCTGGAGAATCACTCGTTGATCGGCGACAGACAATACGGATTTCGTCAGAACCGATCAACGGGTGACCTTCTTGCGTACGTCATGCATCGCTGGGGGGAGGCGATTGATAGGCATGGCGAGGCTCTAGCTGTGAGCCTCGACATAGCTAAGGCTTTTGATAGGGTCTGGCACCGTGGTCTCCTTTCCAAGCTTCCGGCATATGGTTTGCCCGACAACCTGTGAGCGTGGATTTCTGGCTTTCTGCATGAGCGTAGAATACGTGTCGTCGTTGATGGGCACGCTTCGAAGCTCATGTCAGTAAATGCCGGGGTTCCACAGGGCTCGGTGCTGTCGCCCACCCTGTTTCTTCTGCATATCAATGATTTGTTATCGCTTGGCAACATTCATTGTTATGCAGACGACAGCACGGTTCACGGGCGATACTACCATGAGCCCCCTGGTTTGCGGGTGGACACTGTGAGGAGGCGCAATGATCTTGTCATTGAGCTCAACCGGACTCTGGATCTCATTTCCACGTGGGGTTCCATGAACCTGGTTGAGTTCAATGCCAAGAAAACGCAGGTGTGTGCGTTCACGTGCAAAAGATCCCCGTTTTCTCCTCTCCCCAATCTTCAGGGTGTTCCACTCTTAATGCGGAATGACCTGAATATCCTTGGTATGGATATCCGCTGTGATCTGAATCCAAGGAATCACATCGAAGGCGTTATATCTGCCACATCTCGCAGGGTTGGAATCCTGAACAAGGTGCGTCGGTTCTTCACGCCCGGTCAAATCTTCCGCTTGTATAAAGCACAGGTACGGCCGGGTATGGAATACTGTTCGCACCTCTGGGACGGTTCCGCCCAATACTTGCTCGATGCCTTGGATGGATTGCAGCGGCGGGCCATCCGCATTGTGGATGATGCAGACATAACGAGCAACTTGGAGTCGCTACAATTGCGGAGGGATGTCGCTTCTTGTCACGATTACTTTTACCCTCAAAAAAATAAAAGAATCGGAGCAAATAAGATTGAATAAATTTAATAAAAAAAACGTTACAAAAGAAATAAGCCCAGGGTCGTGGGGGGGGTAGGTTCGGTGGTAAATGTTTGCGACACTAATTTTCACGCCGCACTCCCCTGTACTGGTCTTCTCCCGCTGATTGCGCCGGCGAAATTCTTCTTCGTCTTCCTTGGCAGGGAAACTGGACGAAACCTCCCGTACGGTCGTAAATAGTAAGGCTCGCTTAGTCGACACCAGCCAACGGCAACTCGGAGATCTTTAAAGCTACCCCGTACGTAGTTCCTAGTAGAATCAGAAGGTCTGTATTAGCATTAAAGCTGATGAAGCATCAAACTAGGCAAAGGTTGGCCAAAACTAAGCGCATAAACTACGAGCAGGTTTTAAGCAGTACAGAGCAGGCTAAAGCGTTCTAATTTTACTGGGGGGAAGTGGCAGTTACATTTACAAATATTTAAATTCAAATCAGAGACGGTTACAAGGTGAGTCACTGATGGCACTTTTAAAATGAAGTTAATAAAGAAAATAACAGTAGTTACAACTATAACACGCACAATCAGAGTAATAAATTTAATAAATTTTTCCTTGGTACGAGCAATTATAATATGAACATCTAGTGCTACTTAATCAGCTGTTCAACTTAGCATCTAATACCCTACGTCTGCAAAAACAGGTTATTAAATGCACAACTTACCCAGTATGGGATTTAAACAAGTATCTTTACTTTTATTCCAAGATCACAGCTAAAATGATTAAACTCGAGCTATTAAGTTTAAGACTTCAATAGTACGTCACAATACTCCAGTAAGGCAAGCCAGCGGTACACGGACACTCGTTGCAAGTTTTACCGGGCGTCTGTCAGCTGTGGAATGCGAACAGTAGGTCCCCACCAGGCGCATAACGGCTAAGCGCCTACGTCATGCGCTGCGTTTTATCTAATAACGAGTACGATTGAGCGTTGTTGTATGTTCATTGAAATTAATTATTATTGTTGAGTTTATATTTTGTTTGTATTGTATAAAATTATGACTTTATTATATTAAATTTACATTATTTTAAAATTATAAATAAGTGGAACATATTTCAGTGTGACAGTACCCCTCCTCCTAGAAAAGGATTTTACCTATTGGAAAATCCGTTACTAAAGAAACCCAAACGACTAGTTGCTAGTTGCTAAAAATGCTATTTATTACCAACGATCTTAATATCCTTAATGTGCCACGCCCCTAAATCGTGGCCAGACATATCTTCGAGAATGTACACCAGTGGTGATTTTTTATATTTTACCACGCACTTTGAATATTTAGGTGCTAGTTTCTTAGTAAAATGCGCGTCTTTGTCACTCTGAAAGTAACAACGCTTCCAAACAACGTCTCCAACTTCGAACTCTGCGTGCTTACGCCTTAAGTTGTATCTTTGGCTATTTTTAAGATAAGACTGCCAGAGTGCAAATTGGACTTTATCAAAGATTTTTGCAAGATGACCCAGATTTTCGGCATATATATCACGTGGAAGGAATATTATCTCGTTTGGGGTCTCATTATTAATATAATGAGACCCGTCCGCAACTAATTCTCTCCCGTGCACTAAGAACGATGGGGTGTAACCGGTAGTCTCGTTGACTGAGTTATTCATGGCAAATTGGATTTTCGGCAGATTAACATCCCATGACCGATGGTCGTCATTAACAAATGTGGAGACTGCAGTAATAATCGTCTTATTATACCTTTCGACCAGATTTATTTGTGGGGTATATTTGGGTGTATAATGAACACAAGGCACAGAATATTTTTTGAATAGATTATCCATTTCACGGCTCGTAAATTGGACACCGTTATCCAGAATAATTGTTTGGGGAATACCATGTACTAGAAAAACATTATTCTCTAAGCATCGCGATACACTTTCAGTAGTAGCCCGGCGTAGGGGAAACATAAGACAGTATTTAGAAAAGCAACAGGTTACAACAAAGATATAGCAATGCTGTTTTCTTGAAGCTGGAAGGGGACCGATTAAATCTATGGAGATCATCTGAAAGGGACGGCTACATTCTTTGGGTCTCCCCATTACTCCTAAAGTTCCATGGGTTGGAAGCTTATAAGCAAGGCAAACTTCGCAATTAGAAACAAATTGAACCACATCCGGGTACATTTTGGGCCAATAGTATCTTAGTAGCAATCTTTTGTAAGTTTTAAAGATACCAAAATGACCCGATGTGGGTTCAGCGTGATTTGCCTTCAATATATCAAGACGTTCCTCCTCTGGTATCACAAGCTTCCAGTCGAATTCAGAAGTAAGAGTATTCGCGCTTTTCATTAATCGATACAGACGACCATTTTCAACGCGGTAATTAGGGTATTTAGCCGGTGACTCTTGGGAACCATAAAAAATATTACGGTACCAAGAGTCCTGTGTAACTAATCTGGAAGGGGAACCTGAGATAGCAGCGAGGGTAGGAAGTCTAGAGAGGAAGTCAGGAATAACGTTATCTTTTCCTCGCCGGTGCTTAATAATAAAGTTAAAGGCTGATAAACGTACACCCCATCTAGCGAGCCTGCCAGTAGGGTTTGTGAGGGATAGAAACCACTTAATTGCAGAGTGATCAGTATAAACTGTAAATGGTTTACCATTTTCTAAATAACATCGCCAGTGTTCAAGGGCGATTAGAACTGCTAAAGTCTCACGCTCTGTGACACTATAGTTTCTTTCCGGTCCAGTAAGTGATCTGCTCATGTAGGCAACTGCGTGTTCAACACCATTTATTGTTTGTGACAACATACCTCCCACGCCAAAATTACTGGCATCTGTATGCACTTCAAAGGGATGGTTAAAATCTGGACAGATAAGGACCGGTGCATTAACGAGTAAGGATTTTAAGTGAACAAAGGCCTTTTCTGCCTCGTCTGACCATTGAAAAGGTGGAGAATTCTTTTTAGTCGATGTCAGCTTATTTAAGGGTCCTGCAATTGTGCTAAATTGGGGAATGAACCTCCTATACCAGGAAGTTGTTCCCAAAAAACGTTTTACTTCCTTTCGATTAGTGGGAGTAGCGTATTGTAAAATAGCTTCCACCTTTTCAGGGTCTGTACGAAGGCCTTGCGCATCAATTAAGTAGCCCAGGTATCGGAGCTGGCTACGAAAGAACTGACATTTGCTCAAATTTACAGTTAAATTATTGCTCCGAAGTTTTTGAAGAACGCGAAGAAGTAAAGAAACGTGTTCCTCGAATGTTTTGCTGATAACAACAATGTCATCTAAGTAGGCAAAAACCTTAAGTTCGAATTCGGGACCGAATAGCTTATCTACCAGTCGCTGTTGAGTAGCGGGGGCGTTAGATAAACCGAATGCAGTTACCTTAAACTGAAAAGTGCCGCGACCTGGGACATAGAAAGCAGTCTTTTCTCGATCTTCTTTTTTAATGGGTATTTGCCAAAATGCTTTTGACAGGTCAATGCTGGAAAGATACTTAGCATCTCTTAAATTATCTAAGATTTCAGAAACATAAGGGAGACAGTATGCATCCTTTCTTGTCACTGAATTAAGTTTTCGACTATCAAGGCAGAATCGGGGCTTGCCATCCTTCTTACCTACTACTAAGACCGGTGACGACCATGGACTTTCGCATGGTTCAATAACGTCTAGGGATAACATTTCGTCAACTTGTTCAGTAATAATTCTCTGTTTTTCCGGAGACATACGATAATACCTCTGTCGAATTGGTTCTGTAGCACCCGTATCGATACTATGGGTAATGATGTCCGTTCTGCCTAACCCTTTCTCCTCCATTGAAATTGCCTTAAATTTTTCCATCAGACTATCAGCAACTGGTTTTTCGGTGGCACTCAAATTGCTATATCCCTGAAGAAAGCTTTCTTGTAGACCAAAAGATATATTTAATAGACCGGAATCATTAGCAGATACATACTTTACGTTGTTGAGATATTTAGGGAGAATCTTAAATTTATTCCAGAAATCTATTCCAAGAATTAGGGTTGACTCGACTTCTGGAATAACATGGAATTCGATGGTATGAGTATGACCTTCAAAAGTAACAGGCAATAACATGTAACCCAAAGATTTTAACAATTGACCACCCGCAGCATTAACCGAGATTTTAGAATCAACGAGCAAGGAAAACCCTAATTTTATTAATACTTCGTATGAATCCCTACCTAAAATACTTACTACAGAACCCGAATCTAGTAAACCGTAAAAACTTAAGTTGCTATCATTATTAATCTTTATGTTAATGTAAGGGCGTGGATCATTACTCGGTTTAGATGTGAAAATTGAAGCGACGTTATATGATGAGAAGAATTTATTAATTGTTACCAACCATTCTTCCCAATCCGAGTTATTGAAGAAAGTTTTAGTTGGTTTGCTACAATTTTCACCTAATCGTTTTTTGGTCCCGAAGCCACAGTTTTATCTTGACGGCAGACAGGGCATTCTGTGGAACGGACACCCTTTTTACCACATTTAAAACAAAATATGACACGTTCTGCAGTGCACTCTTTCATGTTATGAGTATCTACCCGACAGCGGTAACAAAATTTTGGGTGAGAAATAGCGGAAACTTTGTTGTAAGAACTATTTACATTGTTATTATACTGAGATTTGAAATTAGGAAAAACGTTTCTTGCAAAACTTTTAGTCGATCCCTTATTATAGGCAAATTCCGGGGCAAGAGTTCTGGACGATGACGCTAGAGGTTCTCTAAAATTCTCGGATCTCGCTCTTATTTGTTCATAGTTTCGGCAAAGGGTTTGCAGTTGGTCAATAGAAGATATATTTGTGCAATTAGCCAGAACATTGGCATAGCAAGGACGTATATTATGTAATAGAATTTCCAGTTGATCGTTTTCGCTCATAGGGACGCTGAGACGTGAAAACATTCCCTTCATAATGGACAAAAATACAATAATGTTTTCTGATTCTCCCTGGGTACGATCACGTATTTCGGTAACCATACGATAATCGTAATCAAAAATATCGAAATCTTCACGAAGCCGGAGTATTAGATTATCCCAGGATTCAATATTGTTTTTAATTGCCCGAAACCAATGGAGGGCGTCACCTACAAATATTTCGTATGCAAATGTCATTAACTTGTCTTTAGAAATATCTTTTGCTAAGCGAAATTCCTCGATTTTTAGGATAAAAGATCTAACGCAAGTTTTGCCATCAAATTTAATCTTCGAAATTTCCGAGGAGATATTACGATCACAACGTACAGATATATTCATATTATCAAGGTTAGTTGTAGTTTTGTCAATTTCGATAGCATTACAATTAGCATCACTAGCATCGGGTTCTCGCTTAGTTATTTTTAAGAACAGATCATAAAATTCTTTAAAGGATTTATTTAATGATTTTAGTTTATTTGTATGTTCAGTAGTAGTGGGTGATTCTATTCTGCGTAATCTATGGAAAAGATGGTTAAGTAAAGATCGTGTACGGTCGGATAAATTTTCATCAAAAGATGATTGTAAGACCTCTAAGTTGGTGTTAACTTTATTCATAGAATCTGTTATACCTTTCAAATCTTCACTAAATTCCAAGCAAGAATCAGCAATGTCATTTGAGGGATACATTTGAGTAAGTTTACAAGCTTGACGTCTTAGCTCAAGAACAGTGTTAGCCGGTACGTCGCCTCTGATAGTAACCTCGTATTGTAACTCTAATTTTTGTAAGTGGAGAAATTTGATAGGGTAAGACATTTTTTGTTCCCAGATTTAAGGTATGTTGTGCAAATAAAAAGTATAAAACAAAATCAATTTTAAGCATTAAGCAAAAAAATAAAAAAAAAACAAACAATTAGCCAAAACAGTTACTGCCGTCCTGTTACAATAAACAAATTTAAATACGATGACGCTTTACGTAATAAAAATTGTATAATAGTTAAGTCGCTCAAATTGAAATTTAATGTCACTAATAATAGATAATATTAATAATAATAATTTTTGTAGATAATATTTCAGAATTATTTTAATCACCGTACAAAATATTACAAAATCACGAATTTAAGCAACTCAATCAATCAACATTGACAATCTCATGGATAATAAAAAAAACTATCATCGTTTACACTAGTACATGCACACAACCAACACCAGAAAATAAAAGAAAGCTAGTGCTGCAAAATCAACCAAACCATTAAATAATAAGAGTGGGCGCCATTTGTCACGATTACTTTTACCCTCAAAAAAATAAAAGAATCGGAGCAAATAAGATTGAATAAATTTAATAAAAAAAACGTTACAAAAGAAATAAGCCCAGGGTCGTGGGGGGGGTAGGTTCGGTGGTAAATGTTTGCGACACTAATTTTCACGCCGCACTCCCCTGTACTGGTCTTCTCCCGCTGATTGCGCCGGCGAAATTCTTCTTCGTCTTCCTTGGCAGGGAAACTGGACGAAACCTCCCGTACGGTCGTAAATAGTAAGGCTCGCTTAGTCGACACCAGCCAACGGCAACTCGGAGATCTTTAAAGCTACCCCGTACGTAGTTCCTAGTAGAATCAGAAGGTCTGTATTAGCATTAAAGCTGATGAAGCATCAAACTAGGCAAAGGTTGGCCAAAACTAAGCGCATAAACTACGAGCAGGTTTTAAGCAGTACAGAGCAGGCTAAAGCGTTCTAATTTTACTGGGGGGAAGTGGCAGTTACATTTACAAATATTTAAATTCAAATCAGAGACGGTTACAAGGTGAGTCACTGATGGCACTTTTAAAATGAAGTTAATAAAGAAAATAACAGTAGTTACAACTATAACACGCACAATCAGAGTAATAAATTTAATAAATTTTTCCTTGGTACGAGCAATTATAATATGAACATCTAGTGCTACTTAATCAGCTGTTCAACTTAGCATCTAATACCCTACGTCTGCAAAAACAGGTTATTAAATGCACAACTTACCCAGTATGGGATTTAAACAAGTATCTTTACTTTTATTCCAAGATCACAGCTAAAATGATTAAACTCGAGCTATTAAGTTTAAGACTTCAATAGTACGTCACAATACTCCAGTAAGGCAAGCCAGCGGTACACGGACACTCGTTGCAAGTTTTACCGGGCGTCTGTCAGCTGTGGAATGCGAACAGTAGGTCCCCACCAGGCGCATAACGGCTAAGCGCCTACGTCATGCGCTGCGTTTTATCTAATAACGAGTACGATTGAGCGTTGTTGTATGTTCATTGAAATTAATTATTATTGTTGAGTTTATATTTTGTTTGTATTGTATAAAATTATGACTTTATTATATTAAATTTACATTATTTTAAAATTATAAATAAGTGGAACATATTTCAGTGTGACATTCTCTAAGCGTGTTCTACCGTCTGTATCATGGCGAATGCTCTGAAGAGTTGTTTAATCTGATCCCCTCCTCTCCTTTCCTCAGCAGAACCACGCGTGCCGGCATCCGAAGCCACAGCTTGATGGTTAAAACCATCTCGGCCCGAACCAATAGGTTCGCCAATTCTTTTATTTGCCGCACCATCAAGCTTTGGAATAGTTTACCGGCGCACGTGTTCCCTCCTTCCTATAATCCTGGGTCCTTCCGCCGTAGCGTGAAGAAGCAGCTCAGTAGGCCGGCATGATTGTGTCGAATGGCATGAGATAACTATCTGCTGCCATTCGATACTCTATCTGGACTGCATCGCGCTTACCATCAGGTGAGGTGCAGTCACTTTGCCGTGCCCGAATAAAAAAAATAAAAAATAAAAAAATAGTGCTATGCTCATCTTTGATAAAGAACGCACCAATGACAGTAATCTTATTCGATCCTTCGATTCATAAGATATGGTCAGGATAAAGTATTCTTATCTATCTTAGTTTATAAAAACACAGATAACTACTAGTAAGCATTTTAACTGTTAGTTATCGTTTGTAAGCTATTGAGACCGACCCTTACCCGTAAGTCCAAGAAGTTTATAATATTATCTAACGTAAGTCACAACTGCGGATCCACAGCGCAAATTGATCAATCAGAATAGTTTGACATGCTTACAGGTGCTGTGATTGATTTATTTCTACTGATGCTTACTTAGCGGTTAGGACAGTTGATTAGGATCGGCGTTAAGTCCTACGCGATTTTGGAAACAGATATAATGACGCAACGTAAAAAAAGAAACAAAATTTTAATTGAAAAAGTTTTATTAAAAAAACCAACACCATAACAAATTCTTATTATAAATGCACATGGCAAGTAACGAATCCAAAATGTATGGTAATCGCATAGACAAGAATATATGTAAACCGTAGATTTATTATACCAAAGTACTTCATCGCATAGGTGAGACAGAACGATCTACCGATTTATTATTTCTATTTACTCTCCGTTAATTTTCGCATTTAATATCCATGTCTGAAATTGAAGTTATATTGTTACTTGCAAAATATATATATGTAAAAAAAAGATAACAATAAAAGACCTACGCTGAGTTTCTTGGTGCTTCTTCTCAGGTCAGCGGGTTTTTCTGAAGCACTGGTAGAATCTTTTAGTTAAAACTTTGTTAAAAAAGTTTGTGTAAAAGTGCCCTTAGAGGTCTAAAGACTTAGGGTGGATTGCACAAAATCTGACGTTAATGTTACCGTTAAAGTTAACTTTAGCAGTGACAATAACAATAACTACTGAAATTGACATGTCTGTTCCAATTCCAATTTGTTCTGGTTGGCCGTATCGTTTATACAATTCTGCCAATGTCAAGTTTGACTTAAGAGTAGAAGGCACACGTGCTAAAAAAAAAAACTTGGCTGTGTGAAATGAAATGAATAACGTAATATTAAAAGACATGTCTTTTGCATCATTGTCGCAATTGTTAAAGTTAAAGGTAAACGAGTAACCAGTGAAATGATGCTATATTACCCGAAAAACTTGCACGGTTGATATTTTAGCAATGGCAATGATTTAATGTAACTATCAAATCTTGATGAAATATCGATTCATTATTCAAATTTCTATTATAACGTAGGTACCTAGTGTTTGTAATCCTTTGTTTCTATCATAAAATTTAACCGGTTTTTTTCTCCACCAAACTATTTGAATAGATCTACTATGTATCAGAAACCTTATAATCGCTAGAGCTTGCTTCCCACAATATTTCGCGTACTAGACATTTTACGAAGGTCTTAACACAGTATTGGTATTAAAATAGGGCATAGGATATTATTGCAAATTGTTTGACAATTGATAATTAACTATACAGAGTATACACACAGATTACGAAAACTAACTGTAACTTTGACATTAACCGCCCAAAATTGAGCGGTTAATGTTACTCACAGATTATGTGTAATAGATGCTACGCACATGTTACTGTTATTCGTGAAGTCATTTTGACAATTGTTAACGTTATACAACCCGAAAATTGCTTAACCGAAGACTTGACAGTTGTTAGACCTTTACTATTGTTAAAGTTATATTGTGTATAGTTTTTCAATTATCGCTTTGACGGCGAAGGAAAACATCGTGAAGAAACCTACATACCTGAGAATTACCCATAAGAATTTGGAAGGTATGTGAAGTCTGCCCGCATTAGGCCAGCGTGGTGATTAAGGCCTAACCTCTCTCAGTAGTAGAGGATGCCCGTGCTCAGCAGTGGGTAGTATATAATACAGGGTTGGTATTATTATTTATACCGCCCGATCGAAGTAGCGGCCTGACGGTCGGCATGTTGGTGTCCTCATGGAGGTTGCGGTTGCGAACGTACCACGAGGCACCAAGAGCATGTCTGAGCATTCTATTTTTTAAGACCTGCATACGCTGAAAACGAGAAGGCGGTAAATGGGCGAATACGGGCGATGCGTACGTCATGATAGGGCCTACGAGAGCGGTTTGTGAACACTATCAACTAAGATTATTCAAAACCAAAATAAATTATTCAAATTAAAATCCTGTTTCTATGTTTTCAGTTCTTCAATGAATGTAACAAAGATGGCAGATGTTGACGCAGTCGGGTTATTGTTTTTTTTTATATTTCTTTTATTCTAAAATTTAACATACAATCCAAGTCATAATGAAATTGACAATTCATAAACTAGAGGTTACATAAGCTTATTCAATTCTGCTTCCTAGCTGCAGTGTTCGCGTTCTTCTTAGCCATATAATTACTCAATCTGTACTCTGTGTAGTCCACATATCCGTCCTTATTGATATCTGTGTGTGTAAGCGCGAGTTCTAGTACTTGCTCTATTTGTTCGTCCGTGTAACTCGCGTGCTTTTTGTCTACTCCATCTGTAAATGTATGCAAGAATGACCGACTTGTCATTATCTAATCTATCCTACACATAACAGTGTGTAGACTAGCAAGTTATTCACACACACACACTCACGCCTGTTATCCCCGAAGGGGTAGGCAGAAGCGCAACTAGTGCACCCACTATTCGCCGTTATTCCGTCCCATGATGTGATAGGGGGCGAGCCTATCGCCATATCGGGCACAAATTCCAGACTCCGGACTGATACTGAATAGAAAAACTCAATATCACTGCCCGACCCGGGGATCGAACCCAGAACCTCAGCTTTGCAGTCGTATGTAATACAACTACGCAACCGAGGCAGTCAAGCAAGTTATTCCAGCAATATATTACGCAAAACTTCCACACCCGTTTACACTAGCGGCCATCTATAGGTGTTAAAGCAATAGAACCGGTATGTCTCACTCCCGTCAGAGGAAGCCCGCAGCCGTTCCTCATTTACTGGTGTTAGGTCTCTCATATTATGTAAGAGTCCGTGGGTACCACCGCAACGACTATTTCTACCGCCAAGCAGCAGTGTAACTAGCTAACTAACATTGTAGCCAGTGTGACTATTGGACATAATGAGACTTCACATCTCTCAGGATGACGAGCGCAGTGGAATGCCACACAGTACTTTGTAATTCAAGGTTCTGGATGGAGTTGCTACTGTTTATGGGTGGTCGTATCGTTTACCATCAGGGTGTCGACTCCCAAAAGCGATATTCGATATATCGCGACATTTGTCGTGTCGAAGCCTACTCTCAGTTACATCGTTTTTACTATCTAAACGATCAACGAACGAACGAAACATATTTGCCAATGTCGTCTGTAAACCTACTCTAAATGGCAACTGTCAGTGACGAACATTTGATTTTGACATCGACTCAAAAATACTTACTAAATAAATATATTTAAATATATTATACCGTCGTTTAAATATATTATAATTTCAAGAAACTTTTAAATTAACTCGCTGTCTCTAACGTAGTGTTTATATTCTCCTTGGCGCTGTCTGCCAACTAATTTAGTGTTGGGTAGGACATACAAGAGGCGGTACATTTGTCCCGTACATGAAGCAAAATGTAAGAGCGGCTCAACATTTTTTTTGTACTACTTCATATTTCATGTCGCGGTAGTCGCGAATTCGTCGTACGCACTATCTATCTCAGAAAAACTATAAGACGGGGTCAGAGAGGGAGCGAAAGGCATGCTGCAAATTACAATAGTACGTTATTTTTCAATGAAAATCCTACTAATATTATAAAGGTGAAAGTTTGTAAGAATGTATGGATGTATAAATGTTTAGATGTTTGGATGTCTGGATGTTTGTTCCTCTTTCACGCAAAAACTACTGAACGGATTTCGATGCAATTTGGCACACGGGTAGATCATGTTCTGGATTAACACATAGGGTACTTTTTATCCCGGGAAAATATAAAGCAGGATTTTTATCCCGGAAAAACTTTATAAAGCGGGCGGAGCCGCGAGCAAAAGCTAGTATGTCATATTTGTACTCGTTACTTCAAATGTATCACCGAGCTTCATTACGCCTCGCCTCATTTGAAGTGGGACATTGTACTGGCTTAGAAAAAGAGGCTAGTCTTACAAACTCTTTTTTTTGTGTCGTGTCCTACCCAACTATGAGTATGCGGTATGCCTATCTGTGTGTGTGTTTTTTTTAATAATTTTCCCTTGTAGGGAAGGCAAAGGGTTCAAACCAATACAGCCTCGTCTTAAGTGATATTTTTCGTTGGGTTTTTTTTTACCTACGTACTATGTCGTAGTTAAGCAGTGACTAACCAAGACTTTATCATGAAGTTTTGTCGGCAACGAGAAAGCACTTGATTGGCACAGTTGTTTCAATTCACTTCATTTGAGCACTTTCATAGAACTATATTGGATGATATACCACCATAATTATGCAATATAACACCAAATATCACCAAAATAATGAATTAAAACAAGAGCACCTCATGAAACTTCCACGTTCCCGCCAAAACTCCGCCTATCTGTGACTATAACAAGTTTGTCTTTTTTTATTATTTATTTAAATATTACGGCTCTAGATACTAGTCCATTGAGCCCGTCTTTCATAAATTGTTATCGTTAGTCCTAACTACTATTTCGAAGTAAAGCAGTGGCTACTTTACCAAGACATTATTGAAGAGTTTTGGAAGCGACAAAAATAAATACTTGATTGTCACAGTTATTTCAATTCACTTCATTTGAGCCCTTTAATAGAACTATATTGGGTAATATAACACCATAATCTTACTAATATTATAAAGGCGAAAGTTTGTAAGTATGTATGGATGTATGGATGTCTGGGTGTATGGATGTATGGATGTTTATTACTCTTTCACGCAAAAACTACTGAACGGATTTCGATGAAATTTGGCATTAACACATGTCCTGGATTAACACATAGGCTACTTTTTATCCCGGGAAAATATAAACCAGGACTTTTATCCCGGAAAAACTTTTTAATGCGGGCGGAGCCGCGGGCAAAAGCTAGTTACGCAATATAACGGTAAGTATTACCAAAATAATGAATTAAAACAAGAACGCCTCATGACACTTCCAAGTTCCCGCCAAAACTCCCAAGTTTGTCATAACTCCAGTGCTGCCAGATATATGATGGTTGAAGTCGCAAAAACTTCATCGTGAAGTAGCCTAAAGTCGCCGCATTGCATATGGAGAGGCAAAGAAGCAAAAAAAGTCTTTAATTCCAGATGAATGCTGGCCCAACTCGCCAAAAATTGGCAGTAGCCTAAAGTCGTCCAATTGCGTGGGGATGCGAAGAGCCATTAAAAAGCTCCCCAATTTTACATGTATCGTGTGTAAGGTGATCTGAGTACATGTTTTGTACTATCAAAGTTAAAAATATTAAAAATAAACAATTAAAAAAAGAAATATTAACATTTAATTTGGACTGGCTGGGTTGCGCAATACATAAGACAAATGTCTGTGATTTTTTTTAAAACTAATTCTAAGATTAAACATATACAATTGGTGTAAAATAATTAACAAAATATTAAGGGGGGATATTGAAGAAAAGTATGTATTAAAAATGAGCGGTCCTCCAATAATGGCATATAATAAATGTAAATCACATAAGCTGAGGAATACAAATAAATAATTATTAATCTTTGTTTCATTTTGAACCAAACTCTAAGAATTAACAAAAATAATAGTAGTTGGTACAAACACCTATAGGTGCCTACCTACCTATCCTTACATCTGCAACACTAGCGCCGTACGGAGATAGTGCCAAACTTTTTGCCCAACCCTAGTGTCCTATCTGTCTCTAACTAATATTCAGTTATGACAAACTTGGGAGTTTTGGCGGGAACTTCGAAAGTGTCATGAGGTGCTCTTGTTTTAATTCATTATTTTGGTAATACTTAGTGTTATATTGCATAATTATGGTGGTATATTATCCAATATAGTTCTATTAAAGGGCTCAAATTAAGTGAATTGAAATAACTGTGATAATCAAGTATTTATTTTTGTTGCTTCTAAAACTCTTCGATAATGTCTTGGTAAGGTAGCCACTGCTTTACTTTGACATAGTAGTTAGGACTTAAAAGTTAGGACTAACGATAAAAATTTATGAAAGACGGGCTCAATGGACTAGTATCCAGAGCTGTAATATTCAAATAAATAAAAAAAAGACAAACTTGTTATAGTCAGTCCAGTGCTGCCAGATTAGGCCGACTTTTCGCCATTTAGGCTATCTTGAAGAGTGTTGGGGTGACCAAAAATTGCGAACGGCGACTGGTCGCCGTTTAGGCTACGCGAATCGTGATTAGTCGCCAATTTAGGCTACTTCGGAAAGTTTATGTTTTATGCATTGTTTTTGTCGAATTTGAGGATATTTATATAGCTTTGAGGGTACCCCCTTACACACAATCATTGAAAACTGGGGACCTTATTTTTTTTTTGCTCTCCGCGTCCCCACACAAGTGGCCGACTACTGCTACTTCGAATTTTTGCCACGATGGACCAGTAGGAATTAGAAATTGGGGAGGTTTTTTTTTTTTGCTCCTTCACCTCTCCATATACAAAGAGGCGACTTTTGGGCTACTTCACAATGAATTTTCGGCGACTTCAACCGTCAAACATCTGGCAACACTGTAATATATAGTTATCTGTGTCAATAACGATACGACACTGCTCCGAAAGTATCGCAAACAGCCTACTCTAACAAATGTACGGATACTTTATCGTTTATCGTAACTATAGACTAAGTTTATGTCTTTTATTTCGTTAATCGGAGTGAATGATATTGTGCAAAACTTACAAAAATAAAAATTACCCTTTATGGAGTCGCTGTCAAATACGCTGTGAAGTTGACAAGAGTTAATAAATATCAAATAATCAAACTTGTAAACAATATCCTTATTCAAAAATCGAAATACAATTTACTGTATCGTAAGTATCAATTTGTTTGATTGTGTTGTTTTATGTGACTATCATATACATGTAAAAATAATTATTCTTGTGTTGTTGTAGACTACTAACATCGTTAAAACATCAAGTCATTACGCCAGTTGAAAAAAAAGGATTAGTAAATCAATATAACATCTCATACAACAAGAGTCAATCGCCTTCGTTTGTCTTCTCCCACCAACCAAAGTCTCCAATGTAAAAACATTCAACAAACTTTGCAATCTGCAACAACAACAACGTGATATTGGCGGAATAGCTTCATAATCATGCATGTCGCCAGTAACCAAAAAAGAAGAAGAACAGTTACGGTACGTTTCATATATTTAACATTAGGAAATTGCAAAGTTTCCTACAATTTATCATAGCATGATGTGATTTTTTTCTCATACATATTTTATGTTTTTAGTATGTGTCTCAATCATCATCAGTACCAACCAATTAATTATATGTCTCATTCAATTTCCTTCACGAGCATAAAGACATAGCAAAAAGTATACTTTGGTAATTGATGGGAATGCTCAAGCACAGTGGTTGTGGGAGGAAGTTGCTTAGCTTTGAACTGTTTGGATGGCAGAATAAAGTTGAGGCTAAAGGTAATTAATGTTTTATTGATACATTACTTTTATTTCCATGTTGTGCAAATTTATGATAAATTACATTCGAATGTAGACTGACAAGAAATATCTTGCAATATAATTAGCTGTCCGCAGAGACCATATAGAATATAATGGTGGTTTGAATCACATAGAGGACAACTGAATATTCTAAACCCTTAAAGATGTCTGGCCTGGCGTTACAACAATGAAACACATGAGAGTTTATTATAATAAATTTATGATAATTTTACATATTATATTGTCTCTCATATATACATATTTTAATTACAATACTGAATTATTTTGTTTAGGTCCTACCCGGTGCTTAATGGGACTGCGGCCAACTCAAGTTCAAAGAAGCACTGTCCAAAAACAATTGTTCCACGTGTAAAGTGAAATAAACAATTTGCATAGAATTATGTGATATTAATGAGAATCTGGAAATCTATAATACTAAATTAATAAAAGTTGGTTTTGGGTCTGTTAAATTTCTAATTATGTATATTAGTACTTGTGTTCTTAATTTATATAAATTTTTTATAATACTTTAAAATTGTCAATATTCTGCTATATTTTTTCTACATTTCAATGCATACTAGGCATTTATAGATAAAGCATTTAACATACTATTGTAAGTTTTTTTTACCATAATGTAGATAGATAAGTTTTAATGTAATTACTACTGGTTGTCCTAAAACAATAAGTGAATTGTAAATAATCTAGTATAGCTTTTTTAATCCTTTACAGGGAACAATAAATGTTACTTAGTTAACTTTTATTTTTACTTATTTAGCTAATAATACAAAAAATATAAACAGTTAATTAAAATAACAGATGTCTTTTAAAACTAGAAAGTTTACCCGTATTGTTTAAAAAAAGAATCTTTCGATTACCCTTACCGAAAATTAAAACTTCTTTTGGACGTAGATTTGGGGAGTTCTTTAGAGCTCACACTTATAACTCAGTGCTAAGACACTGCAACTTAAAAAGCCTTTCATTACATGAAGCAAATGATGTGATGAGATGACAAAGTGGCTTCTATCTCTGAGCTATTTAGAAACCGAAAATATTTTAAGCTGAATAAACTCACCTATAGGTAATGATCTCAAACAAGACTGATACATATTACTTCACATTAATTATGGTTGAATAAAATTTATGTTATTTTATCTTCCTTTTATTCTTGCCATATGCCTAGTTTTGTTATTGTTTAACATATAATATATATATAAATAAATTAGTATTAAAGTCAGAAATTAAACAAATATTTAGTTATATAATATAAGAGTTTTGTGGAAATATAAAACAAAAATGAAATACATATTGAAATGAAATGAAATGAAATAAATTTATTCGAACCCATAAAATGTTATACATTATTTAGATCCAGTCAATATTAACTCTACCACCAGTTCGGAAAGCAGTTCTCACTAGAGAAGAACGGGCAAGAAACTCTAGTGTTGCTCTTTTCAAAATCAGTTCAAGGTAAAAAATACAATTCATAATAAAAAAAAATAACATGATATAAATCTGTTTGTTATTTTTGTTTAGAGCAGTTCATTTATATACTCTCAAAAAAGGTAATAAATTTTATAATCCTATACGAGTGTATAACCCTCTTAGGAATCATGTAATAATTTGGTCTGAAATTCTTCAAGATGTCGTTATTAATCTAAGTTTATCCCTAATCCCTAAGTTTATCCCTAATACTTAGATGTAGTAAGCGAAAAGGGCAGACCAGTCCACACAAGCAGCACCCGTTCACGAGTATGACGCATGTGCCAGCCATCGGCCTCCTCTACCATGTTGCAGGGAAGTGACCGACCCGGCACACGACGCCGCCGCAGGCACAGACAGTCAAGGAGTGTATTATATATAAATGTATAGACTCATATTATGGTCCCCAAGATACAGGCACTGCCTAGTTTGGGGCCCCCTGCCAAATGTAGTGTTTAATTTTAAACTAGCTGTAAGTACTAACATAATTCTTAGAATTCTATGTACTTAATTACTGATGTTCCTACTTCTTTGTCAAAATTGTTTGTGCCAAATAAAATTCTTATTATTATTATTATTTATTATAATTATACAGATACTAATACACTCACGCCTGTTGTCCCCGAAGGGGTAGGCAGAGGCGCAACTAGTGCACCCACTTTTCGCCGTTATTCCGTCCCATGATGTGATAGGGGGCGAGCCTATCGTCATATCGGGCACAAATTCCAGACTCCGGGCTGATACTGAATAGAAAAACTCAATATCACTTTGCCCGACCCGGGGATCGAAACCGAGACCTCAGCTTTGCAATCGTACTGTAATACAACTACGCCACAGGGGCAGTTATTATAATTATATTCTTGTTTAATTTTTTTCTTTTTTATTCTTGCTTTACTACAAAGTATTATACCTTATAGAAAATTTAATCATTTTAATTAGATACATCCTCAGCAAACGTAACTAACATTTAAAACAATAAAATCGCTGATATGAACTTATTTGCTGCTTTCTTCTTTGATGGAAGGCTACATTTTCATCCCTGTGAACTTTAAAGAAAATCTTGTGATTGTCTCAAAGCAAATAACATCAATTGTGATAATTATTTTTGCTACAAGGTATATGATCCAAGATTGTTTTATTGTACACCAAATTTCGAGAGAATTTACTCGAAAATCACAAACATAACACGTAACGATAATGCTGACGACGCCCTAAAAGGTCTCGTTGCGATTATCGCAAAAATGACGTTTGAGGCGATGTCAAAATCAAATGTTCGTCACTGACGATTACCATTTAGAGTAGGTTCATAGACGACATTGGCAAATAATGATTCGTTCATTCGTTGATCGTTCAGATAGTGGTAGTTTACGATACAAGATAATGAATCCGAACAATTGTTAGAGTAGGGTATTTGCGATACTTTCGGAGCAGTAGCGTATCGTTTCCGATATATCGTTGTCGATTATTAGAGTAGACCTTCAGGCGAACGGCATGCTCGTCTCGTCATTCAATGCAATAAAAAAAATTAAAGTAAAATAAATAAATAATAAATTGAATTTAAGTTTATTCATTTTTTATATATTTAATATTTACTAGCTGTTGACCGCGGCTCCGCCCGCGTTTAAAAGTTTTTCCGGGATAAAAGTTCCGCTTTATATTTTCCCGGGCTAAAACTTAGCCTAAGTTACTCCTTATCACATCAGCTACCTGCCAATAAAAGTCCCGTCAAAATCGGTCCAGCCATTTCAGAGATTAGCCGGAACAAACAGATAGAGACAGACGGACAGACAAAAATTAAAAAAAATGTTATTTTGGTGTATGTACCGTATTTATATTCATATACATGTAGTAAAAAACGGTTATTTCAATATTATACCGATCCAATTTTATTTATATGTATAGACTAGCGGCCCGCCCTGGCTTAGCACAGGTAGCAAAGCATAATACTGTATACCTACATTTATTTTTCTGTCGTACAAAATATTATCAATTATTCCTCTTGAATCACAACGTCAATTGATGAAAAACGTATGAAAATCCGCTAAGCAGTGTTTGAGTTTATCGCGTCGAAGAGACAGAAGCGATAGGGGCCTTTGTTTTAAAATAAATAGAGATGTAGGGTCATATCCTTAAAAATAAAAAAAACGCGAAAAAAAAATTCCGGCATAAAATTCCCGGTGCCTGTTTTCCGGGATAATAGTAGCCTATGTCCTCCTTTGAATCACAGACTATCTCCATACTTATTTTCATACGGTTCCACTGGCAGAAAACGATTTTCCGGGATTAAGGTCCCGGTTTATATTTTCCCGGGATATGAAGTAGCCTAGATTCTTCCCAGAGTTTTAAACTATCTCCCTGCCAAATTGCATCGCCATCGGTTCAGCGGTTTAGTCGTGGCGGCTCCACTCGCGGGAAAATAAAATCCGGGATATAATTCCCGGTTTATCTTTTTCCGGGATGAGAGTAATTATGTCCTCAACTGGATCTCGAAATATCTCTTTACTTGTTTTCTTGCGGTTCCACTGACAGAAAACGATTATCCGGGATAAAAGTCCCGGTTTATATTTTCCCGGAATAAAAAGTATCCTATATCCGTCTTCTGGTTCTAAGGTACCTCTCCACCAATTTTCAGCTAAATCCGTTCAGCCGTTCTTGAGTTATAAGTGGTGTAACTAACACCACTTTCTTTTATATATATAGATTACTTTGTTAATTTAATATTCACTTTTCATTTTTATCTATAAGTTTTCATTAAACAGCTTCAACTTTTTTCGTTACAGTGATGCGCGCGCATTTAAAAATTTCACTCATATTTTTTCATAGCGCGCCTAAAGAAGTTTAAATTTAATAAACAACGCTATTATATTGATTCTGCGTTACATTTAAAATTCCTGATAAATAAGGTAAGTAAATAAACTGCCTCAGTGGTGTATTTATTACGGTACGACTACAATGCTGAGGTCTCGGGTTCGATCCCCGGGTCGGGCAAAGTGATATTGGATTTTTCTATTTAGTACCAGCGCGGAGTCCCGAATTTGTGCCCGATAAGGGTATAGGCTCGCCTCCTATCACATCATGGGACGGAATACGCACAGCGAAAAGTGGGTGCATTAGTTGCGCCTCTGCCTACCCCTTCAGGGATAAAATGCGTGAATATGCAATATAGTACTAATTATTTTGTTCATAACTTACCCATAAAATTCTCACGACACAAAACACTGTATTGTTCAAACGTCTTTAGTTTTTTGTGAACAACTTTAATGGCACAATGCACTGTACTTCGTTGCATTTTTAACATTAAAAAATACACATTCAGATAACGAATAAAGAACGTTAACTTTTCACAAGAAATGCTTCGGTAAGACCCCTTTCATAAAATTAAAAAAGGTTTTTATTTTTTTCGTTTTCTGAATACGTATAGGTACTTTCAGTAAGAAACGTTTCGCGGTTTTTTTTGTATGCAAAACCTGTTATAACACTCTTCATGCATAGGTACACAATACAAACCTCAAAGCCTATGATTAATCATATACCTAGATAGACACTGAACGTTTCAAACGCGTCGAAAAAAATAGAGGTGAACAGCTCCCCTCTAAATGAGTTCGATTTAATTTTCCCCAGTTTTAATAGAAACCCATGTAATAACTAACCCTCTACAAGACCGCTGTACCGTCCTCGCCGTTGAGGACCTCGTCGGGTTCCCCATCACCCTGCCCTCTCTTAGCAGTTCCGGCCCGCGTGCCGAAGACTACGATCAACACGTTAAATAGGATTAGGTTAAAAACCATCTTCCCCAAACGCTGATGTCTTATCCTCTCAGTGGCCGTCCTGAGCCGAGATTCGTGACCCGTTAGTGGGTCGCCCTCAGCGTGGTCGCTTAATTTAAGGGTTGCGAGCGCCTTCTGCACTCACCCAAAAGACCGGTGTGCTTGTATAAGCCGACTCTCGTCAGGCTAACAAGAGTATGAAAAAAAAATGTAATAACTTGTATCATTATGCGCACGCACACAAGGATACACAGAATGATGCAGCGATAGCGTATGACACAGCTGTCACGCATACTAGCTTAAGAAAAGTTGGCCTGTTTTAGTTCATTGCAGCGCGTCACTCTATCTAGGTATGTAATTAATCAAAGCTCGTCCATTAATCACATAATGATTTTAGCAACATTTAACCCCCTTCCCCTGGGGATATCTGGTGAGGTTTTACACTACCACCATCCCCCCTCCTCATCCAAGATCACGTGTATTTTTTGTACAAAGTATCTTATTTTTTTTTGTATAATCTTCAAATACAGATACGTATAATCTAATTTAATTTGAATGGCATTCGCATTCAACGAAAAAATAAATACACGTGATGTATCATTACACCCCCCCCCCCCCCCTTAACCATGCCATACCAGCACTGTATTATATACTGCTCACTGCTGAGCACGGACCTCCTCTACAACTAAGAGGGTTTAGGCCTTAGTCCACCACGCAGGCATAGTGCGGGTTGGCAGGCTTCACACACCTTCGAAATTCTTATAGAGAACTTCCCAGGTATGCAGGTTTCCTCACGATGTTTTCCTT
The DNA here is from genome assembly GCA_949316025.1 of Lapara coniferarum. Taxonomy (NCBI): domain Eukaryota; kingdom Metazoa; phylum Arthropoda; class Insecta; order Lepidoptera; family Sphingidae; genus Lapara; species Lapara coniferarum. The sequence goes on from OX438929.1 coordinate 25,689,044, forward strand.
CACCGTTAAAGCGAGCGATAATTCACAAAGAATACACACATAACTTATAGAAAAGTCAGAGGTGTGTGCCCTTCAGTTTCAAACCTGCGAACATTCGTCTGGGCAGTCCATTCCACTCGCAACTAGGCTATCGCCGATTCTCCCCCCCCCCCCTCCACCATGTGATATTTCGTAATTTTTGCCAAACACCCCCTTCGAGACACGTAATTAATGGACGACCCCCATGTTGAGAAACCGTCACCAATGGATCCCACGAAGAGAAAAAGCTCCACCCACGAATACTAATTACTTAGATATCCATTGTACTCTTTAGAAACGCAGTTGCGTAAATTATTTTTTCTAAAGTATATGCCATACATTTTTTTTTTTAAACCAGATGTAAACAGGTGATATATGTAAATTTTTTAACTTCATGAAATGAAATAAATTTATTCGAACCCATAAAATGTTATACATTATTAAGATTCCATCAATATTAACTCTTCGGGAAGCAGTTCTCACCAGAGAATAACGAGCAAGAAACTCTAGTGTTTCTCTTTCCAAAATCAGTTCATGGTATAAAATACAATGCATGATGAAGAGAAAAAAAATACAAATAAATATTTGTTTATTTTGTTTACAGCAGTTCATTTATATACTCGCAAAATGGGTAATACATTTTAAATTCCAATTCGAGACCCTTATTTACTTAATAAAAAAGGAATCACGAAAATAAGCTAACAATTTTCAGAAAAATCAGTATACATACCAAAAAATCATACAACACACGAATTGAGAGCCTCCTTTTTGGAAGTTTAAAATATAGTAAATAAAATAATGACATAAAAATAATATTTATTCATTATCGAAGACTTGAGTAGACACACATACAATTGACCACGAACAACATATACAGATAATTGGCACAGATTATACAAGTTACATTTGTCTTGGCATAGATAAAAAAGATTATAGAGCTTAAATTGTCAGATTTGGCAACATTGTTTATACTTTTAAGTCAGTATCCTTAGTACAAGTTTACGCGCTAGCGTATAGTTAACGTAATGGTTTCTACTAAGTACATTTTTGTATGGATATTTGATCAGAGCCCCGGCGAATTTGGTACTAAAATACAACAGCATGAACATTGCGTGTAAAATTTGAAGATTAAATCGAGTTACCATAGACAAGCATGTGTCAAAATGTATGGAAAATGTCAGCTCAGTGGGCTTAGGAAGTGAAAAAAAACACGATGCGTCTCCGCTTCGTTTTATTGTGATTGGTTGAGAGACTGACGTATCGGTATTTTGATGTTTGTCAGTCAGTCAGTCTCTCAACCAATCACAATAAAACGAAGCGGAGACGCATCGTGTTTTTTTCACATCCTAAGCCCCCAGGTGTCTTTTTTGTTTGACGTATGGTATATCGTCTATCGCATTAACTTACTCGATACGAATACTATACGATAATGCGTAAACTCGTGTTAGGGGTATAGGACTACGCCTATGTTACCGATGTAATTCAAAATTGCGAATACATATGAAGAAAAAAGGTTTCGAATGTGATACAACGAAAATATTTTTTTTATTACAATTTTCACCATATCACATCTTTTGAACTATTATTTGTAATTATTTTTCCTGACACAAGTAAACACATTTTCCTTATCATGCCGTAAAAACAAAATTCACTCGTATATACTTTTTTAATTTATATGATTACAGTGTAATTATAAGCTCAAAGTTTCCATAGATTCAACAAAATTAAACAAAAATCCTAAATAATTATTTAAATTAAGTATAAAATTTCCACAACTTAAAAAAAACTTTCGTTTTTTTCTTCGCAAATCACACAAGCAAGACTTTTGAATTACCATACTTTTTCAATACAAGGCGACCTGTTTCGAACATCCTAAAAAGGTTATTATTTTCATAATTATAAAATATGTTTTAGTTGACTTAATTGTGAGTAGGTACATTGTCTTTCCTTTTCATGAGTAAAATGAGATATAACTATTCGAGACAAATACTCGAAGATCATTCATTATACGTATTTGAAATATTGAGAAGTAATAAATAATACAAATTCGTAGTAGCCGACACTAATTATGTCCGGTCAGTAGTCAGACTACTTTTTTTATTGTATAATTAAAAATGAAGGTATATATTATAATTTGTAACATTCACTTTTCAGACAACCAGAACCTCAGTCCGCCCCGTGACATGAAGGCTGTAGTCTTCGAAACGTCGGGAGAAAATATAAATTAAAAACCGCGATTAAATACGTAAAATAGCTTTATTTCAATGTCTAACATTCGCGTAAATATAAGAAATCATTAGTCACACACAGTGTCACGCCTTATGTACCCGAAGGTGAACTAGTTGCGCCTCTGCCTACCCCTTTGGGGATAAAGGGCGTGAGTGTGTGTGTATTTTTGTATTAATGTGAGTAACGTGCCAACTTTAGTTTACCAATGTATGGCGGTTAAACTCTCCTCTGAACGTCACATACGGTCTCATTTTAAATGGTTCAAAAACTCAAAAATTTACGTTCCAAATTCAACCCTATGCGATAAGCGTAAAGTCGTAGTTGTTGTGTCCGGACGCCGCACAAGAGCCTTAACGTAGGTCGCCAGGGGGAGGAATGGGCCAAGTCTTTAAAATAGACACCTTTGACTAACTTCTGACCGTCATTAAAATTAGCAACGAATGAATAAATCACCCTCCTTCTTTCGCAGTCGAATAAATACATGGTGGAATGTAATATTTTCCGAAATATATTTTTCAGGCACATATAAATGTTGTAAAGAAAGGAAAAATTTAAATTTTAATAAGGGCCATTCATTTATTACGTTAGAAGATTTAGCGGGGAGGGGGTTTAACCATGTGTTATTTTTTCAAAAATGCGCAAAGTTCAAATAATACTTTGAAAAAGCGCGGATAACCGTGCGAGTGTCGAGGTCCGCTCGGATGCGTGTCGATAAACGATTTCCAAAGTACAAATTTCTAAAAATTGATTCTTTAAAAAATAAACATTAAAACCAAACGTGTATTCATTTTTTCCTTTAGAGTCTTAAGTAATAAATATGAAACAGGAGGGGGAGGTAATCGGCCTATTCTTATTTTTTACAATGGGGGGGGGGGGAACTAGCGAAAATAGTCTTACGTAATGAATGAATGGCCCCATATCCATTATATTTGGTGCTAAGTATATAAAGGACGCCACTTGATATTAATTCCTTTCTGCCATATTATAAGATCAAATGATCATGCACACGTTTATAAACATTGTTGTGGTGTAAGTAAAAACAGTGCTCAAGATTTATTTGTTTGCGTTCTTAACGACACAAAACACTATAGTATGTTACTTTCTATGTACAGTCCGCCACAAAACGAGTTGAACAAATTAAAACTTCAAAACGCTTCTGCACGTTAACTCCAGTCGAAATATTCTTTTTTCTTTATCTAAAATAAAGTTAACACTGTGAAGTTCGTTTAAGTGAAGAAAAAAAAATTATTGATATTGACGCAAAAGTTTAGACGCGATTTGAAATTTTGAATTTGTTCAGTAATTTATGTGGCTGACTGTACGTAGTAGTTGCATTGAATGTGACAGGTTCTTGTTTGAGCAATGAGTATGGTGCGTCCTTCCTCGAATGTCTTAGATTTGGGATATTGACTATTTCAAATAAATTATTAGAAAATGTACTCGTCTTTATTAAAAACAAATAACGTGTCCAAGCTGCCCTCTTATTCTCTGGCACACGTTATCTTCCCCGCTCGTAACTCGCGCGTAACGTAACTTATCGCGTTTATCATTGTGGAAATTGGCAGAATAGTGTTGGATAGGACATACAAGAGCCGGTACATTTGTCCCGTACATGACGGCAAAATGTAAGAGCGGCTCAACTTTTTATGCCGGGTGGAAGGGAAACGCTCTCTATACCGGAACGGTAAGAGAGAAAAACCATAACATTAACGAAAAACTATATTCATTTACAAAGCTAAGCGGTCATACTTACGATTTTAGTATTTCCGTAATTCATGCGCGCGCAATGTAAAGCGTACAAAAAACTGTGGGTAGGGTACAAACTGCAAAGCAAACGCCGACAAGGCGGCGGCCGCCGCGCTCGCGCCGGCACCAGCTGTGCGCGGTCGTTGACCCGTCAGCTGATGTACGTGTTTCATTACGATTTTTTTGAAATATTGACCTTTTTAACTATGTTTTTCAGAATAATAGTTTGATTTATCTATCCATACGTGAAGCTGTACAGAAATTTGAGAAAATCCTACTAAAATTGTAACAATGCGATCGCGATTTTTTTAGTGCCATCACGTCAGGATTCACCAATACTATCACCTGTATTCGTTTCCTAGAGCGTTTCCCTTCCACCCGGTATTGTACTACTTCAAATTTTATGTCGCGTCAGTCGCGAATTCGCGTTACTCACTTTCCGTATCCGTAAATCTATAGGAAGAGGACAGAGAGGTAGAGAGGAGAGAAGAGAGAGTAGGTAGCCAGTACGCCTTGCCTTATTTGAAGTAGTACATTGTACTGGCTCAGTGCAGAAAAGAGGTTACTCTTACAAACTCTTTTTTATATCGTGTCTTACCCAACACTAATACAGAATACCATTTCGTCGATGAAGTACCAATACCTCCTAACTGACAATTTAGTCCAAAACTACTTTTTTATTACAATAGACATAAAACTCATATTCGCATGCATTGAATTAACTTCTATCCGTAATTTATTTACCAGTAAGCTTCTTGAGCTATGTGAAAACATCTACTGAGTGACAGAATTCATTCGTTCGTATGTATTTAACAGTTTTTTTCTTCTGGTGTAAAATTAGATTCTCAATACTTAGGAGGTATTGGTACTTCATCGACGATTTAACACTTACACGAAGTTACCATGACGCAGCCGTGTTACAAGTGAACACTGTCATATAGAATAAGGGGGCTGATTTCGAACCCAGAGATTAATTTTTGCCTTAATCATATGTTTCAGTAAAACATTAACTTCTCCATTTATTAAACACACATTATTAAAATATATAAGTTTTTCTAACACACATTTACAACCGTTCTTTTTTTTTTAACAATAGATCCCATGTCATATCAATGTATTGCTCTTATAGTTTTAAACAGTTAATATCAAAAGAGGCTAAATTAAATATGCACAAAAGAGGGTAGTTTGAATAGAAAAATAGAAAGGAAGTAATGAATAGTCTCTTACAAAAGTACTAAGGCACGGTCCTTTTTTAAAAGAGTGTCATCTAGCGGTAAACTGATGAACTCCGCCAACATGAATAATTCACAAGACATAGGACCTATTGATTCATTCTTATATTCTATGTACAAAAATTACTTACATTTATATAGGTAAAAATATAAAGATATGTTCGTTCCGTACTAAGTTATTATCTTCCTACAAGAGGTTTACACGAAACTCTCCTTTTTTTTAAGTGAGTTCTTTAGGATTTTTTTACAGTGTGATTCGCATCACCGTAATTAAATTTAGAAAAACAACCCATTTTTCAGTTAGATCGTATTGCTAAGAAAAATCTACTAGTAAAAAAAAGTGTCTCGTTTTTTTGTTTATCTTATATGCCTACATTTTGAGCCTTTTTTCAATTTACGAACGCTGTTTTGTACTATTTTATCTGTGACGATAAAATAGTACAAAACAATAGTACAATAAAAATGAAACGGACATATCTAGATACTTTTTACCTATAATTTAATTCTAAACTACGAATCATTAACCAAGATGGCAGAAAGCGTAGAAGGACGACCAATCAAATATTTTTTTGCCTCCAGAAATTGACAGTTGTAGTTTTTTAATCTGTAGCTTTAGTGGTTTAGTGAATAGTGATACGTCATCGTTAGTCTATGACCTGTTTTTTGTGTTTCAGCGCAGCGTAACATACACCTCGTTTATATTAATTGTCTATGTAGGACTTTTTTATAATAGGGCTATTTTTACACCTTGATATATATTTGTCTAGTTCCAAATTCTATAACCTGCCAACTTTTGTTTAATGATCCGTACAAGTTTATTACGCAATACGCAGTCAGGAATGTAAAAAACTTTGGGTGGAGTGCGATTCTGGGGGCTGTTTTGAGTTAGCATAAGTTTCATTTTAAACGTTTTTCCGTGTCCATATCTTACAAAGGCGTATTTTTCTTTACTGATAAAACTAAGCAAATAAATAGTTTATAAGTGATTCTTTCATATAAGAATTGAATCATAAAAATAAACTTAACTTTTTAAAATGTTACAAAATATTGAACCATTAGCAAACTTCCAAAACATGTATAATTTTCACAAAAAAAAAAAAAACAACCAAACAACACAACATTTCTTTTTACTTTTTTTTATAAAAAACTGTTTTTTTATGTTTTTTCATTTCAACCCTATTTATCACTCACCCCACCCCCTCCCAAATCTAATTCTGCTTCTGGCTCTTCTGTTGCGCCCGCACGAATTCCGGATAATCGATATACCCATCTCTATTATGATCATCCATGTTCAATATAGGATCTATGAGGTTAATCAGTTCATCATCATTAAATATCTTCTCTCCGACCGGAGGGGATCCAGGCTGCGGTTGCTGTTTGTGACCTTGCTCTGATCCCGAAAAACATACACAAATGAGATGGGGACCAATGATTGTTAAAGGGGACGAATGTACTTGAAGGCTTTACAACTAGTAGTGCTCGCGGTTCCGCGCGCGTGAAAAAGTTTTTCCGGGACAAAAAAATATTTTCCCGGGATAAAAAGTAGCCTATAGCACTCAGGAGTTATGTAGCTTCCTATTAGTGAAAGAATTTTCAAAATCGGTTCAGTAGTTCCTGAGATTAGCGCGTTCAAACAAACAAACTCTTCAGCTTTATAATATTAGCATAGATAGAGCAGTATAAATTATACGAGGTTGAATACTTTGTAGTAGGGTTTCGTTGTCACTCTTTGGATACTTAACTCTCAATTGGACAGAGCAATTTTCCCGTCTGGCACGTGCGATTGTTGACTTAAAAAAGTTGCCTCGTCTGCCCAACAGAGAGGCAAGTCTCGTTCGCGTTTATAAAGTGAAAAAAAATCACCAAAATAAATTCATTCAGTCGAAAGTTCCGAGGTAAACAAACATAAAAAAAACAATGGTAAACGATTTTTTGTGAGATATTCAGAACAATTTATACGATACTCGCACTTCCAGCAAAAATATAATCGTGTAATCAGTAACGCGGGCGAGAAAGTTGCCCGAGATATTTTTATATGGATAAACATTTGATTAATTATATACCTAGATAGAGTGACGCGCTGCAATGAAACTTAAACAAACAGGCCAACTTTACTTATGCTACTATGCGTGACAACTGTTTCATGAGCTATCGCTGCATCATTCTGCGTATCCTTGTCGCATAATTATACAAGTTATTACATGGTTTCTATTAAAACGGGGAGAAAATTATATCCATGAAAAACAACAAAAAATAATTCACTTGAACTGATTTTGTGACGAACAGTTCGCCTCTATTTTTCGCGCTTGTTACGTTCAGTGTTCTAGGTATATAATTAATCAAAGGGATAAACGAACGCAGTTTATAGTGCTCGCCTGTGGGAAAATACTATGCGATAATCACTATGCGATAATCTTCTGGCGGTTATTGCGTACCTCCAAACTGGCGAGAAAATTGCTCCGTGTTATTGAATTTATAAAAAAAAAAATTCTACTGAGAAATATTTACCTGCATGTTAACATCAAACTGTATGTAATTGGAAGCCAATTTACGTTTCACCCTTATGAATTACATTCGTCCCCTTTTAATGTAGTGAGTAAACACAAAATCACTTATATTAACGAAATATTTAATATGATTTGAATAGATTGTGCACTCATGAAATGTAATAATGTACTATCAATTATATTCAAAAACTATACCGCATTACCACGCACAATATGAAAAGCAGAAACTATCCCATTAGGTTTAACTATTTTTCAAAACACATCTAGAATGTATTTCATCCGAAATATAACGGAAAAAGAATATTCAAAACACACGCAGTACTAAATAAGTTACAAAGCTTTGTAATTTGGTGGAATGGGTAGCTATCATAGAACAGTAGTTACAAACTATGACGTCACCGAGTGTCACCGGCCATAACGCTGCGTGCGTGAGAAAGAGTACGCGATATTGGCGTGAGTGCTGTAAACGTGCCTGCTTAATTTATTCGATACTAAACTGGACACTTTTTCCATTTCATTTGATAGGAAATAGCAGATCTATACTTTTTGAATATCAGTGATAATGTGATCTACCTAATTTTATTTCACTCTGGTGTGGTCGATGCAAATTGTCCTAGTATGTTGCAGAGAAGATTTGTGCTGCCAGACGTCAACCCCTCTTAGGGGATTAATAAATAAATACACACACATCAAGCTTTAAAACCACACACACACAACAGTGACACAAAACACATAGAATACACACACACACATATAAGTTTTCCACCAAAACATAATATTATGTACATAACCATATTCTTTGGATACAATTATGAGCTAATGATAGTAAAGTTATCTTGAAACTTATTAATAATAGTTTTAATTTGAATTACCTTACGATTGATAATCATTCTTTCACTGATTTTTCCTATATCTCACGCATACTTAAAATACCTCACGACTTTTCAAAACGATTTTTATCGGACCGATAAATCGTATTGCTTTATGCAAATATGCTTACCGTGCCAATGTATTAGCGATTTGATGAGCTCGCACCCGTCCAACTTGTTGTTATTATCAGCGTCGTGCATCTTAAAGTAGTGAAACTGTAACTCCTGTTCCGACATTTTTGACGTGTCTATCGGTACCTCCATGTGCTCTTGAATATGACTGGAAATTGCAATTGAAGCATTTAATAATACCAGCTTATAATATGAGTACATAGATATAATTTACACACACATGCATATTCTCCCCGAAAGGGTAGGTAGAGGGGCAACTAGTGCACCCACTTTTCGCCGTGCGTATTCTGTTCCATGATATGATAGGGGGCGAGCCTATAGCTATATCGGGCACAAATTCCAGACTACGGGCTGATATTGAACAGAAAAACCCAATACCACTTTGCCCGACCCGGAAATCGACCAGAGACCTCAACATTGCAGTCGCACTGTAATACAACTACGCCATCGAGGCAGTCTACTAGTAATGTTATATTTAATAAAAAAATATATTGAGTACTTTTAATGTTTTCAATTATAATTCTTTTCTATATTTTTTAACAATGATATAACAATGAGATTATTATAACAATGATAGTATCATCATGGACTAATAAGAGTATAGACTAACGATCCCCATACATTGAAGCGTACTTCGCTGTTTAGTACATTGAATTCAACTAGATGGCACTAAGATCCATAAAATCATTTGAAATAGTTATTTTAATGGCGCAAATGAGAGGATGGATAAAATAAACAACTATCGGTTTATCCGATAGTTATTATTACGCCTAGATGGCGCTATAAACTGTTTAGCTCACAGACTACTACAATTATTTTGAGTATTTATAGACTGCATTGGCACTTAAATATATCATTACTTTTTGTAAAGAAAACTAGGCAGGTATGTGGTGCCACGCGCCGCCGATGACACATCGTTGGCCGGTTGTTTAGCGCGTATTACAAGTTTTTTATATGGGGACACCACTTCTTTTTTGACTGAACTTTATTTTTATATTTTTGTTATATAGCTAATATAATAATACATAATATATTGGGATAGTTTCAAATATCTGCTTGTAACGGTTCCAACGCTACAAAAAAATGTTTCTTTTTTGTATGGGGACTCCCCCTATTTTTAAACTTTTTTTTATTTTTAGATTTTTTCCTACGGTTACACACAATTACGTTCCGTTCGTGTAATATTACACTCGGCGCTGGCTAGCCAGTTACTTTGCTTGAACTTGGCTTGACACGCTACCGCGTGTCTAGATATCTTTTTACACCAAAAAGGGTACTAGATATTTTAAAAAAAGTATGTATTGAAAAAGTGGTCGCTATTTTGGATTTCTTTGTTTTAAGGCCAATCAACCTCAAAATCGATACCTGGACATGGTTTTAGGTACAAAGGACAGATCCAAAGTTAGAATTGAAAAAGTGGCCGCCATTTTGAATTTCTTTGTTTTAAGGCCAATTGACCTCAAAATCGGTATCTGGGCATATCTTTAGTTAAAAAAGACGGATCCGATGTCAGAACTGAAATATGAGGCCGCCATTTTGAATTTATTTGTTTTAAGACCAATCGACCTCATAATCGACCTCTGGGAATGGCTTTGGGCACAAAGGGCATATCCTATATTATAATTTAAAAAAGTGGCCAATATTTAGGCTTCTTTATTTTTAGGCCAATTAACGTCAAAATCGATACTTGAGCATAGAATTGAAATTTCATAGGCATAAGAAAAGTGGTCGCCATTTTGAACTTCATTGTTTTAAGACTGATTGGATTTAGATAGATATTTGGGCTTGTCTTTAGCCAAATAGAATAATTAATCGAGGTTGGAATATTAAAAATTGCATTTCATGTTAATTTTTCTTGTTTAAGGGCTATTGGTTTTAAAATCAAAATACGCTGGACATGACTATAAACTATAGTAGGTAATATGGCCACCATCAAAGCTTGTTCAATTCTCTTCAATAACGATATCACAGTTTTGCTATATCGCAAAATAAATAAATTGTCTTCGAATTTTAGAAGACGAAGTTCGAAGTCTTCGTGGCCTGTGGCAGCAAACAGGAAATAAAGGAAATGGTTCTGTGAAAGCATCAAAATTGGTAACAAAATTAGGGAGTCGTTAACCTTCATTTGAAATATTGCTATAAGCATAAGTAACCGCGTAGTAGAAATGATCTTACCATATTTTCTTATCGTCCCCCATATTGTTTTGCCTTGTTAGGTGACCATTTAATTATTGTATCCCTTTTAACTTACCCCTTTTCACCAGACTTAAAAGGCTACTTAGGTTGATTACCTTATTGATTTTTAAAAGTATTTAATTTTGATGTGAAAATATATGTCAATTTTTTCTATAATGGAAGGCAATCCAAAAAATTTATGTTATAAATTCAGGGGATACAGTTTGGTGTCGCTGCTATGTAGCATCTGTTATTACACCATCTATTGCTATTCTAATTATTCATTCTCATTTCATTTTTAAAAACTAAGCCATTAAAATAGTGTAAAATGTAGTTGAATAAAGTCAAACTATTGACATAACTTTGAAATTATTAACATAATGTGGGATGAACAGAAGTGAGCCAAGCAAGAAAGTTTTTTTTTTTCATTTTCAATATCCCACACTTCTGAAAGTCAGAAGTTTGCTTGATTTTACAATAACACTGATTTCTGCAACGGGTGGTTATAATAAATTATTAAAATGCACATGAAGAAGTGTTAACAGCTCACAGTTATGGTCTCAACTAACTTGAAAATATTGAATAGTAAGCTACCGTTGCTATTTCAAACAAATCTGTTTCTGGAAGTCAATCTTCTATGAAACTTCTACACTTTACAGGCTGTATGGTTGATGGAAGACTTTGAAAACAAATAATTAATCCAACATGGTGCTCATTTTTATCACAATTAAAACGAATTATTATATTGTGGTTAAAGGCTTGCCCAAATATCGATTTTAAAGCTAATGGGCCCTAAAACAAGTTCAAAATTGCGGTGCCTTCTCAATTTTAACATTGGATGTGCCTTTTATAGATAAAAGCTAAAAAAATACTTGATATCGATTTTGAGGTCAATTGGCCTTAAAACGAAGAAATTCAAAATGCCGGCCACTTTTTCGATTCCGACATTAGATCTGTCTTTTATAATCAAAGATATACCCAGCTATCGATTTTGAGGTCAATTGGCCTTAAAACAAAGAAATTCACAATGGCGGCCTCTTTTTACAATTCCGACATTGGATCCATCTTTTGTAACTAAAGATATGCGCAGATATCGATTTTGCGGTCGATTGGCCTTAAAACAAAGAAATTCAAAATGGCGGCCACTTTTATCAATTCTAGCCTTGGGTCCGTCTTTTGTAACCAAAGATGTACCCAGCTATCGATTTTGAGGTCGATTGGCCTTTAAACAAAGAAATTCAAAATGGCGGCCTCTTTTTACAATTCCGACATTGGATCCATCTTTTGTAACTAAAGATATTCCCAGCTAACGATTTTGAGGTCAATTGGCCTTAAAACAAAGAAATTCTAAATGGCGGCCACTTCTTTCAATTCTAACATTGGATCTGCCCTTTAAGCCTAAAAGCCTAAAAAAATACTATAATAATCATGTAAACTTAACATAACCAACTGACTTTTGTAAGCTGATGCACCGCACATGCAAAATATTTGGTAAAAAATCTTCGATCAACAATACCACTAGATAACGCCTCAGGAACGAAAACAATATACTCAAATATGGCATCGACTGGCTATACCATCAAACGGTGAAAAACGATGTAAAAGTCTAACAATTTCAACCTAAACTATACTTTGTTTACAAGTAATAAAGCGCGGTTTAAATTGTATTACCATTCACTTATAATCTTACGCCATAAATGACAGAAAGAGATAAGAAATTTACAAGAACTTTTGTTCCAAATTCAACCTTATTCTGTTTCGATAAAGCAGAGAATTACGGACACAGCATTTTACTTACGCCAATTTAAAATTATGACTACTGCTCTGAACAGGGTATTACGATTTACGGAGTCGCGCTTCGTATTTATTTTTTTGTAAGAATAACTTGAGAAATGTATTTTAATTATGTTTTTATAATAATACAGATTCAATAATAATAATTCATAATGTTTAACAAATATTGTATAACTATACAACATTTTATACCTTACCTACTTATGTTGTATCTTGTGCATGGTTGGGGGAAAATGGGTAAGAGCTTTTTACATCACAACAACATAATCAAATTGTTTTATTTATAAACATATATAGTCTATAATATATTAATACCAATGTTTAAGCAAAACAAATAGTAACATTTAAAGTTGTTTTCATATGAATGACAATTCTCCAATGTTTTTCGCATTCTCATTCGCATCCGTACATATTATAATACATGGAAAACACCCAGACTGAAGGCAAATACAAATTGTTCATCACACAAATATTTGCTTTCTGCGGGAATCGAACCCACCACACCCGGCGTCGCTGTCAGGTACACGGACCACTAGACCAAAGGTGCAACAAAAAAAAACGAATAAATAAAAAATATGTAAAGTAGTAGACTACTCCAATGATTCAGTTTTCTAAAGCAACCATTTGTGGGCCAAACATTGGCGAATATTGGCGCGTGGTTTGGCTAAAAACTAAATAATTGTTGTTTTATTAAAATAGTAGGGTATTTTATTATTTATATTAAAACACAGCATTTACTTGCCGAAAGTATGATATTCCTTCCGAAACATTTATTTTTCGATAGTTATTTTTACCGTTTTTGAACACACGATGAGGCATTGTGGAACGTTAGCACATTGGCGCAATCGAAAGTGAACTACATTGAAATAAGACCCCAAGTTTGAAGTGAGGCGTTATTCGCTCGGCCGTTTTTGAGACTCTGATCGGTTATCTAGTGGTATTGTTGATCGAAGTAAAAAATCAACAAAATCACGTTGATCCCCGGTTGTCGCTAAACAAGTGAACCTTGATAAAATAGCTTGTGGCTCTGACATCGTCCCTGACGCGCCCCTGATTTAGGTGAAAAAGTATCTGAGCCTCCTCAATAGGTTCCGAGATATTGACCATGCGAAATTTTACCCACTGTGATATTATCTGTTTGGTTTTACTGCCATCTGTTGTATGTCCATTCTAATGCTTAACTATTTTCTTTTACGGTACAATGCCACCTAACGGGACATTTTTGAAACCCGGCAGATGTTGAAGTTTCCAGGCTAATTATCAGCGCCATCTAGCAATAAGCCGGGATTTTGCACTTTTTCGGGTGAACGCTTCAATGTATGGGGATCGTCAGTCTATACTCTTATTAGTCCATGGTATCATGTTGATCTTTGGCAAAAACGAAACGCACCACTGACAGTAATCATACCCTCAGAAAGATAGGATAAGGGGCCATTCACTTATTATGTAAGGCGATTTAGGGGGGGGAGGGGTCCCACCCTGTGGTTTGGGGGCGTTTGAAGAATTCCACCACGGTATCCCCTTTTTTTTTTTTTTTTTTTCCCTCTTCGGCGCATTAGGGACGGCTGCGGGCTTCCTCTGACTGAAGTGTCTAAGTTGTCGTCCGCAACCGCCCCTGCGCGGTGCCGCTTAATGCAGCCCGACCGCTTTATGGGGGGGGGGGACACACAAACTATCTCGCGGCGGACAGTACCCGTGTCGACCGACCCGTCCCCCCTAGTCCCTATTAGTCGCCTCCTACGACAGGCAGGGGATACCGTGGTGGAATTCTTCAAACGCCCCCAAACCACAGGGCGGGAGACGCCTGTCAGCCGTCCACCCGGCGCCTCCTTCGTCTCCTCTGGCGGCGGGAGGGATCTTCTCGCTCCCGATCCCTCTCGGCACTCTCCTTCTGCGAGAGGACCACCTCACAGAAGTGGGCCACCGCACGCCAGGCCTCCTGACTGCCGACCATGGAAGCGACCACGGCCGGCAGCGAGAGGTCTCCTCCGACGACTGCTCTGAGAGCGCTGCGTTCCTCATCCCAGGCTGGGCAAAACTCCAAAGTATGTTGGGCCGTGTCCAGCAGGCAGTTGTCACAATGGTGACACACGGCCGACACCTCCTACCACGGTATCCCCTGCCTGTCGTAGGAGGCGACTAATAGGGCCTAGGGGGGTCGGGTCGGTCGGCACGGTTACTGTCCACCGCGAGATAGTATGTGTGCCCCCCCCCCCCCCCCCATAAGAGTTGTCGGGCTGCATTAAGCGGCACCGCGCAGGGGCGGTTGCGGACGACAACTTAGACACTTGAGTCAGAGGAAGCCCGCAGCCGTCCCTAATGCGCCGAAGAGGAAAAAAAAAATGGGGGTAGGGGTGTCGACCATGTCTTATTTTTTTTTACAAGAGGGTGGAAGGGAGTCTCGATAGTTCTTACGTTAGATCACATGTGTTAAGTTAAAATTGTACTTTAAAAAAGGCGCGGGCAATCGTGCGAGCGCCGACGTTCGCTCGGATGCGTATCGATAAACGATTACCAAAGTACAAATTTCTAAAAATTGTTACTTTGACAAATAAACAATTAAACAAACCAAACGTGTATTCATTTTTTCCTTTAGATTCTTACGTAATAAATATTAAACAGGGGGAGAGGTAGTCGGCCTATTCTTATCTTATAATAGGGGGGAGGGGGTAAAAAATAGCGAAAATAGCCTTACGTAATAAATGAATGTCCTCTAAGGTATTATAAATTAACGTACTTTATAAAGTCAAAATAATCTTTATTTAAATTGTCTGTTTCTAAAGCTTTTTTGACTCGTCAAGCCCCGCTACGGACGCCGGCGTCCGAGTATATAGAGTTTCTCCATACATTTACATATATAAGCGGGGTCTGACGGGCTAAATCGTCATGAATCTACAACCGCTTCGAAACGTGTTATTAAAAAGTAGTTAACCACCAAAAGCAAGCATTTTAATTTTTTGTTGTCTGTTAGGTTATTGAGACCGACCGATAGCTTTAGAGGATATCAATACAGTGATTTCCCAATTTCAAGTTCTGCGTGGTATTTCTTGGTATACAAGTGTTATCGACTCATTCATCCGGCTCAATATTTTTTATCATTAATGCCCTAAAACGTAAACTACTGGAAGAAGATCAGTGCAATTGATACATCGGCGGGGAAAGTGCAACACCGCGTAACTAGCATTGGTAAATACCGCGTAAGTGAAAGAAAAAAAGTATAGTATTATCAATCATAAGTTTTGTGTCACAAGTTTCAATTTCATTTAAACTTTTTTCGTCACTTACGCGGTATTTACCAGTGCTAGTTACGCGGTTTTGCACTATCCCTGGCGATATGTTATTATTTAACATGAGTCATGACCTTAACAAAGTAAAATTTTCATTAGTATGTAATTGTAAAAAAAGTCGTGCCAGATGAATGAGTCTAAAACACTTGCATACGAAGAAACACTCCACTAATATTTATGGTTGTATCGCTTACCAGACGAGCATCATGCTCGTCTCGTCTGACGTAAAAAAATATTTATAATTACTCACTCTCTTTCCTGGGCTATGTTAGCTGGATTCAATAGCTGAGGATCTGAAAAAGTATTAAAGTTTGTTGAAATAGGGTCGATTTTGCGTTGTCCTGAACTGCCTCCTTTATTCTGTCAACTATAAGAATTATAGCAAAAAGATTCCGGTTTCGGTTCGCAGGTCAGGCAAACTGTGAGATTGAAATATTTGCTAATGATGGAATATTACACACACACACACTCACGATTTATATCCCCGAAAGGGTAGGCAGAGGCGCAACTAGCGCACCCACTTTTCACAGTTATTCCGTCCCATGATGTGATAGGGGGCGAGCCTATCGCCAAATCGGGCCTAAATTCTAGACTCCAAGCTGACACTGAATAGAAAAACCTAATACCACTTTGCCCGACCCAGGGATCGAAACCAGGACCTCAGCATTGCAGCCGTACCATAATACAACTACAACACCGAGAAAGAAAAGGTGGACAAGACATATAATAGAAAAAATTACTAAACTGTTTTTTACTTGTCTATTCGTACATAATGGCTAAATCTTTCCAAGATTAGTTCCCCAGAGGCAAATAGTTGCCAATCGATAAAAATAACCCTTACTGTAAAAATGTTCTAAACAACTGCAGAATATTACATGTTTCTCACCTCCTAAGTGCGCATGCCCCTGCTGTTGCTGTTGGATCGGCACTTGCTGCTGTATCGGCATTTGCTGTTGCTGTATTGGCACTTGCTGCTGTTGGACGGGAACCTGCTGGCAAGAAAAAAAAAATTACTACCAAATAAAAAA
Organism: Lapara coniferarum; assembly: GCA_949316025.1. Lineage (NCBI taxonomy): Eukaryota > Metazoa > Arthropoda > Insecta > Lepidoptera > Sphingidae > Lapara > Lapara coniferarum. The sequence continues at coordinate 25,706,061 of OX438929.1, forward strand.
CTCGCTTCTAACAAAATCCAACTAAAAATAGAAAAAAAATAAAATAAATTTGAATTAAGAATAGTGTAAATAAGAAAAAAAAATATTTTATTGTAAAAAAAGCGTGGGGTGCTTTTTAAGATATTATCAAAATAATAATACCTCTACTCGTATCTGTCAATAACATATTTGCAACTATTGACTCCATGCACCCCACGCTTTTTTTTACAATAAAATACATTTTTTTCTTGTTTATACTATTCTTAATTAATTTTACAAAAAAATATTTTTTATTTTTAAGTTCGATTTTCTATAAAGCGTGTTTTTTAGTTTGTTTTTTAACTATTATTTATTTTTCATTTTTTAGTTTAATATATTGAATTGTCAACGGTCCTTGATAAGTATGCCAAATTTCGATTTAATCCGACGTTTTGAAGGTGGTCAAAATCATGATCAAAGTTTCCGTCACCTACATACATACATACATACGTATGAAGCTCATAAAAGCGTGTTAAAAAGCGTAACCCTCGTGCCTCAGAAAGCACGTAAAGCCGTTGGTCCTGCGCCTGATCTTTCTTCGGTCATGTCTGCCTCACCGGACTATGAGAGTGAAGGAATAGCGAGTGCACCTGTGTATTGCACACACACTTGTGCACTATAATATCTCCTGCGTACCTGGCTGATCTCCGTCAAGATTGGCCGCCGTGGCCGAAATTCGGCTAGGAAAGATTTTTATTTTGCGCCTGAGTCTCGACACTGGTTCATACGGTGAAACTAACATAACCGTTCCACTCACTCCCATTGGTGACAGCGATAACGCGTTTTCCGCAAAAAAAAAATACAAATGTACCTGCTGATACTGTTGTTGCGGAGGTTGTTGATATTGCTGTTGGGGAGGCGGAGGCGGTTGGTACTGCTGTTGAGGATGCTGGAACAAGTACATAAGGGTCATAATAGCACTACAGATTTCACAGTACAGCAGTTATTTTAAACCTTATTTTCATAGCGGTAGCGTTTTTTCTGATTTACAATTTCATAGTACCATTAATTTTTGTGAAGATAAACTTGTATACGGGTATAAGTTTTTTATACTAACGCGACGAGCATACAAACGAAACGATAGGACATCTAAAGCGTCTGACGAGCGCAGTGGAATACCAAGCAGTACTTTGTAATTCAAACTGTATGGTGTTGCTACTGTTTATGGGCGGTCATATCGACTACCATCAGGCGCGCACCACGCTCAACTCAGTCGTCAACTGCAATAAAAAATCGCTAAGCTTGTTAATAAGGTTTAAAATGGTTTAGCAAACTGCTATACTGTCTTTTGCCCAAGCCATCATATCCAATGTGGGGTGCAAAGTCAGGAAACCTCCACGTGGTGCACCCTGGGCAACGGAGCGTCGGTCGAGTTGATCGGCGCTACGGCCAATATCCTGACAACAGTGGTCTCGGCGGTCGTCGCCGCTTTTTGCGGTGGCTGCCGCATTTTTAGATGGTGGGCCCGTTTATTCGGGCGGCTCCCGGTTCATCCGGGAGTGTCGACGGGCTCGGTGTGCGCTAACACCGCCCCGAGCAGGCAGCGGGGGGGAACCTTCCTCTCCGCTGTCACCGTTGCAGATCGTAATCTAGTATGGAGGTCCGTGGACATGTCTCGCGCTCCTGCTGGACCGAGGGTCTTGGCTTAATCGCCCGGACCACGAGGGAGAAAACCTCTATAAAAAGTTCCCCGAATCCCAAGCGGCGGCGCACCGCGAGGGGATGCATGGCCGATGGGTAGTTCGGTCACTAGTGCGACCCCCGCCAGAGTACCGGCCGACCCTCTTGGCGGGTTACGCTAGGCTTACCCAGGTACAGGGGGCACTGCCTGGGTGGACTCTTATTTCCCCCATACTCGTGGGATTCAATATGAATAATTTAAACCCAAAAATTACTTTGACGAGGGTGCCTACTCCAGTTCCGGCTGGAGAGGCGGAGATTGGTGGGCGAAAGCCCGTTGATGGCGGACGAAGAGTCGGCGCGGACAAGATGTCCACAGGCGTCGACTCTGAGTCGAGTATGAGCGTTTCCTCCGCTCGGAGCCGTAGGCTCTGGAGGAAACGCTCAGAGCTGAATAACAGCAGGTCGTCCTTAGGGAGCGACACTGAGGAGCCGGTCCCGAAGTCGCAAGCGACAACCGGACGCGGCAGAGGAGGACCATCTTTGGTCGACGATTCCGTCGACCAAAGAAAGAAAGCCAAGGCGCGCGATCTCCTGAAGCGCAGGGAGGCCCGCCAAAGGGCAAGGAGGGAGGAGAGCGAGGAGGGCATGGTCCTTCGCTCTGCCGCCAAACCGAAGGTGCCCGCCGAGGAGGTGGCTGTCGCTGCGGCGGCGGAACCGGCACCGAGCGCTCGCCCCAAAGGCGAGGCCAAAAAGTGGCGTGACAAGTGCGCCAAATTGGAGGAGGCGGTGAAGGAGCTGAAGCGTGAAAACGCTTCTCTCCTTCGCCGTCTGGAGGAGCTGGCAGCAGTGGAGGCCAAGTGGCAGGCCAGGATGGAGTCCGTCCTCGCAGGGCCGGCCCAGAGGCCTCCACTGGCCCATGAGAGAAGGTCCACCCCCGGGGACATACCACTCCCCGTCCAGGGTGGCTTCGTTGGGGGAGCTCCCCAGCCTTCCTCTAAGGGGAAGGGGAGGGGGAAAGGGAAAGGAGCAGTGCAGCCTGCTCCTCTCAAGGCCCCTGCCATAGTGGCCGGGCCTTCCACCTCAGCTGCCGTGGCGGTCGCTGGACCGTCAGGGGTGCCCAAAAAAGGGAGGGGGAAAGTCGCCACCCCCGCTGCCCCCGTCGTCGCGAGGACTGCTCCAAGGGAGCCTCGCCCGCTACCACCAGCCCCAGCGTCCATGGACACTGAATGGACGGTGGTGGTGGGAAAGAAGAAGCGGGGGAAGAACCCCGCCGCAGCGCCCGCAGTTATACCGCAGACGCAACAGAGGAGGCAGAGGCGCAAGGAGCCCAAGCTGCGTCAGCCACGCTCGGCGGCCATAGTGCTGTCGCTGACGCCGGCGGCGGTGGCCAAGGGCCTAACGTACGCCAAGGTGCTGACGGACGCTCAGCACCGCGTCGACCTCGCCGGCCTCGGTATTGACAGGCTGAGGCCCAAGGTGGCAGCCACGGGTGCCATGTTATATGAGGTGCCCGGGGCTGAGTCGGAGCGGAAGGCGGACTCCCTCGCCGCAAGGCTGAGGGAATGCTTTGGTGAGTCGGAGGATGTCAAAATCTCCCGGCCCACCAAGTGCACGGAGCTGCGGCTGTCGGAGTTGGATCCGGCAGCCACTTCCGAGACGGTCGCAGCGGCACTCAGCGTTGCTGGCGAGTGCGCAGTCGACGCCGTCAAGGTCGGACAGATCCGGCCTGACCGCTCCGGCCTGGGCGCAGTTTGGGCCAAGGTGCCGACAAAAGTGGCCCAAAAAATAAAGGCGGGCCGCCTGATGGTGGGGTGGACAGTGGCCCGGGTGACCGTGCTCGGGGCGCGCCCGATGCGCTGTTTCCGTTGCCTTGAGCACGGTCACACGCAGAGCACCTGCACCGGAGGACCGGACCGCAGCGATCTATGTTATCGCTGCGGCAAACCGGGCCACAAAGCCCGAGGATGCGAGGCCGCGCCGAATTGCGCAGTCTGCGCGGCCGCAGGGAGGCCCGCCAAACACCCGGTGGGCGGGAAGGCGTGTCCCGCCCCCTCCCGTCGCGACAGGCGTCGCGACGGGGTACGAAGTGCTGCTGCCGCTGGGGCCTCGACCCAGCCGCAGTCAGCGAGCCCACCGCAAGAGGCCGCGATGGACGTTGTAGAGATCGCCCAATAATGGATCTAAATTTCCTCCAGGCGAACATCAACCACTGTGCCAGTGCCCAGGACCTGTTGTCCCAAAGCCTGGCGCAGTGGTCGGTGCAAGTGGCCGTGGTCGCTGAGCCGTACTTTGTCCCCCCCCGGGATAACTGGGCTGGGGACCTTGACGGCTTGGTGGCTATCATCAGCCGGGGCGCCGCTGGCTCCCCACCCTTCGAAAAAGTAGCGAAGGACAGGGGATGCGTGGCGGTTCTGTTGGGAGACATTTGGATAGTAGGAGTGTACTTTTCTCCCAACAGACCCCTCGCCGAATTTGAGTCTTTCCTCGTTCGGCTGGGGGCCTTGGTGGAACAAGGCCAACCTCACCCGGCGGTCGTCGCCGGCGACTTCAACGCCAAGTCCGTGGCTTGGGGTTCGCCGGCGACGAACGGTCGTGGTCGGGTCCTGGAGGAATGGGCGATCTCTGTCGGCCTGGTCGTCCTGAACAGGGGGTCGGTGGACACGTGCGTGCGGCACAACGGCGGGTCGATTATAGACCTGTCGTTTGCGAGTGCCGCCGTCGCACGCCGTGTCCGGGACTGGAGAGTCCTCGTGGGCGTGGAGACGTTGTCGGACCATCGTTACGTCAGGTTCGGCGTCTCCGCGTCCCCGAGTGTCCAGTCCGGTGGTGTACCGAGTGCCCCAAATCAGGACGGCCCGCGGTGGGCGCTTCGTCGCCTCGATGGGGAGGCCCTAGTGCTGGCCGCTCTGGTCATGTCGTGGCTCCCCGTGCCGGACGCGCCGGTACGGGTTGAGCAGGAGGCGGAGTGGTTCGGGGTGGCAATGTCGGAGGTCTGCGACGCCGGCATGCCCCGAGCTCTCCGCCGTTCGCCGGTGCGACAGGTGTACTGGTGGTCGGCGGAGCTATCGCAGTTGCGCGCGTCGTGCGTGGCTGCGCGCCGCCGATACGCCAGGCATCGTCGTCGCCGGCTAAGAGATGAGAATCACGCAGACCAGGAGCGGCAGCTCTATGGCCTCTACAAAGAGGCAAAGAGAGCGCTGCGGGTGGCCATTCATGGGGCCAAGGTCGCGGCACGTAAGGCGTTCGTGGGGACTCTCGACAGGGACCCGTGGGGGCGCCCTTACCGTCTGGTGATGAAGAAGCTTCGCCCAGCGGCGCCCCCGCTGTCGCAGAGTCTCCGGCCAGAATTACTGGCCAACGTCGTCGCGGCCTTGTTCCCGGCCACCGAGGAGTTCACTCCTCCACCGATGGCGCCACCGGATGTGGCGTCATCGTCGAGTGAGAATCCGGCAAGGGATATCCCGGAGGTTTCGCCCGCTGAAATGCGGGCGGCAGTGCTTCGGCTGCGGAGCAAAAACACGGCCCCAGGGCTCGATGGCATCCCCGGGAAAGCCTGGGTGCTAGCCGTTGAGTACCTGGGCCCGAGGCTCCGCAGCTTATTCACCGCCTGCCTGGAGCAGGGCGTCTTCCCGGTGCGTTGGAAAACCGGGAAGCTCGTCCTGCTGAAGAAGGGAGGACGACCCGCAGAGTCGCCGTCGGCCTACCGGCCCATCGTGTTGCTCGACGAGGTGGCAAAGCTCTTCGAGCGCATCATTCATACCCGCCTCGTCGAGCACCTTGATAGGGTCGGACCAAATCTGGCCAACGAGCAGTTTGGATTTAGGAGGGGACGTTCCACTGTCCACGCGATTCTGCGGGTGAAGGCACAGGCGGAGGATGCAGTGGCCAGAGGCAGTGTAGTGATAGCGGTGTCGTTGGACATTTCCAACGCATTCAACTCGCTGCCCTGGCCCTGCATCCACGAGGCACTGCGGTACCACGTGGTGCCGCCCTATCTCCGGCGTCTGGTGCACGCGTACCTGTCTGACAGGCACGTGGTGTATCCGGGCGCCGATGGGTGGCACCGAAGAGCGATGTCGTGCGGTGTTCCACAGGGCTCGGTTTTGGGCCCTCTCCTGTGGAACATCGGGTACGACTGGGTGCTCCGTGGTTCCAATCTCCGGGGCGTCGGCGTGACTTGTTACGCCGACGATACGCTAGTCACAGCGACTGCTGGGACCTTCCGGGACGCCGCAACTCTGGCGGCGGCGGGCACCGGCCAAGTGGTTGGCAGAATCCAACGTTTAGGGTTAAAGGTGGCCCTCGAGAAAACCGAGGCCGTGTGTTTTCACGGACCTCGGAGAGGGCCACCGGCCGGTGCCGGCATCGTCGTTGGGGGGGTGCGGATCCCCATCGGCTCTAGCATGAGGTATCTAGGTTTAGTCCTAGATAGCCGATGGCGATTCCGCACCCACTTTAAGGAGTTGAGGACGAAATTGTCCCGGGCAGCGGGCGCTCTTTCCCGCCTGCTGCCCAACCTGGAAGGTCCTGGCTTCCCTTGCCGGAGGCTGTATCACGGAGTCGTGCGGTCCATAGCCCTTTATGGCAGCCCCGTTTGGGCTGACTCCCTGGGCCGCCCCTGCGTCGCTCTTCTGCGCGCCCCGCAGAGAGCTTTAGCGCAGCGGGCGGTCAGGGCGTACCGCACGGTCTCTTTCGAGGCGGCTTGCCTATTGGCCGGATTTCTGCCCTGGGACCTGGACGCCAAATCCCTTGCCGATGTATTCCATTGGCGGGAGGAGGCGTTCAGTCGCGGGGAGCGTCCGGCCCTGAAGGAGGTGGAGGCCAAGAGGGCCGCCTTACGGCGAGCCGCCGTGGAGGAGTGGCGTCTCAGGCTGGAGGCCCCGTCGTGGGGGCACCGGGTCGTAGAGGCAGTGCGTCCTGTCTTTGCCGAATGGCTGGACAGGCGCCACGGAGCGGCAACATACCGCCTGACGCAGGTGCTCACCGGGCATGGCTGCTTCGGTGAGTTCCTGTTTCGGGTGGTAGGGATAGAGGAGTCGGCCGTGTGTCACTATTGTGACAACTGCCCTATGGACACGGCCCAACATACGTTGGAGTGTTGTCCAGCCTGGGATGAAGAACGCAGCGCTCTCAGAACAGTCGTCGGAGAAGACCTCTCGCTGCCGGCCGTGGTCGCTTCCATGGTCGGCGGCCGGGAGGCCTGGCAGGCGGTGGCCCACTTCTGCGAGGCGGTCCTCTCGCGGAAGGAGAGTGCAGAGAGGGATCGCCAGCGCAGTGGTGATCCCTCCCGCCGCCAGACGAGACGTAGGAGGCGTCGGGTGGACGACTGACCGACGTCTCCCGCCCTGTGGATTGGGGGCGTTTGGAGAATTCCACCACGGTATCCCCTGCCTGTCGTAAAAGGCGACTAATAGGGGCCTCCGGGGGTCACGGGTGGGCGGGACGTGCCGCCCACCCATCAGTCTAGCCAACTTCTGTGACCCCCGTGATGGACATGTCCGAGGCAGCGTGTCTCACGCTGCCTCGGACACCAACAGGCGGACACGATGCGGTGTTTCGGGGGCTTCTGAGCCCCCGCAACAGGAAAAAGGACCGCAAAAACGCGGTACGCGCAGGGGCGGTTGCGGACGACAACTTAGACGTGAGTCGGAGGAAGCCCGCAGCCGTCCCTAATGAGCCGAAGATGGCCATATAAAAAAAAAAAAAAAAAAATCATATCCAATGTCCTAACGTAGCGTGCCGTGAACCGTTTTACCCCATAATAGAGTTCATGTAACGCCATTGATTTTAAATAGCATGTGTTGATGGTAGAACCCAGTTTTGACTCTGTGTGCATGTTTAAGCACGACTTTATTACATTTTATTACCACCATACTAATAAACGTCGTATACGTCTGTCTTGTCCTGCTTAGTTGAATGACATTTACCGTAAGAGGGAGCGAGATAGCACGTTGTTTAACCGTGACAGTCGTACAGAACGTTTATTAGTCACCTATTTGCTTAGACAATATATTAAGGATGCAGTTTGTATGATTCCTTTCTGACAAAATATATAAATGCTCATGCACAATATAAAAATTATTTTATTTGTGTTACAGTCAAGTGTTTCACGAAATAATAGTGTGTTGCACTCTCTATACCGGGTGGAAGGGAAACGCTCTCGGAAACGAATACAGGTGATAGTATTGGTGATTCCTGACGTGATGGCACTAAAAAAATCGCGATCGCATTGTTACAATTTTAGTAGGATTTTCTCAAATTTCTGTACAGCTTCACGTATGGATAGATAAATCAAACTATTATTCTGAAAAACATAGTAAAAAAGGTCAATATTTCATAAAAATCGTAATGAAACACGTACATCAGCTGACGGGTTAACGACCGCGGGCCGGTCCCGGCGCAGCGCGACGGCCGCCCAGTTCTTTGTACGCTTTACATTGCGCGCGCATAAATTACGGAAATACTAAAATCGTAAGTATTATCGCTTAGCTTTGCAAATGAATACAGCGTGGTAATTTGAACGACGGACGTGTTTCATCCTATGATAAAACGTGATTTCACGTACCTTATAAAAATATTAATTTGAAAAATAATCACGCATCGCCAAGAAAGCCCTGACAAATTTGTTATGAAATAAATCCCAACATATGGACACCCTGGTGTATTTAAAAAATGGAATCATACCTATTTATAATAATTTCACATTTACATTAATTTAGCTATCTACACATAATCCATACTACTTACCTAAACTAACCTTAAATATTGTTCAAAATGAGCATCATCACGCAAAATACATAATTCTGCACGCTTTTGGATATTATTTTTTTCGCGGCTTAAAAAAAAACCATCACTCCTAATTTTATCAAAAGCGGTTGTTATACGCACTTTTAGTTCTTCTCTATTTGAGTACTCTGTAGCGTACGCTAGTCTTTTCACTTCACCCCACAAATAAAAGTCCAGAGGAGTGAGATCTGGGGAGCGCGCCGGCCATGGCACTGGCCCTCCGCGACCTATCCACCTATCACTAAAATGAGTATTTAGATACTCACGTACTCGCAGCTGATAATGCGCGGGCGCTCCATCGTGCTGGTAAAATACGTTCGTGAGATCACTCAACGGCACATCGTCCAACATATCCTCTACCACACTATTCAAAATGTTTAGTTATGATGAACCATCCAGTGTTCCTTCAATAAAATACGGGCCTAACAAACAATTGTTCAGTATGCCAGCCCACACATTCACACTAAATCTATGTTGAAAAGCGTCCTGTCACGTGACATGGGGATTTTCGAAACTCCACCAATGTTCATTGTGCACATTAAAAATTCCTATTTTTGTAAATGTTGCTTCGTCGGTGAACAAAATGTTTTTATCCAAATTTGATAAAAACCAACGGCAGAAATTCACCCGTCGTCCGTGGTCGTTGACCCCTAGTTCTTGTACAGGGCGAAAGTGATATGGATCCTTGCCTTCTTCGTGGAGTAGCTTCCATACAGTGCCGTGAGAGACACCAAATCTTCGCGCAGCATTCCGAGTACTTTCCTGCGGATTGTGTTCAAAGTACTCTAAAATGGCCTCCTGCAGTTGAACCGCGACTGGCTGTCTTCCACGTCCTTGGGCATACAACGGCACAGTGAACTGTCCGTATGTGCGTAGTCGTTGGTTGACACCTAACATCAAACTGTATGATGGAATTTGGCGATTAAGGAACATTTCTCGATACAATCTTATTGCGGCTCTCACATTATCATTGGCTAATACGTAGGTACGCACCATATCCCAGTATTCTTCGTTGGAATATTGATAAGACATTATCACTTCGGTACTGTAAACTTAACGCAAAACGAAGAAAATAAGTACGCAAAAATCGCGGCGTAATTTTTGTCACGAGTGCAACCCGGAAATAAATCGATGCGAAAATGTCGGCGCTCACGCATAGACTAATTAGGCAGCAGGACGCGGGTGGCCGAGCGAGGACGATCGGCGGGCGAGTGCGGGGAAGGGGTATTACTGATGACTGACTCCTGTCGGCATTATCAAAGAGGCGGGCAGCAGGATCGCCACGTAATCAGATGGCGCGTAGCAACGCTTTCGTATTTTTGTGGATTTGTTTCATAATATTGGTCAAAAATTAAGGTACCATTTTTATTACATATTTGGAATGAGAATCGACTGCAGATTCACCTCCTTCAATACGTCCGTCGTTCAAATTAACTTACGGTATAGTTTTTCGTTAATGTTATGGTTCTTCTCTCTTACCGTTCCGGTATAGAGAGCGTTTCCCTTCCACCCGGTATAGTAGTTACATAAGTGACAACGTGTGTTCGCAGCAATAAACACGACACGTCCTTACTAAATGATCTAAGCCTATTTGTCTAAAATGTAAACATTTAAGAAATTTTTTCACAGCACATTTTTATTAAAAAAAATCAGAGGTGTGTGCATTAGGTTTTGTCCCTCCGGACATTGTCTCGGCAGACCGTTCCATTCCCAACTAGGCTATCGTCCTCTACAACGACTTAGCTTAATTTAAAGCCGTCTCCAACGTCAGCTTTCTGACAGATTCAAACCCAATAAGCGCATTCCACACGAAGCTTTATCTGACGGGAATGTGAGGACCTCCCATCAATATACGCCATTGAACCAAAGGGCAGCGTAATATTAGACACATTTAAATAAAATTGGAACATTGACATGTAGCATTAGTACAAACCTTAGTGGTTTTTAGATGTTATCTACTAACAAATACTTGTAATTTCCTCAAGCTTGCTAAATAAATAAAAAAAATGTAAGGGTTTTTTAATACATCAATGGGAATGATGGAGAAATTAAGCTTAGACAGACAGCTAGTCGTTTATTTGTGCATCGATTTTAATGGGTGCTATATCGTCGGGGATAGTGAAATATCGCGTAAGTGATAAAAAAGGCCAAATGAGATTGATCCTTACTACACTAAACTTAGCATTGATAATACAAAACTTTTTTTAAATCACTTAAGCGGTTTTGCACTATCCCCAACGATATGCCGTTTTCAATAAACGATCTCAATATTATTCTTTGATAGGGTCCCGAGAATAAGCACATAGTCATTCTTTTTATCCCCGAAGAGGTAGGCAGAGGCGCAACTAGTGCACCCACTATTCGCCGTTTATGTTCCATGATGGAATAGGGGGCGAACTTATCGCCGCATCGGGCACAAATTTCAGACTCTGATACACAGTAGAAAAACTTAATATCACTTTGTCTGACTCGGGGTTCGAACCCAAGACGTCAACACTGCAGTCGTATCGTAATACAACTACGCCTCCGAGGCAGTCTAGTCCGAGAATAAACCAATCAAAATAACTCATTTGTAATCTTGTCAAAAGAACTTTACTCTGATTGATCCATTTTGGGGATCGATAAAAGCTGGATCGTCTATTGAAAACGGCAGTAAAACAACATGGACACATAAGGAAAGGTAGATGGTATGGAATTGATTGACCCAAAAACATAAGCTGCCAAAAAAATAGACGTAATTTTACCTCCTGCTGCGGTGGGGATGACGGGGGTTGCTAATGCGAAAAAAAAAAAGAAAAAAGTTACAAAAAGATGAATGAAAAGTAATCTGACTTATTGCCTGTATAATTTGACTGTAGTCTGTTTTTAGAACTTTTATCAAAATATAAATATAAAAAAAAGTGTTAGTTCAAAAGACCTAACAATAAATAATCCAATATTATACAAACTTTATTTCATAATTATATGATCTGAAGGGATTCAAAATTCTTTTGATGCAAAAGTTAATGTGACATACAGAGTACAGAAAAAAGACTTATACGAAACGAGACATGGGCAAAAGTGAAAAGGGATGGGTCAATATTATAAACGCAAATGAAGCACACAAATAACATTAAAAAAATTAAATTAAAATAAAAAAAAAACCGACACAGTAAAGGCGCGATTCCATTAGGCAAGTTACTTGTATGCAAGTTGCAAATTGCATGCAACTTGAACAAACCTGCATACAAGATACAACTTGCACGTGGGTAGTTTGAACTTGTAAATTTTCATTCAAGTGACACACAAATTGAACGGGTACAGGTAAGTTGCATGTTTCGAATTGCAAGCGAGTGATATGGTGTCTTTTGCTTTATCCCGGGAAAATATAAAGCAGGACATCTATCCCGGAAAAACTAACGCGGGCGGAGCCGCGAGTAAAAATACCTAGTTTAATTTTTATAGTTCCTTAACAAAGTAGAGAAAAATGACGTTTTTTTCGTTTTTTTTTTTATTTATTTATTACTTTAGTTTTTTTATATTTACCTGCTGTTGCGGTGATGGCGGCGGTGGCTGCGGTAGGAAAGAATTGTTAGATAGATTAGTAAAGCGTTAGAAGAAAGAAAATAATAAAATAAAAGAAACTACTAGAGTGTGTAATACAATGTATGAGTGTTAACTATATCAAATTCAAAGAAGTTAAAAAAGCACAATAATCGAAAAGACATAACTTATAGTATAAGTTACTAATAATATCTGTTTAGTTGAAAATGTAAATAAACAACGCAATTTTCCCGGCGTCACAATAGGGGATGGATTTTGGACATCATTTTAGATGTAACAGAAAATAATACGGAAAAGAAATTCTTCTGTGAAATCAGCATCGAAATCTATTGAAAAATAAAGCAGTTATACAATATTGAAATATTCTCGTGAGCAAAAATAGGGGCGTGGCGGGGATATCGCGCTATCTCTTTCGCACGCACGCAGCGTTATGGCCGACGGCGTTTGGTGACGTCACAGCCTAGTATTGCTGTTATTTGAAAGCTACCCCTTCCACCAAATTTCAAAGCTTTATAACTTACTATTGCGCCAATTTTGAAAAATCTTTTTCATTAGATTTTGGATAGCATACATTTTCCATAATTGTATTTTAAAAAAAGAAGTCAACTACCCTATTACTCTAAAACCCAGACCCAGTCATCAGATTAAAAGGTTGAGCTTTTTTTTCAAAAACTTTTCATTTCGTTAACGCCTTTACGAGTTAATCCGTATACCAAAAAGGATAAATCATTAAATATTGCTGATTAATCTTTACATTATATATTTCTTCTGTGCGTGTGTATGTCACTTAACTCTTAACGGCTGGACCGATTTTAATTATTTTTTTTGTGTGTCTACACGTGGATTCGAGAATGGTTGAGATTAACAATTGGATCCGGCAGATGGCGCTGTCCTCGTGTTCTAGGATTTTGTTTCCTTTTTAGGGCAGGAGTCGGGCCGCTACTCAATATATCTATACTAATATTATAAATCTGAAGAGTTTGTTTGTTTGAACGCGCTAATCTCAGGAACTACTGAACCGATTTTCACTAATATGAAGCTACATAACTCCTGAGTGCTATAGGCTACTTTTTATCCCGGGAAAATATTTTTGTCCCGGAAAAACTTTTTCACGCGGGCGGAGCCGCGAGCACTACTTTTTTTTTTTTTTTTTATCATGGCCATCTTCGGCGCCTTAGGGACGGCTGCGGGCTTCCTCCGACTCACGTCTAAGTTGTCGTCCGCAACCGCCCCTGCGCGTACCGCTGTTGCGGTCCGTCTCCTGTTGTTCTTGCGGGGCTCAGAAGCCCCCGCACACCGAGGGACGTCTCTGGCGTCCGAGGCAGCGTGAGATACGCTGCCGTCCATTACGGGGGTCACAGAAGTTGGCTAGACTAATAGGTGCGCGAGCACTACTAGTTATTATATAAAAGCGAAAGTTCATTCGCTCACTCAATCATCACGAAATCTCAGAAACTACAAGTGCTACGAGTCTCAATTTTGCATGGAGGTTCCTTTTAGGACGTAGGTGCCCACTAAGAAGGGATTTTGCGAAATTCAACCCCTAAGGGGGTAACAAGTGGTGGCAAAGTTTGTACGCTATAAACTCAAATACTACCAAACGGATTTCGATGAAATTTGGTATGGAGATAGTTCGAGACGCTGGGAAGGTTTGAGGCTACTTTTTATCCCGGGGAAATCTATAGCGGGACTTTTATCCAGGAAAAACTTTCGTGCGGGCGAAGCCGCGGGCAAAAGTTACTGAATAATAAAATTAACATTTTTGACGTACACATCTTATGTAAAAATCCGATTGTAAACCGGTTAACAGTTATCGTAGAGTTCTTAACCTAACCCTAAAAAGGTAAACCGTTTCGGTCTGTGCAACTTAAAAAAAACAACTATATTACAGATGTACGATGATAATGAAGTAATTTACTGGTGGTAGGACTCTCATATGTAAGAGTCCGTCTGGGTGGGTACCACCGCAATGTCTATTTCTACAGCCAAGCAGCAGTGTGCATGCTTTGTTGTGTTTCGGTTTGAAGGACATTGTAGCCAGTGTAACTACTGTACATAATGTGACTTAACATCTTATGTCTCAGGATGACGAGCGCAGTGGGATGCCACACAGAACTTTGTAACTCAAGGTGCTGGATGGTGTTGCTACTGTTTATGGGCGGTCGTATCGCTTACCATCAGGCGAACGACATGCTCGTTTCGTCATTCAATGCCAGAAAAAATAAATAAAAGATCGTTAATAGTTCATATTGTCACATTTCATAACCACATTAATGGAAGAAGCCATAACCAGTTTGCAAAGGAATGCTAATTTTAATGACGAAATAGCACATCGAATATAACTTGGCCTTGAACCATCTTTAAAAATAAAACTGGTTACGTTATATTAGAATAGTTAATCGTTTTTTTTTCTAGAATACATGCGATATTCTGGGTGTATACTTGTACGGTGCAACCGCACATATCGACAGACTCAGCATTTTGTGATTTTTTTTTTTTTTTTTTATTTTATTTTTTTTGATTGCAATTGTAATCACAAAATGCTAAATCATGGGACGGAATAATGGCGAAAAGTGGGTGCCCTAGTTGCGCCTCTGCCTACCCCTTCGGGGATAAGAGGCGTGAATGTATATGTATATATGTATGTATGTATAATTGTAATCACAATAAAATCAATCAGTTTACCATCATAACGCGTCCGCATCGCACATCTATCATTAGCATTAAAATATCATTTGCGGACTCATATTTTATCATAACTGAACCATACCAGGTGTACGGAACAAATCATACAATACTTAAACTCATTTTCCAAGTCTATCTAGACAAAAAATGCATTTATAATGTACTGTAGGCTATCTATTTATATCATAAAATCGTAGACTTTCCATGTATTAAAACATTTTGAAAGTAAAAAATATTTATGTGCCTATTTGACCTTACCTTACACAAAAACCAATCTGAATTGAAAATCTAATTACTGAAAATATTAATCTATATTTTGAGAACATCATGTGTTTATTCCATCAAAATTTACCCAAGGAATTAAAGGAGGTTCATGGTCCATCCGTCTCACCCCTTCTCAGTGTCGGAAGAACCATTTTGCAGCTCGGAGCTGAACTAAAATTGGCAGGATCAGGGCACATGCCGATATAAAAGTAATTGTAAGAAATAAGTAACGCGTGCTCCTTCTAGAAGATACATGGAGTCATAAGAAAAAAGTTTGTAAAAGGTTTTTTTTTATGGCATTGATTGACGAGCATGCTGTTCGCCTGATGGTAAGCGAAATGACCACCCATAAACAGTAGCAACACCATCCAGCACCTCGAGTTACAAAGTACTGTGTGGCATTCCACTGCGCTCGTCATCCTGAGACATAAGATGTTAAGTCTCATTATGTCCTGTAGTTACACTAGCTACAATGTCCTTCAAACCGAAACACAACAGTGCATGCACACTGCTGCTTGGCGGTAGAAATATACATTGCGGTGGTACCCACCCAGACGGACTCTTACATATAAGAGACCTAACACCAGTGACACCTCTTCTCCTTTCACATTTATAATATGAGATGTTATGATCACATAACACAAGCTACATAGTTGTCTGGTTATAAAACACCACACGGCTTGCAACATGGTTATGTAAAAACCAGTCCAAGGTCATTAGAAACTTCCTATTTATCATTCCATCACGTAACACTGACGAGGCAAGAAAACGCACGTTTCACAAATCATCAGCTGGGTACTCACTTAGCAGTGTAGCATGTAATGTATCAGATACGGTATCAAGTGAGTACGTAGGCACGAACCCGCTGCGAGCCGCTCGCGCGTGGAGCGCTGTAAGCTCTCTCTGCGAGCACAAAGGCGGCTCGTAGTAGATAGAGCTAGATACGCGGTAGACTGTGGACGAGCCGTCCCCACTTGCAGGTTGATACAGTATGTGATACGTTACATGCAACACTGCTAAGTGAGTACCCAACTATCGACATCGTCGGGCATAGTACAATTCCGCGTAAGGGCACCGGCAAAACCGCGTTTTTGTTTTAGTCAAACTGAGATAAGTAAATAAAACACATAACAAAAGTGCAATGAATATTTCTACCGCCAAGCAGCAGTGTGCATGCACTGTTGGGTTTCGGTTTGAAGGACATTGTAGACAGTGTAACTACTGGACATAATGAGACTTAACATCTTATGTCTCAGGATGACGAGCGCAGAGGAATGCCACACAGTACTTTATAACTCAAGGTGTTGAATGGTGTTTCTACTGTTAATGGGTGGTCGTATCGCTTACCATCAGGCAAACGGCATGCTCGTCTTTTTTTTTTTATTATTGCATCGAATGATGAGACGAGCATGCCGTTCGCCTGATGGTAAGCGATACGACCACCCATAAACAGTAGCAACACCATCCAGCACCTTGAGTTACAAAGTACTGTGTGGCATTCCACTGCGCTCGTCATCCTGAGACATAAGATGCTAAGTGTCATTTAGTTACACTGGCTACAATGCCCTTCAAACAGAAACACAACAGTGCATGCACACTGCTGCTTGGTGGTAGAAATAGACATTGCGGTGGTACCCACCCAGACGGACTCTTACATATGAGAGTCCTACCACCAGTGTCGTCTCGTCATTCAATGCAATAATAAAAGTAATAATAATACTATCAGACTAGTATGATGTCAGTGGGAATCCCTATAATTATATCACTTGTTGATTCAACCTTTAACCTGAGTTATGATTCTGTTTAAATCACTTATATATTATGAAGAGTAAAATATGAAAACACTACCTTTCGCCGGTGGCTCCGCCTATGTTAATAAATTTATCCGGGATAAAAGTCCCGCTTTATATTTTCCCGGTATAAAAAGTAGCCTATATGTTAATCCAGGAAATGATCTACCCGTGTGCCAAATTTCATCTAAATCCATTCAGTAGTTTTTGCGTGAAAGAGTAACAAACATACATCCACACATTCTTACAAACTTTCGCGTTTATAATATTAGTAGGATTGTTAATACATATGTATGAGAAATAATCATCAAAGTCCTGAACAGATCTTCATAAATTTATAGCTAAGAACCATCTCGATCCCAACAACTTTCAAATAAAAAAAAGATGTCAAAATCAGTCCATTTGTTTGGGAGTTATGATGACAGACACACAGATAAAAAGGTACACACCCTTATAACACCCCTCTTTTTCTGTTGGCGGTTAAAAAATTATTATTGAATAATTTTGTAATAGCAGCTATCAATGAGATTTAAATTTGGAACACCTTTTTAGACTGTTATCATTATTGGACTGTTATCGAAGCTATTTATACTCAAAATTTCATCTTTCTAGCACCAGCACTTAGGCTTTACAAAAACTATTGTTGATTTGCAAACTAAAATATGGATCTAAGTGTACCTTACATACAGCAATCAAGTTTAAGCACAAAAAGGTTGTGGTAATTGGAATACTTATTTTAGTAACTACATTTTTTCAAATGAACTATTTTAAAAAGTATATTATACATACATACATATACACACTCACGCCTGTAATCCCCGAAGGGGTAGGCAGAGGCGCAACTAGTGTGCCCACTTTTCGCCGTCATTCCGTCCCATGATGTGATAGGGGGCGAGCCTATCGCCATATCGGGAACAAATTCCAGACTCCGAGCTGATACTGAATAGAAAAACTCAATACCACTTTGCCCGACCCGGAGATCGAACCCGAGACCCCAGCTTTGCAGTCGTACTGTAATACAACTACACCACCGAGGCAGTAAAGTATATTATTTGACAAAAAATTCTCTACAGAGCCTATTTTACAACTTTGTGGATATACTTTCGGCACTAAATATATTGTAGGTACTTATTTTAATGGACTGTCACTTGTCCCTCCTAAGACATGCCTGATGACACAAATTACCACAATAATTATTTGTTTTCATTGACATATTAAATACAACTCGCAACTTTTACTTATAACATTAATAATGAGTGAACAGATGTACATATTTGAATGTCTTGAACTTAGCTTATCCACAAGGCACAAAGTAAGTTTAAAACTTATAAATTAATCAGCAGATTACTGTTGTTTTATAATAGTTTTATGTTTCACTAAACTTACTTGATAATTCTGAGGAGGCACTCCAGGGGCGACTTTCTGTTGATATTGCTGAGATATCGTGCACTGCAGGAACGCAGCGAAAAATACTAACTGCAGCATTTTTCTAAAATAGAAAACACGTATAACCTCTACCTATTTTCACTTAATACTGAAACGTTTTATTTTTATCAACTACTGAACTTAAGTTCTTATTACAAAATGTAATTCATAACAGTGGCTGCCGTGGATAATTAATTTTACCTGGAGCGTAATACGTGGACTCGCGATAATAACCTTATCGAATCGTCTTGGCGTTGATAAAATAAAGTAATAACATGCAAGATATTTCGCAAACGTTTTCAAAAAGAAATCCTCAATACACGTCAGACGTTTTGAGTTTTGACGTTTAGCGTTTTGTTTTTGCTTTCGTTATCTATGTATACATGACACGTGTATATGGTTTATAATTTGTACACATAGTTTTATGAATCTATACTAATATTATAAAGCTGAAGAGTTTGTTTGTTTGTTTGAACGCGCTAATCTCAGGAACTACTGGTTCTATTTGAAAAATTCTTTTTGTGTTGAATAGACCATTTATCGAGGAAGGCTTTAGGCTATATAACATCACAATGCAACTATTAGGTGCGAAGAAATAATGGAAAATATGAAAAAAAGCGGGGAAAATTATTCATCCTTGAGGGCTTCCATTGCGTGCGCTGCGAAAACGGTTCAAGATATCAAAAATATATGTATGAAAGAGTTATTCCTCTTGAAATGATCTAAAAAAATGTCCGCGACAGTATGTGTCTATCTTTTAAGATTAACTCACTAGAACCGTTTTTATGGTAATCAAATTTGGTCGAAATTAATGCATTATTTGTTAAGAGTTGTATCAACGTAATAATATTAATCTTTATCCAATGAATATATATACGGTACATACACCAAATTTTTTATTTTTTCAATTTTTGTCTGTCTGTTCCGGCTTATCTCTGAAATGGCTGGACCGATTTTGACGGGACTTTTAATGGGAGGTAGCTGATGTAATAAGGAGTAACTTGGGCTACGTTTTATTCCGGAAAAGTATAAAGCGGGACTTTTCCCCGGAAAAACTTTTTAACGCGGGCGGATGTTCTATAAAACCACGGAGCCTGTATAAAACCAATAAACATTCTTATTTTTTATATTGAAGACATTATTGAACCCTTGGAAAAAGCTTGGAAATACTAAAAGAATAAAGTATTCGTATTTTAGGCTTGGTTAGGTAGGTACTTAATAAAAAAAACTTTCTACAGTCTACATAAACTAAACTAAACATACAGGAGATTAAAATATTGACTACTGGCTTATGCCCGTGGCTCCGTCCAAGCTTAAAAGTTTTTCCAGGATAAAAGTCCCGCTTTATATTTTCCCGGACAAAAAGTAGCCTATGTGTTAATCCAGGACATAATCTACCCGCGCGTGCGAAATTTCATCGAAATCCTTTCAGTAGTTTTTGCGTGAAAGAGTAACAAACATCCATACTAACAAACTTTCGCATTTATAGTAGTAGGATTTGACCAGACTATATTAGTAAACATAGGTACTGCCTCTGAATCCAATTTTAGTGAAAATTCTATTACGTTATTGCGGATTTTTGGGGTGAAGAAAGGAGTGTTCATGATACTTCCATCTCGTATACATTATTTAGTTGTATGACAACTAATGTACAGTAAGCAGCATAAGCAGCTGAACAAATTCGTAATTTCAAATTGCCTTCCTACTCTTGTGTTCGTTCTTACTAATCTTTTTTTTTCTCTTCACAAAAATAAAATAAAAGAGATTTACTTTACTTCAAACGAAGAAAAAAAATGATTCAGTTTCGCTTAACGCGTATATAGGCGATTTTAATTTTGATTTCGTACAGATACTTATGCTGGTGACGGTACATTGTAAAGTACATGAAGCTATAATTTTATTTTTAATTCACCGGTAAACTACATCTGTGAGTAATTTAACAAATGATTTATATTACTTTAGGCGATTAATGCGACAAGCAACACAATTAGCGACTTCTAAGTTAAGGTTCTTCTAACATCCAGACGTTAAGATTAGTGAAATAAAACAAATTATCATGGTAAAAAAGTATATTTTTTTGTAGTCTCAATCAAACCATCGTTGATATCACAATAATTCCTCTTATAATATATTTTTCTCAATTTCTCTACGATATGTTCTTTGGAATACTCCTTAGAGTTTTAATTTTCTTACACGAAACTATAATATGGCCCATCTTAGACACCGATTAACTAACATTGAAATATTATTATTGCTAATGTAAATATTAATTAATGTAGTACATATTCAGCTTTTCTCGTATATAATTCTAGCTTTTGCCCGCGGCTCCGCCCCCATTAAAAAGATTTTCCGGGATAAAAGTCCCGGTTTATATTTTCCCGGGATAAAAAGTAGCCTATGTGTTAATCCAGGACATGATCTACCCGTGTGCCAAATTTCATCGAAATCCGTTCAGTAGTTTTTGCGTGAAAGAGGAACAAACATCCTTACACCCATACATCCAAACATCCATACATTCTTACAAACTTTCGCCTTTATAATATTAGTAGGATATATATTTTTTTATAAATTATAAGTTATAAGTTTTTTTTTTGAATGGCCTTTCTTTTATACATTTTTCTTTTTTATTTCCTGACACGAGTATCAATCAAATACGGACACTACACCAGTGAAAATAAGATTTGAAATATTTTTTATACAAAACCTGCCTTGTAAGATGCCATACTATTTGTTGATGCATTCAGAATATTGTATTTCTTTCTGAAGGCCATATTAGGCGCTTATCACTTACTATGCAGTGACCTACCTACTTAATCACCTATTTCTTCTGCTAAATTAACTTAATCTACTATATAGCACCAAATACCACACATATTTCTGCGTGGAAAATGTTTGCTTAAATACGTCGCGCGTATAAAAAAATACAAACTCACACTCTGTGAAGTAATCATAATTAATTACCACAAATCTCCAAAATCAGTTTTAAACAATCACCTCTGTAATTAGGAAGTACCCCTCGGTGTACAGTCAGCAGCATAAATATCTGTACAAAATCAAAATTTCAAATTGCCTATAAACGCGTTAAGTTAAACTGAAAAAAAAAATGTATGAAGCAAACCTCTTATTTTATTTTTGTGAAGAAAAAAAAAGATTAGTAAGCACACAATGTAGACAATTTGAAATTTTGAATTTGTTCAGATACTTATCCTGGTGACTGTACATTCCAAGTGATAACTGAAATTACCGGGTGGAGGGGAAACGCTCTCTATACCGGAACGGTAAGAGAGAAGAACCATTACATTAACGAAAAACTATATTCATTTGCAAAGCTAAGCGATAATACTTACGATTTTGGTATTTCCGTAATTCATGCGCGCGCAATGTAAAGCGTACAAAAAAACTGGGTAGGGTACAAACTACAAAGCAAACGCCGATAAGGCGGCGGCCGCCGCGCTGCGCCGGCCACGCGGTCGTTGACCCGTCAGCTGATGTACGTGTTTCATTACGATTTTTTTGAAATATTGACCTTTTTTACTATATTTTTCAGAATAATAGTTTGATTTATCTATCCATACGTGAAGCTGTACAGAAATTTGAGAAAATCCTACTAAAATTGTAACAATGCGATCGCGATTTTTTTAGTGCCATCACGTCAGGAATCACCAATACTATCACCTGTATTCGTTTCCGAGAGCGTTTCCCTTCCACCCGGTATACTTTGTACAGTTACGGCAATTGTATTTTAATTTTACTTAATATATTTTGTGTGTACGATAGCCTAATTGGGAATGGAACGGTCTGCCGAGGCAATGTCTGGAGGTTCAAAGCCCAAGGCACACACCTCTGACTTTTAAAAGTTATGTGTAGGTATTGTTTATCAATCATCTAAGAAGTTCTTTATAAGAATTTCGAAGGTATGTGAAGTCTACCAACCCGCACTAGGCCAGCGTGGTGGACTAAGGCCTAAACCCTCTCGGTAGTAGAGGAGGCTCGTGCTCAGTAGTGGGACAGTATTTAATACAGCGCTGGTATTAAATTTGATATTAATATATTTTGTGTAATTTTAGCATCTAACTCATTTTAGTTTTTTGTGTACACATTGTTAGAATGCAATCTAGACTAAAACTGTATAGTTGTACGTATATATTTTTTGCAATTTTAATCTGTTTTGTGTATAATAAAAAAAATAATCAATTAGTACTCTTCGAAAATTCTAAAATTAAGCTTAGGTGGAATACACAATTGGTGTGAGTAGATGTTTATAGTTTTCTCTTGAGTATGGTATAGATGTCCTATGCAGTGCAATCAGCCCAGTATTATATACTGCCTACTGCTGAGCACGGGCCTCCTCTACTACTGAGAGGGTTTAGGCCTTAGTCCATCACGCTGGCTTAGTGCGGGCAGACTTCACATATCCTCGAAATTCTTATGAAGAATTCTCAGTTATATGTAGGTTTCCTCACGATGTTTTCCTTCACCGTTAATATGAACGATAATTGATAAACAATACACACGTAACTTCGAAAAGTCAAAGATGTGTTTGGGTTTTGAACCTCCGGACATTGTCTCGGCAGATCATTCCATTCTCAACTAGGCTATCGTCCACTTGTCCAGATCTATGGATGAGTTTTTTTAATTATAGTGAGTTTTCTGGCATTTCCACGCACCTCTTCAGAAACTACGAGATTACTAAAACCCTCCACTAACCCTTTGATACATTCCACCTCCTCCCTCATCAAACCTGAAGGCAAATCAAATTTCGAATACTCATCCCTTCCAGACAAATCTTCGCACATACTCAGAACGTCGTTTTGGAAATCCTCATCTACAGCATATACTTTTTTCTCTTTCACTTCCGTATTAAAAACTTTTTGCCACATTTCTGTTTCTTTTTTTTCTGATTTTTTAATTTTAACGTCTAGAGCGGCCAATGCTTTACCTATATCTGTGTTCTTCGGTTCTAGTCTCAACGCTTTTTTGTAGTACTTGATGGCTTCATCTATTTTGCCTAACTGTTCATTCGCTCTGCCACAGTAAAACAATGCTTTACAATGATTGTCTATGTCGATAATTTTATCCAAATTTTCACACATTAATAGGACATATTTTGGCTTGTTTAGCTTATAATAACACACAGCTAAGTTTACATATATTTTGATTCTATTGTCTTTTAATTCTGCCTGCTCTTCTGCGGTCTTCGGGTGGGCCATAGACAACACTGTCATAGCTTGTTGGTAATATTTCATTGCTTTAGAGTATTTTCCTTTTTGAAATAACTCCTTAGCGTCCATGCGCAATGCCTTGACCGTTTTTGATGTGGTTTCGAATTTCGATTGCTCTTCAGTAGGGAGGTCGTTGAATCTGTGAAGAAATAAAATAATTATTAGACTCGGAGATATTTTCTAGGATTGCAAACTGGTTAAACAATCTTTATGTGAATGTTATCAATATTTTAAGCTTAGTTATAAAAACTCTACTGGTGGTAGGTCTCTCATATCTAAGAGTCCGTCTGGGTGGGTATCACCGCAATGCCTATTTCTACCACCAAGCAACAGTGTGCATGCATTGTTGTAGCGGTTTGAAGGACATTGTAGCCAGTGTAACTACTGGACATAATGAGACTTCATCATCACAACATCTTATGTCTCAGGAGTCAGGATGACGAGCGCAGTGGAATGCCACTCAGTACTTTGTAACTCAAGGTGTTGGATGGTGTTGCTACTGTTTATGGGCGATCGCTTACCATCAGGCGAACCGCGAACGGTATGCTTGTCTCATCATACAATGCAATAAAAAAAAACTCGCAACCACATGACACTGTCATAATCACTGTCATAACAGGCTGAGATATAAATTTAACAAGACGAAGCTACTGGCACTTTTGAACATATACCTCACAGCCGCCTGGTTATCCTTAACATCGTATAGCACGATCACGAACAGGGCCGGCTCCGGGCGGATCCTGGGGGGCACGCCCCGCGGCCCCCACGCCGCGGCCGGCTGCACCAACAGGTTGAACCGCGCCGTGGGGCCCTTCACTGTAGTTAAACCTATCTCGAGACCGGGTATGATACTACCGGCTCCTAGGCGTATGCGCTGACAAAATTATAATAGTGAGATACTAGTTTTTATGGGGAAAACAAAATATTTTTGTATAAAAATCATAATATAGGATTAGAAAAAAGGTTTAGTGTTTAGCTTCACTAAGGAAGCGCTTCTCATAACAAACAACTACATACTATCGAAAATTGATTTAATAAAAATACAAATCGATCGACATTTTGGTTAAATTATATTATTTATTGTAAATATATAAGTTATTTGTCATATTAATAAAAGGTTAATGCAACAAACAAAAACTGAACAAACAAAATAATTATGCAACTATTCATATCAAGTGATATAAGAATAGTAATCGATAATCGAATATGTTATTAACGATTATGCACTGCCCTCATCCTTAGTGTGACCTGTCAAAATTATCACCCAAAATTTTACAAAGTATAGTTTAATTATAACTTACCTTCGGAGTGCCTTGGTTCATTGTGAGAGTGGAATCGAATGGTATCTTTGCTTTTTCCCAGTACGCCGCGTAGTGTATCGTCACTTCTGCATCAACTGGCACAAGTGGACCATCACCTAGGACAATGGTTTATATTAAACTCTTACTCCTGTGTTATGTGAGACTAGGGCTGCCATCCGTCCGGAATTTCCCGGAATTGTCCAAGTTTGAAGGGCGTCCGGGGGCCGTCCAGCGGAAGTTTGAAAAGTGTTGTTATTTATGTATTTATTTATATATTTTATTTTGTTATCAAGGAAAATTCATTTTATAGATAAGCGATAAGCTGAAATAAATCTTAGTTAAAAATTCATTCATAATAATCCGCATTCAAGAACGCACGGCAAAATATTTTTACAGAGGTGCCCGGAGAAAAACCCATATTTCGCCCAAAGTGCGGGATTTTTGCCGTGATTATCCGGCGCGCGTCGGCTGGTGGCAGTCATAGGGCTGCCACCACCTAAATAAGACCAGTGTACGGAGCACGAATCTACGCGTTTCGTATGGTAATCGTATTAAGTTAACGCATTGGTCGATACCATACGTCAAAAAAGACACACACACACACACACACACTCACGCCTTTTATCCCCGAAGGGGTAGGCAGAGGCGCAACTAGTACACCACTTATCGCCGTGCCTATTCCGTCCCATGATGTGATAGAATAGAATAATCGATTATACAGATTGCGCGTAACATATACAAGAAACAGCCAAGTATAGTGAGCATAACGTACCCTCTTCAATGACGAGTATCTTGACATCTCCACTTGCCACACAATCGATCATGTTAGCAGCGAGCTTCTCAAACGAGTGGTAGTCCGGAGACGACAGCATCATCTTATTCGTCCTCTCTTCTATTCTCTTTAATACGTCTTCTGTGTCACTGATTACACAAGCCATTTAGTAGTTGTTTTCTTGTGGAAAATGTACATGAACGTAAATATAATAGAGGTGCGGTAATTCGACAAACGTTTTTTTTATGCATAGAATGACGAGACGAGCATGCCGTTCGCCTGATGGTAAGTGATACGACCACCTATAAACAGTAGCAACACCATCCAGCACCTTGAGTTACACAATACTGTGTGGCATTCCACGGCGCTCGTCATCCTGTGATATTAAGTCTCATTAGTCAAGTTGTTACACTGGCTGTAATGTCCTTCAAACCGAAACACAACAGTGCATGCACACTGCTGCTTGCCGGCAGAAATAGACATTACGGTGGTACCCACCCAGACGGATTCTTACATATGAGAGACCTACCACCAGTAAGTTGTAGTTAGGAGCTGGTAATTTTACCTGTCATCGTCTTCATCCATATCAGGGAATAAATCTTCATCTGCATTTATCATGGGGTTAGCATTCTTCTTCTTAAAATCTAAGTCTATGTGAAATTCGGTTTCTGAGGACATCAATTCACTAAAAAACATACATTTCAAATTAGAAATTTATCAAAACAAATATCATTATTCAAAGAAAGAATTGTATTTGTATATATTTTGATTTAAACCCCGATCAATAATTAAAAGGCATGTCAAACTATCTTTTTCTGATTGGTTCATTTTCACTGTCGATCCCAATATAGTGGTTAGGGTACTGAAATCGGTTGTTAATGGTCGGTCTCAATAACTTACACTTAACTGAGTACGATATCGTTGGGGATACTGCAATACCGCGTAAATGATTTAAAACAAGTTCTGTTTTATCAATGCTAAGTTCAGTGTAGTAAGGATCAATCTCAATTGGTCTTTTTTATCACTTACGCAGTATCGCACTATCCCCGACGATATCTACCTCGACGTAGAAGTCACACTGTACCAATGTCAAGTCTCATGTATCCTAGTTTTTAGAAACATTGATAACCATGACTAATAGTAACTTTTTGTTATCTTTTATTAATTTATTGAGAACGGCCGTGAATAATAACAAGAAAGAACTGTTGCCAGATGACTCCTATCAGATCCCTCCAGAACTATGTGAAGAGTGAGGTTAAAATACCTCCTTAGTTCATTATTTTTTGTCGCCCGCTTTGCTATGGAGGGAAGTGGACAATTAATATTTCCAATCCTCCCTATCTTTTTATTTGATTAATTTCGTTGCGGGTTAAAGACAGATTAGTGTTCCTTGTGGCTTGTCAAGCTTCACCACTCGTGTCACAAAATGCGTACCACTGCTGATCCTGGCTTACAGGAGTTGCAATGGTGGGTGTGAGGGCGGGATAATCTCTGTAACCCCAAACTTGTGGGGTTAGAAGGGGGAGATGCTCTAAACAGTTGAACCAATTGTAATAAATTTCGGTATTGGCATAATTAAGGGGTGAACCATAATTAATGGGGTAAAGGGGGGAGAAATTAAACTGTTGAACCGATTATGGTGAAAATTTATGCAGCTATGTACATTGAGTATAAACATGGGATAATCACACTTAGTAACCAATTTTTTTATTATTTAATAAGGTAACTGTACTCATTAGACCTCAGTAGTGAATACATTCTTGAAATGTAAAATATTATTATGACTTACTTTAAAAATAATTACCATGAATAGTATTAACAAAGGCTGCGATTTAGCGTCTTGTAACAGGAGTTCGAGATCAAAACTGGCACTAATTGGGTTAGTTTTTGTTTTCACTTATAACAAAACCATTTTCGAGCCGAGAGAGTTACTTTTTTTTGGGTACTTATATCATATTAATATTATTTTTACATGATTAAAATACGTAAATAAATACGTGAACAACTGAAAAAGTCATGTTTGGTTGTCAAAACTCGTTATTCGTAAATTTCTACTTTTAGAAAGGCAAAGGTATTCTGTACCGCACAGCTTAGAAATGGTTGTTATGACAATAAATATACAAAAATAGATAATTCATGTGACAGAAATCCTAAAGTGGGTTAGGTTATGTTAGAACCGTGTACACTACGCGCGAGCCGAGCGAGCGTAGCGAGCGTGCCGCGGCAGCGGCCGGCGAGCGCCAGAAAAAAAAATTATGCTTACAATTATTTTGCGTACATTAAGAGGTAAAAAATTTGTGATTCAATTTTTACGAAAACAGTACTCCAGCAAAGTTGGAGAATGTCGAACTTATAATCAGCGAGCATGATTTTAGTAATAGCAACCACTTAATTGTCATAAAAACCATTTTGAGGCTGTATGGTACTGAATACCTTTGCCTTTCTAAGAGTAGAAATTTACGAATAACGAGTTTTGACAACCCAACGTGACTTTTTCAGTTGTTGACGTCTTTATTTACGTATTTTAATCAATTAAAATAATAATACTATGATATAAGTATCAAAAAAAAAGTAACGCTCTCTGCTCAAAAATGGTTTTGTTATAAGTGAAAACAAAAACAAACCCAATTAGTGCCAGTTTTGACCTCAAAGTCCTGTTACAAGACGCTAAATCTTAACCTTAACAAAATCTCCCGAGCAAGGCTCGGTCACCTAGGTACTATAAATTGTAAACCGCGAAAATATAGTTCGTATGCTTACCTTAAATTAATTCCTTTGGAAAACTGGACGGGGTCTTTAGAAACTTCCTCCATTGTTACAATAAGACGTAACCAGGTAATGTGCGCTCCAAAAATCTACGAATAATTACGAAAATATGAACAGGTATTTTGAATTTTGACTAAACTTTCTGTAATCCGTAGTATTTAACGCTCTTCAGAGACAAACACAGATTAGTTAGAGAAGCACAGATTAGTTAGAGAAGCTACGCTTCAGATGGATATCTTCCATACATTCAATTTTGCTCACCATTCGGTTCGACTTAAGAACATGACAGCTTTGTTTTTAATTTTTTCTTTTTATGCCTAAAACTTCAGGCTCTCAATACCTGCCTTTTAAGCCACCTCGTTTTCGTTTCTCTTTATTTTATGTTTTTTTTTTTGTTGCAAATTAAGTAGAAATATTTAAAATGAAAACACATTTTTTATTATTAATTTTTTATTTTATTTTTCACTCTTTTTATATATCTATTATAGGCTTTTAATTGCATGGGAGGCAAATTTTTATTTTTTAACCTAAGAACATCTGTGCCCTTTAATATTTTATTAATTGTGTTACACCAATTAAATACTGTTAATCGCAAAGTTATATCGAGAAAGCATTCCAATACACGATTTTTATGAGATTCGCAAGTAAGGAAGTCAAATGAATACTTGGTAAAGATTATGTTTTTAATTATTTTTAATATATTTTTTGTCTGAGGATGCTTTTCCAAGTATTCATTTGCTTCCTTGATGATATAACCAAAATATCTCACAGCACACTCAGATGGGTAGACCAACTTTCTTTTCTTTATACATTTATATTCTCTTAATGAAATATATTTATGGATGGATTCTTCCCCTATGTTTATTGCCGTGGAAGTAAAATCATTCTTACATTGATTGCAATTGTTTTTACTTATAAATTGTCGTACAGCCCACCCAGCTGTGTATGCCCGTGAGTGGACATGAAGACGTTCTTCACTCGCTGTATTAAGAGGAATGCTTTCAAGATTTACATCTCCTATATTAGAGGGTTCAGGTGAGCTTATATCTTCACCATGTTTTTTTTTCTCAAACAGAGTTTTTAAAATAATCAGTTGCTCACCTGAATCCTCCTCACAATTGTAACTTTCTGAATGAAATTTTATAAACCTTGTAATTAACAGTGATTTAAAAGTGTTTTTAAAAGTGTAGCAGTTAGGGTTGATATTCCTACTGTTATAAGCACGAACTTGACCAAAAAAATTTTCAATAGGGTCCGAATTAAAAAATCTGGGTCTCATAACTTTAATTCCTTTGTCTTTAAAAAAACTCCACAATCTTTTATAACTTTCAATAGTTGTAATCCAATTTTTAAGTGAGGGCACAAATGTTTCCTTGTTAGTTTTTCCATCCACAAATCTTATATTCTTAAGTTTTTTTATTGCTCCTTCCCAAAATTTATGATGTTCTGATGTGGGTGTTACCGCCTGCCTTAAAGGTTTACCCTTATTGTTTTTATTTGATAGACTTGCTCCATTTGCCGAGTCGAATAGGTCGTCGAAAAATGAGACCATTTCGGCTGTATTGCATAAAGTTGGGCTTACTCTTGTTCCATCAGCATACTGAGCTGTAATAAAACGTATATTATATTATGAATCTTTACATTATACAAATTATAAAATTTGACAATGTTTTATATACTTACAAAATTGCGCAGAGTAAGATAAAGTGGCCGCCACTGTTTTACTTAAAACTTTTACACAATTTTTTACCTGAAATAAAAACAAACTTATATAAATATATATTGCATTATATACAATTGACATATCCATATATTGCGTATTTATATTATTATGACTGCCTCGGTGGCGTAGTTGTATTACAGTACGACTGCAAAGCTGAGGTCTCGGGTTCGATCCCCGGGTCGGGCAAAGTGATATTGAGTTTTTCTATTCAGTATCAGCTCGTAGTCTGGAATTTGTGCCCGATATGGTGAGAGGCTCGCCCCCTATCACATCAGGGACGGAATAATGGCGAAAAGTGGGTGCACTAGTTGCGCCTCTGCCTACCCCTTCGGGGATAACAGGCGTGAGTGTATATGTATGTATGTATTTCTAAAATTATTATATGTTATGATAAACTATTATACCTTCATCTTTTTTATTTTCTCTGGAATCACACATTCATCATTTAACTTGTGCATGAGCCTCATCTGAGCATGGTTGCAGTCAGTTTTATACACATCGACAATATCACCCCATTTTGATATTTTATTTTCATACTTAATATTTTTTGTCAAAAAATTATTTCTTAGCCCCTTTATAAGATGTGGCGGATCGTAAATTACACTGAGTGCCTGTCCATTCAGGGAAATAGTATTGTCTGAAAATAGTGTTATAGTTAGTATTTAATAATGGCATTGTGCATTTTATTGCTAATTAAAAAATTAATAATAACTATAAACTGTCAGAGAAAAAATAATTTGACTTACCAATTTTTTGGCCTTTAATGAATTGTTCCCTTCGTGTGTCTTCTTGAAGACTTTTAAGGGCTGATTGAAATGCTGTACCCTGATCACAGATAACGGCAAGTGGCAACAGACCTATGTTGCTGATGGCAGTAATCAGTTTTACTATGACTGTCTTCAATTCGGCCCCAGATGCTGCTCCCTTGCAGAAGTAATATGCCAAAGGCTGCTGCCATTTAAAAATTGCTCCTCTCAATAAAAATACCAATGCATGATCTGCAAGTTCATTTTTTTTTTCTAAAAGATCGACAAGCCCTATAATTGTATCATTTTTTTTTTCATATGTTAAGGCTGCTTCTAGGGCTACTTCATCAAAAATTATTGAACAATATCTTTTTTTTTCCGTCCATGTTTTAACCTGAAAATGATTTTTATAGATATTATTACCATTATTTATTTCAACACCTAATAACTTTATCTTTTGCAAATTTTACAAATATCTTAAGTTTTATTAAAGGAACTAAAGTATATAAATCAATCTAAGTGAATGGATTTTTACCTCCTGTTCAATTGCTTCAAATATTTGAGTATTGATCCCAGTCTCTATATCCAAACCTGATACCAGTTTATTAAGGGTGCACTTTGTAGGTAAAATAAATATTCTTCGCAGGAATCTGTAGCATCGTGGGCTTTGTTTAATAATTGATAGTGCGATGAGCTTTTCTTCGTGAGAAAATCTTCTGCCTTTAGCTTTTTTCGTGCATTGTTTTATTTGCATCCACAACACTTTCTTGGCAAATGGGTTCAATTTTTCAGTTAATTTTTCAAAAGATTTTTCTTTTGAAAATTTAAATGCCCTCTGTGCCCTTTTGCGATACGCCAACTGCTTCTGAGATTTAATATATTCAGTGTACAATTTAGCACATATTGGTGAAAGTAATTTTTTTTGGGCAACAACACGCCTCCTTCTTCTCACTGATTTTTGAGTCCTGAAGTGAATATCTGCATCTGGAATAATAAAAAAGGAATGTATCAAAATAAACCCTAATAAATATACTTAGGATTAAGTTTTATATTATAAGTGAAATTGGTTTTGTTATCATTAAAAAGGCTAATTGAAAGTAAAAATTTAATTAATTTACCTTTTCTAATAGATGGTTGGGAAGTAGAAAGTAATACTGCTTCTTCATTCTCAATAACAGTTTCTGAAATGAAATATATGATGTATATACAAATACTTATTACATACATATGATTTTTTTAATACAGATTTCACCAAGTATCGTTATCAATAAGTACGTTAAAATATTTAAGGTTAAGTTTTATTTCATAAGTGAAATTGATTTCGTTATTATTAAAAAGGCTAATAAAAATAAAAAATTTAATGAATTTACCTCTTCTAATAAATGGTTGGGAAGTAGAAGGTGCTGCTTCTTCATTCTCTATAACAGTTTCTGAAATGAAATGTATATATAAATACTTATCATATAGATACAGCTTTTTTAATACAGATTTCACTAGGTATCGTTATCAGTAAGTATATTAACATATTTAAGAGAGAAATACACTTACCGGTAGCCATCCTAGCATGTTTCTCAACAGGAGCTCCAATCTTACAATATGAATGGTCATTGTGCTTTCTTTTTCTTGAATAACAATGTTCTTGAATAAACCCTGAAAAATAATGTATTTTGAAAATTAATTAGGGTTAGGTAATAATGTGAATAGGTGCTTGATAGTCTAGTTGTGGTTGGAAAAGTTTTGAGCAAATGTTTTCAAGTTAAAAACCCAAGACACACACATCTGACTTTTCTAATTTAGATGTATATTATTCTACTTATTATCATTATTGTGAGGAATTAAGAATTTAATCCGTCAAGCCTCACTTATATATAAGGGGAAACCCTATGTATATGGACGCCGGCGTCCGTCGCGGGGCTTGACGACTATTATACAATAATACAGTAGTGGCATAGAACATCTATATTACAGGGCTGATATTATTATAATTATTAAAATTGTTAAGAAACTAACTGTAACAGATTATAAATTAGTCCATATTACATCTCCAGTTCCAAAACACTTACTTGTGGTGTCAGTGCGTGTGGTGTGAGGAATGCCACTATTAATTTCACTTGAAGAAAATAACGTCGGATAGGCACCAACACGGAGACGCCGCCTCGAAGGACACGATCCTATAAATATTTTCTCAAAGTGTTTTTGGCACACGTATTGTTTACTAAGTTCTTCTGTTTTCATATTTCGTAGTCTTT
Organism: Lapara coniferarum; assembly: GCA_949316025.1. Lineage (NCBI taxonomy): Eukaryota > Metazoa > Arthropoda > Insecta > Lepidoptera > Sphingidae > Lapara > Lapara coniferarum. The sequence continues at coordinate 25,738,974 of OX438929.1, forward strand.
CACAATTAATGCACTGTAACCACTTTTGGAGTCCTGTCTCACTTCGTGGGAATCTAAATAAATTGACGTCCGTTCGTCTACTTCCACAACCCACAACACAGCACTGGTTGTACATGTTGCACAAATAAATATTACAGGCTTCGAAGCTGAGAGGATAAGTTACGGAACTCAATCAACGTAAAACTTCACTCGATCAACTTCAAAACTGTAATAAACTGTCGGCGGGAATCTTGTTTGACAATTGTTGTACTTGTCATTTCAATTTGACGTATCACAAACAAATATGGCGTTGGTCATAGGCCAACCAAGAAAGAAGTAAGAGGTGAGGGAGGTAGGGTAACTGTCATTTTCTTTGCGCGACCATAGACAAACCGTAGCTGTAAGGCAAAATTTTTTTGTATGAAGATTACCAGCCGTGGAGACAAATAAAATAAACAAGAATGCTCTTTGACAGTGGTCTCTGACGACAAAATGTCAAATCGGTGGAGTTGCCAAGAAAAATCTGTATATTTGGAGCAAAAATCGGTATATGCAAGAAAAAAAATATGCAATCAAAACCCCTTAATTTTAAACTCTAGGGACTATTATTCCATCAAACGCGAGTCACGCATACACTCCCCCCCCCCCCCCCCCCCCGTTATGAAAGTAAAAAAGACGTGTGGCACTCGGGAGACTGCCGCAGTAAAGCATAAATTGTAATATTTATAACCTCTTTGAACAGATATAAAATAAAATATTCATCGATACATGGCAAAACTAAAAAAAAAATGAAAGACGGGCTTAATGGACTAGTATCCAGAACTGTAATATGTAAATAAAAACCTCTTTGAACAGATATAAAATAAAACTTTTTAAAAATTCAAACTTAGAATCACGTCATCCCGACGCGTTAGACATTTCGATACGTTTCTCTGACTGGATTTTTTTTTAAATACACGGTGATTTCGATCTTTTATCGGGTTGACATTCAGCTGATATCCTCTTACATATTGTATTCTTACAAGACTGCGATATTAAATTTACTTAT